>OY728151.1:1169140524-1169765524 GCA_963277665.1 Viscum album | reverse complement strand
TTTTGTTATATTTCATTTAAAAACCCGAAATATGTTGAATTATCAAGTTAAGGAGGGTGTGAGTGTTTCCAGTGCTCATTAAAAGGCCGAATCCCTAAAAGGGGAAGATATTTCTAGGCCACACGGATAGCGGAAACAGTGTCGACCATCCCGCATGACTTCTAAAAACCATGGTATTGTAGAAAGTGGAACAGTTGGGGCTACACTATTTGTGTTCAACTACAAGAGCCTAGGTGCATGACCATAGGATATTATAGAGGATTGTGATAGTGTTTTTTCTCACAGTATTTTCATGGTTAGATTAACCGTGCAATGTACCCCTTCAAGAGTTTCTTGGTGCACAACTGGGACATGGCTTAGCCAACTATACAGCCAAACCATTCACAGTTTTAAATATGGGAGAAATTATATTTTTACTAATATTTAATATTTTAAATTCTTTTTTCATTATTTTCCTCCCCTTACAGTGGTTTGGCCTCTTCATACCACACACAAGCTCTTCCTCCTCCTTCTTCCTAGATTCTGATATAACTCCTCCATCAATTATCTGATTCGCTCACCATAAGATTCAAAAAAGGATAAAAAATATATATTTGATCATATAAAATATATTTCATGTTACTCATATTATCTGTTGTGCTATATCAGTGAAATATTTTTTCCCCCATTTTCATGGAATTTCAAGGTTTCTTCATTTTCTTATAACCTAGCTCAATTCAAGGATCAAGTATGGACAAGGGAAGTTCTATGAGACCAAGGTGGGTGGTCGCATTTTTTCCACTAGTTTTATCTCCTTATATAGATTAAATCGATGTTCCTCAAGATGGATCCTTTTGGTGTGGCCTTTAAATTTTCAAATTAAATGAAATTGAATTCCTTACCATTCCTTTGGTGCCCGAGCTAGTGGAAAATCATCCCGTAAGGTTGGTCGCCTTGACCTATGCCACCCAAGTGGGTGTGATAAACCTTATATCTCCAATGTAACTTGTTATAATTCAACCAAACACCCATTTAGTGGTTTAATTTATCATATTAATCATAAATTGGTTGATTTTGGTGATGATCCATGCATAAGCTCAATACCCATTTATTTAAATGAGGTGTCCTAGTTAAATGAATCCATAAAGTATCTAATCTATTTTGTCCTATTTCAATATAGTATTGAACAAATGACACTCCATGGTCAATACTCCTAATATGATCAAATTGTTGGAATGAAATGGAATTCCAATTTAAATTAAATATGTTATATATGAGCTTCCTGTTCAGAATTTTAATATTAGTGCCAAGGGTTATACAAGGGGTTAAAATTTAAGGACCTACTGAAAAAACTCTCATGAAATTATATTAAACTTATTAATGTTTTTTAGAAACATTGGGGGTGACATCTAGAAATTCCTTAGATGGGATCACTGATCTTTATGTATTTATACCTTCAAGAAAGTTACATTGGTTCCCCATGGGTTCCCCTTCGATAGGCTCGATGAAATGATTGGTTGTACTATGTCCTGAGAGAGACTCGAGGCCCTATGTGAAATACCATGTATAGTCTTGGAGGCTAGTACATGACTTCTCACACCACTCCAAAGTTATACATGGGACATCATATTTGGTTTACCATGGGAAGACTCCTTAGTATTGGTTATAAAATGATACCCTTGAGCAATACTTGGAAAGTCCCCCCAGATTTTCATGGATCGTGTCAGGGTGTCTCTCTATATCTTTTTAATGTTTTCTTAAATTGATTTAATAATGAAAAATGAATGATTTAAAATGATAATTTATTACATTTATTAGAAACATAGGTACATGTCCTCAATTCCTAATCACAAGATTGGGGGGTAGTCCCCCCTTTTTTAGATTATCTCACATATTTTAGCATGAAAGGTTTCTAAGGTTTAGAATAACCAGCTTAAGTCCTAGTAGGTAGATTGGGATGATATCCAAGTGAAAACCAGTCAAATTTGATTATATATTTATCAATTTGTTTCATTAATTGATTGTGGAACACTACTTAATTTATCACACATAAAATGGAATAGTCCAGACACCATGGGTGCCAACATACGAAGATTTCATCTCACACCCTTCTTGAGAAACATTGGTTATTGAGTAGACATTATGGTTGTTGGTATGAAAAAATCAAAGAATCCAGCTTCTAATGATTAAATGGATTTAATTATTAGGGTATAGTTGAGAGTAGAGGACTGAGCCTATGCTTGAGAATATATTATTATAATTCTTCTGTTTTTTTATGTTTTTTAGAATGTTTTGTACAATTGTGTCCCCTTACCCTACACATTCATATTGTATTGCTACATGAAATTGCATCATCATATTATATATTTTGATTATTCATATTTCTCTTATCTTTTATCACTCTTTCATGATTACTTATTATATTTTTTCTACTATGTATTGGTTTTCTCTATTTCTAATATTTTTCAATATTGTATATTGACTACTTCACTCTCCATTATTATAAGAGGGAATAGTCTCCCCATGGACACACTATAGGCACTCACTTATAGTCAATAGCCTCCGGAGTTCAGGGAGGGGCTCTTTAGGTCTTGTGACCAACCGTCTCAGAGCACCAATGATTGGAATCTAACGCAAGATTCTAGATTAATTTAAAGAACACATGCAATGACCATATCCTCAAGGATTTTGAACATAATCTAAAATATATCATTTTTCTATGGAAAATTCACTATTCTTTGCTTTATTTAAGGATTCTTATTACATTATAGTTTGTGCCAAAAATCTTAATGTGAAAATTTTATCCCAATATAATAATATACACATGGTACATAATGAAACAATTCTATCTCCAACACATACAAATTTACTAGCATATCTACCATCAAATTCTTATAAATATTCAAGAAATACATTGCCTTAATTAGCCTATCTATTTCAACCTATACTATAATAGGATCCATAATTTTCTTAGGTATTTATATGATAAAACCCATGGTCTACTTGTCCATATTATACATAGTCACTAGAATGGGTTATGTAACCCAATCTACTTCCAATTATCTAATATTATTCTCTTATTGACAGGAAATGATTGATGAAGCTTGTAATATGCTTCATTATTCCAGGACAACCAAAAAAATATATGATATCATGGTATATCATATTAATCCCTATAATCACTTCCCAACCTAAAGAATGTATTTCCTTTATCAACTCTTATATCCAAATAGAATAGACTACCACATTATCGTAGACATAGATAATCCAATAATTAACCTATTACCATCACTATTTTGGGTTGTATCCCAAGAGTTATTCATGTATCATTAATCTAATAGAATCATACCCCTTAAGAGATGTTACATTGTTAAATAATGGGGATTTAATTACCAAAGGATAAAAATGTACATACTATAATCCCTTTGACGTATAAACCATTAAATCCAAAAGCAATCACATCATCTTGAACTTATCTATAATTACCTAAACATCCTACTCCATAATATCCCAAGAGAGAGTGTCTTCCACATAATTTCCTATTTCATGGGAATAAAATATCTATAAATAAAATTCTCATAGATAATCAACCCAAATCCTATAATACAATATTATTTCATACTATGATAATATTCAATGAAATCAATTATGGGTTGTGTTAGTGGAAGACCTCTCACAAAATAGATAATTATGATAATACATTAAGTAGTGAAACAAAAAAAACTATCTTTACATCATTTGATGGGTTGTTCCACTCATCAGATAATTGTGGATGAGATTCATAAGTGACCACCCTATCTTCTTTACTAATGAAATACACTAGATTGACCCTATAGGTATAACAATACATTATATAACCATTACTTGGTTCAAGTAGTACCAAAATTGAAGAATATAATAATATATATTTTAATTATATAAATTACACTTCAAACCTATTGGTCCATAAAAAATGATCTTGAATAAATTCTCAGGTGATTCATACCACAAAACTAACTAAACATTATCTCGATCTATAGAAATTATCACAACTGATATCATATTTCTAGGGAAGTGTACTTATTGAATATGAAAGAGACAGTTCATATACATGAAATAAAGTTAATATTTCAAAATTGTACTCAATATAATCTTTAGTTTCTTGACATGAAACTCTCAAGGGAATGATTATATCAAAATATCAAAAATAAACACCATAACGATGGAATCATTTCAGGGATTAGAAATATAGTTCATGAGACCCATGAACCCAAAATACAAATTAATTATCCTAAATTAGCTCACACTATAGTCATATAATCCATACCTATTTATAAATTCCATATTCGATATATCCTCCAAAAAAATTCAAAATTTATAATAGTCATACCACATTTCCATCATTGAGAATGATCAAGGTCCCGTTAACATGTCCAACTTGAAATATATTAAAGGAAAAGAAACCCTATTTAATACCCACAACTGATTCAGCTATCAAAAAATGTATAAAAATATTATGCCACCATTATCGATCATGTTGAACCAAAATAGAGAAACCTTAGAGAAATTACATGGATGGATGAATCCTTTATCCTTACTATCCTTGTACTATATCTTTAATCATCACATATCAGCTAGATTCATACGATTTGAATGTATCATTATGGGACCCACTCCCACTATTAGATAAATTTTGAAATCGGTATATCTTTTATAATGAATCCCTATGAAATAATTTAGAAACAGATCTTGAGAATTTTCCAATACCGAGGAAAAGAATATGGAACCACTATTAAATTAATTTTAAAGACTATAATCACTATCAATCCTATAATGGACCATAAATGATTCAGCTCAAGCCATAATATAGCATTCTCAAACCATTAACCTACTCAAAAGCACTCCTTCCCAACTAGGGAAGTAAAATAAAACCACTTTTGGTAGAAATAAATGTGATCTCAGAAGGGTGTCAGAAAATCTACATTAACTTATTACTATGATTCCCACAAGTAGCTCTATAAACCAACCTCCTAGAAAAATCCTTAAAATCTTACTATTGAGGCCCAATTCAACAATAACTAAATGTTTTTGATTACCCAAACCCGTACATGAACCCAGCCGATATATTATCAAATATAACAACTATAGGTTACCTTTATTCCACAAGAATGAAAATACCCCTATAGAATCAAACATGTAAAGAAACAATTAATATTTTACACACATTGATATGATAAATCAGGAACTCCTACTAAGGGAGGAACTAATGAATCTAGGCCCTTTAACATAGTAACTATTAACCTATAACACAAAGTTTGTATTTACCAAAAATCTCTACTAGAAACCAACTATGATATGATCAATGAAAACAACTATAGAAGGCATTTATTCCACATGAATTGAAATCCATTTTTTTATTCACTCATGCATGGAATAAATTAATAGTTCACCCATAGTAATACAATAAATCTTAAACTCCTATTTAGGGAGGAATTGACGAAACTTAAACCTTACCACAGTGCCTCTGAATGACTTAAATAATCTCATTAGATCTTCTATTCACACCATTTGAAGAGACACTACCACGCATAATGTGATGGACAACACCAAAGACATTGAATAAGATATGGGAACTTGAGACACTCTCATCCTAAACTCCCTTCTCAATGGTGGAATTCTTACTATCCATACGAGAATAGGAATTCAAATATTACATCCTCACATATCACATCATCTATGAAAAAATTAAAATCTAAATCCCACTTGACATATCATCCACATTTTAGAAAATATGGTAAATATATAAATACACAAGATATAATAAATAGCATAATCTTTCACAAAATTCTACCCTCTTGACAATCCATAATCCCTTGATATCTGTCTATCGTGAATGACTTAAGAAGTAAATAATTAATGAAATGTTCTTAAGGTCCTCCAAATACAATCCCATATGCATCATAGCTTTAACCACATTCCCATACTATCTTCTAGAGGGTCCCTAAAGAAAATAATATTCTAAAATCACATTTAGATCATTAAACATATCCAGTATCTCAAATGATCTATTTATAATCTTGATAATATTATCAATATGCTAAGGACTTCCTTAACAATATACAATCATCTTCTGGTTAATAAACAAATATAAGGAAATTTTCACTTTGAAAGCTACACCTAGATTCACACCACCTCCTTTAATGAATACCATATATATAATCTATGGATATATGTTCATAGCCTCTTAAATATATTTTGCGGCCTATGGATCATGATTACATGAAAAATCATTTACTTATGGATATATAATAGGATCATTTTGAACCTCAAGAACAACCATAGACCTATCCCTAGGTTTTATGATGGGACAATATAAAGGTATAATTTAATTAAATTCCAAAATAGATACTTTGAAAAAAAAATTAATATAATAAATATTAACAATATAAAAGTTTTTTATATGAACATATAGATAAAAAAATAATATGAGACATTCCCTAAGGGTCAATCCAAAAGATAGAAAATGACCACTACCCACAATTTTACTATATAATATGCCCAAACTTTTATACATGCACTTTAGTACTATAAATTTATAACAAAATCACAAACATACTCTAGTTTTTTTAAAGGTTAGGGATAAAGCCTCATTTTATTATTTAAATCAAAGACCTATTTAGACTGGGTAGAGGGAGACCCATTACATAGCCCAAAGTCACAAGTCCATGTGTCCTGAATACTAGGCTTGAAACCCTTTTTTGGCCCAAAGAGCCCCTCGGTGAATAGTTTTGCAACAGTACCTGGACTGCTATAGTACCTGCTACAGTCCCGCATCTGCTACAGTTCCTCCATAGTGCCTCCGCAGCTACAGTTCCACCACTGCTACAGTACTGCTACAGGACCATTCTATAGTGGTGCTACAGTACCCGAAAATTAGTCCCTGCTCGGATTTGATCTTGGGTCTTTTGGATGCCAAGATGGAGAAACACATGAAATGAAAAAAATATATAAAATACAATAAATCCTACTACTATGGAGTGAAAAATTGTGATATCATAAAATAAGAATAAATTTACTCTCGAGTCCCAACCATCTTATATACAATTTAACAAGTCATTTAAAATGGTATTTCATACAATTTTATGAAACCATAGAACAAATCATAATGTTTTAGTTGAAGTACCATAATGTATCTTTTCTAGAGACTTGGACCTTCCCTATTAGATACATTACCGGATACATAAACATTACTTACATGATTTTATTCCAACTTTAGTGATTCATACATTACTATCCCATACTTTCATGATTCATAGAAAATATTTTATTATAGACAGTCTTACAACCTGTTAGGTTTATAGATTTAGATAATATAGATAATTCATTAAATAATAATTCCCATATCATTGTAAATTAATATAAATATTTTCCTCTATACTAAGAACCAAATAATGAATAATAATTCTCCTATATTTCATATAAATTCTCTAAACATGCTATTAATCAAGACAAATCATTTGTAATACATTTTTTCATAACCTAGGGAAATGAAACCATAAGAAGTGTGAGCTCGAATTCTTAGATAGGGAAAGATACTACTAGAATCTATCATTGAAAAAATGTATTCATAATATAGTAGGAAATATTTGATAATCATATAATTCAATATATCTAAACACATGAGCTTGAAACAAATGCTTAATTAACAAAATTAATAAACACATGGAAATTAATAAAAGTTTTCATAATGATGGAATTAATAATTCCAAAATATTCAAGGGCATGTGATAATATATGTCATATCATTGGATACATATTAAAAGTCATCTACATTATAGAAATACGATAGTTGAGACATTTAATTGAATGAGTATGTATACACCAAATATCCGGGCTAGTTGGTATCATGAGACCTACCAATGCTTCAAGGGGATTTGTATATCGGGCCCCTCACATCACTATTTAAGTCAAAATAATTCTTCAAATGAATTAAATGCATAAAAATACATTTTATAATAAAATTTATTTATTAATAATTAAATTACCGAATTGAAATGAAAATTATAAAAATTGGTAGTATTTTCACAAACAATAAATGGAAGAGATATTTATGTAAGCACCCATAAAAAATTATATATAGATTATTGGTATACTCTTAAGTCAGTAATATTAAAAAAATGGTTAATTTATTGCCATAGAGTTTAATTCATTTTATGAATTGAAATTAAAAATAGGGAAATCTCAAAAGAAAGAAATTGGAAGAAAAATCATTCGTATACATAGTGCACGGTTATGCATAAAAAAGAATTAATTTATTTTCCATGAGATTAATACCCCATGATTAATAATAATAGAGGATTTTATATGGTAATCCATGAAATAAAATCCTATGGTAGAATAAACCATTATCGGAAGAAATTAGTTCCTGTATTTTCATTATATCTCAATGAAATGATATTGGAGTTTCCAAAATCCCTTACTTATTACGAAAAACATTAATTGAAACACCTTGAAAGAGGGTTATTGTGATGAACTCAACCCATATACCCAATCAAACTAGTACCTGACCTGAATTTCTTTATACCTATAGGTCATTCTTGATCCCCATGGGCGGGAAACTAGCACCTGGGAATCAAGAACAACAAGAGGGAAACTTTTTACCCAACTTGAGGCAGACAACATGACACACATACTTATATAAATAATAAGAATAAAGATGGATGATGGAACATGTATATATGTTATAATAAAAAGGAAACTATATAGGCAATACACCTCTAAAGTAGCTAAAAAATTATACAAAGAGAGAAGGCCAACAACAAAGGAAAATAAAAACAAAACAGATACTCTATTTTATATCATTGAAAAAAACACCTTCTCACCACTATATAACTATAAAAAGATTATATAAACCTCACCAACTCAATGTGGTGCATTTACATTCCATTAATTGTCATAAATAATAAGGACTATGTACCATTGAAGGTGTGTACAAGATGTGAGATGAAAAATATCAGTAGGTTCCCACCCATGTTTTCTATATCAAGTCTATGTACAAAAATATAAACAATTCTAAGCATTAAAAAAACAAGGAATGATAAACAGTTAAATATTTTTTATATCAAAATCATGAAAAAAAATTTAATTTCCCATTTATTCCTATTTCCAAAATATTCTTGGTAAAACAGTTCTAAGTGTTTCATATACATTAAATAAAGTATATCAAAGAAAAACATTTATCACATATCATATCAAATCTATAGAAAAAATGATGAACAATACAAGACAAAGTAAATGTATCATCACACCAAGGATCAATAGAGGATAGGTTAGCTTGGACACTCATCCCTAAACCTAAAAAATCACATGAATCATATATCTAGATATAAGTTTCGAAACAATATAGCAAAGGTACACCCCAAAAGGTGTACCCTCTAATAATTCCCTAGATAAATTGGCCTAGGGAGTAGGGGAACACTACATGAGTTAACCCATAACAATTAGATGGGATTATTACTAAACCTTTTATCTATTTACTCAATAATTCACATGTCCTATATTTTCCAAACCATTTTTTGAAAACATTTCATAAAACCAATTCATTATTTTTTGAAAATAAATATTATTTTACCAAAATAAGGAGAAAAACATTTTCCTAAAAAACAAGTTTTCTAAAAAAAACCCTTCCAAGAAACAAATTATATATTAAAAATTAATTTATAAAGAAACTTATATAATAAAAGAAATATAGTTCATCTATAATTGGCTAGAGATTGAACCACCTACCTAAAATTCTGGCCTTGCAGTCCCACAAGAGGATTCACTAACCATAATAGAAGACATGGTTAACAAGATAGGCGATGCAGTTAATTCCCAGGTCTTATAATGACATATAGATAACAATATAGATTACCTAATGGGCATATAACCCAAAAAAACAAAGAAAAAAACATTCGACAACACAAATAATAAAGTATTATCCCCTCAAAGAAGATTACATAATATATTTAGAAATCATTAAGAATATTAATATCATAGATCAATTGATTCAAAAATGAAACATAGTGGTGCCACCTACATAAATTAAAATGATTAAGGAGAAGGATTTATAACCTAGATAAATTCATCATAAAAACCTCAATGATCGATTGCTGAATGAAGTGATTCAATAGGAGAAGATATCCCTATAATCACCTGGGAGAGCTCCTAGGTCAGGAGAGAAAATAATTATGGTTGATTGAATAATAAATCTGACATGAAACTCTCTAATAATAATATTCCATAATAATTATATGGTTTTTATTCCTTCCATGTCATGGAATTCTTGATTTAAATGACTGGACCAAAAACATGTCTTCTTGGATTAAAAGTATATATTTTTACCATTTCATGACAATTTAAAATTTCTTGGTATGTAAACTTGCTATGTACCAAACCAAAATGGATACATATTCTCGATAACCAATACATGGAATGAACTCGATTCATGTAGTATACACCATTCCTTCCTTCTAATGGTTCACAATGTTTACCCAGAGACCAATACATGACAAAAACACTTTACATGTTCTAAAAAACAATCCCAACATGTAATCATTACATACTGTGAAATATCCCATCATAGAGAAAAAACTCTACATTATACTCAGAATTACAAGACTATGAATGGTATTCTCCAAACACAAAGAGAATCTACATACCATTTAATGAATTTATACCCAGAATATATTAATTCAAAAAAATATACATCCCCTAACATTAGGTCATTTTCCCCATAAAATGCTCTATATCATTTGAAGTCCCAAAATGCATCCAAATAATGTATGAAATGAAAAGAGAGAATATAAATACTTGAATTTGGGTAATAGGATGTTAAAAACTCCCCGCCATAAGAATTTTTATTCCTGGGAATTCATGTGGAGGAACAATATCTAGAAAATAGGTGCGGCCACTACTCTATCATCAATGAATCTCTCTCCCAAGTCTCATGATAAAATTATCCATGTATCCATAAGAATATGACCAAAAAAACAACTCTCCATGTAAATATTTCACCTGAGAGTCAAAAATATTCACTGGATTATCCACAATAGAAACATATGGCTCAACTCAATATTTTCCCACATCCGAATGTGAGAGTGATTAGGTTATTATTTCTTAGACTGTGATATATGGAAAATATCATGAAAACCCATTAATCAAACTAAAAATTCCAATAGATAAGAAACCATCCAAATATCCCTAGTGACCTAAAATGGAAACAAAAATATTGGAGCCAACATTCCATTCTTTCTAAGGAAATTGTAACCCAAACAAAAAGAACCTTTCATAAAATCCTGACCACCTATGGAAAAAATACAAAGGGGGTTGCCTCATATCTGTATACAATTAATTTTCACTATATTGTGTTACAAGATATGGATTTTTATCTTGAACCCTCAATAACATCTCTAGAATGAGAATCATTTCCACCAAAGAGCCCTTTCCCACATCTTTTGAGCAAAGAGGTGTTATGAATGAAAGACCGTACAAATCCTCAAATAGATCCATTTTGATCGGAAACTGATAAATGTTGTTATAATAAAACTCAACCATTACCAAATAGAAATACTATGATCCACCCAAAGACATCGGCATGGAGAATATTGTCCAGAATCTATATAACATGAAATTTATGACAGTCTGTCTGTGGATGATAAGTTTTAATAATATTAACCCAATTACCTATCACCTGTTTATGAATCCTATAGAAAATTGAAGTAAAACTAAGATCCATATATGAAATAATGGTATAAGGAACCCTTTGTAACCTCATGATATGTTATACACACATCTTATTAAGATATGTGAACTTTTTGGTTTCCATGACCACAATGAAGTGAACTGACTTCATCAACCAACCAACCACCACATAAATAGAATTCATCCCTTATGGAGCCCATGAAAAAAAAAATCAATGATAAATCATCAATTTTCCAAATTGGTAGTAGAAGAGGCTAGAGAAATATAAAATAATTCAGATTCTCAAACATTATCTATTTGTAGGTATATTAGTGGGATGAATAATTTTTAATTCCATGATTTATATATGGCCACCAGAAACATTGTCTCATGTCATAGTACTTTTCATAGTTCCTGTATGAAAAACCCTCAAAGATATATGAGAGTAAAAAACTAAGCTCCTCATTGATGATGGGATGACAAACACATCCCCAAAATAAAGAATACCATCTGAAGAGAGAGACCAACAAAAAATGGACCCCCTACTACATAGGGTTTCTCTAATTTCTCTTTACTAGTCATACTACTATTGAATCTATAAAAGACTATAAGAGAGATGATGATAACCAAAAACTATTCATAACCATAAGAGAAACGTTCTCTTAATAATCCTATTGGAATTGAGTGAAGATCCCCACAATTTTACACTCTTACTTCTATTATCGAATATCCTATGATGGTACATTCTAACATAGAGTATTTCCAATGACATTCCCCTTCCATGGGGTGTTTTAATTATAGAGTCAAACATTATAAGGTTTTCAACCCACCAAATCAATCTAATAATGAAGTAATTTGGATAAATGATATAACTCCTAATATTAGGGTCGGATAAAACCATGAAACTCTACACAAAATGATTGTTCCTCTAACCCTTAAGTGAATACATAACCGCAATGAGATCAAAATCATTAGTGGGGTAACACTTATCATGTGGCCAAAACTAGGGAGAGTCATAATCCACCACATGATCATCCATTATAATAAAACAACCCAAAAAATTACTAGAATCATCATATAATACAAAATACCTCTCATGAGGATCACGAAATATCATAATATCATATGATTTCAGAAGTTATTTCAGCTCATCAAAAGAAGAATAAACATTTCATTCAATATGAATTTCACAATCTTCATAGTAAGAGTAGTCAATGGTTACAAAATGTATGAGATATCATTAATGGACTATCAAAAATATCAATAAAGATGAAGGAAAATATAAATCTTAATAAAAATTTTGGATCATTCCATGAAAACATCCTTTAACTTCTCAAAATCATTAGATAAGATATGTTAAAAATTCACATGATCCTAGAACATAAATTTTTTAATCCAGAAATTTCATTTCAAAATCATTCAATACTAATGGTAGATCCTCGTGATTTCCAAAACCAAACTCAATTAGCGATCATGATCATTCATGGATATTGAATAAACCAAAATATCATCCATGAACACTAATAAAAAAGTTTTGAGATACTAATGGAATATTAGATTAATCAAATATATAAAAACTAAAAGAGCATTAGACAGAGGAAACAAAATCTTAAGATATTCATATTGTTTGTACCAACTCATTTAGGTTTTCTTTAGTATATTAGGATTCTAAGAACTAAGATTATGATAACCTGTCCATATATTAGAAAAGAACTTTTCCACATTAAATGTTCAAACAAATCATATACATGAGTAAAATGATATTAATTCTTAACTATTACAGAGTTCAACTTCTTATATCCCAGACATAGATTTAGTGAACCATATACTTTCCTGAAAAAGAGAATAGGTACTTCTCATGGTGAAACACTAGGGTGAAAAAAACCATTCACCACGAGGTCATCAAACTAAATCTTGAGCTCTTTAAGCTTTGATGGTTCCATGTGATTAGAGGGAATCAAAACTAGTTGCATATGTTATACCAGGACAATCAAAAACTCTACAAACCTATCTAGAGGAATATATAAGAAATTGTTTGAGAAAACATCAATAAATTCCCAAACAATAGTGGGAAGATTGAAAATAGAAAAAACATCATTGAGCATGACTAATACAGCACACAAAAAACTCCAGAGCTCTGGTTGGGAGGGCCCTGCATGACTAAACCCCATGTCCCTCTATCCATGATATACCTAGGAGATCCCATCAGCCAAAAAAATGATATATGAAAATGATATCAGTCAAACTATTAATGATGGTATATAAATTAACATGTCCTAAGGATGAAGTCAAAAAAATCTTGATGGAGAATGAGGATATCCCATACTAACTCTATAGTAGCTATCGACAATGAACAAAGACACTAAAACCCCTAATATTTCTTCTTTCCAAGAGATATAAGTGAATCAATAAAAATGAGATATGTTGAAGTTTATTTATATCAAAAAAATTACTAGATACAAATTAGTGGGAATCACCATTATTAAATAAAACAATCACTTCTGAACCTACAATAAATAAATTACCTCTCACAGTTACTGGACGAGAATCTAAATGCACTAGAAACTTATCTACTATATGAAGGTGATTAACTCATGAGGAATGTTTATAGGTACCAATATTATTTAAATCATATGAGATCACAAAAATATTATTTAGTTCTGAAGATATCTAAACAAAACAAGGTATAGACATAGGTGGATATAAACACTGCATATGGGAATATCATCCACAAATTTTCCAAATCTTAGAAGGAATGTAATTAGAACGATTGTCATACCTGACCTTTCCACTATGATAGAAAATAAGGTGCACAATACAAGTTCCAATTTTAGGTGTAGAGGAGGCCTACTATTGAGAACCTCATCCACCACTCATTTGATGATCTTTCCACCCACTCTTTTCCCCCATGTGTTCTACTGAAGATGCAAATTAGTGGATGTGAAAGGGATAAATAAACATATTTTATTTATATATTCATCTCTAACATCATTACCCTTAATAATGTCTCTAAATAGGTTGAAAGCCTCAATATAAATACCTATGATCTGATATCCCGTTTCAAAACCTAATGGTATTTCTGATCCTTTAACAGGTCATTATTTACCACCTTTTAAGAAAAATGAATCTGGTCCACAAAATTATTGGTGTATTCTAAAATTGAACTCTCTCCTTGTGTAAAACATAGGAACTCTAGAGACTTTAACATCATCAATAAATCTAAACAAAATAGCTAAAAGTAGAGTGTCTCGAAACCCTTCCAGTCCAAACCAACATGCTTTTCTACCTATACCATGGAATCCCACCATCTATTACTATGATCCTCAACTCTAAATGATAGACACATAAACGTAATATTATAATGTGTATCCATGATTTGGAATATATGATCGATCTTTTCTATCTAGTCCACCACCTCTAGAGGTTTATTTTTACCATTTAAGGATGTTGGGTTCTCAAGAAGGAAATCCCCTAATAGATCCATTTCTCTTATAGCTCCCAGATGTTCTAAAAAACTGGGTCTTAGACTGCTAGTACATTATGGTTGATAGTACTCTCTTCCCGCGTGATATCCTTAATATGACTATGATATATAAGTGTATTTCCTTGAGGAGGATACTCTTCACCCACATGAGGATCTTTTAGACGATTTCTCAAAGGCATACTACTACATACCCAAAATGATGAAATGATCAGAAAATAGAATAATCTCAATTAAAACTAGAAAACCATAAGCAACATCCAAGTCTAAGATAAATAACTCAAAATAGAGGACAAACATCCAAAAATCCCATGGTAACTTGAGTCTTGTCACATAATGAGTTTTCTAGGAACTCACAACAACCTACCTCTCAAATCCAAACAATACAATATCTATTCTACCAACCGTACCAAGATAATGGATCTTAAGGATTAACCTCCTATGATACCAAACTATGAAAAATCCATCCTAGATACCCTCTCAAACTAGTACTCAACCTGGATTTATACATGTTAAAAGGGTGACCGTGATCCCCATGGGCTGGAGACTCGCACCCAGGCATCAATGAAAACTAGAGGTAATTATTTCTATCAACATGAATCAGACATAATGATATATATATATATATATATATGAAAGGAACAAAATTTGGAGAAGAAAAAAGTTTATATTTAAAAAAAAATATTTAAATTTTAGATGTGATTCCACTCAAAAGTAGCTAAACAATATCTAAGATACAAGTAAAATAGTACATGACATCAAAAACTAAACAACTAATCCATCTGATAGCTTGTGAACGCTCCAACCATATCACAAACATCCACCTATAAACACATGAAAAAAACTGACCACCTTACTATGGTGCCTTTCCTTTACTTGTATCAAAATTCATAACAAGTTCTACACATCCCTGAAGAGGTTCTCAAGGTGTGATCTAAATATGGTTAGTAGGATCACACATTGGTGTTCAAAAACAAGTCTCTATAAACCATATGAACAATTACCACCATTTAAGAAAACTAGGAATCATAAAAAACCAAAGAGTTATTATATAAAAAATAATGGAAAAACATTTAATTTCCCCCTTTCTCCATTTTTTAAAATAACCTAGGTAAAATAGTTCAAAGAATTTCATATACATTTAATTAGTCATGTCAAAGAACACAATGTATCACATATCATATCAAAACCTAGGAAATATATGTTAAACTATACAATCCAAAGAACATGTAACATTATTCAAAGGACCAGTAAAGGTTTGGATATCTAGGATACTCATTACAAAACAAAGAAAATCTTATCCATCATGTATCTAGATATAAACATCGAATCAAGAGATTATTTGAAAACCTAGTAATGTGAATCCCAAACTAGTATATCAATTCCCTATATCAAAAGGCCTAGTGAGTAGAAGAGCACCCCATGAGTGAACCCCCTAACAAATGGATGACTTATATAACTAAACCTTCCACCTACGTACCCGTGGCTTATTGTGTGATCTATTTTTCATGACATTTCATCAGATCCATGAATCTAAAACATTTCATAAATTTTTTCACAATGATTTGAAAATACCTTTTCATTTATGGAAACTAGGGGAAATCCATCATTTCTCAAAAAACCATTTCCAAAAGAAAAAATCAATAATTCCAATTAATTTATAAAATAATTTATAAAACTATATAAGTACATTTCACCAAAAAATGTCTTGAGATTGAACCACTTACCTCAAATTCGTTCCATACAATCCAGTAACCAGATCCACCAACTAGAATGAAACAAAAGGTCAACAAAAGAAGCATTTCTATTTATTCCTAGATTGAGGAAAGGGTAGATCATGAAAAATCTCAGTGAACAAGCACTAGACACACTACAACCAACAAACTATTGTCTGATGGAAGAATATCAAGAAATATATCTAAAATTAATTAATAATATTATCATCACATATAAAAATATTAAGAAATTTTACACAATAGTGTCAACATGATCAATAAAAACAAATAAGAAGATGGATTACTCACCCAGAGAAACACACCACAATAAAACATATTATAGATCACCTAATGATATGATCCAAATGGAGAAGAGGTCAACAAAATCACCTAGGAGAGAACCTACATTGAGAAAGAAGAGGTTTAAAATCAAATTAATAACAAATCCTATTTGTCGCACCCAAAGAAGCATAGGTCAGAAGAATTACATGTTATGTATTCCTTTCACATCATGTAAATATCAGTTAATATGAACTTCTAAAAAATGTGTCATGTTGGATTAAAAATATAAATTTTTCCATTTCATGAGATGTAAACTTTTCACAACATTTAATATTTTCACAAATTGAACACAACTTACGAAATATACCCATAAATAAATAAAAAATTTGAACTCAATTCATGGTGTTTAAAAATTTCACTCCATATACCGGTTCATGAAATATTCCTAGAGACCACAAAAAGACAAGGCCACTTTACACAGTGTGTAAAAGTATCATGACATGTAATCATTACATGGTGAATAAAAATCCATAGTACAAGAAAATGGCCATATACCCATAGTTTCGGAATGAACCATGGGTAGAGGTCATCACTATACCAATTATTTTCTAAAAACCATGGGTATAAGGATTGGAATATAACATATACCAACAATTTCTGTAAACCATGGTTATATATTTAAAGTTCCCACCAATACCCACGGTTTTTTCAAATCTGTGGGTATAAGGTTTGGTTTAAGACCTATAAACATGGTTCTCCAAAAAAACTGTGGGTATAGGGTTAGTTTAAAAACCTATACCTATGGTTCTCTAAAAAAATATGGGTATAGGTTATTCCATAGCCATGGATTTGCTAAATTGTGGTGATAGCATTCATATATAAGAAAGGGGGAAAGAATTCCCATAGAACGAAAAAAATTTCTACAGGAAATCCTATTTCCATGGTTCTCCACCTATATCCATGGTTTAGATAAATATATATAAGTAAATATATATTTATATACTAATAACCCAATGTGGTGTTGTGTTCAGGAACGTGGATTGTATACAGGTGGTCCAGGGATTAAAATAGGTGGAATTAAAATTTTTAAATACTATATCCACAGTTTCAAAATTGTGGGTATAGGATTATTGACTTGATGGCATACACCTACCCCCATGATTCATAACCGTGGGTATAACATTTTCAAACAAAGGCCATAACCTAGAGATATACTAATGGATTAAGCTCCCATGGTTCTCAATATCATGGGTATATACTATACCCATGGTTTTATGGGCTATACCCACGGTTCCAAACCATTAGTATAGGGTCATTTTCTAGTAGTGATATCATACAAAAAAGTCCATTTTTTTGAAAATCCACAGACCAAAACCAACATTCTCCAAACATTAAGAGAACCCTAAAAATAAATTAACTCATTTATATACAAACAACATTAATTCAAAAAATCATACATACCTAAAATGTAGTACAATTTCCAT
Organism: Viscum album; assembly: GCA_963277665.1. Lineage (NCBI taxonomy): Eukaryota > Viridiplantae > Streptophyta > Magnoliopsida > Santalales > Viscaceae > Viscum > Viscum album. Next base: position 1,169,746,883 of record OY728151.1, on the reverse strand, counting down.
AGTAAACACTCTCTATCCTCAGGTTTCCCTAAATACACCCAAATAAAGAGGTATTTGAAAAGAGAGAAGAGAAATACCTAAAATAGGGTAATAAGATGATACAGTGATCTAAATTGAACTATTAATGAAATTAATAAAAGGTAAATACTGGTATAACAATTTAAATTGGAAATATACACATGATTTAAATTTAATTAGGTTTATAATTCAAAATATGTCTCTAAAAATAGAATATGAGATGAAAAACCACTATGGATTTTGGTAGTGGTAGTATCAATATGATATGATGGAGAGATTTATGAAAGGAATTGAAAATAATATTAAAGAAATGTTAGTAAAAATATTAAAAAATTAAGGGATATTATTTACACAATAAAAAATAAAACATGGTCTGGAATATCAAACATGTCTCATAAATTTGAAAACGGAGACAAAGAAACCATTAACATTATTATTGGTTAGGTGAAAATGATCTAACTTCCTATAAAACAGAAATCAAAATATTAATATCCTTTTTTTAATATTATTCATAAATATTTATTTTATATTTATCAGTATAGTAATTTATTATAAATATATTTGTCAGTTATATTTTCCATCCATCAACAAAAGTTATTGGTATTTATTTCATGTTTAGTACTGGTTTGGAGATGGTTATATCAAATCATGTTTATAGATTAAGTGTTCATCCTTATGATATCATTATAGGTACATATATTTATGAATTATAATGATTTATATTGTTTTAATTTTATTTCATATGTATTTTAGTTACGATTCATAGTGATAATATTGGCAACAAGTGAGTTTCGAGAATTTAAATTAGTAAGATATTGTTTCTTAAAAATGAGTTAGATGTTTCCATTACCATTTTATAACCAAAAAAATAAATATTTACTTCTTATTTTCTAATAAAATTGATAATTATGTTTACTTATTTATAAGGGGTATAAATTTATAGCATTGTTCATGTGGGTGGTAAAACCAACCTAAAAAGAACAAGCTATAATATTACGAGAAGTATGGTTACAAAAGTGATTATTTTTGTTTAATATAATTAATATAGAATTATAATGAAATTATATTTATGTTTGTTATGGTTTTTAATTATATTTTATTATAGATACATAAATAAAAAATGACTTTATTTAAAAATTATATAGGTTACTTTAGTGGAGGAGCTAGTCCACACATAGGAACATGAAATGTAGTGATTTTCCATAGATTTGGAGGAAGAAATGGAATGTTTTATAATTTAATAATACTAAAAAATTATTAAATATACTATTAATCCTTTAAATATAATTTAATATCTACCCATGTACATCATTGATGAAAAATCATCCATGTCGTTCAAGGAGGCGGTATTATGCATTTATTCATGACTACATCTACATTTTTTATGGTTTTGGAAGAAGAGAAAGACTATATATTATATTAATAAATTAAAATTTTAGAATAATACTAATACTAATGTTATCATACATTCATGGATAGAATAGGTTTTATGGGGTATAAATACAAAACAATTAAGAGAACTTGGTTCAAAAAGTTACCTCTTCCTTTGGATGTTCTCCCTTGGGTAACTCCTTATCGATCCTTAGATTAGTCTCTTTGACTATCAGTGTATTATATGATATAGGGAGTGGGTTTTAGTGATCAATTTGATATTTTTGTTGAATCTAAGTCTTTTTAATGGTTAGGTAAATCTGGTGGGAGTGATCTACTTTTTTAGGTGAAGAAAATTGATTTGTGTTTTGTAAAAACACTTTAATTTATCAATGATGACATGATGCTATTAAATGGTAAATTGATCCAATAGTTGAACAAACATTATTTTTTATTGATTTAATGTTGATAAATCTTCACTATTTATCTGGAAACATGTTTTAAGCATGTCTAAAATCATTTTCCATTGTTTTGTTTCATATCACCATTTTGGTTTTTATCTCAGAAACTATATTTTACCCTAGTAATTCATATATAATTTAGTATATAATGTAACCCTTCTTAAAAAAATTGATTTTATGATCATAATTATATTCTCCATATAATATAATTCAATTTATAAAAAATATATTATTAATTTTCAAATTAATTAATTTAATATTCAAAAAAGATGTTTTGTAGAAAAAAAACTTTTTTCAACATTATTGTCTTTATCTTATTCAAAAAAAATTACCTATTAAATGAGTGAATATATATATATATATATCATTTTGATTTAATTATATAAAATATATCAATTTAATTTATTAGATAAAAATCTCAAAACATTAATAAATCAATTATTTTAAAATAACCCTCTCACCCTTAATCTAGTAATTAAATTTAAACATAATATGAATAAAACTAGGAATAACAATGAAATTTATCTTATTAAATAATATGAAAATATTTATCTACAACATAAATTCCATTTTTTGTTTTAATTTATACAATTTATGGAAACAAATTTTTAATATAAGAAATTATATGTAATTTTTTGGAGTAAAATATTACTTATGATTTCATAATGTTAAAAATTCGTTTTATAAATTTAAAATAGTAATTATAAAAGAATAATTTTATGCCAAAAATATATTTATGGTCAATTGTTTTTTATATTTTTATTTTATACTCACTTCTTGATAAAGTTAAAATCATTACAATATTAGTAAAAAAGATATTTCTTCCACCATTCACCAAAAAATCATTAATTTTAGAAAAATATTAAAAATAAATCATATGATAATTTTATATACTATAATAAAAAAGGTAGAAAAATTTTTAAATTAAAATTATAGAATATTGGGATTTATTTTTTAAATAAAAACATAAAAATATAATGAAAAAAATCATTCATAAAAAAAAATTAAAATATTAACTATTATTATTTAAAATTAACTTCAATTACAAATTTAATTGGTCCTAAAATATTATTCATATAAACTATATATTTTTTCCATTATATATTTACAATAATAAAATAAAATGTATGAAGTCCAATTTTATAAGGGTGATATTCTAAACCATAAATCATTCGTATTACTTAGCTACAAAAAATTGAATTCTATCAATAAATTTGAATTAATAAGAAACATTATTTTTATTTGAAACTAAAAATATGAAATTATCTAATAAACATGATATATAAATAATTATTTACAATGATATTTACATGTTTATTTTCTATTAATTTCTACTTACATAAACTCTAAAGATCTCCACATAATATAAAATAATAATATATACTCTTATGGGAGTCATGGAAGGTGATTACCCAAGCATGGATCTCATATAAATATCTATGATCTTAAAATTCTATCATAATCAATTTCTATCATTTCACAATTTTTTAAGTTCATCTTGGTTCAGTTGTAGGAAAAACTCTAGTGATTTCACATAATATCTATGATTGGATAAAGTAGATTTATAAGGAATACTACCACTACCCAATACCATTTATTCTACTTTATTCATTGATTTTGTAATATGGTTACTTCTATTTTTACCAGTTTACTAAATGTATATGTTATAATAGTTATGTGATTTTTTATGTCTGTTAATTGTGCTTCTGTGTTACATGTGATGGAAGATATTGAACACATAAGGATTTAGAGGAAAATATAATTTAATATTTTTAGGTGCTAAATAATTCACATCCACTTATAGGAAAGTGTAAATAAGCTTGTGGGGAGGGACTAAGAAACATGTTGGGGAATCCACTCCCATGATATTATTGTATATCAACAATACAAAAAATGGAAAAAGAAGAAATACATAAAAGATATCCCATCCTCATAATTAAATATTTTAAATATCATCACATGATATAATAAATTTAGAGCATATTTGTTATACCTTCATAATCAAAAGGATTGCCACAACCAAGGGATTAATACATTTGATATATAAGAAAAAAAATACAATTTAGGGAAAATTAAAAAAATAGTCCCATTTACTCATTAAATCCACTCAATCTACAACCTATTCAAACTACATAGAATCCAAAAAAATGAATTATACTAGTAAAAAATATCTGAAAAAATTCTTGCATGGGTATCCGTTTCTAATATAAGTTGTTAATAAAAACCCTAAAGGGACAACACTAACACATCCATATAATATGTTATAAATATATGTGTGACTTAATGCACTAATATAGAATAGATAAATAAATGACATAAAGGTATACATCTTTTTTTTGTTGTCGTGTGACGATCAAGATTACAAAAACAGTAATGATATATGGATTAATTACCTCTCGAATTAAAGTTTACCCCTGTACTCAAATCCAAATATAATATCAATAATGTGATCTGAGTAAGGAATCATAATATTCGACCTATAATGTGAGTCGACCAATCCCCTCAGAGTAAGAGTACTTATATAAATCTCTTATCTCATGGACATCAAGTATTTGATATGAGGGAATCTCAATATATTACATCCCTCAATAGATAGGCCTTTTTTAGGGTTAGGTTCTTTGGATACACTTTACATATCAACCATCATGAAATTAATATATTGATGGAATCCCAATTGGGAACCATCAACCTAAGACAAAAAACCCATGCAGTGTATGTTTCCATATCTATATCAGCAAATTCATAACAAAAGACTAGCTAAATGGTCATCAAGGCCTTTTCCCAGAATTCCGAACTCTCAAATTCTCCAACCACCCATCCCCCCATAAATATTCCCATCTGAATTCCTCTATGTACCTTCCATAATGATACCCTTTAGAAAATACAAACCCTATCCACTCCTAATAAAAAAATCACATTGAATGGGTTCAACACCCACAATAAAAAATCATGCTTCAAGATCACCCAATCCTCTATTAAGACTAAATGACTCACATTAGTTCCATAAAATACATGTAGAAACTCAAAATTAGTATTTGATATATGGCATGGATTCATCATATTAAAAACCATCAAAACATATTTCTCATATATATACCCTCTTATGTTTCAATTAAGTAAATTAAAACTCACTTTTAGACATTGACACATGAAGAATAAAAATTTCATGAGAATGCATTCACTTTTTTGAATAGCAGACCATAAAACCATATAAAAATTTTATAACATTATACCAAATTCCATTATTTATGTTTTTTTAGTTTAGTCACAAATCCATCCATTACATTTCATTCCAAAAACCATAAAACCTCTATAATCAATTATAAATGCATAGAATTAAATATTAGAGTACGAAAATGGTGAAACCATGAGAGAAGCCCCCATAAAGTGAATAGTCTTCGTGAGAATTTTAATGAAATTATAACCATAAAAACAAAATATAGAATATGGAAGAGGAGAGCCTTAAAGAAGAGGCAAGGATACAAGTGTGAAACTTGATTAAATTCTAAAACCACCCTTAAAAATCCACAAAGAAGCCATCGAGTAATCGATACCCCATTAGCCACCACATAAAACCCCCATTGGTTGGACTTAAAAGATACAATCCTTACATTGAATCTTTCTAGGCTATCAGGTACACCATGGCCCTACACTAGGTACCATATACCTCTATACTACATTTTCATTATGGAGACACCCAATACATTATCTGAAAACCCATTGAGCCTCAAACCCCCCAAAAAATTTAAAAATATCCATGAATAACTAATTTAAGATAAAAAGGTTAAAATTCATACATGAAATGTGATTGTTCTTACTCTGATGGAATTGATAGATAAATAATTTAGAATTCCCAAATAAGTCATAAAAAATCCTTAAAAAGATAACTAGAAGTCATTGGGTAACGAATGCCCCACTAGCCACCCAATACACACCAGTTAGTTAGGCAATGAGGGACAGGGAGTATACAAGCCCTAAAATATATTTTTCTAGGCCACTGGGTACGTTGTGTCCCAACATTAGGTATAATATACCCCAATACAATATTCTCATTAAGGAGTGACTCGTATAAACTTCTCTTACCAACCACAGATCATAAAAATTTACAAAAACATTCATAAATATCTATGAATTTTCTTAATACCATTATTAATCATATTAGAAGACCAAATTTTCATGTCTTGATCATTAATCTATATTTTAAATCAAAATACCCCCCCCTCTTCATATAAAAATACCTTTATAAACTTTTAATAAATTCACATTAAAAATTTATTTGATTAACCATATCCTTACTATATATCACCTCATATACCTCTTAAGAGTCTTATAGACCATATGGCCCTGCCCCACTAATATAAATTAAGTTATTAATCCCATATCAAAATTTATATAATCAATTCAGAGCTAACTACCATTTCTCTTTAATAATTTTACGTTTCTTCTATTCTCCTTTTATCAATTCTATTTTAATTTCATAAATAATATATATTAGTAAATATGAAAGACAACTGTTGTATGAGAACTCAACCAATGAAAATGTTGATCCCAAACTCATTTGAAATCTGTATTGCAATATATTATTATTTATTTATGTTTTTTTATTATCCATTTAGATTAATAATCTATCATGGGATGATAGGATTTAATTCAGTTCAAATATATGTTCACGGTATGTGGAAGGATCCTATAGAGAAAAGAGGTAAACAAATGATCATGATCATATGTGATCAAAATTGGTTTCTTATATATGCATCAAATATCCTTGAAATATATCATGAAAATTTTATTGAGAATGAATTCTACTATATGGTAATGAAATAAGTAGCCACATCATTTTTATATACTAGAACCGATATTGAATTGTTTCATTTATATGTCTCCATAAGGCCTGATAAAAAAATAAATGATCATTTTAACCCACTTATATTTTATCAATAGTAATTTTTATACTATCCCATTAGACTTTTAGATCTGTAGATTAACTTTTTTATGAACCATGTACTTTTAGGTGAATACTAATATTCTATTTAATATATTTTTACACAATAATCACTTCTGATGATCTTTGTACTCCCTATATAGATGGAGATTGATAAGATATTGGAGTAGTATAATAACTCTTTATATATCTCTATTGATGAAAAAAACTTAATCTATTTCAAAACCTAGTGAAGCTATCTTTTTGAATATTGAATTTATGATGATTTTTATTAAAATTTGTTGTCACTTTCTTTTATAGATTCATATAATCCCATTGTGCCTTCTTGACATTATACTAGAATGATACATGATAAATGATATGGTTTTGTTTTGGTGTATTCCATACCATTATAAAATCCAACAAAATTCTTTAAAAATATATAAATATTTGGTTTTCTCAATAATTATATTTATTTTTTAATAGGTTCCTTTTTGTAATGATAAGTTACTATATTAATTGTTATCTAGGGGTTCTAATGTATTTTGTAGCCCCAGTCCATGACCAAAACTAACCATTTTTAACACATGTTATACTCCTTATATATTAATTTTATCAATATATATGTCCAAATTATCTCATTATTTGAAATTCATCGAAATCATAAATTAAAAGATCCCAACATCTAATTTTAAATCATGTGTTAATAATTTTTTTTATTTTTCATAAATTTTCATACTTAATTGTACACCTATTTATCATATTTTATAAGTGTGTAATCCATTATATTCATTAAATTAATGTTTTATTTTAATAAAATTCCCTAATTGATGGAAGTGTGAATAATGGTGCAATGAATGGCCTATTTTTGAGATCTATAAACGTTTTGAAACATTAAAATATATAAATAAACATTACTCCCTTTGATGTTAATATAGTTATGAGGCTATTAAATCATAAAATATTTCACATAGTGTGTTAATAGTTCCCATATATTCTAAAAAATATAAATATTTTGATGTCACAAGATCATTATTTATTAAAAATTTCATATGAAGGATCTATGGAGATTCTATAAGTTGTGATTAAATTACCTAATAATGTTATATTCTACAAATAAATGTCATAATACAAGAATATCATAAATAGATACTTCTTTATAATGTAATAAATATAATATTTAGTTTTAATTAATGTTATTCCTTTCACATAGATAATATTATAATATCCTTAATATTGAATAGACGAAAGTTCTATGGTATTCTATATTGGCTCAATCCATCAGTTCCAGGATTATATTTCGGGTGTTTTCTTATATAAATTGTATCATTCTGAACATATAATTTTAATATCCCATTTGAAGGAAACTCTATTGAATGTACTTTCTATTCACCATTATCTAATGACATTAAGGAAAATATCATATTTTTTAAATTAATGTGACCAAGGATATGGAAAAAACAAGGTATTAATAGACGGACATGAATAATTTATCTTAATGTGAATTTTTATAATCTATTTATTCAATGAAAAAAATAATTCACCCAGATTATTATTGACAATGAGAACCATTTTACCCATGTTTCTCCATTATGGTATATAAATCCATTCTCAAAATTATATTTTAGCTCATAAATTGATAATATTTACTCATTATTTAAGAGAAGTCCATGAAATCCATCCTGAGAATACATTCATATATTCTATAATAATATAAATGTATTCAAGGTATCAATTATCGTTCTTACTAGAAATTCTCATATGACATGCTTCTTTATAAGGTATGAATATCTGCACTTGTAAAAGTTTTTGTAATCAAGATTCATAATTGTACATTAATTTGTATATAACATGAAGATTCAGGTTATGGAATTGTATTTTACATTCAAGAAGATGATATGCATTCTATATTATAACAATTAATACATGCCTAATTAATAAACATGTTCCATTGGATGGATAATTATGATATATATTGGGAAAATCATCCATCAACCATTTATTTTTGAAGAGTAAATTAACTAGGATGAAAACATTTAACCACTAATTATTCCTATAAATTTATCAGTTTCAATGTATCAAGTCAATGATAATATATTTCTAAAAAACATGCTATAAATTATAAAATGTTCTGAAGTATAATCTATAATTATTTAACCGTAGAATCCCATATCTAGTGAATTAACTTATTACATTATCATAAAAAAATATTCAAATCCAAAAGGACTGATCATTTTAGATGTTTTGGAAACCAGATACATACATGATACCCATTTTAAATTGGTAAAAAAAGATAAAACAAAATACATAACAAATGATAATAAAATAAATACATGAAAACTCATTCAAATATCTCTTCTTTATAACCTTGGTAAATGAAACAAAACAAGGGTGAACACAATTTCTTAGTAAGGGTTATGTGCAATGGAAGTTATCTTGAATCGATGAGAAAAAATAAAAGAAGAATGTTAAATAACTGAGAAAACATTCCGTTATTATAACTTGTTAAGGAATACAAAATATTGAAAGGTAAATAAATAAAACACCTTCCCTTTATACAATTTCATGAAAATGAAATGTATCCATTGATTTTGTTTTAGATAAAAACCTCTGGATAATAACAGAAATGAATTCTGAAGGAATGAAGTTAATTAATATTGGACATCATATATCTTCCAGATGAACCACTACACATTCATGATGTATTCTAAAGATAGTTTAAACTACTCATATTTGGCCTACTAATTCGTCCCATGAGAGGACCAATAAATCTAGGGGCTGTCAATAATGGATCCCCACTCATGTCTTCCAGTCCAAAGCATTCATCATATATTGAATAATATATTTAATTAATAAAAAATATCTTTATCATAAAATATATATATTTAATAAATAATAATGATTTGTCAATAATTCATCAATGGAGGATATATAACATTGATGATTGTTTACATTGATGAATGAAAATACCATTGAAGGATAATTAAAATGTTCCTGAGGAAAATAATCTTCAATCATTTCAAATTATCCCACACTAATTTGAAACATTGGCATCATAATAACCATGAAGTAATAAAACTAAATGAAGATTCAAATATCATTAGAATAATTAGATTCATGATATAACATTCAAACGGGAAGTATATACACCATATAAAATAAACTATATGTATAAAATAAAATATGCTTCAATGAAATGAAATTGAGACGAAACCCCATAATATTAGGTAAATTTTGATGTATAACCCCCATTAAATAAATAATTTCAAACTAAATTATAAATACCAATAATCTAAATTTATTCATGATTTAAAATAAAAAAGTTTCAGTAAATACACCACAAACAAGTAAGTGGTAAAAATGGTGTATGCCTCATATTTAGAAAAGTCAGACAAGAATACCTTAACCCATTTTAATCAGTAGAATCGTATGCCTCATAAAAAGTAAAAAATTATATTTATATAAATATATAGTAATATTCAGGATTATACTCATAAAATAAATTCATGGGAAATATAAATAGCACACATAATCAATAGGTGGTGAACATGAATTATATCACACGGAAAATAAAAGTTAGACAAAAATCCATTACATTGCATTTAAATTTTGGTGAATGTCCCTTAAAATCATATATAATGGTTTTAATAATGGTTTAAACATATAATAAAACCATACTTATTATATTTTAACTTCTTATCTTATCAAATTACTCATTTTTTAACAATCTCCCATTATTTTAACTATTTTGGGTGTTAATTGCCTCGTTTTTTGAGTAAGTTTGGACTTGTTACTTGTTAAACACATTAATTAGATCATGATTTAATAATATACATAATGTAAACCATTATTTAGATATAAAAAATATTAATAGTATATTTATTTATAATAATTGATAAAATTTGGAAAAAGGGAATGAAATGCCCCATTCATGGAGATGGTAGGTTGTACGTACGCATGAACGCTACTTCCATTTCATTTTTGTATTAAAATAATGAATAATAAATGCTATATATATATTATAATTAAATTAAAATATTTATGTCATATATTTCACATATATTTATTAAAATCATCCTTAATATATTCCATTTATAGTGTTCACGATTCACATCACTTTGAGGAGGTGGTAGTCCACACATCCAAAAACGATGTTATCATATTCCAAAAAATAACGGAATGTGTTATATAAAAATTCTAAAATTATAAAAGAATAAATAAATAAATATTATATCATATATATCATATATAAACTTTAAATCCATCTTTATTCTAACATTAAATGGTGTTAATGGAAGAATTAATGACATCAGATCACAAGGCGGTTGTCCTCCGTACACACAAACAATGATCACATATCCCATTTGATGGATGTGTGTGTAAGTTTAGGTATAAATCATATAATAAGGACATTCAGGTGATTTTTTTGATATAGATTTTATTAAATAATCATGATTTAAAAATAATTGAATGTGCAGAGATGTAAATGAAACAAAAAGGATCATTGAATAATGTTGCATCTTATTTGGGTAACTCCTTTTGGGTAATACCAAAAAACATCCCTCGTTAGATTTATTACCAATGTGAGGATTCTAGGATGAGGTTAGGGATGATGGTAGCTTATTTGGGTCTATTTTTAATGGGAAAATTCTAAAATTTGTGTGAATAAGTGAAGTAGGAGGTTCTATTTTATAATTCAGGTGAGGGGAACTTATAAAAACTCAAATAATATTGAATTAATATAAATTAATTTTCACTTAAAAATAGTTCAAATATAATTTATTTCTAAGATAATATGAATATGGGTATAAATATTCTCATCCAATAATTTTTATACAAGTTTATATCATATTATTACACTTATCTTTTGGCATTAACCCATAGTTAACATTTTTAACTCTTACCACGATAATATGTGTTTTTACATTTTGAAGATTAATGTAGTTATTATAAAATGAAAAATGAACCATAAATAAGTCATTTAAGAGGGTTCCAATTAATACCAATAATTTAGAAGTACTTTATATTTTTAGGAATTTTATACCATTTAATAAAATATTATTTATTTTAAAATGTCAATAATGTCAGTTTTGACACAATTCATTACATTGATTTTTAAAAATATAATAAAAACATGATATATTATAAAAATAAATTATAAATAATTAATATAATGTTAAATTATTTATGAAAATGCATGCATGTCATTAATTATATTAAATTATATTTATCTGAGTATTTATAATAACATTTATTTGATATTCCCATTAATTGAACAATTTCTACATCATCTTTGTGCATGCCTTTAATTTAATTATATCTTCCCTAAAAATTAAATATTAATTATCACAATTAATATAGAAAAATTTCGTTAAAATTAATATTTATAGTCCAAAATTTATTTGTAATAACAATATATAAAAATTATTACACTTACAAAAAACATGAGTATGATATATTAGACTATTCATAGAATAAAACACTATAAAAGGATTAAAGTCATCAAAGTTGATCCAAGAGTCCATAAAATAAGCCCAAATATGATTTTCGTTCACATTAACTCGTAAAATAATATTTTTAGAGGTTTTAGGGTAATTTTAGAATACTTAATATATTATTTTTACCCTTAATTACCTGATTTACCCTCCATTGTGGTAATTTAAAAAAATATAATGTTTCTATTTCAATTGTCCAAAAATAAAAGTGAACTATTTAATAAATTTGGAATTTATGTTTTAAAATATGGAATCCATTTTTAAAAATTTAAAAATCATACTTTTTAGAAATTAATTTAAAAATAATCATGTATACGTGATGAAACAACAGGTTTGTAAAGTAAAAATGTTCAAAATATTGAAATGTTTTTATATCCAATTTCAATGTGAAATTTATTATCGTGACCTAAATTTGATTAAATGATATTATATTGATCTAATTATACTTTAAATAAAATAAAAAATATTTTTTTACATCCGAAAGTATTTAGATGTAATTGTGGTTTTCAATTAAAATGAAATATTTTTTCATTATTCATCAAAAGATTAAACTTGTCAAAAAAATACCAAAAATTAAATAAAATTAAAATTTGATATTAAAATTTAAAATAATATTTTTATTTTATCATTTATAATTTTATTAAAGTTTCAAAATCTTGTTTTTAAACATGTGAATCATTAAATGGCGGCAAAATGTCTTTAGAAAAAAAAATCACCTTTTAGGATTAAAATTGGTTTTATTCTTCGCAACTAGAAAATTAACCTATTTCAATTATTTTAAACAATTGAAATATGGCCCAAAATTGTGGCTGCTATGGTTGTGGAAATAGGGTTTGACCTATTTCCATTGTTTAAATCAGGATAATAGGTGGGCTATTGCCACAGTTTCTAAAACCATGGAAATAATTCTCATTGTTGTCCACCGTGGTAGTATACTTATGGCCAAATATTACACTGTGTCCATAAGTGTTATTTCCATGGTTTAAAACTGTGGCTATTGCCCTAAAAACTGATGCTTTAGAGCATAAATAATAGGTCACCGACCTGATTCGATCTTTTTACCTCACCTATAAGATTCTATCGATTAACCACTACATCACAGAGAGATTTAGGTATATATATATAATGTTATGTATATTATTAAAATATGTGGTGGTAGCATAGAACTATGGAAATAGAGGTTCCCACTCTATTTTAAATGGGAATGGTTTTCTCCCATGAAAAGAAAAGGAGACTTATAGCCATAATTTTCAAAACTGTGGCTATAGGGATGGGATATAGCCATGATTTTACAAAAACTATGGCTTCATCCATTGAAAAAATGGACTATAATTTTGGGTTTAAAACCCAGGGTTATAGAACATACCTATGGCCACAATTTTAGTAAAACTATGGCTATATCCTTTCTGTATCCACAGTTTTGAAAATTGTGGCTATAGGTGCATGGAAATAGCCCCATTTTCTAATTTTCATAAGCCTATCAAACACATTGAACTAATTTAAAAACATTTTTTTGAATATATATCATATATATTTCATTAATATCTTCCTCAAATGGTGATTAAATTAATTTATTATTATAAAATTTCATCGTGGACATAAAAATAGTTTTTTTAATAAAATCACTTCATTGATATTAAATTGGTTTTCATTTTCATTTACAATAAATTGGAAATAAATGAATTTATTTTAAAAAAATGAATGAACTATATATTCATAATTTAGTTAATATTATTCATAAACACTAACGTATCAACTAGGTTTAAAATAATAGTAGTTAATAGTATATTGTGGTTCGTATATGATCGAGGTTTGGTGAAACATATACTATCAGAGAAACCTAATTTATTTAAGAAGAGGCATATCATAAAATCTTGGGGTGTAACATTTTCCCCTCTATTATTAAATTACTTCCTCACAATTTCAATTTTCACTTAAAAAAGGATGATACTTTAAAAATATTTTGGTGGAACCCCACATTGTAAATAGGGTTAATCAAATTTCCCATTAATAAGAGGGAAATTGAAATGTGAAAGACACCAAAAAATCAAGCTTTTGAATAGGACAACATTAGTGTATGGTGAAAAGTAGGAAATAGAAGAGAAGTCAAACCATCATGTTCTAATGGAGAGTGTTAAAGAACATGATCATAAATAATTATATCATTACAAAATCATAAATCAATGATGGGTTAAAGATTCCATTGAATTCATAGTAAGAAAATTAGAAGAATGGAGTTTTTGTTCCAAATTTAATTCCTATAGTTTAGGGGTTATTTTACTATCAATATAAGAACCTAAGAAAATGATATTACTTGATTTCATTCCATTATATATGCATGATATTATCATTTTTATCTGTAATTATCTATTTTCACTTCGTCTCTTATGTATAAAAATGGATTTTCAAGTTGATGTTTTCATATATGAATCACTTTAATGAATCATAAGATCCACCATTCATTCCTTCAACCTTTAAATTTATTAGGAAACCAAAATGGTTAGAACATAATTTATAATAAATAATCACTTAACCTCAAACAATAATTTACAATGGTCCACATAATCCATTCCAATATTAAGACTCATAAAAAAATATTCTGTCTAAATTTATTGTCTAGGAATCTCTCTAAATTTCTGAAACCATTCTTAACCTCAGATTCCCTAAACAATGGAATGTAGCTCTTATTTCCACATACCAAATATTTCATAAACATAGAAACATTAATTAAATCATTAATTATTACAAATACATAAATAATAAGTAATTTGGTACAATTCTTATATATCACATGATTCTTATAACCAGATCACAATTGATGAAATAATCCTTGAATAAAAAAACCCAAGAACTTTATTCATTATAATTCATTATTAATTCATTAGCCACAATTCATAATCTTATTACTCAATACCTCCATCAATTAATTTTAATTTTGTATTATCATCACCATCAGTTATAAATCTATTACATGTATAATATTTCTCATACTAAGAATTATCAAAAACCCAAATCATATTGCGAGAAACACTACTCATAATAACATAGTAACGAAGAATAATTTATATGATGTATAAATCATGAAATATTTTCCAAAATCTATGAGTCTGTAGAATTAACCTAGTTTATCCATGGTATTACTAAATGTAACACCGCAAAGATGTTATGTTATGTCACTCTTCAAAAACTCATTTTCTTCAATAGTATGCATTACACACAACACCAAGCTTAAATGAACTGTGATATACTATTATATATTATTATTTTAACCCCAACTATGAGGGTGGAGGTTTTGATTAGGATTAAATAAATTATGAAAATATAGTGTACACATGTTTATTAAAATTAATTCATTGATCACCAATTAATTAGGAATGAAAAAAACAAATTAAATATAAAGGATTTGTTTTTATTAAAAAATATTTTTATGACCACAATATAATTTTATCCTAATAAGTTAAATAAATAACTATTTTTGTAAATATATTAAATAAATATATAAATTATATATTCAAATATTTTTTCTAATTCATCCAATAATTTTGAAAGGCTTAAAATAATTATAAAAACATTTTTTAGCATAAAATGTTTTATTTTTTGAAAGATATTTTTGTCAACTTTTGATGGAGAAATTGTTTTAAATATATTTTTTGAAACTTTTAATAAACATATTTTACAAAATATACATCTTATTATAAATAAAAATATCAATATTTTCTTTTCTTGAACTTTTGATTTTTTATAAGTTTCATGTTTTAATCAATATTGAAAAATATAGGATTTTAATTGAAAACAATTTTTTCATGTAAATAATTTATAGTGTAAAATTATATTTTTAATTTGTTTTAAATTATAATTATATATATTTTTAATCTTATAATACAATTTAGATTATTTTAATAAATTTATCATATAATATGAATATAAAAATATTTCAATATTTTGAACATTTCCATTTGAAGAACTTGTTTTTTATTTTTGTCTGCCTGCTGAATTAATTTCAAATTAATTTAAGCCAATTATATGTTTTGAATTTTGAAATATAGATTAATTAATGGTAATATTAATGTTAAAATTTAATAAATATTTCCCATTTATTTTTGGATAAAATGAATAGTTGATTTAGTAATTTTTTATGATTACACTTAATGGTAAATCAGTTAATTAAGGGTAAAAATAATATTATAAATATTATAAAATTAACATAACACTTGTCATAATTTTATTGTGTTAGGTATTTTCAACAAAAATTATCCTAGTGATGATTTCAGGCCCTCTTGGAGTTATTTAGGTGACTTTATGGCTTTTATAGTATTTTATTCTATGGAATGTCAAATAGATCATACTCATGATTTGAATAAGCATTGAATTTTTAATATGTTTTTATTCAAAATATATATTACACTAAAAAAATGTAACATATAATATATATATATATATTCATTATGATAATTTTTTTAATTTTTTAAAGAAACAAGTAATTACCATAAAAACTTATATAATGATGATTCAATAATTGTTTAATTTACATAAATATCAAATAAATGATATTAAAAATATTACAATAAATATAATTTGGGATAATTATTGTTATAAATTAATTTTATAGATAAAATAGGCATACATGGAGTGTATTAAATATTTTTTTGATGTTATATTGTTTTTATGATATTTTTAAAAAGTCATGTAATGAATAGTGTCAAAATTGACATTATGATATGTGAAAATAAATTATAATTTATTAAATGAAATAAAATTCATAAAAATATAATTTTTTTAAAACTAATTAGGTCCTGGTAACATATTTAATCAACTACCCATTGATAGTTCCTCTATAAATTTATTAATAACTATATTAACACTTAAGGAATTCAAACACATGATGTCAAATTAAGAGTTAAAGAGATAAAATAAGGGTTAAAGACAGAATATAAGTGTAATAATATGACCTAAACATGTACAAAATTTATTTATTGAGATTATTTAGACCTATAATCATCTTGTATTTTATATAACTCCCTATGGATCCATTTGAAGATGAAAATTTATTTATATTAATTTAATATTTTTTGTGTTTCCAAAATTACCCCTAACCTCAATTATAAAAGGGAACCTCATACCTCACTTATTCACTATACTATGAGCCATATAGATCATCCAAAACAAATCCAAATAATCTAAAAACTTAACGAAAATAATCTTTGGATACCCCCTTTTGGAATAAATCCCTCAAATAAATGATTTTGGTATATACCGAAAGGAGTTACCAGAAAACGACGTAAAATTTGTCTATGACCACATTTGTTTTATTTCATTATATAAACATTCAATTATTATTATTCCATTATTATATATTAACCATGATATATATAATATACTCATATGTTTTCATTATAATTTTTTGAATTACAATTTTACCCACATATTTAAAATTTTATACACAATCATCGTTCATGTGTACGATGGATTACCACCTCACAAACCAATGTCGTTAGTTATTCGATTACCACCATTAAATATAGGAATAACAATCTAATTATAATTAATATACGATATATTTGATATTTAATATCTATATATGCTTCTGTAATTTTTATATATCACATAACATTATTTTCATGGGAATACGATGACATTGTTTTTGGTTATTTGGACTACAGCCTCCTAAAAGGGATGTGATTCCTTCAAACTGTACATGGAATTTATTAAGGATCCCATTAACAATAATATGTAACTTAATACACATAAATATGATACTATAATTATAATATAAATTTATATCATTTAATTTGAATTATTTTAATATTGAAAAGAAATGGTAGTAGTGTTCATGTGTACGTACGACACACCATCTCCAAGAACGTTGCTTTTCATTTCATATATCCAAAAATAATAGTTTATTATAATTAAATATATATGAAATTTAAATCATAGTTAAAAAATTTAAATTATGGGATCATGATATTATTAATAAAGGCAACAAGATACATGTCAAAACATACTCGAAAAACTAGGCAATTAACGCCTGATATAGTGAAAACAGCGAACAAATATTGATAAATGGGTAATAAGATATTATAAGACGAAAAAATATGATATTATAAATTTTATTATGGTTATTTTATAATTTAATAACATGATTTAAACCATTATACATGATTTTAATGGATTTTCACTCAAAAGGAAATACAAGTTAAGGGATTTCATCTAAATTTCACATCATTGAGGCATATTTTAATGTTATACACCTAATTTATTTTTTATTGTATATATATTTCTATTTGAAATTTTATATAATTAATATAATTATTATAATGATATAATAAGTTTCATATAATGTTATTACTTCATGGGGATTATGATTCAAATGTTTCAATGTCATATCAAACCCTTTTGAATGTTTAAAGGTTATTTTCCTCTAAAATATTTTAATGATATTTAAATGGTATTTCAATTAATCAAAGTAAATAAAACTTATGGATAATTATAATACATTAAGGAATTTTTGATAATTCCATATTATTTATTCAATATTTATATTTTATGATAATGAATATTGTTTAGTAATTAAATTTATTATGCAATATACGTGGAATGCTTTGGATAGGCAGACACAAGTGGTTATCAGTTATAGATAGACCCTCAATGCATCAAGAGTCTCAAGGGATGAATAATTTGAAAATTTTAGAGTATTCTAAATAGTCATGAGAATATATCTTGATGATATTGTAGTTCTTGTTATAGATATATTAATTTTAATATTTAAGTATTGCCTTAAGAAATCATTTTAGTTATTATCTAAAGGATTTCCACTACGAAAAAATCTATGAATGATTTTAATTTTCAGTATATTGAGTATACAATCCCTAAAATATATTTTTCTAGGCCACTGGGTATGTTGTTTACCTACATTAGGTATAATATACCCTAATACTACATTCTCATTAAGGAGTGACCCATATAAACTTCTCTTACCAGCCATAGATCATAAAATTGTACAAAAACATTCATAAATATCTATGAATTTTCTTAATACCATTATTAATTATATTAGAAGACCAAATATTCATGTCTTAATCATTCATATGTATTTTAAATCAAAATACCCCTCCTGTTCATGTATAAATACCGTTATAAACTTTTAATAAATTCACATTCAAAATTTATTTGAGTAACCATATCCTTACTATATATCACCTCATATGCCTCTTAAGAGTCTTATAGACCATATGGTCCTGCCCCACTAATATAAATCAAGTTATTAATCTCATATCAAAAATTTTATCATCAATTAAGAGCTAACTACCATTTCTCTTTAATAATTTTCTGTTTCTTCTATTCTCCTATTATCGATTAAATTTTATTTTCATAAACAATATATATTAGTAAATATGAAATACAACTGTTGTATGATAACTCAACCAATGAAAATGTTGATCCGAAACTCATTTGAAATATGTATTTCAATATATTATTATTTATTTATGTTTTTGTATTTTCTATTAAGATTAATAATCTATCATTGGATGATAGGATTTAATTCAATTCAAATATATGTTCACGGTATGTGGAAGGATCCTATAGAGAAAAGAGGTAAACAAATTATCATGATCATATGTGATAAAAATTGGTTTCTTATATATGTATCAAATATCATTGAAATATATCATGAAAATTTTATTGAGAATGAATTCAACTATATGGTAATGAAATAAATAGCCATGTTATTTTTATATACGAGAACCTATATTGAATTATTGCATTTATATGTCTACATAAGGCCTAATAAAAAATAAATGGTCATTTTAACCCACTTACATTTTATCAATAGAAATGGTTATACTATCCCATTAGACTTTTAGATCTGTAGATTCACTTTTTTATGAACCATGTACTTTTAGGTGAATACTAAAATTCCATTCAATATATTTTTACATGATAATCACTTCTGATGATCTTTTTACTCCCTATATATATGGAGATTGATAAGATATTGGAATAGTATAATAACTCCTTATAGATCTCTATTGATGAAAAACACATAATCTAATTCAAAATCTAATGAAACTATCTTTTTCAATATTGAATTTATGATGATTTTTATTAAAATTTGTTGTCACTTTCTTTTATAGATTCATATCATCCCATTGTGCCTTCTTGACATTATACTAGAATGATACATGATAAATGATATGGTTATGTTTTGATGTATTCCTTACCATTATAAAATCCAACTAAATTCTTTACAAATATATAAATATTTGGTTTTCTAAATCATTATATTTATTTTTTAATAGGTTCCTTTTTGAAATGATAAGTTACTATATTAATATTTATCTAGGGGTTCTAATGTATTTTGTAGCCCCAGTCCACGAAAAAAACTAACCATTTTTAACACATGTTATACTCCTTATATATTAATTTGATCAATATATATGTCCAAATTATCTCATTAGTTGAAATTCATTGAAATCATAAATTAAAAGATCCCAACATCTAATTTTAAATCATTTGTTAATAGTTTTTTATATTTTTCATAAATTTTCATACTTAATTGTACACCTATTTATCATATTTTATAAGTTCGGAATCCATTATATTCATTAAATTAATGTTTTATTTTATTAAAATTCCCTCATTAATGGAAGTGTGAATAATGGTGCTATGAATGGCCTATTTTTGAGATCTATAAACGTTTTGAAACATTAAAATATATAAATAAACATTACTCCCTTTGATGTTAATATAGTTATGAGGCTATTAAATCACAAAATATTTCACATAGTGTGTTAATAGCTCGCATCTATTCTAAAAAAATCAAGATTTTGATGTCACGAGATCATTATTTATTAAACATTTCATATGAAAGATCCATGGAGATTCTATAAGTTGTGATTAAATTCCCTAATAATGTTATATTCCACAAATAAATGTCATAGTACAAGAATATTATAAATAGATACTTCTTTATAATTCAACAAATATAATAGTTAGTTTTAATTAATGTTATTCCTTGAACATAGATAATATTATAATATCCTTAATATTGAACAGAATAAAGTTTTATGGTAATCTATATTGGCTCAATCCATCAGTTCCATGATTATATTTCGGGTGTTTTCTTGTATAAATGGTATCATTCTGAACATATAATTTTAATATCCCATTTGGGTGAAATTGTATTGAATGTATTCTCTATTCACCATTATCTAATGAATTTAAGGAAAATATCATATTTTTTAATTTAATGTGACCAAGGATATGGAAAAAACAAAGTATTAATAGACGGGCATGAATAATTTATCTTAATGTGAATTTTCATGATCTATTTATTCAATGAAAAAAATAATTCACCCAGATTATTATTGACAATGAGAACCATTTTACCCATGTTTCTCTATTATGGTATATAAACCCATTTTAAAAATTATAAATTAGCTCCTAAATTGATAATATTTACTCATTATTTAAGAGAAGTCCAAGAAAAGCATCTTGGGAATACATTCATATATTATATCATAATATAAATGTATTCAAGGTATCAATTGTTGTTCTTACTAGAAATTTTCATATTATATGCTTCTTTATAAGGTATGAATATCTGCACTTGTAAAAGTTTTTGCAATCAAGATTCATAATTTTACATTAATTTGTATAGAACATAATGATTCAGGTTATGGAATTGTATTTTACATTCAAGAAGATGATATGCGTTCTATATTATGACAACTAATACAAGCCTAATTAATAACCATATTCCATTGGATGGATAATTATGATATATATTGGGATAATCATCCATCAATCATTTATTTTTGAAGAGTAAATTAACTAGGATGAAAACATTTAACCACTAATTATTCCTATAAATTTATCAGTTTCAATGTATCAAGTCAATGATAATATATTTCTAAAAATCATGCTATAAATTATAAAATTTTCTGAAATATAATCTATAATTATTTAACCCTAGAATCCCATAGCTAGTGAATTACCTTATTACATTATCATAAAAAAAATATTCAAATACAAAAGGACTAATCATTTTAGATGTTTTGGAAACCAGATACATACACAATACCCATTTTAAATTGGTAAAAAAAGATAAAACAAAATACATAACAAATGATAATAAAATGAATACATGAAAACTCATTCAAATATCTCTTTTTATAACCTTGGGAAATGAATCAAAACAAGGGTGAACACAATTTCTTAGTAAGGTTTATGTGCATTGGAAGCTATCATGAATCGATGAGAAAAAATAAAAGAAGATTGTTAAATAAATGAGAACACCTTCCATTCATATAACTTGTTAAGGAATAAAAAATATTGAAATGTAAATAAATAAAACACCTTCCTTTTATAAAATTTCCGGAAAATGAAATGTATCCATTGATTTTGTGTTAGATAAAAACCTCTAGAT
Organism: Viscum album; assembly: GCA_963277665.1. NCBI lineage: Eukaryota > Viridiplantae > Streptophyta > Magnoliopsida > Santalales > Viscaceae > Viscum > Viscum album. The sequence goes on along the minus strand of OY728151.1, from coordinate 1,169,724,191 downwards.
AATAACAAAAATGAATTCTAAAGTAATGAATTTAATTAATATTGGACATCATGTATCTTACAGATGAACCACTACCCCTTCATGATGTATTCTAAATATAGTTTAAACTACTCATATTTGGCCTACTAATTTGTCCCATGAGACCACCAATAAATCTAGGGGCTCTCAATAATGGATCCCCACTCATGTCTTCCAGTCTAAAGAATTCATCATATATTGAATAATATATTTAATTAATAAAAAATATCTTTATAATAAAATATAAATATTTAATATATAATACTGATTTATCAATAATTTATCAATGGAGGATATATAACATTGATGATTGTTGACATTGATGAATGGAAATACCATTGAAGGGTCATTAAAACGTTCCTGAGGAAAATAATCTTCAATCATTCCAAATTATCCCACACTAATTTGAAACATTGGTATCATAATAACCATGAAGTAATATGTCACAACCCATCCTCAGGGCCCGTTCTGTGACTACCCCAAGCCCGCCATCCATAGTCCAGGGGCTGGCGACTAGCACCAAAGGCGTAAATCCCAATAATTGGGAAGATATTGCCTTTATAAAAGTAAACAAAACACCACAGAGTACAAGCGGAAGTAAAACACTAAGTACAAAGAGAAGTACTGAAAAGTAAATGGGCCAGAATACAAACCCAACTGAAAGTACAACTACAAATGAACAAATGTATAACAGAAAAGGACAACAGCTGGAAGAACGGAAGTGGCCCCTGGGACGTCCTCCTCAGATCCTACCTGAAGGGTAGGTACAGTTGACGCAGCTCCTGGATCGTCCAATATGGATCCTACCTGAAGGGTAGGTATAGATAGCCTCCACAATTCTCTCACCCGTCAACCTCCTCCGAGTATCGTCTCACTGTGAAGTCCACCTCTGGATCCTGAATCATCGTGTAGTCCACCTCCAGGTACCGTCCAGTCCTCGAACACTCGGCCTCCGTCATCACTGCCCGTCATCTACAACCAACACAACGAGGTGCGGGCATAGCCCGTGCAGGGGTGAGTATAACGATACTCAGTAGGGACCCCGAGACCCTCATGGTCTCACTAAAACCAACAAGGATAACCAAAAAGAAGATCTCAATAGATAACCTCTACTAATGTATAAGCCCATACATATACCTAAGTTATCAAGTAACCCATCTCAATCATGAGGAAACACAAATATCATAGACTCATCTCAAACTAGTATTTTCATTATCGAAACCGTAACTGCTGAAGAGCCCCGTCTCTGGAGTGTACAGTGGTCCTATCACGACTCTGAGGTACTGCTCACTTATACAAGTCTCTGAGGTACTCCTCATGTCGAGTACCGCGGGTCTGCTGCCAAATACTAAGCGCTTCGTCCGCTGTGGGTCTGCCGCCAAATACCGGGCGATCCCCCTAATATCCTATAGAGGTACTCCTCCGGTCGAGTACCGCGGGTCTTCTTCCAACTACCAGGCGCTCCGTCTGTCGTGGGTCTGCCGCCAAATACCGGGTGCTCCGTCCACTGGGCTAGTCGACTCACTCCAAGTCGAGTCGGTCAAGCAGTCGTCAGGTTTCAGTCATCTACACGGTCTTCGTACTCTGCACGCTCGTCTCTGGGAGGGTACGCTCCACGAGCTACAGGTCGATACGCCAAGTATTTCAAAGTCCCACGAATAAGTATCTCAAAGGACCGCCTCGTTATAGGGGTCTCAACGCAACAGACGGTGCGTCAATCAGACGCCCGGACTGTGAGTTATTAGCCTTTTCGTTCCAGGGGCCCGGTTGGTTTCATGAGCGAACTAACCTGGCTGTATCTCAACTGTACCATGAACTCTCATAGGGTATACTCATAGGGACTGTTTTTCAACGTGATCACCAACGCCGCTGACGGTTCGTCAAACGGACGTCCGGTCTGAAAGATATCAGCTTTTCCATTCCAGGGGCCAGGTTGGATTTCGGGTACTATCCAACCCGGACACTATCCAACAGCAACCAAAACTCAGGCGAAGTATGCCAAAAGTTCCATCTCATCAAGAGCAGTTCAATGAGACAGACGGCGCATCAATCGGACGCCCGGTCTGTGAGTTATTGGCTTTTTCGTTCTAGGGGCCCGGTTGGTTTCATGAGCGAACCAACCCGACCGCACTCCGATGGCATACAAACCTCGAGCGGAGTAAGCCAAAATATCTGTCTCACTTAGAGGAATCCAAAAAAGTCGACGGCACGTCAATCGGATGTCCGTAGCTCAAGTTATGAGTGTTTCTGCTCTGAGGGCCCGGTTGGTTTCGTGTACGAACCAACTCGGCCGAACCCAAAGTATTCCGAAACCTAGAGTGCAATATACCGAAATGACCGTCGCGTTCCAAGGATCACTACGCAACTGACGGTGCATCGAAGTCGAAGAAGATATTCAACTCCTTAGCCTTTTCTCCCAAAAACTCCACCATAAGGTTGCAACCCCAAATAAAATAAGCCCAAGTCTTATTTTATTAACACAAGATAAGTATTTGAATTTCAAAGGTTTGAATTAATTCCACTTAATTAATTATAGACAAGTTTTCATCATTAAAGGTAAGTTGAGGGAGTTAGGAATTTGAAGGGGTGGGGTTCGTGTGGGCCCCAGCACCCTCATAACCTCCCTTGGGAAGTTGGGTAGTTACCCAACTTCCACCCAAGCCTTAAAACACTTTAAGAAAAATAAAAATTGTAGAGTATTAATAAATTAAACTTCCACAATTTTTATCATCTACTCTCGTGATAACACAACTCAGGAACAGGTGTTCCTAAGCAATTATCGGCGCTGCGGTTCCATCAGGGCCCTCTGAATTCGATTCTAAGCACCAGTTCAAAAGTTAGAAATTCCCGCTCGTTCGTTCACTGAACGTACCCGAGCTAAAATTCGGATAGAAATTCCGGGAAAACCGGGCCTCAGAATCATTTGCCGTCAGAAACTGCATTCTTGTAAAATCCCAAAGAAAATTAAGAAAAAAAATTCCTTGAAATTTCCTGGTCTTTACATTACTCCCACCTCAGGGCTTTACGTCCCCGTAAAGCTTCAACACAAACTAGGGATACAAAAGCGATACTGATCACGCATCTGAGCCTCCTGCTCTCATGTGCTCACCTGGAGGTTACCATACTTCCAGTGAAAGCACACCAGAGGAATCGTCCATCCTCATAGGATCTGCTCCTGTCGATCCTCGATTTCCACTGGAACCTCCGTGAAAGTCACCCCATCTCCAAAGTCCAGCTCCCCTTGGTCGATGATATGCTAAGGGTCGAGCACGTATCTCCTCAGTTGAGATACGTGGAAGTCGTCGTGCACCTGGTGCAACTGAGGTGGATGCGTCAAGCGGTAAACCACTTCTCCTACCCAGCTGAGGACCTATGAAGGTCAACTGAACCTCCGGAATAACTTGCCGCCTTGTCCACATCTCCGTAAACCTCGTCGAGGTGAAACCCGTATAAGGACGTGATCGTCATCCTGGAACACTAGAGGCCTCCAAATCCTGTCAGCATAAGGCTTTTGTCGGCCCTGTGCTGTCCTCATCCGCTCTTGGATGACCTGGACCTTCTCTAGTCTCACAAGAGCTGCTATGATTTCTTCTTTGCCGATAAGAGAAATCTGGTCTCATCCCCTAGATGAACCACATTCATTGCATAATACAATCAATCCTGACATGAATGATGCTTTCATGCCATGGATGACTTCATAAGGCATTGATGTAACTACCAAGAGATCCAACTGTCACTCTCGCCTCCAAGGGTCGAGTCACACTATCGGCATCAGTGTGAGGTCACTAGGTCTCCTCTAGTAGAAATCTCGAAAGTGAGGGTCAAGTCAACAGTCTTAACTGGGACCACTCAGTATCAACCAAATAAATGGACAGGAAAGCAAACATCTTAAAGATAAGTGTCTTTTTATTATTGCAGCTCATATATACAAAGCCACGAATGTAACAGCAACAAAACTAGAAGCAACATGATCAATAGCCTCCAGGTCTAGAGCTAGTCCAGCTCCTATCCATCTACTTCTGGAGCTCCATGACCATAGGCCTCAGTTTCCTGAAGCTGAGCTCTCCCATGTCCTCCTATCCCCTGCGGTTGGGGTGGGCCTCCTGGTGGTGGTGGTGGCAACACCCCGAAGCATCGTCCACCTCCAGCTCCACGGCCAGCTCCTCTTCCATGGCAACCTGCTCCTTGCGGTCTGCCCTAATTGAACCTCTTCCTCTGCCTGGGAGGTTCTTCATTTAACTGTTGGTCATCTGCATGGCGGGTCGGACAGTCACGTACCATGTGACCAATCCCGCCGTAGGAGTAACATTGTCCACTCTCGGCACGACTGGCTCTGACTCCACCCCGGTTCCCCCGCACAACTGAACCTGAGTTGTGCAGTCGGCCACCGGTAGGTCTCATCCTCTTGGACCTCTTCGTCATCTATCTACTGTCTGTTGTAGAATACTCTACCGCAAGCCGGCTAGTGGTGGGTCATGCTGCTGGAGACTGCTCAGCAAGGAAACTCTCCACTAAGAGGGCTCTCTCCAACACCCCTTTCTGGGTCAGAATGCTGTGAGAAACAACAGAAGCTCTAATCTCCCGCCTGAGCCCTTGCTCGAAGGTTTGGGCCCTGAAGAACGGGTCTCGTACCATATCTGTGGAGTAGCGCGAGAGGTCTGTGAACCTCGCTGAATACTGTTCCACTGTCATGCTGCCCTGCCGCAGCTGAAGTAGCTCCTGTATACACACTGCTCGAAGGGTGGTTGGTACAAACTCTGCCCGGAACAGGCTCTCGAAGTCTGCCCAAGGAAGTGTCGCCTCGTCATGCATCTGGAGCATCAGGCTCCACCATCTGCCTGCTGCTGCCTGAAGAAGGCTAGCAGCAAGGATTACCATGAAGTCTGTCAGCATCCCCACTAGCCTGAAGACTCTCACCACAGCCTCCAGCCAATCCTCAGCCGCCTGCGGGTCCTTCTCTCCCCGGAACCTGGGTGGCCTCTAGAAATGGAACTCGTGCAGTGCGCTCAAGCGACGTGCACCCTCTTCTACTGGGGCTTGTGGCATCGGTGGCCCAACGGGTAGTAGTACTGCTAGTGTGCCTGCTGGTGCCTCAACTGGGATAGGGCCATGTACTGAGGCCACGTCGCTCGGCGGGCTGTCAGTACGAACAACTCGCGGGGATCTAGCTGGTCGTCCGCGGGGAGGCATCCTGAAAGAAACAAACATGACATGGTCAAAAGACTTATACCTGGTGAGCTGACCTGGTTTGAGATGATATTTAAAATCTTCTGGAAACACACACACAATCAGTGTTTTCGTGCACAAAGTCAGAAATATGTTGTCAGGGTCCTAGTGTATGGATACGTAGGTCACCCGCACCAACACTGGACTCCCTGAACTGATAACCATACTCAGTACTCTTAACACTATTGCTTTACAGAAAGAAAATATCAGAGTTATAAGTTCTTCGGTAGAACCAAATCCTCTGATACCAATTTTTCACGACCCGTCCTCGGGGTTCGTGTCGTGACTACCCCAAGCCCACCTTCCATAGGCCAGGGGCTGGCAACTAGCACCAAAGGCGTAAATCCCGATAACTGGTAAGACATTGCCTTTATAAAAGTAAACAAAACACCACAGAGTACAATAGGAAGTAAAACACTAAGTACAAAGAGAAGTACTGAAAAGTAAATGGGTCATAATACAAACCCAAATGAAAGTACAACTACAACTGAACAAATGTACAATAGAAAAGGACAACAGCTGGAAGAACGGAAGCGGCTCCTGGGACGTCCTCCTCAGATCCTACCTGAAGGGTAGGTACAGTTGGCGCAGCTCCTGGATCGTCCACCACGGATCCTACCTGAAGGGTAGGTACAGATAGCCTCCACAACGCTCACGCCCGTCAACCTCCTCCGAGTGTCATCTCACTGTGAAGTCCACCTCCGAATACTGACTCGTCGTGTAGTCCACCTCCGGGTACCGTCCAGTCCTTGAACACTCGTCCTCCGTCAGCACTTCCCATCATCTACAACCAACACAACGAGGTGCGGGCATAGCCCGTGCAGGGGTGAGTATAACGATACTCAGTAGGGACCCAGAGACCCTCAAGGTCTCACTAAAACCAACAAGGATAACCACAAAGAAGATCTCAACAGATAACCTCTACTTACGTATAATCCCATACATATACCTAAGTTATCAAGTAACCCATCTCAATCATGAGGAAACACAAAGATCATAGACTCAGCTCAAACCAGGATTTTCATTATCAAAACCGTAACTGCTGAAGAGCCCCGTCTCTAGAGTGTACAGTGGTCCTGTCATGACTCCGAGGTACTGCTCACTAATCCAAGTCTCTGAGGTACTCCTCCTGTCGAGTACCGTGGGTCTGCTGCCAAATACTGGGCGCTCCGTCCGCTGTGGGTTTGCCGCCAAATACCGGGTGCTAACCCTAATAGCCTATAGAGGTACTCCTCCGGTCGAGTACCGCGGGTCTTCTTCCTACTACCAGGCGCTCCGTCCGCCGTGCGTCTATCGCCAAATACCGGATGCTCCGTCAACTGGGCTAGTCAACTCACACCAAGTCGAGTCGGTCAAGCAGTCGTCAGGTTTCAGTCATATACACGGTATCCGTACTCCGCACGCTCGTCTCTGGGAGGGTCTGCTCTACGAGCTACCGGTAGATACTCCAAGTATATCAAAGTCCCACGAAGAAGTATCTCAAAGGACTGCCTAGTCATAGGGGTCTCAACGCACCAGACAGCGTGTCAATCGGACGCCCGATCTGTGAGTTATTAGTCTTTTCGTCCCAGGGGCCCGGTTGGTTTCGTGAGCGAACCAACCCAACCGTATCTCAATTGTACCCCGAACTCTCATAGGGTATACTCATAGGGACCGTTTCTTAACGTGATCACCAACGCCGCTGACGGTTCATCAAACGGACGTCTGGTCTGAAAGATATCAGCTTTTCCGTTCTAGGGGACCGGTTGGATTTCGAGTACTATCCAACCCGGCCACTATCCAACAGAAACCAAAACTCAGGTGAAGTATTCCAATAGTTCCGTCTCATCAAGAGGAATTCAACGAGACAGACGGCGCATCAATCGGACGCCCGGTCTGTGAGTTATTGGCTTTTTCGTTCTAGGGGCCCAATTGGTTTTGTGAGCGAACCAACACGACCGCACTCTGACGGCATCCAAACCTCGAGCGGAGTAAGCCAAAATATCTGTCTTACTTAGAGGAATCCAACAAAGTCAACAGCACGTCAATCAGACGTCCGAAGATCAAGTTATGAGCATTTCCGCTCCGAGGGCCCGGTTGGTTTCGTGTACGAACCAACTCGGCCAAACCCAAAGTATTCTGAAACCTAGAGTACGATATACCAAAACGACTGTATCGTTCCAAGGATCACTACGCAACTGACGGTTCGTTGATCGGAGGTCCGTATCCCAAGTTATGGGCAAAAGACCGAAGATGGTCTGAAAACTGGGGTTTCGGGCCCGGACCGACCCGGCCCGAGACCCCCTGGTCGGCTCGAACAGGGTCGACCCGACCCGAGTCCGGGTAGGCCCGGCCCGGCGTGGCCTGGCCCGGCAGGTCGCGGCCCGGCCCGGCCCGGTGCGGCCCGACCGGCGACACGGCGCGCTGGCGCGCGGCGCCTGCTGGCTCGGCCAAACGGTCGAGCCATTCCGGCTCGCGGGGGGGGGGGGGGGGGCTGCCCCCCCCCCCCCCCCCGGTTCCCCTGTAACTGCAGCCCCATTAATGGGGCCTCTTGCTTGTCTGGTCGGGGGAATTGAATCCCCCGGTTTTCCCTTTGTCCGGTCGGCCCACACCGGCCGGCCGGTTCTGCCAACAAGGACCGGCGACGGCCGGTCCTTCCTCTTTCGCCGACACCGGCGGCCCAGAACCGGCCGCCGGTCACCCTGCTCCACCGTGGCCCGGAACCAGCAGCGGCCTGGTTCGTCCAGCGTGGTGCGACGGCACGGCGCCCCTCCGTCGCGGCCCTGATCCGGCCGCGGTATTTTTGGGTTTCACCGACGCGGCGCGACAGCGTCGCGTCCTTGTAAGATTTCACGGCGCGGCGCGACGGCGCCTCGCATTTCTTGCCGCTAGATCCCGCGCGGTGCGACGGCACCGTGCCACTCCCATTTCAAACCCCAAAATAATCCAACATGGAAAAAGGAGATGGTTCGGCCGTCTTTGTGTGGTCCGGCCCCCTCTCGTTAAACGATAGCAGTTGGACATATTCATGAAGAATAAAAAAATAAGGGAGTGATCTTGAACAAAATAAAATAAATCCCCTACCTCGAGCGTAGCTTGAACGGAGGTTCTTAGAATGAGGATTCGTCGCGGAAGAACCGTCGCGTAAAGAGATGTCGTGGAAGAAGACGTCGCAGAAGAAGACGTTGCGAAAGAATCGTCGCGGTATACGGCGTCGCGTAGTCGGTCTCCGAGGACTCGGCGTTCTTCGTCGGAGATCGATGTGTTCTTCGCATTCTTCGTCGAAGTCGAAGAAGATCTTCAAGTCCTTGGACTTTTCTCCCAAAAACTCCACCACAAGGTTGTAACCCCAAATAAAATAATCCCAAGTCTTATTTTATTAACACAAGATAAGTATTTGAATTTCAAAGGTTTTAATTAAATCCACTTAATTAATTCAAGCCAAGTTGTCATCATTAAAGGTAAGTTGAGGGAGTTAGGAATTTGAAGGGGTGGGGTTTGTTTGGGCCCCACCACCCTCATAACCTCCCTTGGGAAGTTGGGTAGTTACCCAACTTCCTCCCAAGCCTTAAACCACTTTAAGAAAAATAAAAATTGTAGAGTATTAATTAATTAAACTTCAACAATTTTTATCATCTACTCTCGTGATAACGCAACTCCGGAACAGGTGTTCCTAAGCAATTACCGGTGATGTGCTTCCATCGGTGCCCTCAGAATTCGATTCCGAGCACAGGTTCAAAAGTTATAAATTTCTGATCGTTCGTTCACTGAACCTACCCAAGCTAAACTTCAGATAGAAATTCTGGGCACACCGGGCCTCAGAATCACGTGCCGTCAGAAACTGCGTTCTTGTAAAATCCCAAAGAAAATTAAGAAACAAATTTCCTTGAAATTTCCGAATCTTTACATAATAAAACTTAATGAAGATTCAAATATCATGAGAATAATTAGATTCATGATATAACATTTAAACGGGAAGTATATACAACATATAAAATAAACTATATGTATAACATTACAATATGCTTCAATGAAATGTAAATTGAGACGAAATCCCATAAAACTAGGTAAATTTTGATGTATAACCCCCATTAAATAAGTAATTTCAAATTAAATTATAAATACCATTAATATAAATGTATTCACGATATAAAATAAAAAAGTGCCAGTAAATACACCATAAACAAGTAAGTGGTAAAAATGGTGTATGCCTCATAGAAGAAAAGTGAGACAATAATACCTTAACCCATTTTAATCAGTAGAATCGTATGCCTCATAAAAATAAAAAATTATATTTATATAAAAATATAGTAATATTTATGATTATACTCATAAAATAAATTCATGGGAAATATATATAGCACACATAATCAATAGGTAGTGAACATGGATTATATCACACGGAAAATAAAAGTTAGACAAAAATACATTACATTGCATTTAAATTTTGGTGAATGTCCCATAAAATCATATATAATGGTTTTAATAATGTTTTAAACATATAATAAAACCATACTCATTATAGTTTAACTTCTTATCATATCTCATTACTCATTTTTTAGTAATCTTCTATTATTTTAACTATTTTGGGTGTTAATTGCCTCGTTTTTTGAGTAAGTTTGGACTTGTTACTTGTTAAACACATTAATTAGATCATTATTTAATAATATACAGAATGTAAACCATTATTTATATATAAAAAATATTAATAGTATATTTATTTATAATAATTGATAAAATTTGGTGAAAGGGAATGAAATGCACCATTCATGGAGATGGTAGGTCGTACGTACGCATGGACGCTACTTCCTTTTCATTTTTGTATTAAAATAATGAATAATAAATTATATATATATATATATATATTATAATTCAATTAACATATTTATGTCATATATTTCACATATATTTATTAAAATCAACCTTAATACATTCCATTTATAGTGTTAACGAATCACATCACTTTGAGGAGGTGGTAGTCCACACATCCACAAACGATGTAATCATATTCCAAATAATAACGGTACGTGTTATATTAAAATTATAAAAGAATAAATAAATAAATAAATATTATAAATATCATATATAAACTTTAAATCCATATTTATTCTAACATTAAATGGTGTTAATGGAAGAATTAATGACATCAGTTCACAAGGCGGTTGTCTGCCGTACACACAAACGATGATCACATATCCCATTTGATGGATGTGTGTGTAAGTGTAGGTATAAATCATATAATAAGGACATTTAGGTGATTTTTTTGATATAGATGTTATTAAATATTCATTATTTAAAATTAATTGAATGTGTGGAGATGTAAATGAAACAAAAAGGATCATTGAAGAATGTTGCATCTTATTTGGGTAACTCCTTTTGGGTAATACCAAAAAACATCCCTCATTAGATTTATTACCAATGTGAGGATTCTAGGATGAGGGTAGGGATGTTGGTAGATTATTTGGGTCTATTTTTAATGGGAAAATTCTAAAATTTGTGTGAATAAGTGAGTTAGGAGGATCTATTTTATGATTGAGGTGAGGGGAACTTATAAAAACTCAAACAATATTGAATTAATATAAATTAATTTTCATGTAAAAGTAGTTCCAATATAATTTATTTCTAAGATAATATGAATATGGGTATAAATATTCTCATCCAATAATATTTATATAAGTTTTTCTCATATTATTACACTTATCTTTTGGCATTAACCCATAGTTAACATTTTTAACTTTTACCACAACAATTTGTGTTTTTACATTTTGAAGATTAATGTAGTTATTATAAAATGAAAAATGAACCATAAATAAGTCATAGAAGTGGGTTCCAATTAATCCCAATAATTTAGATGTACTGTATATTTTTAAGAATTTTATATCATTTAATAAAATATTATTTATTTTAAAATGTCAATAATGTCAGTTTTGACACAATTCATTACATTACTTTTTAAAAATATAATAAAAACATGATATATTAGAAAAATATATTATAAATAATTAATATAATGTTAAATTAATTATGAAAATGAATTCATTTCATTAATTATATCAAATTTTATTTGTCTTAGTATTTATAATAACATTTAATTGATATTCCCATTAATTGAACAATTTCTACATCATCTTTGGGCATGCCTTTAATTTAATTATATCTTACCTAAAAATTAAATATTAATTATCACAATTAATATAAAATATTTTTCGTTAAAATTATTATTTATATTCCAAAATTTATTTGGAATAACCATATATAAAAATTATTACACCTATAAAAAACATGAGTATGACATATTAGACTATTCATAGAATAAAACACTATAAAAGGATTAAAGTCATAAAAGTTGATCCAAGAGTCCATAAAATAATCCAAAAGATGATTTTGGTTCACATTAACTCATAAAATAAATTTTTTAGAGGTTTTATGGTTATTTTATAATACTTAATATATTATTTTTACCCTTAATTACCCGATTTACCCTCAATTGTGGTAATTAAAAAAATATAATGTTTCTATTTTAGTTGTCCAAAAATAAAAGTGAACCATTTAATAAATTTGGAATTTCTGTTTTAAAATATGAAATCCATTCTTAAAAATTTAAAAATCATATGTTTTGAAAATTAATTTAAAAATAATCATGTAGACGTGATGAAACAACAGGTTTGTAAAGTAAAAATGTTCAAAATATTGAAATGTTTTTATATCCAATTTCAATGTGAAATTGATTATAGTGACCTAAATTTGATTAAATGATATTAAATTGATCTAATTATACTTTAAAGAAAATAAAAATTAATTTTTTCCATCAAAAAGTATTTAGATGAAATTGTGGTTTTCAATTAAAATGCAATATTTTTTCACTATTCATCAAAACATTAAACTTGTCAAAAAAATACCAAAAATTCAATAAAAGTAGAATTTGATATTAAAATTTTAAACAATATTTTTATTTTATCATTTATAATTTTATTAAAGTTTCAAAATCTTGTTTTTAAACATGTGAATCATTAAAAGGCGGCAAAATGTCTTTAGAAAAAAAAAATCACCTTTTAGGATTATAATTGGTTTTATTCTTCGCAACTAGAAAATTAAACTACTTCCATTGTTTAAAACCATTGAAATATGGCCCAAAATTGTGGCTTCTATGGTTTTGTAAATAGGGTTAGACCTATTTCCCTAGTTTAAATCATGATAATAGGTGGGTTATTGCCATAGTTTCCAAAACCATGGAAATAAGTCTCATTGTTGTCCACTGTGGTAGTATACTTATGGAAAAATATTACACTATGTCTATAAGTGTTATTTACATGGTTTAAAACTGTGGCTATTGCCCTAAAAAACTAATGCTTTAGAGCATAAATAATAGGTCACCGACCAGATTCGATCTTTGTACCTCACCTATAAAATCTTATCGATTAACCACTACATCACAGAGAGATTCAGGTATATATATATAATATTATGTATATTATTAAAATATGTGTTGGTAGCATAAAAATTGTGGAAATAGAGCTTCCCACTTTATTTTCCATGGGAATGGTTTTGTCCCATGAAAAGAAAAGGAGACCTATAGCTATAATTTTCAAAACGATGGCTATAGATATGAGATATGGCCATGATTTTATAAAAATTATGGCTTCATCGATAGAAAAAATGGTCTATAATTGTGGTTTTAAAAACCATGGGTATATAACATACCTATGGCCACAATTTTAGTAAAACTATGGCTATATCCTTCCTGTATACACTATTTTGAAAATTGTGGCTATAGGTGCATGGAAAAAGCCCTATTTTCTAATTTTCATAAGCCTATCAAACATATTGAACTAATTTAAAAACATTTTTTTGAATATATATCATATATATTTCATTAATATCTTTCTCAAATGGTGATTAAATTAATTTATTATGATAAAATTCCATCGTGGACATAAAAAGAGTTTTCTAATAAAAACACTTCATTGATATTAAATTTGTTTTCATTTTCATTTATAATTAAATGGAAATAAATGAATTTATTTTAAAAAAATGTATAAACTATATTTTCATAATTTATTTAATCCTATTCATAAATGCTAACGTAACAACTAGGTTTAAAATAATATTAGTTAATAGCATATTGCGGTTTGTATATGATCGAGGTTAGGTGAAACATATACTATCAGAGAAACGTAATTTATTTCAGAAGAGGCATATCATAAAATCTTGGGGTGTAACATTTTCCCCTCTATTATTAAATCACTTCCTCACAATTTCAATTTTCACTTAAAAAAAAGGATGATACATTAAAAATATTTTGGGGGAAGCCCACATTGTAAATAGGGATAATCAAATTTCTCATTAATAAGAGGGAAATTGAAATGTGAAAGACACCAAAAAATCAGGCTTTTGAATAGGACAACATTAGTGTATGGTGAAAAGTAGGAAATAGAAGAGAAGTCGAACCATCATGTTCTAATGGAGAGTGTTAAAGAACATGGTCATAAATAATTATATCATTAAAAAATAATAAATCAATGATGGGTTAATGATTCCATTGAATACATAGTAAGAAAATTATAAGAATAGATTTTTTGTTCCAAATTCAATTCTTATTGTTTTGGGATTATTTTACTTTCAAGATAAGGACCTGAGAAAATGATATTACTTGATTTAATTCCATTATATATGCATGATATTATCATTTTGATCTGTAATTATCTATTTTCACTTCGTCTCTTATGTCTAAAAATGGATTTTCATGTTGATGTTTTCATACATGAATCACTTTAATGAATCATAAGATCCACCATTCATTCCTTCAACCTTTAAATTTATTAGGAAACCAAAATGGTTAGAACATAATTTATAATAAATAATACCTTAACCTCAAACAATAATTTAAAATGTTCCACATAATCCATTCCAATATTAAGACTCATAAAAAAAATCTTCTGTCTAAATTTATTGTCTAGGAATCTCTCTAAATTTCTGAAACCAGTCTTAACCTCAGATTCCTTAAACAACGGAATGTAGCTCTTATTTCCACATACCAAATATTTCATCAACATAGAAACCTTAATTAAATCATTAATTATTAAAAATACATAAATAATAAGTAATTTGGTAAAATTCTTATATATCACATGATTCTTATAACCAGATCACAATTGATGAAATAATCCTTGAATAAAAAAACCCAAGAACATTATTCATTATAATTCATTCTTAAATCATTAGCCACAATTCATAATCTTATTACTAAATACCTCTATCAATTAATTTTAATTTTGTATTATCATCACCATCAGTTATAAATCTATTACATGTATAATCTTTCTAATTCTAAGAATTATCAAAAACCCAAATCATAATGCAAGAAACACTACTCATAATAACATATTAATTAAGAATCATTTATATGATGTATAAATCCTGAAATATTTTCCAAAATCTATAAGTCTGTATAATTAACCTTGTTTTTCCATGGTATTACTAAATTTAACACCGTAAAGATGTTATGTTTTTCTCTTCTTCAGAAACTAATTTTCTTCAATAGTATGCATTTCATACAACACCAAGCATAAATGAATTACGATATACTCTTATACATTATTATTTTAACACCAACTATGAGGGTGGAGGTTGTGATTAGTATTAAATAAATTAGGAAAAAATAGTGTACACATGTTTATGAAAATTAATTCATTGACCACCAATTAGTTAGGAATGAAAAAAAAATTAAATATAAAGGATGAATTTTTATTAAAAACTATTTTTATTCCCACAATGGAATTTTATCATAATAAGTTAAATAAATAACTATTTTTTAAATATATTAAATATATAAATTATATATTCAAATATTTTTTCTAATTCATCCAATAAGTTTTATAGGCTTAAAATAATTATAAAAATATTTTTTAGCATAAAATGTTTTATTTTTTGAAGGATATTTTTGTCAACTTTTGATGAAGAAATTGTTTTAAATCTATTTTTTGAAAATTTTAATAAACGTATTTTACAAAATAAAAATATTATTTTAAATAAAAATATCAATATCTTATTTTCTTAAACTTTGGTTTTTTTGATAAGTTTCATGTTTTAATCAATATTGAAAAATATAGGATTTTAATTGAAAACAGATTTTTCATGTAAATAATTTATAGTATAAAATTATATTTTTAATTGGTTTTAAATTATAATTATATATATTTTTAATCTTATAATACAATTTATATTATTTTAATAAATTTTTCATATAATATGAATATAAAAATATTTCAATCTTTTGAACATTTCTATTTGAAGAACTTGTTTTTTATTTCTGTCTACTGAATTAATTTAAAATTAATTTAAGCCAATTATATGTTTTGAATTTTTAAATATAGATTACATAATGGTACTATTAAGGTTAAAATTTACTAAATATTTCCCATTTATTTGTTGGATAAAATGAATAGTTGATTTATTAATTTTTTATGATCACACTTAAAGGTAAATCAGTTAATTAAGGGTAAAAATAATATTATAAATATTATAAAATTACCATAACACATGTAATAATTTTATTGGGTTAGTTATTTTCAATAAACATTATCTTAGGGACGATTTCAGGCCCTCTTGGAGTTATTTAGGTCACTTTATGGCCTTTATAGTATTTTATTCTAAGGAATGTCAAATATATCATACTCATGATTTGAATAAGCATAGAGTTTTTAATATGTTATTATTCAAAAGATATATTACACTAAAAAATGTAAAATATAATACATCGATATTAATTATGATAATTGTTTTAATGTTTTAAAGATACAAGTAATTACCACAAAAACTTATATAATGATGATTCAATATTTGTTTAATTTACATAAATATCAAATAAATGATATTAAAAATATTACAATAAATATAATTTGGGATAATTATTGTTAGAAATTAATTTTATAGATAAAATAGGCATACTTTGTGTGTATTAATGATTTATTTGATGTTATATTGTTTTTATGATATTTTTAAAAAGTCAAGTAATGAATACTTTAAAAATTGACATTAATGATATGTGAAAATAAATAATAATTTATTAAATGAAATAAAATTCATAAAAATATAATTTTTTTAAAAAATAATTAGGTCCTGGTAACATATTTAATCAACTACCCATTGATAGTTCCTCTGTAAATTTATTAATAACTATATTAACACTTAAGGAATTGAAACACATGCTGTCAAAGTAAGAGTTAAAGAGATAAAATAAGGGTTAAAGATAGAAGATAAGTGTAATAATATGACCTAAACATGTAAAAAATTTATTTAATGAGATTATTTAGACCTATAATCATCTTATATTTTATATAAATCCCTATGGATCCTTTTGAAAATGAAAATTAATTTATATTAATTTAATATTTTTTGTGTTTCCAAAAGTACCCCTAACCTCAATTATAAAAGGGAACCTCATCCATCACTTACTCACTATACCATGAGCCATATAGATCATCCAAAACAAACCCAAATAATCTCAAAACTTCCCTAAAATAATCTTTGGATACCCCCTTTTGGAATAAATCCCTCAAAGAAATGATTTTGGTATATACCAAAAGCAGTTACCAGAAAATGACGTAAAATTTGTCTATGATCACATTTGTTTTATTTCATTATAAAAACATTGAATATTTATTATTTCATTATTATATATTAACAATAGTATATATAATATACTCATATGTTTTCATTATATTTGTTTGAATTACAATTTCACACACATATTTAAAATGGTATACACAATTATCGTTCATGTGTATGATAGATTACCATCTCACAAACCAATGTCGTTCGTTCTTCGATTACCACCTTTAAATATAGGAATAATTATATAATTATAATTAATATATGATATATTTGATATTTAATATGTATATATGATTCTGTAATTTTTATATATCACATAACACTATTTTCATGGGAATACGATGACATTATTTGTGGTTGTTTGGACTACCGCCTCCTAAAAGCGATGTGATTCCATCACACTATACATGGATGTTATTAAGGATCCCATTACCAATAATATGTAACATAATACACATAAATATGATCATGTAATTATAATATACATTTATATCATTTAATATGAATTATTTTAATATGGAAAAGAAATGGTAGTAGTGTTCATGTGTACGTACGACACACAGTCTCCATGAATGTTGCTTTTCATTTCATATATCCAAAATTAATAGTTTATTATAATTAAATACATATGAAATTTAAATCATAGTTAAAAAATTTAAATTATGGAATCATGATCTTATTAATAAAGGAAACAAGATACATGTCAAAATATACTCAAAAAACTAGGTAATTAACACCTCATATAGTGAAAACAATGAACAAATATTGATAAATGGGTATTAAGATATTATAAGAAGAAAAAAAATGATTTTATAAATTTTATTATGGTTATTTTAAAATTTAATAAAATTATTTAAACCATTATACATGATTTTAATGGACGTTCACTCAAAAGGAAATGCAAGGTAAGGAATTTTATCTAAATTTCACATCATTGAGGAATATTTTAATGTTATACACCAAATTTCTTTTTTATTGTGTATATATTTCTATTTAAAATTTTATATAATTAATATACTTATTATCATGATATAATAAGTTTCATATAATGTTTTTACCACATGGAGATTATGATTCAAATGTTTCAATGTCACATCAGACCCTTTTGATTGTTTAAAGGTTATTTTCCTCTAGAATATTTTAATGATATTTAAATGGTATTTCAATTAATCAATGTAAATAAAAATTATTGATAATTATAATACATTAAGGAATTTTTAATAATTCCATATTATTTATTCAATATTTATATTTTATGATAATGAATATTTTTTAGTAATTAAATTGATTATTCAATATACGTGGAATGCTTTGGATAGGCAGATACAAGTGGTTCTCAGTTATAGATAGACCCTCAATGCATCAAGAGTCTCAAGGGATGAATAATTTGAAAAAAATAGAGTATTTTAAATAGTCATGAGAATATATCTTGATGATATTGTAGTTCTTGTTATAGATATATTATTTTCAATATTTAAGCATCGCCTTAAGAAATCATTTTAGTTATTATCTAAAGGATTTCCACTACGAAAAAATCTATGTATGATTTTAATTTTAAGTATATTGATTAAATGGTATGTGTTTAACTTATTTACCTTTCCATATCTCTTATTCCTTATCCAATTTTCTAAATGAAATTTTTTCCTTGTTATTTACATTTCCATGTTGATTTATACTAATTGATTCGTTATTTATTCCATTGTATTACCCTTATTGAACATTTGGTCTCACCCATTTCATATGTCATATAGTCCCTACGGTTACATGATTTTTATTATGATTGATATGAAGAGATAATCTAGGATAATAGTGGTGTTCTCAAAGAATATACTTTTTGTATTTTATGTTTAAAATATTATCTTTATTCCAAATATGTATTTCGATTTCCAAGACCTGTAAAATATTTAATGTATTAAGATGTGATTACTTGTATCTTATTAAAATTTAATAATGTAAGGCACCAAATACGAGCTAAAGGGATCAAAGAGTAATAGTTGGTATCAGATCAAGCTTAGTAGAAACATTATGAACTAGATTTAGGAAAACGTGGATTAGAAAACTTAACCCTATGACTGACTTTGATGATAATTCTAAGAATATTATATCATCCTATAGATTTTTTAATACCATTGATAACCAAGGTTAAACCTAGGAACTCATAGATTTAGAAAAATATGTATTGATTTTGATTTCATAAAAATTATTATTCATTACTATAACATTATGATTAGTGTTTCTCACATTGTGCTTTTCATTTTTTGTCAATGTTTAGAATCAACATAATTATACAAGTAATGGTTATATGTATGATGATAAAGAGACTAAAAAAGGAAGATTAAATGAAGGAAATATTAAAGAATAAGTTGACTAATCATATTTAATGGTTTAATAATTAATTAGAATGAATAATGTTCATCTATTTTTAGAATAAATAATTATATCATCAATAGATATTTGGTTATAAGAATCAAGAGACATATACGAAATATATTGTTGTACATCTTCATTTAGTATTTGGAATCATAAACATTATCATTATGGTTTCTAAGGCGTCAAATATTTTTTTTGGGATAAAAAGTTATACATTTTATTTTTTGCTGAATCAGATGTTAAGATCAATTTTTGGTAATTTAGAGACCTTTTTGGACTATGGATTTAGAAAAAATTATTTTAGATGAGTTTTAAGGTAAGAATGGATTACATTGAACATTGGATATCATAGTTTGAGGTTAAATTATGATATAATGGATACTATGTGATAATTTTTTTGTTTCAAAAAACATTTAGAGGGTGAAGGAATTACTTGGGGAATTTATGATTTGTTAAAAGTGATATAGGTATAAAAATTATATTAGATATCAAATTCCTAACATGGTAGATGAATTAAGAATATATCAAAGCATAACCAAAGGAAAATATTATGCATATGACATAGAAAGTAAAAAAAAGTATTTTTACTTTCAAAATTTATTATATTAACTGTAAAAGATTCCTGAAAATATAGGTAAATGATTTTTGATAAAAAAACATTATCCAATTAATTTTCTTTCTGAGAAATCAATGGTCATTTAAATGATCCGAAATTTATGGTTTTATAATGATAAAAATTATAATTAACATTTTCTCTATAACTCCCCATTAGAACGTGATAGTAATATTTCCTTTCTATTTCCATGTCTTTACTTCCCACTAATTTTACCTATTCAAAAGCTTGATTTTATGGTGGCCTTCTCATTTCCCTTTCCCTCTTATTAATAGGATATTTTATTAAGCCAATTTACTATGTGGGTTTCCCACTAATTAATTTTCAAGTATCAGAATTTATATTTAAATATAAAATAGAAAATTTTAATGATGAAATTTATTAAAGAATGAGAGAGCGTAACACCCTAATATTTTATAGTATGTATCTTCTTAAATAAATTATATTTCATCAATCTTATACATTTCATGGAACATCAATATTAAATAGACCACAATATACTTTTTTAAGTATTATTATTATAACACTATCCATAAAGTTGGAAGTTTGGAATATCATTAAATAACCTATAGAAATATAGTTTACATGAGTTTATAAAAAAATCAATTATTACTAGTTTATTAGAAATGAAAATAAAAAAAATTGAATATAAATGATGTGTTTTTATTTTGAAAAAAGTTTCTATCACCACAATGGAATTTTATCCTAATAAATTTATTTTAATAATTTTTGAACGGTATTAATAAAATATATATTTTTTATATATTCAAAAAATGGTTTTTAAATTCATCCAACATGTTTTATAGGCTTAAGAAAATAACCAAACATATTTTATGCAAAACATGCTATATTTCTCTAAAGGCAGTTTTGTCTCCTTTTATAGGTGAAATTTATTTAAATCTATTTTATAAAAAATTTATAAATTATAATTGAAAAAAAAATAATCACTAAAATAATAAAATAATATTTTACTTTGGATTAGTTTTTGGTATTTTTCTGATAAGTTTCATGTTTTAATGATTGGTGAAAAATACGGGATTTTAATTTTAAATATATTCATTGTGTAAATAATTTATAGTGTAAAAGTATATTTATAATTGGTTTTAAAGAATTATTAGATAAATTAGTTATATATTAATCCAATTTATGTCATTTTAATCAATTTCCCATTTAATTTTTATATATAATCATTTTAATCTTTCGAACGTTTTTACTTTAAAAACATGTTTTCTCTCATTTCATCAGTGGGATAAATTTTAAATTAATTTTAATTAATTATATGTTATTAATTTTTAAAAAATTATTACTTACTTTTAATCATAATATTATTTTTTAGTAAATATGGGAATATTTTTTGGTGAAAATTAATAGTAACTTTAGTAATTTTTTCTTACCATGGTTAAGGGTAAATTAGGTAATTAGGGTTAAAAATAAAATTATAAATACTAGAAAAGTCTTCTAATATGTTTCCTAAAATTATTAGATGAGTTATTGTTAACTGAAATAATCCTTGTGATGATTTTATATCCTCTTGTTTCCACATGGATGACTTTATGTCTTTTATAGTATTTTATTCTACAGAAAGTCAAATATGTCACCCTCAGGTTTTCAACAAATATTACATTTTTAATAAGTGGTTATTAAGAATATATATTCAATTATAAATATTAATTTCAAATATAAAATTTTTATATTCATCCTGATAATTTATTTTAAAATTTTAATAAAAATGTATTTATCTTAAAGGCATACACAATGATTATGTAATGATTGTTTAATAAATGGAAATATCAAATAAACGATATTAAAAATATTAAAATAAATATAATTTGGGATAATAAATTTCATAGAATAATTTTATAGATGAAAATGAAAAAGTATTAGTGTTTAAAATGATATGGTATGATTTTATCTTGTATTTATGATATTTTTTAAAAGTTCAGTAATGAATAGTGTCGAAATTGACATTAATGATATTTTTAAAAAATATTTTATTAAATGATTGAAAACAATTTTAAATCTAAAATTAGTCCAAATAAGTTTTATAAGGTTAAATATTTCATCAATTATTCCTTTATAATTCTTTTCAAATTTTATTGTAAGTATATTAACCCTTAAGAAATAAAAATACATGTTATCATGATAAGAGTTAAAGGGATTAAATATGTGTTAAATCTAGAAGATAAGGGAATAATATGACCTAAATATGTAAAAAAAATATTTAATGAGATTATACTGACCTATAATTATCTTATATTTGAAATAAATCTATTTGGATCCATTTGGAATTAAAAAATAATTTAAAAAATTAAAAAATTTAGAGTTTTGAAAAGTATCCCTTACCTCAACTATAAAGGGGAACCTACTCACTCACTTCCCCACACCACATAAATCCTTATATCCCCTGAAAAAACCCCTCAAAAATAATCTACTACATTCCATACGCTCATCATAGAATCCTACAATTGGTTATAAAATTATCCAAGGATATCTTTTGTTATAAACCAAAAGGAGTTACCCAAAAATGAGGTAACATTCTTCAACAACCAATTACGTTATATTTATTTCTCAATAAATTAAGTCATTATTATTAAGAGATTATATAATATCATTAATATATTAAATATAATGATTTTTTATAATAATTATTTTACCTATACTTTCTCACACATCCATCTAATGGGATACATAGTCATCATTCGTGTGTACAATAGACTACAACCTTGCGAACCGATGTTGTTTGTTCACATCTTAATAACTATCAATGTTTTAATAATAAAGGATTTATATTTTATATATGATATATATGATATATTTTATGTATTTATTCTTCTTTAATATTTATAAAACACATACCTTAGTTTTTTGTGAAAACGATAACATCAATTGTGGACGTGTGGATTGTCCTCTCCCTAAAGCAATGTGAGTCATTCATGGTATTCATGGAATGAATTAAGGATGATTTTAATAAAATTATGTGAAATATAAAACAAAAATATGACACATTAATTATATCATACAAATATATAATTTAATTTTCATTGATTTAATATAAAAAAGAAATAGAAGTAGAATTCATTGTACATACGACCAACCGTCTCCATGAATGATGCATTTCATTTTTTATCTCATAATGTTATGGATTATTCTAAATACCTATATTATGATTATATATGATATTTAAATAATATTTTAAATCCTTTATATTATTAAATAATGTTTTAATTAATTTATGAAACAAGTAACATGTCACAACATACTAAAAAAACAAGGAAAATATCACCAGAAATAGTGAAAATAATTAATAGTTATTAACAAACGGGGAATAAGTTACTAAAAGAAGTTAATATAAGATTTTATAAATATGTTTATTTTATTTTAATATGTTAACATAATTCTTAAAACCATTATATAGTTGGCGAAATGATGTTCACCAAAAAGAAAGTCCAAGGTAAGATATTTCATATCAATTTCATTTGATTGAGGAATATTTTAATGTTATAAATATAGTTTATTTTATATGGTGAATATAAAACAATTTGACATGTTATATCATTAATTTACTTATTATAATTATATTTCTATTTTAAATTAATTTTATTCATTCTTAGGGATTTTGATTTAAATCTATCACATTAGTATGTGACACTTTGGAATATTTAAATATTATTTTCCTCAAGAATTGTTTAATGATATTTCAATGGTATTTCAATTAATAATCATAAAAAATCCATCATTATTAATTATAATAAATTTTTGTGTTATTGGTAAATACATATTATAATTCAATATGGATATTTTTTTATAAGTCATATTGTTTATTAGTTAAATTTATTATTCGATATATGAGGAATACTTTGGACTAGAATACACATGTGGGGTTTGGTTATAGATGACCCCTCGATGCATCCTTATTATCAATTGATGAATAATTTGGGAAAATAAGAGTAGTTTAAACTATATTTAGAATAGATATAGACAGTATAGTGGTTCATGTTCTAGATACATGACATATAATATTAAATAACACCATTTATTCATTATTCATTTTAGTTATTATCAATAATATTTTCACTATGACAAAATATTTGGATGTATTTCATTTTAATAAAATTCATTAAATTTAATTTTTTTTGTTATTTACCTTTCAATATTTATTATTCCATATCTAATTATTTAAATAGAATGTGATCTAAATTATTTACCTCTTTACGTTGATTCATACATTTTTATTCTTTATTGATTATGTTGTACTTACTCTTACTGTGCATTTGAGCACACCCATTTTTGATGTATTATTTTCCACAAGATTCCAAGATAATTAATATGACTGATATATAGGGTTAACATCGGTTAATAATGGTTTTCTCAATGGAAACACTTTTTTCTATAATATGTTTAAAATGTAACTTTAATTAAAAATATGCATCTTGTTTAGAATGACTAATAAACTATTCGGTCCTTTAGGATGAGATTTATTGTATCGTATACCAATGTAATAAAATAAGGAACCACCTTCCAGATAAATTGGTTAGGATATTACAAAAAATTTGTTAGATGAAATCTTATTCATAGACTTAACATCAAATTGATTCACAATGTTACTTTTTCTAATCCATGATTTCATAAATCATTTTTCCAAGGTTTCTACAAAACATAATCTAATTCCAACCATAATGGCACGAAACCAAAATCATAAAGGTGGTGAATTACCTTATGATATTGTCCTAGATTCGTGATTAAAATCCCAAAGTACCAATCAGTTTTAAATTTTTTGAAACTATATACATACATGATGCCCATTTCACATTGGGAAAAGAAGATAAAAAAATACATAAAAAATATAGTAAACTACATCCTTGAAATATCATTAAATGATATATTCTATATAACATGCGGAAAGGAAACAAAATAATTTTGTGCTAAATTTCTCCATAAGGGCTATCTACAATGGATGATATCATGAATTAATGAGATTAAATCAACATGGAAAGGTAAATAACAACGAACACATGGCATTCAAATAACTAGATAAGGAATAAACAATATGTAAAGGTAAATAACCAAAACACATTCCATTAAATCAACAGTATAAAAATTAAATGCATCCATATATTTTTTCTTAGTGAAAACCCTCTAGATAACAACTGAAATATATTTTGAATGAAGGAAATGCTTAAATATTAGACATCATGTTTTTAGGACATTAACCCCCATATCGTCAATATCAATTATCAAGATAGATTAAAGTACTTGGATTTATCCAACTGATTCATCCCATGAGACTATTGATGTATTGAGGGGCTATCTATAACCAATCCCACCCATGTCTACCAGTCTAAAGAATTCCTCATATAATAGATAAATTATTTAATTAAAAAAATGTCCCTTATCATAAAATATCCTTATTGAATATATAATATGGAATTATCCATAATTCCACAATGAAGGATGATTAAAAATGAGTTTTTTTGACATTGATTAATAGATATACCATTGAAATATCATTAAAACATTATTGAGGAAAATAATCTTTAAACATTTCAATGTGACCCATACCACTTGGAAATATTTTAATCATAATACCCAAAATGGAATAAAATTAAATAAAACATATAATATCATTATAATAATGATAATCATGATATAACATTTGGGAGTGTATCATATACAACATATAAAAGAAACTAGGTGTATAACATTTCAATATGCCTCAATGAAATTAAATTGAGAAGAAATCTCTTACTACATAGTTACTTTTGTATTATAATCCCTTTAAAAAAATACCATCAAATGAAACTATAAATTCCATGAAGATAAATTTATTCATGATATAAAATAAAAACGGGGAACAATATACACAACATAAATGAAATAAGTGATGAAAATTGTGTATTCCTCATGGAAGAAAAAGTGAGCCAAAAATCAGTTACCACATTTTAATCTATAGAATTGTATGCATCATAAAAGAAAAAATTATATGGATATGGAAATACCCTAATATTTTGGATAAGACTCATAGAATATTTCAATGGTAAATATATACATCACATATAAGAAATTGGTGGTGACCAAGGATTCCCTCTCACGTAAAACAAAATTGAGATGGAAATAACTTTCCATGAATTTTTCTATGGTTGAAAATCATTTAAAATATCGTATAATGGTTTTAATCATATTTTTAACTTATAAATTAACCATAATATTTATATATTACCTTATTATAATATCTAATTACTCGTTTTTTAATGACATTTCATTATTTTTATTATTTTAGGTGTAAATTTCCAAGGTTTTCGAGTATGTTTTGGCTTTTTAATTACTTAAACTATTAAATATAAAATGATTTCATCATATAAATTTTGTAAAACAAGATATAAATATCATATATATTCCCTATATATTTATTTATAATAATCCTTAAAATTTGTAGATAGGAAATGAAATACTCGATTCATGGAGACAATAGGTCGTATATATGTATGAATGCTACTTCCATTCCTTTATAATTGCAGTATCATATTAATTTTAAATATTTTAAATATTTGTTTTTAAAATCAACCTTAATACATTCCATGTATAGAGTGAATGAATCACATTGCTTTGAGGATGCACTAGTTCAGACCTCCACAAATGATATTATCGGATTCCACAAAAAAATAATGGTATGTGTTATATAAAAATTAAAAATTAATAGACATCATAAATATCAGAAATATCATATGTATAAAATATAAATAAATCATTATCATAACCTTTAAATTTGATAATGGATGAATGAAATACATTGGTTCGTGAGGAGGTAGTTCTTCGTACACACAAACGATGGCTGTGTATCCCATTTGAGGGATGTGTGTGGAAGTGTATATCAGAAACTTAGCATAAAAATATTCTGGAATATTGATGAAACTGATGCTAATATATAATCTTTATATAAAAATAATTTAAGTGGTGGATAAATAAACGAAATAAAAGTGATTGTTGGGGAACATTACCTCTTATTATGTTAACCCCTTTTTTATACCAAATGACTTCCTTGATTGACTTTAGGACCAAATGGAGGCATCTAGGATGATGGTAGATTATTTTGATAGAGTTTTTAAGATATATTATGCTCAATGTGAGTTGAATAATTTATTGAGGATGTTACCTTTTATAATTTAATTGAGGGGAACTTTTGGAAACTACAAAAATAATATAATAATATAAAATAATTTTCATTAAAAAATAGATTAAGCGTGATTTATTTCCAAGATAATATGAGTATGGTTATAAATAATCTAAACCTAATTTTCTAAAAAAAATTGGGTTACATTTGTTACCCTTATCTTTTGGATTTAACCCTTATTTAACCTCGTTAACTCTTACCATGACAACATTTTTTTTACTCTTTGAAGGTTAATATAGTTAATATAAAATGAAAAAATAACCATGAATGAGTCGCAGATGAAATTTTAAACATTATCCCAATATTTTTGAAGATTTTATGTTTTATTGAATTTTATATCATCTAACAAAATATTATTTATTTTAAAATATCACTAAAGTTAATTTTCACACTATTCTTTACTAGACTATTTAAAAATATCCTAACAACATGCTATACTCCAAAAATATATTTTAAATCATTAGTAACTGTAGAATTATTCTCGAAAACATGTGGATGACGTTAATTATATAAAATTATATTTATTTTTATAATTTAATAACATTTATTTGATATTCCCATTAATTAAACAATTACTGCATGATCATTGTGGTTGGTGTTAATTTAATTATTTATTCCCTAAAAATTTCAAATAAATTATCTTGATGAATATAAAAATTTTATATTTCAAAATGACAATATATAGTCTAAGATATCTTTTAGATAACCATATATAAAAAACATAACACTTATAAAAAATATGAGTATCACATATTTGGCTTTCCTTCGAATAAAATACTATAAAAAGATTAAAGTCAAAAAAGTGGATAGAAGAGGCCATAAAATAATCCCATAGATTATTATGGTATACGTTAACTCATCCAATAAATTCTGGATAAGTGTTAGTGTAATTTTATAACACTTATAATATTATATTACACTAAATTACCAAATTTACCCTCAACCATGGTAATAAACATAATTGTAATGTTACTATTCATTATGTATGAAAATAAAAGTTAAATATTTACTAATTTTGAACCTTATGATTCCAAATATTTAATAAATTTTTCAAAATTAAAAAATAAGAAGTTTCAAAAATTTATTTAAATTAGTCAAAGAGATGTGATGAAAAAATAAATTTTAATGTAAATTTTTTAAAAAGATTGAAATGTTTATATATATAATTTCAAAGTGAAATTGATTTCAATAAAATAAAATGGTTTAAATGATAAAAAATTAATCTAAATGTACATTAAAATAAATTAAAAATATAATTTAAAACAATAAATTATTTATACAAGAAATATATTTTCAATTAATTTGTTATATTTGTTTACTATTCATCAAAACATGAAACTTCTCAAGAAAAAAAACCCACTCAAAGACACTTTTTTTATTAATATATAAAAGAAGATGCTTATTTTTTCAAATAAAATTTATAAAAGTGACAAAAAAAATTATTTAAAACATGTGATCCATCAAAATTTGGCATAACTAAATTTAGAAAACTATAGACTTTTTTGTATGAAGTTTGTTTTATTATTATGTAACACCTATCTGAATTTTTGGATTAATTTAAAAAAATTATTGAATATATAAAATATATATTTGATTATGATCTTTCAGTAATATAGAGTAATTTACTTTATTATGATAAAATTTCATTATGGGCATAAAATAGTTTTTTTTTTGATAAAAACACTTCATTTAAATTCAAATGGTTTTTTTATTAATTTAAAATTTATTGATAATCACTGAATTAATTTTCTAAACATGTGTAAACTATATTTTCATAATTTATTTAAACCTATTAACAACCACAAACTTAAAGAATAGTGTTAAAATAATAATATTTAATAGAAAATCATAGTATGTTTAAGATTGGTGTTTCATGTAATATATACTATCAAAGAAATTGAATTTATTTATGAAGCGACATTCCATATATCTTTTGGGGTGTTACAGATTAAAAAAACATTTATCATTCATGGGTGAATCATTTTTACCTTTCACCTCTACATTTTCTTTCTCAAACTTAGAGATAGTGATGAGACAATCCCATCATTGATTACATGGAATAGGTGGTTGGTGAAATTTATTATCATTAATTACCCATATTTGTGTGCCCTATATTTCATAGTTTCCATGTTCCTAATAGTTTAAGATTTGTACCAAAGGTGGAGCATTGAGTGTAGTTTTATTTTTTACCTATATATTGAGCGTAATTATAATTTTTTATATTATTATTTTTATTGAATCCCACATTTTTCAAAATTAAATCCTTTTATAGGTCCCTTAATGTAGATTCCTTGGGGTTAAATTCAAAAAATTTAAATTATGGGTAATTGAATTTTATAACCTCTATGACCTTTATAATTGTTCATTTTATTGGACCATCATACCTTATTTTAGATCACAATATATGTGAAATTATTTTATGACCCCCATATCTACATTAAGAGCACATATAAATACCTCTTCATACATTCCAATATATACAATTAATTGTATTTTTTAGTGATTTTTAATTAAAAAACTAAAAATATATATTCCTAACTATTATGGTTGATAATAAACTAGATGTGAACCTTTCTATCATAATTAAATTAAATATATATATCATAACTAATTCATTTTCCTTTTATTTGAGCTATATAAATTCTATTTTTATCATTGTATGTTTAGTCTTTGGAAAATAATTATATCAAATTGTTTCATTAATGTATTCCATCCAATTATTCAACTTTATCCTCTAGCTCTGTATTATTGATAAATTCTTATCGCTGATTAGATTATCCTTTTAAATAAATTATCACTATAGAAACATTTTCTTTATATAGATAATGAAAAAAAGGGGAATCTTATTAAATGAGTTTAGTTATTTTTCAACATTGGGTGTATAAAAAAAGTATATTAAATTGTGGATACTGTTTGAACATGATAAAATCAGTGGCTAATTTCTCCTTATGGGATTATGGTTATTCTCTATGGTTCATATTATTATACATAACCTAAGAAATGTTGTTAATTATCAACCCAATGTTTTGAACATTATGTTCTATTATCCTAATAATTTAATTTAGGAAATAATTTCATGGTACATGATAATTTTAATTGGATTGGTCTATCCTATTTAGCACTATATTATGAAAAATAAATTAAGACAATAAAACAAAATTCAATAAATCACTGTTAAAAAACATATTCACATGAATATCACAACCTCAATTTCATAACTTAATAAATCATTATGTTTATTTTTTTTCTATCTATCTAAATTCTTGAATAAAAAAACATTTTTCGATACTGAATATAGTGACCTATATATCACTTATAATTATACCATAAATTTTAAGATTGAGTATAAAATAATAAACTGTATAAAATCAATAGGTTTATTATATTGAAAATATTTTTCCATATAACTGTAATACACATAATTAATAAAGTCTATTTAAATTCAATATAATATTACTCATGTAAGCCTTTATAATATTCTAAATACCAGTGATAACTTAAGGGAACTCATGAAAGAAATGATGAGATAAAATTACATTATTGGTGGGGAGTAATATGAATGAAAATGATACCTCACTCCAATATGGTGCATGAGTAATCATAATATGCACTATAACATCATCATAATATATTTATAATTATAAAGTAAATTAATTAAGAGAAATATTGATTTGAGACTAAGTCAACTTTTGAGAGTGGAGTATAATCTAGAGTGTATACTTAGGGGTACCTATTCTTGTATTAGAAAAGTAACTTGGTAATGGTTGATTTTCTTCTGCTCCATCATTTTAGTTCCTAGAGTTTCTTGGTCACTATCGAGGCTTAAGAAACCAATTCTTATTCATTAGAATGTATAGTTTATCCCCTATCATTAAAATAGAATTAGAACTAGTTCGGTCACTCCTAGTATATGACGTGAGACACAAGGTCTAGACATTATGTTAGGTCTCCACAATTGTTCATACAAGATTAAGGTATGATATAACTCTATCTTATGGAATCTTTTAATTATAGGATTTTTCTATCAGTATCTAATCCTCAATTGAATTTTTTATATCATCTCCGTAATATTAATAAAGGAGTTAGGTTATGTACCACTTTATCAATAATTTCATAAAATTTAAAAAGATGAATTTTTAGGACCCCACCCTCTAAAGTTACCCCTCCTGGACTCAAAATAAAAAAAAATAGATAATGGAAACCTGAAACCACCTCTAGAAGGCCCCAAGATGGAGACTATAATAGAGGGTATAAAAATATCCAATATAAAAGGAATTAACCTCAAAAATAATATGTATCAAAAGACAGAGTAAACCAATCATAAATCAAATTCATCACATAATATAATGTAATCCAAAACTTTGTAACAATTCTAGGAAAATGTAAAAAAAATAAAAAAAAAATCAAAATAAATAATCAACTACATGTCCTATGAAATGACTCAACATGACCCCCAATTTCAAAGATAGTAATGACGGACTCAATGCCCTAAACCCTCTTAGAAACCTAGTATGTATATATATATATGTGTGTGTGTGTGTGTGTGTGTAGGCTGATCATAATAGGTATACATAATAGGATCATACCCAGGGTCTCTCGTGCACATGTGAAAAGAGAATACTAATGCACTAGTCAATAAAAAATAGAAACCAGCATGCACCTAAAAAGACTAACAAAAAAATCCTATCCCCATAATGACACACTCACCAAATAATGCATCCAGTATAGTAAAATATTATTAATTAAACATAAAACAGAAATTCCTCATAATTGATTCCCCCCTGATTTTCCACCCTCATGACACAATATCAAATGTCATATTATACCATATCGTACATGAATATCTTATAACATTACAATCCATTAATTTTATGCAACTGACTAAATCCCTTACCTATCTTAAATCCCATCACTGTCTCTCATCTAGTGAAATAAATCGTCATCATTCCATCAAAACATCATCCACATATACAATTTTCATATCTATTGTGGTAGAGTATCCTGAACAGGATGAACATAAACCTCACGAACACCTCATACCACTCATGGGCCACACTATAAAAATTACAACCTCATCATCACTAATAAGTATCTAACATAGACATGTATCATCATTGGATGATCAACAAGAACAACTCATACCAATATGAAATCTCTAGTAACAACACAAATCATCATATCCAATACTGAAGGAAGAAAAATTAAGAGGAGGTAACTAGCCATCAGATTCCCCACCAGCCTATATATGAGGGAAAACAACTAGAACCCAAAACATTAGGGAGTGGGAAATTTTATCTAAATTGAGTGTGGTGCATATATAAATAACCTAAAAACATGATATATAGATAACACAAAATACCAAAATAGTTGGTTAACATACACTACACTAGAATACTCTAAATCACTACCATAATATGGAATGGAATCCATTATAATCCCTTCCACCTCTAAATACATCACACCACACAATAACCACAAATAAACACAAAATACCACTTTCAATTATAGGCTCCACCATTTCTAGAATTAATTATATTCCACTAAATCCAATTTATTAATGCATTGCATTTCAAATAATCATAACCCATTCATTTTGAAATAATTCCTTTATATACGTAATTTGACACACATTAATACCCAGTCTATATGTTTCTAGTTACATTAATCCATGATTATTCCATCACTAACTTGGAAACTAAATATAACACACCACACAATAGCTTATCCATCCCACAACAACAATCATAAAAAAAGATTCTAAGCCATCTCATTGAAACCACCACATATCACAACCTCCAAACATTATCCCACATCACATACCATGCCAACCATACGCTGATTCAATTCCCATCATATTCCACACCTATTCAATTCACCACCATTGCCACAAAATCTGTAGTAGGTTTTACATAACCACAAAAAATCCAATCCATATCATTAAAAAACAAAACACATTCTATATTACACAAGTTTCAACAAATTTACATTTATTAAAGGGATTTAGATACATCACATAATTACTTATTTGGTTTATTATAACAAAAATCATAAATTTCCATGGTAAACTAATTCATTAGTCTTATATATTTTCTTATCCTTTTATACATGGTGAGATATAAAAATAATTAGAATAATAATTTCATAATTATATTAACTTTAACATAAGAAAAGATCTCATTATCCTCTATTCTCCAAAATGGAAATAAGTATGTATAATTTCAGAAAGAATATCATTAAAATTTGTAAAAAATTTGAATAATACACTTACAATTAAATATTTTTGAATGATATTTAATTATATTCACTAATAAAACCCTTTACATCCACATTAAAATGAAAAAATCATGAAGTCCCACACATTATCATAAAGAGATTGAGAAAAAGTATCACCTACCTCAACAAAAGAATTGAATATTTCTATATAATTATGGAATTAAGAATAGATTTCCTCATGGATAATATCACACTGAGTTTGGATCTATAACCTAGATCACAAAACCCTCTATTAATATCCCATTGCCACATCACCCTAAAACACCCATGATCCCGAGAAGAACCTTATCTAAAATGGAGAATTTGAGAAAAAATATATAGTAAAAGATAGGAATAACCTAAATAGTTTTGATTCTCAATATTTATATTCCAAGTTTCAATGTTAATATGGAGAGGGTGAAATATCTCCTAAAATTTTCTAGGAGCCACCCAAGAATACGAATTATAGAATGGAGGAAAATAGGTTTCGACGGTGCTTGGAAACTTTTATGCAATAATGAATTTACAAGACCACATCAAAAACCATTCACTATGATTCAATGGTACTAGCATTGGATATAACTATAATGTTATATTAGTGATGACACTATAGTGGCATTGGTAAAAACTACATCTAAGAAACATGGTGAGGTCTATGACATAGATCCTATAGTCAAGGTGAAGGACAATTATGAAGAAGAAACATCCACAAAACATAATTAAATTTCCCTAATGTGGATTACACTATAAAAAACTATATGGGGAAGCTTAGTTGAAATTAGTAGAACTGTAAGAGTACATCCTCCAGGGATCCACACCACAACTTGGTAACCTTCCAAAAGTTATGAAAAAATGTAAGCACCATTAAATTACACCTCCAAGGATCTATTCTATAGTTGATCTTTTTATTCCAAATACACTCCGTTTATAGTGGAACATAATCCTCTATACCACAAAAATCTTTCCCCAGCTGAAAGATTAGATACTACTCCACATTACACTCTTAAACTCCCTTAAAAGTAACATATAAAACTACCATCACCTAAATTCCTATAATGTAATGTCTCATAAGGTCAGTAATTTTACATTAGATAACTCTAAAATAGTTCTCATCATCATTAATAAAATCCAAAACTAGAAAAAAGGAAGGGATTTTGAACAACCAATCAAAAACATACCTCAATGGGAACTTATTAAAACTAAAACACTATCACTATCTCATAATAGCCACAAGTCACCTCCCTTATATAGAAACCTATGTAGAACTATTTTGACCTCTACATAGCCTAAGATAACCACTACCAAAAATATTGAAAAACACATCCTGAAGAACAAAAATAAAGGAAAAATAATCCATATATCAAGATACTTTCCTCCTTAGGTGGTACTGACTCCCTTAGAATGATTTAAAATGTTTTATAAATATAAATTTTCTTGATTATGAAGGGTTTTTATCTTAATCCTATGCTTGAATCCATAATAAAAACCATCAAAAATGGAAGATGGAACATCTCGTAAATCAACAATATTCAGAAATCAAATCATCAAATCAAAAGAAAACAAGATAAAACTCAAAATAAATTGGGGTATTACACATGTATATACACATTAGA
The DNA here is from genome assembly GCA_963277665.1 of Viscum album. Lineage (NCBI taxonomy): Eukaryota > Viridiplantae > Streptophyta > Magnoliopsida > Santalales > Viscaceae > Viscum > Viscum album. The sequence continues at coordinate 1,169,689,339 of OY728151.1, read as the reverse complement.
ATCATATGTACTCTCTTCCAATCCTCAATTCCTCTTAAAAAAATTAACCACTAGGAAATTTGATCAATGAAACACCATATCATAATGATCCTAGATATCATCTTGATGCTCTATGAATATTATGTCTTACTTTATATCCAACTCTCCTAAGTCAATAATTCTGGATTCTCCATGAAGAGACTATGATTTAGAGATATAAAGAAGATGTTGTGAATCCTTTATAGATGTAGTTGAAGAAACATATGATATTAAACAACTCCAAAACACTCTAAAATCTCTGATGGCATGAAATTTTTCATGATATATTACCCCTATGACGAACATATTCTTCCCTTGATATCGGAAGACACTCATGAACATAATATCTGTAACCTCAAACTCTAAATAATCTACCTATAACCAACATTGGCCTTATTATAGTATTGAATTTCATTCATTATTTTTTTAACCTTTTGGAAATTCACAGTTAGGATATACACCACCACAAGAATGCGAACAAATCACTCCCTAACATATGTACAACATAACAGAGAACAACATGACCAACTATAGAACACCTAAAATTTGGCCATTCTAATGGTCGAGTGAAAATTATTGGAATATTTAAATTCAACCAGATGTAGGTATCATAAGCAAGATATATAAAATTCAAGATGCTAAATTTAAACATATCCACCAAATCATGGATGGTCCTCTTCATATTCTCAATTATATGATGATAAATAGATGTTATAAGGTACATCTAGGAGACAAAGGCATACTAAAATACTCTCTAGGACAATATTTTGTGATGAGGATCCTGATCAGAGATGATGGTTCCCATTATCCCATAATTCCTAACTAGATCATCCACATAAATCCATGTCAAAATATCCATTCCACTCGATTCAAGAGTCGCAATATAAGGAGATGAATTTATTTTTTGGTCATCTATCACCCAATCTACATCACATCATCCCTGATATCATGGTAACCTAGTGATTAATTCCATCCGAATTTACTTATAATTATTTTTAGACACATCAAAATACTAAATAACCCTCTTGGAACATGGAGTTTAGATTTTACCTGCAATAAGACCAGACACCAATCCAAAAACTATACCACTAATCGATTCATCTTAGACCACCAAAGCTCCCTCCCTAAGCCATGATACATCTTAGATACATCACGATGAACTACTAGTGGTGATATTTGAAAGACACTGATAACTCCATCACACATATCCTAGGAAACAAATGGTCTCTATTAAAACAAAATCTGTTTTGAAACACCCCTTTAGAGCATCAGCATGGCTAGCACAATCATACATTACAAATTCCAATGGGTATCTTCTCTAAGACTCGTATACATTTTATTTCTTGGAATATTCCTCCATCATATAATAAATACAACCAATACCATCAATTTTCTCACTATCAAAATCTATTGATCCATGATTTTCTATCCCTCTATGAAAGTCTGCCAACTTTCAAACAACATGAAATCATGAATTTCAATATAGCACATATAACACTACATTCCCATTTACCAAAGTGTAGAATTATAAAGAACACTATATTGTATAAAATCCATCCATATAAAATGGCTAGAATTTAGTTAAAATTTAGATAAATTATAATTCATGGCCTGGTGGTCCAAGAAAACCACATATCACTCACTGATGTGGTAATGCAGCCTAAAATTAAAAAAAACACAAACATTATTAACTCTAGATCACATGTAGAATAGTTATTATCATGGGGAAATAACATCCTAGTCCCATTAGAGATTACCACCCTCTACTTCATCAATTCACACCCCATACCAATACATGAAGTATCAAAAAACACCTCAAACATCACACCCGATTAATGGAATCGAAGAACTAGGACACTGATATACCTCTTCTTTATGAAACAGAATTCCACCTTACACTAATAAATCTAAATTATCTAGATATTTCTAATGAATAGATTTCAATGTGTATAAAATATGAGGGAATCCAAACACAGAACTCAGATAATATCTTGTATGAACATGTAAACTCCAAATCAATTCCACATTCTTTGGTTCTTTCTATGGAAAAATGATTCAATATTTGATAGGTTTAAAATCACATATATCTGAGACACAACATTCCAATGGAAATTCACCTCTCACATCTAAAATCATTATTTGGAAATCTTCCCATTGAGATGGTCATGTCGATGAACATTCAAGAAAACACTTATATAATTTTCATTATGATTATCTAAATTTGAGTAGATCAATATGTAAATGATGAAAAAACATTGAAATAGTCAGGTAACTCATGTTATATGACGTTCTTAAGCCATATTAATATAAATGGCACAATAATAAAACATAATGGTGTGAACACAAACTCAAAGTGCACATACTTACACTAAAATAAAATCTTTGGGATATTACCGTCCATTAAAACCATCAAGAAATATCATGACCATGATTTGACCTTCGAAAAAAATTGATTCTATTCAGGAATTTGAAAAAATTGTCAATCCTAATAAGGTGGTAATGGTTATTGAGGTCACCTGATTCAATATATGATAGTCCTTGTAAAATATCATAATAACATCATCATTATTGGATGATAATATTATAGCACCACAAGGACACACAATGGGTCAGATGAAATCCCTATATATCATATCATCAACCAAAAGTACCAACTTGTGAAACTCCTTAGGTACCATTCCATAGGGATCCATCAAGATTTGGTATGTGCTAGTGTGAAACACTATCCCAAAATAGATATCACATTGGGGGGTGTAATAAACACACATAAGAAGACATCAGGAAACTATTTTAAAATATTGGGAACTCCCTATATAGAAACTTTAATTGATATCCCTTTCCAATAGAGATACAAGAAGCTCCACATTCTTGAACCCTGTTCGAAAACTCCACTCTCAAATGAATTCCACTTCATATCTATCCATATCAGAAAATAAAACTATCATGAAAAAATAAATAATGACCTCTTATACACAATATAACAAATACTTTCCAATGATAACATCATATTTATATATTTTAAACAAGAATAAATCCCCCACTAACTGGAGTTTCCCCATCATGAGTCTCCGTACTTATAACACATCAAATAAAGTTGTCTGACCTACAACTAGAATGGATAACACCGTGAGAATATTAATTATCTCTATATACATTCCCAAAGAATAAACCATATTATAAGAAATAGAGGAAGATGAGGAAGTCATGTTAATAAATCAACTCAGTCAAGAATGATCCTGTAAGGGGAACTACTCATGGTAGGGTTTCCCATCACTACCTCTTCTGTTTCGACATAGGGTTGGTTGTGGTATATCTCTAAGGCATGATTCATAGTGAGATCAGGCATGTGGCGACCTTTATCTACTTCTATGTTTTGGTATTGGTCAGATTTAGGCATCGAAGTCTCACTTTGGTGGATTTGGCATTCTGTAGTTGGATTCAAGAGTCAGTGTTCTCCGTGTTGGCCTAATCTTTCCCAGTAGAGGCTTCGGTTTTCAATGGTCATCATTGGACGTCAGCATCTCTCAGTGGTGGATCCAAGTTTGGCTTTGTGCATCTGCGTATATTAGGATGTTTTGAGCATTATCATTGTCCTGGTTCGGCTCAACTTTGGTGGTCTTCAACAAGGATAGTTCTGATGCCATCAGTTGTGGAGGATCTCTGGCTTGGATCCGATGTTGACGTCCCCGAGTGATTTTTCCAGATCTGTTCTTCATTTAGATTTGGTGTAGTTTTGGGTAGCTATCACATAGATTTGTGTCAATGGATATTGTTTTGGGTGGATCATTGTGGATTCTATATGTGGACTGGAGGGAGGATACATGTTTTGCAAATCTCGCTCAGTGCAGGCAATGTTAAAAATGATTTTATATTTTTTGAATTATTTGTCTTAGTGGTTTTATTTCATCATGTTATATCTACTACGATTAGTGGTGTTGTAATAATTCCTAGTTTTCGAGCAACATGGAATGGTGGTACAGCTAGACTCAGACATATTGAATAGGCTTTAGAGGAGCATCCAAAGTTGGCATTTATTCTTTGCAGGCTTTTCAGATTTGGATGTTTTAGTTGGTATAGCATCATCCATTGAATTAGGACTACTCTTTTATAAAAGACAATTGATTTTCAAACTTCCATTCAAAGGTGGAGAGATTCCTCATGATAAAATGTTTGATAGGGGAAGCTCCTTGTTTTCAATCTATTCGTACTCTCTATGACCTTCGGGTTATTATTTATCTTATGTTAATGAAGTCTATTTGGGTTCCCCTATTTCCCATTAAAAGGGGGTTTCATTATCATAAAATATTTTTTTCCTTCAGGTCACTGGATGGAGAGGAATATGAGGCTCTTGAAATACAATATTGTTGAAACTAGGGATGATGTTAAGTTGATCATAAATCAGACTAACTCAAGCCCTATGGGTGCTTGCACCTCCATTGTATGAATATTCCCATGAAAAAATAATATTCATCTATGATAACTTTACTATTGTATGTGTAATGTTATATATACTTAAATACATAGAACATCATAAGGTTTCCATCTTCTACCAACATCTTCCCTCTACTACTAAAAAATAACGATGGCCTATGAGACCTATACTGCCTCGAAGGAAACTTCTTCTACTATAGAAAAGGTGCATGATCCCAAATATGATGCTATCTTATTTAATCAATAAATCAATAATCGTATTGGTGAAAATGAACCCCACATACATATCCTAAAAAAGGGATGACCTGATAGATGCTCTGGATCCACCAATGCTAAAATGATGTGAAAAGGTATACTAAGGTCAGATCTTTGGTGGCTTGAACTTTGACTACCCGGACATCCACAATCCATGTCATGGATCCATTCTCCTTAATATTCCCTGATAATTATCATATTGAGTCTCACCCCAAGATAAATCATTCACTCGATAACCTCCATCTTCTTATGGACTTCCAAATATATAGGAAGCGTAAAGGAGGATAATATTTATCTGATCACTTCATGCATCATCATTCTAGATTCCATTCTCTAGGCACCTCAATTAGAAATAAATCTTGAGGAGAATAAAATATTTCCTTGAAATTAATCGCATGATCCAACACACTTAGGCTCCCCTAAATAAGGGAGATCATCTCTTCATTATTTCCCACCTTCATCGTCAATTATATGAACTCGAGATGATACACTTCTAAAATGTCATGAAACAAAACATATTCCTCCATTCGATCACTAAAATGAAGCTTCCACCACTGAAACCAAACTCCTCCCATATGAATAACTGAAAGTGAAATCCAAAACAAATCTCGATCTTAAATCAGACCAAAAGTGATCTCTTGATCATCCAACCAGATTTCGTATCTAGATCAGAGATACTCCCCTCATATATAGCCAAGGATTTATTTTTAAGACATTAAATTTCCACTAAAAGGACTCATACAATTTTACATGGTCAATCCGTGGATGATAATTTTATTCAAGCTATTGAAACTCTATTTCCTAAGTTTTAGGTGTGGGACGATTATGATCCTTCCCATAGAATAACAGAAAAACCTAGTCATTATAGCATTTAATTTTATCAGGGTTTATTTATTTATTTTCCTTTAATCCCCATCATTCACCCATATTCAGAAAATAATAAAAAAAATAATGATTTATATACTTTTCATAGGACTCTAACCAAAATGTGGGACCACTTGATTTGGTGTTTTGGTAGAATCTGAGTCATTTCATTGAACCATCAGGACCCTAATATCTTCTGTCATTTTTATGGTTTCCATATCATAATTCATATACTAAGATTGACTATAATTGTTAACCTACCAACCCATGTAATCCTCATAGTTCCTAACTCAATACTCCACCCTATATCTCAATGAAAACCCTTTGTAGAACTTTTTCCAGACCCCTCCCTCCAAATTTAACCCTTATATGATAAAAATGAATAAATAAACATAATGAACCCCTATAGTAGTACCTTAAGTTTTTCCTCAATACATGACTAGAATTGAGGGTATACAACTCTCATATATAGAAGGAATGACCCTCAATAATAATATAGATCAGTGGATAGGGTATGTAAAACGTAAATGAACTCCCTAAAATAATATAAAATTAAACCAAAACTATCCAATAATTAATAAATAATGTAAATAAATACGGATAAAATTAATTAAAATAATACCAAAAGAAAAATCCCATCAAAACCAATCAACATGAGCTCTAACATCCAATAGAGTAATGTTCAGCTCAGTCCCTGAATCCCTCTTGGAAACATGAAAAAAGAAATATTTTAAATATATTTATAGTGATCATAACATGTATACTTAGTTGGATTATACCCAAATCCTCTCGTGAACATGAAAAAGAATAATACTAATGAACTAGTGAAAAAAATAGAACCAACATGAACCTAAAAAGGTCAACCAACCTATCCCAGGAACACTATGTTATGCACACCCAATAATGAATCAATGTTTTAAACATACAATGAAATGAAATTATAATAAAATCACTTGAAATAGCTTCCCCACTAATTTTACATTCCAATAACCCAACATCAAATAACACATGCTCTAATCCCTTTAATGAATATGTCATCACAAATCCATCCATCTCTAATGTGGACCAGGAGACATCTCTACTTATCCCAATCTGACACAGGGTCTAGAATCTAGTGTTAGCATCAGTCATAATTGTATCACAACATAATATATATAGAGTTTTCACATATCCAAGGTTGTAGGGTGTCACAATTATATCAAAATAATCATCATCTTCTCCTCCAACCATATATAAACCTGACCACATGACGCATATCATCATCAATTCTAGGAAATATCATTCACCAATTTGTATCATCATAGGGTGATATCCAACACTAACCTATATTACAAGGAAATATTTTAAACCAATCCATATAATCAACACTACTACTAAAGGAAGATAAGGGAAGAGGGGGTAACTAGCCATCTGATTCACCACTGACAATGATGTTTGGGAAAAAACTCAAAACCCAAAATTTTTTGGTGTTGTTAAGGTAATCCAACTCATGTGGGGTGAATATTGAAACAAAAAAATATAAGATAAATATATTAAACAAAATATCCAACATATAGGCCAACATCAAATCCATTAGTGTACTCTACATCACCACCACCACAACACACCATGTCTATCATAACTATTTCCACCACTAAATACATCACACCACAAACCACCATACATAAGCACAAAATTCCACTTACAATTATCAGTTCCATAATATCGATAATTAAGGGTTTCCAATTTATCCCTTGTACTAATCAATTTAATTTCACAATAACATGACCCATCCATTATTTAATCATTCCTTTATTTACATAATTTACAATAATTAATTTATAGCCCATATAATTCTTTTTTTTATTAAAATTTCATTCCATATCTAACCATGAAAATTACATAACCACAACACATGATAGTTCATCCTTCCCATGTCAACCATCACCATAACAAAAGGTTTTCAAAGATAACTCACCACAAGAACAACACATCCCAACTACAACGCATCATACCACATCACATCGCATTCCAACCAAGAGTTTTTTCACTGCCCAACATATTCCATACCCAAGACCATTACCACCATTAATGAAAACGATCCAATTGGGTTATTATAACATGGAAAAAATAATCAAAATCACATTAACACAAAAAAACACATTATAGAATCCATAATTTACAAAAAAAAAATAGGTTTATTAAAGAGATTTAATAGCCTAAATTATTTTATTTGATTAGTTATTATCATAATAATTATATATTTCCCTAGGTAACCAATTAATTAAACGTATATATGTTATTGAATGTTCTTTCATGGAGATATCAAACAATCATCACACTAAGAGTTTCAAAATTAGATGAACTTCAATTTAAGAAAGTCTCTCAATATACATGGATTTTGTCAATGGAATGAATAAAGATTTCATAATTTATACAAAATGATGGAATGAATAAAATAATCCCTCACTATAAAGATAAAATATGTGATAAATCAAAAACAAGGAACACAACACCCTATGTCAATATTTAGTCACAAAATTACCCCAGAGCATCCATCTCCCTGAACACTACTTTATTCTGAATAAATAATAGGGGGAAAATATAGTATGAAAATATATGAATTACTTTAGAATTTAAAAAACCTAATAATTGAATACCAAGAGTCAAATTATACAATGAGAGGGTAAAATTCATTAATAAATAACCATTGAGACACCTATAAATCAGGAGAAAATACTAGACAAAGACATGATTCAAAGGTGTTTGGGGATTTATAGGTAGAAAATAATTAAAAAGACAACATTGAAACACCATTAACTATAGTGAAAGGGTACTAACATAGGATTAAACTATGAAATATAAGAATGGAGCATGACATAGTTTTTCTGGTAAAATCCATGTATAATAAACACATCAATGCAATTGTTATAGGTCTTATAAACCGAGAGAAGGACTATATCACATGAGAAATTGCCAAATTGTAGATTTCAATTTTCAAAAATAAGGATATACTACAGATCAATTCTAGAGTGAAACTGTCCCAAAATTAGAATTACCACAAGAATACATCCTCTAGGACTCTATACAGCATCTTAGAAACCATGCAACAACTATGTCGAAAATAAAAGAGCCATCAAAACCTAATCTCTAATGTTATTCACCCCAACTGATCTCTCACTGCTACAATAACTCCTTTTACAAGGTAACATAATCCACCATGCTTAAAACCTCCCAATAGAAATTTTGGTTATTAATAAACTATTCACTCCTAAACTCCAATGGGTATTCCCTCTGATTCAATCATCACTTGAATTCCTTCAATGTAATGGGTTGGAATATTATGGTTGATAATTTTTTTATCTAGAATATTTGATTTCTTGATGATATCTCATTTTCATCATCATATCACCAACATTAATGGATGATCCTTCTCTATCATGGTGATCAATGCTTGTGTATCGATGGTTGATGTTTTATATTTTTTGGATTTTTTTAATATTTTACCCACTCACTTATTGTTAGTCTTATGTCTCAAACCTCCTAGAGTCAATTTTTATGGTCTATATTCTCCTTGATGGCCCATGTCTGCACTTTATGGATAATACTTGATATGGAATCATATGGTTCAATGTTTTCACGGACCCTATGAAAGTATCGCATAGTTCCTTATAATGTGGTACCTATAGTGATGGAAATATGTTTAACCTTTTTTAAATCAATTATATTTATGTTACAATATCAACCTTATCATCCTTTAGTTTCTCTGATCAGAAGACACCATCTTGATGTTGGAGATAATAATGGAATGTGACTTTGATTATCACTAAGTAAAAAATGTGAGGTTGATTCTATGGTCCCAAAATCTATGTTCTCTAGGTTTTTCTTTTTAGACCATATTTTTTTTGTTAATAATAAAAATACCAATGTTTTTAGACCCACGTTTGTATTGGTTTCCCACTTCTATAAATAAGGGTTTTTAGAAATAAAAAATAGGCAAATTAATAAAAGAATATGAAGAATGTAGAAATGGAATAATAATAAATGATTATATATTAATGCCCATTTCCATGAAATTATAATATAATGGTTGAAGAAAATTAAATTATATCTATTCATTAAATAATAAAAAAATCTAACAACATTAAGCATACATCTAATGATTTCATGATATATAAGGATTTAAATATTTAATATAATGGATGTACAATTCTTGGAATCCATTAAAGTCATAATATTATCCTAAATAATCCATTCCACATATAAAATTTTTTATATCAATCATTTATGAATCTATATTTTAAACATGAGAAACAATTGATAAATGAGAATCTTATTACATAAGGAACATATATATGATGGTATATCATCCCCTATGATGTAACAATTGGAATGGGTGATATGTAATTAAAATATAAAAAATAATTATCTTAAGAAACATTAATTATAAATACATATTAACTCAGCTTCAAATAAATGATTTATTTCATCAATAATGTTGAGAAACACAATGTTAAAAATTAGAGGGAGAAAAAAATAATATAATAGTTCCTCCTAAAAATTTCATCTCATGAAAAATTAGAATGATTTATAAAATAAATTATACAATGAGATATAAATACCTAGGAAATAGTTATTATAAATGAATATAACATATGAAATTCGAATTATTAAAATGATTCAAACAGAAGATGCATAATAAGAGAGGTTCTCAATCAGAAAGGGGAAAGGTTTCAAAAAATGAATCTCCAATATATGTTGGATAATATGAATCAAGGCATCCATAAAATGGGTAATTGTTCTAATAGACATAAACATTGAATATTTTAAAGAATCTATGATGAATGAGCTAGATGTAATGATTAAAACCACAATAAGGGAAAATCGATCGGGAATCCACTTACATTATGTCTCATATTACGTAACAATGAATAATATTCTAGTATAACTAATATATATTTATTAAATAATTATTCAATGAGTATATTAAATTCAATTAAATTTAATATCAATCATTTATTACTATACAAAATTAAATATACACTATTTATTAAAAATTAAATAGTGTGGAAATGGGTTGGATTACATTCCTTTATTTTTATTTCAATATTAATGTTTTAGTAATTTTGATTTAAATTTTTTATCTTTCCTATAAAAAAATAAATACAAGAAAAAAATATAATATTTAATAAAAACTAAAAATATTTAATGGTGGTAATATATTATGAATTCGCAATTCCCATATATACAGGAAGCTGACCAATAACAGAGCAAGTCAAAATAGGGAGAATAATATTATGTCTATTATAAATAATTTATTACAATCAAATTTTAATAAAATAAATCATACATATTTTTTATACATATACATATATAGATGCTACATTAAAAACTATGAATATATTGATAAATACAACATTCACAATTTTATCTTATGCAGTAAACATATAACTAAAAGGAATTTCAAAAATCAGAGGAGAGATAATGTAAACATTATAACTACATTGATTAATTATAATACCATATAATTAAATTTATTACATACTCGTATTATAAATAAAGAGCCAGTGGACGTTAAAATGTAATTGATAATAATATAATAGAATATGAATAAAATGAATATAAGATAAACAAGAGTTACCACCATATTCTCAATAAATTCAATGTTAGTGGATGAATTCTTTTATGTTTTAGAGGGGTGGTGAGACCATAACATCTTCAATACTCAAATGTAGATTAAGGGGATATATATTAGTAGGTTTTTAGAACTGGTTATAATTTGTTATATATTTTTCATAGGGAATTATATAGTTGTAATTATACTAGAAGAGGGGGGTTATTTTATGTGAAAATATAGGTAAATAACCAAGACCTCAAATAGTGGTTTTATTTTTTAATTATATTAATATTTCGTACTGTTTTAAATGAAAAAAATCATTATTTTATGATAGATGATAATATTACCATGAAACCCATAAAATGATGTCATTACAAAAATAAAAAAAAATCGTTATAGATTATAAATAAAATTTTAAAATTTATAAAATATTATTGAAAATATAGCATTTCATATTTTTCTACACCCCTAAAAAGATAACTATTCTAAAAAATTAATAATAATAATCCATTCAATATTTTTTATTTATTGATTCAAAATTTATATTAAATTTTAATAATTTAAAAATCTATATAAGGTACATTTAAAATTTATATTTATTGAAAAATATAAATATTATATTATAAAAATTAAATCATATGAAAAAATAATTCATTTATTTGTATTAGATATTATTAAAAAAAATATATTGTAAATGAAATAAAAATTTCAGATATTATGATATTGAAATATTTCTATTATAATTATGATTTTTATATTTTTATTCCTATGGAAGAGATATTATTATAATAGTGTGGTAAATATTCTATCAGTCACACCCTCTGTTTGAAATTTTTAACATTTTCATATAGAAATTTTTTCTTTTATATGAAAGTCCAAATGGGGTTTTAAATATTTTTTGATATATTTTTGAGGTAGAATGGTTGGTTTATAGTCAAGGTAAATAATATAGAACCCCTAGATAAAAATTTAGTAGTGAATGAGGAATATATGGGTTGGTTCATTGTCGATGACTGATTTAGAAAAACCTTGTTGTAATAGTGAGGCCTTAAGAATTTTTTTGACAATAAAATCCATATGGCTGGCACATCATTTTACCAACTGCGTACCCAAACAATTAATGTAATTAATGGGGTTTCAAAAATTGAATTATAAACCTAATTTCTTCCTTGAAACACTTATTCTTCATTATATGTATAGATATCTTGAACCTCAAGGGTCCTCTAGGTGATTTTTGAGACTTCAATCACCTTGGATCTCAATATCATAGAATATAGGATTTATTTCCTAGGAATCAATGGATTAATCCCAATTTATCATTTTCACCCCTTTATAACTCATTTTCTCTTAGAGGGTTCTGTATACTAGTTCTGACAACTGAGATCATACATCTATGGTGTGTTTCAATATATTTTTATATTAAATTAATCATAAAAAGGATGTTAGATCCTGAATATAATAGATCTTGGTATGGAAATTTCAGATGACCACATTAGAGGTAAGTGTATTCCCCCATCTTCATCCTATAAGTAAAAGTGAATAATTTAAGAATGTTTAATTACTATGTATTTGATGGAATATCATTGGTATATTTTATGAGGGGAAATGTGTATGTGTATTTGGTTTAATAAATAAGGGTTTTGGGTGATTCCCACAATACTTTTGATAAAATGAATATAAGTTATTTTGGTTTGAAAAAAATATTTAGGGGTGAAAATTTAGACTGACATGGGTGGAATGTGTTCAACCTTAATATAATGGGTCCTTATTGGTTCAAACTAGCATGTTATGTTGAATTTTGGGAATAGTGGATGGTTTCAAAAATTTATGTCTTCAGTATTGAGGGATGGGTTTTCTCTCATGTGTTTGGACTATTGAAAGGAAATTTTTGATGGGAGAGGCATCGGTTAGGTAACATATCTGCCATATTTGAGGGTTGGATTCTTGTAAAGGTCTGCACATTCATGATATACATGTGATATTTTTTGGAGTTGCTATCACCATTTTCCCATGTATTCTTTGATAGCAAGTCTTTAAATTACATTATCCTTAATTTACATATTAATGTCACCTAATAAGTTATTTTTAAAGCAGATTGCATATGAAGAATTAGGGGTTTATATACTATGTTGTAAAATAACCCTCTCTATGGTTATGTTTTTTCATTTTGATATTGGTTGAATTTCTATAAGGAATCATATTTTATTAACACCATTATTGATAAATTATTTAATGACAATTTTTATTCACACGTAAATAGTTATCCTTATTAATTTTAATTCCATTTGAATTTATTGAAATCCACTGGTATTTTGGGGATACACCTATGTTTAGTGGCATTCTATCCCACCCATGCTAATGGGATGGGGTCATGATTTTATGAATTGTATTATTTTGGTATAATACATAAGTTAGGGTGTTAGTTATGGAGATAAGATGTTTTGGGGAATAATATGTAGAGTATAAAAAGGAATAGATAAGAAGATTATATTGAATGTTATGTTATCAGAGCAGTCCAACTATAAACAGTGTTATTACATAAATTTTAGGAATATTTTCATCGGATCATCATAGGTTTCTACGATGAGATCCTAGTATAATACATTATTAAATGTATTTTCCAATAATAATTTATCATAGTTATGATATTTTATGATCTTTTTTGTGCTATTATATGATTGAGTAGTGTTTTTTTATAGGTAGGGGATAATTTCACTAATTTGAAGACATAGGAATCCTCAAGAGGCTGGAGCAGAGAACTAGGTTCCAAATGAACCAAAATATATATAGTAACTTATAATAATTCTTTTTACATGTATTTTAGATTGTTGAATAATGAATTTTACCTAGGTAACCACGTTATATGGAACACTCACTAAAGTTACCACAATATAAATCATCTTGCTTCCAGGTTGACTGGGGACTTGAGAAATGGTAAGTATGACTTGGCCCAATCACCTATATTTTCAACATATATAGAAATACAAACAAAATTAATATAAATATAGTATTATATATGCTCAATGATTTAACATGAAAATTATAAGACCAATAAACCCAAACTAAGGTTGATTAACACCTTTTTTCAGATGGATTGAAGGTATTATTTAAAAAACAAATCTATATGTATAACTTTCAAGTATCTATAATCATGTATTTATTTGATATTTTGAATGTAAACCTATTTGGATATGGGCCCCAATTTTCATATCATGCTCATTTTTTACTTGACGTAAAAGTGAGTGAATCACTCAAGGAACCCACAATTGAATCAGGAATTTGGACATATATTCCCTCTCAATTTTTTATTTTTTTTCATTTATGGTTTCCCATACTTGTTGAATAAGGAAATGGTGGAAGAAAAAGACATTTTTGGGAATCTTAGTGGATGGAGCACATTTTTACTCCCAAACACTGGTTAAAAATAAAATTATTATAATTATTTTGAAAGGATGGATACTCAAATTGTCGTAGAGTATCAATGAACCAATCCACTATATCTGTTATATATCCTCCATGTCAGAATAACCCATAAGGATGCATCCTACCTAGTTTTTTTGAATCAAATAATGAGAGAATTTGTAACAACAATTCAAGTGTATAACTATGGCTGGATGGGACATTTTAAGAATTATTATATAAATTATATAAATTTTATTGGTGAAAATGGTTCTAATAGGTCTCAGACATCTCATGACCAACCAAGATGATCTATATAGAGCAATTTGTTCCGTTTTAATTGAGTTACTCAATATGATTCTAAAAACACCTAAGTATCCCAACAAGCACCATCTATGCATGGGAGAATGAATCCTTCATGATTTCATGATTAATTATTTTTTGGAACTTAAACAAATTGTGTCAAACAATATAGGTGGTCCCTCAATGGTATACAATATTATTTTCCTTGACTAAACATTATTTCCTATTTTTCTTGACACTAGTGTTTCCCAATCAATTATTTCTTCTCTTGTAATAAATCAACTAGGATTTCATGTGGAAATTATACCTCTTGTTATGAGAATTACAAAACCTCTTGGGAAATGAGATTTTTTAGAATTTATGTGTTATATGTATTTAAAAACCCTTTAATCACTCGAATTATTATTAAAAGTTACTATAATAGAAACAGAGTTCATTGATTTAATCATAGGTATAAATTGATAGGTGTAATTTAAA
The DNA here is from genome assembly GCA_963277665.1 of Viscum album. Taxonomy (NCBI): domain Eukaryota; kingdom Viridiplantae; phylum Streptophyta; class Magnoliopsida; order Santalales; family Viscaceae; genus Viscum; species Viscum album. The sequence continues at coordinate 1,169,673,996 of OY728151.1, read as the reverse complement.
GATCGTATTAACTTCATACATGGAATATGACTTTTAATAATCATGATGGAGTTGATAATATATTCATAGGATAATAATACATAACTATATGTAGAGTTGGACCTTTAATGAATGTGGTTGGGATAAGAAATTATAAATCAGAAATGATAAACTTAAATAATATTAATTCAACATAGAATAGAAATTTTCCTATCAATGTAGTTTGATACACTGACACCTTTCATGTTAATATCCCTTGAACACAAAATGAATGGGAGGTAGGAATTTCTATTAAACTACACCTTAAAATTTACTTTATTTCACTTTAATAATATTGAATTGGATAATGTAAATTATTATAAATGATATAAAAACTAGATTATATGGAATGTATGGCCATTATAAAACCCAGTACATCACCTTCGGAAACTCATGTATTATTTTTTTAGAAAATGGATGTTACTTTTCACTATTATGAAAATTATCATAAACTAAATAATATCATGAATATGATACAATATCTTTTCCCATAAATTCATGATCTATTTGGTCAATTTTTAGTGATTTGTAGCTTTCCATAATTGATCTCCAATTTATGTACAACCAACTTCGAGTTAGGATATAAGATATTCTTAAGATAACATTTAGAAGCTGTCAAAACCATTAAGAATTATTATATGTTCTCCTAATTCTTTCCAATTCACCAACAGTATTGGTGGAATTGATGAATCATATAATTAAAGAATACATGGATTAATTAACTGTGGTATTTATTAATTTCATATTATGTATTCAAGCACTAAATATACCCTTGAAAAAACATGGAGATTGGATTAATTATAATATGGCAACACATTATTTATGAGAAATTCACATTTTGTGACTTATAGATACATGATGTTTTCTTCCTAGAGAATTTCATTTAAAAAAAGGTATTGTGTTTGATCCTAATAAAATTGAGTTCAATAATTATTAATAACCCCCTAGGAATATCTTTGAGATATAAATATTTTTGGTATTATAAAATTATTATCATCATTTCATCCATGACTTCTCATGTCTTACTTATCCTATTATTTTATTCATAATGAAGGATGACCCATTTCATTGGAGTGGTGATTACTAAAACCAAATTATAGGAGCATAATGTTTGACTTACTTTAAAAAGTATCTTTATCTCTCCTAGAAAAAGTTATGAATATTTTTTTCTTTTTTGTTGCTTTTATATATTACATAGAATGTAATCTTATGTTGGGAGATTTTTTCAAAGCTTATAAATCACATAAAATAAGGAATCATGAAAAAAATTATCCAACCCATGGTCTGGAATTATACACAGTGGTCTATGATTAAGAAACATAGAAATGCTACTAATTTGGTGAAATGATCATAATATACACAGATCATAAATTCTTGAAGAATATATTCCCAAAAAACGGACATCAATTATAGACAATGATGTCAGATGTAATATGTTCAGATGTTCAAAATCGACATAGATTTTAGACCCATGAACATAAATTCCATAGATGATGTCTTAAGTCATAAGTTATATAATTAAGTGTATAGATAATACTAGGTTCATGGAATCTAATGGAAGTAAATAACAATAAGAAAATTGAATATACAATGTAAAATAAAATTTTTAATTTCATTAATGTAACTATTATTATGAAATTTATTAACCACATTAATAAGGCATGATAGTTATCCATTTTGTTATTTTACAAATCTTATCTAACTTCAATTTGTTAAAGAAAATGGATGGATGGACCAAAGATGAAAATTTTGTGATGAAATTTCAGGAAAATATTTTATTACATCTACATTTTATTTAATAAGTCCTCTCTATTATAACAATTTAAGATTATTTATCCAAATAAGAATAAATAAAATATACAATGAAGTGGATGAATTTTTTAGTGGTCAGTTGTAAAGAGAGATGTGGCTAATATGAGGATAAATGTATCACCTTTCAATAGGTCAAGGATGGACATTATTTACTAGATATAATCAAACAATCATTTCCAATACCCATATGGAAGTGAGAGTAGATTACTCTCGACTTCAATGGTCTAGAGAGGCCACTATAGATGTAGGATGTTAGTTGGGTGGTGGTGGTATGACTCATCATGTATATTTACTTCATTCTACTATAGAAGAATATTATAAAAGTTTATTTGGAACAACACAATATTTGAGTAGTGATGAGACTTTATGGGGTATAAAATTCTACCATATTTGAATTGAACCCTAGATTTATCTCTCTTTTTTTTCAGTCCATTGAACTAGTTCATGGAACCTTGTCGATCATGGGCATGAAAAACCATCTTTAAATGGAATGTTAGTCAGATCAAACTATTTAGATATTTTAAGACAATGTCAAAGTGTATGTGATTAAATTTTGGGGTTCATTGGATGATTATTTACAATATGTGGAATATTTTTATAAAAAAAGTTTCCTTTTCATGATAAATATGACCCCATATGAGCATTAAATGACTATATATAGGTCCCCAAATAATTTGATAGATACCATATAAATGTACTTATAATATTAAGAATTATGTGTCAAAATATAGATAATATACATAATATTATATTAAGGATATAAATGGACATGGGCCAGCAATAATATTATATGGATCATCAAATTTTGTTATTATCTTTTGAAGTGATAAATCATGTATTGTTTCATGTTTCTATGATTATAGGGAATAATATTTTAGTTATGAAAGGAAAAGTGTAACATCAATTTATTTGAAAATTTTAATGTTGTTAATGTATGGGTGAGGTGACTTTTTAAATAAATATACCAACATGGTTCAATTTTGTTAATAAATTTTTCTACTTTTCCCAATTAAAGAGGTATCAGTGTGACCTTACTCATTTGACTAAATGGGAAAAAGTTATTGTTGTGCCTCATGAAACATTTATTAACAAACTAATTCATTTTATATATTGACAATATAAGGTGTTATATGTAATTCATTTCCCTTTGGTGTGAGTAGTGGAAAAAATGGTCAAATATTGGAAGATTTTATGGAACTTGAAAATTTTATTCTATATAAATAGACAAACATTTTCTAAAAAAATGACCATTGGAATTCTAAGGATTGAAATACTAATGGGGTTGGATGATTTTAGGACATCCTAATGGATTTTTGGATATTTTTTATCTCTTTCTCTCAATACTATAGGTCCTTGTCAGTGATCCATAGGATATCATACAAACCTCCCAATATGTAAGAGGATATATACTAGCAACATGGTTAAAAACACTAGAAATGGAAGGATTGTACCCTCAGTATCATATCCTTGAACAAATAATAATAATAATATATAAAAAATAAGAATAAACAAGGTGAAAGAAAATAATATCAGTCAGAACACATGTCATACAAATAATATATGGGATCCCAATGTGGTATGCCAAACCATAGTAATAAAAAAGAAGATAAAATAAATAAAATTCGGTATCCTTTAGATTACAACCATATAAAACTCCATATTCCATGATCCTTAACTTAACTACCTTCTATAATCCCCTAACCCATTCTTGGATCCCTATAAATGAATTCTTCATGTGTATTGAGATTACAATGTAGGATATGAGTAATAAATCTCTATAAGACCCCAAAAATATATTATTAACAAGTATTCACATGTATAACCATTTTATAACATGTTAATAATAAATATCCATGCAAGCATAACAAATCATGTTTCGAGCACCTGTGTGTGAACTAGACCACCATGAGCCATGTCCACACTAGCTTCAACATAATGCTCGTAGGATGGTTAATTTGTTGAAAGTGATCAAGAGATAGCCACAAGGATGATGATAGGTCACTCAACATATTGAATTCATCAATTGAATGTGGTATTTGGTATCCAAAAGGCATCATGTTCTGGAAATTTGATCTGTATCCTTATGGCATCATGTTTCTTGTTAGGCCATAAGGATATCAAGCTCTAACCCCATGAATAGGTCCACCGTCATCATTTTGTCACATCATGTGAACTTCCCCTCTAAGGGGTAATCATAACATGATGTTACACCTATCACAAATACTAAGAACTAACATCCAATGATAATTTAACTAACATATATTAGAATTGAATTAATAGAAAATAATATCACTTCTTCACAAGGATATAGTATCATTATATAATAATATGTGATCAACATCAAGCCTGGTAATAATATAATCTATTAATAATCATGGAATCAATGTTCATGCATGTGTATTATGGTTAGACACACACCCACAAGAAGTTACCATCAATGAATAATAACAAGCTGTGCTAACACATCATTAATCAAGTAAACAAGAGTTTACATGGGCCTTTAAAAAAAATGAACACAATACATCAATGTTTTTTATGAAGAACTATAAATTTCATTAAATGATTAAAGTTGAACCATATTACACAACCTTGGAGAACTTCCTCTCATGTTGAGTATGTCTATCTCAGGTTCTATTTCTACAAATAAATAGGTATTGAATATGTCTAGAGATCACATGAGCCTTATCCCATTTGGTAAGGACTCGGTAAGTGCATCCAAACGACCAGGGATCAAATCCAGGCGGAGGCAGAATTTCCAAGTACTGTAGTAGTACTATAGCAGTACTGTAACAGGTACTGTAGAGGGAACTGTGCAGTACTGTAGCAGGTACTGTAGCAGGTACTGTAGCAGGAACTGTAGTAGGCACTGTTTGGCACTATACCAGCTAGTAATATGCCCCTATTTGGGCCTTCGGGCCACTGATTAGGTGCCTGAGTCTTGTAAGGACTTCAGGCCACCCAGGCCTTCAGGTCAGAAAGGCCTTTAGGCCACCTCAAGGCCTTCGGGCCACCTTAAGTGCAGATGAAAACCAGACAACCTATAAGGAACAAGCTCTACAAGGAGGATGAGGAAGGAGCTTTCACCATAGTAAAAGCTAAACGGATTGCAAGAATGGGAGGGTATGACACCTTCCATCGGGACAAGCCTATTCATGAACGAGAATGCCTAGTCGAACATCCATGCAAAGGTGGAGAGATGATTTCATGAAGAAGATGTTGGGGAGGAGCAGTTCCAAGTAGTTAGTTTGGGTTGTATGTAATGTTTTAAGCCTACGGGCAATGAATTCCTCTAAGGCCTACGGGTCATGTAATACTTACGCCTACGGGCCTTGTAAGGGTTCCACCTCACCCCTTGAAAGGTGGATTATCAAAAATAAATAAAAATGAAAGCCTTCGGGCCATTGGAAGAGGAATATTTCTGGATAATATTAAAAGTCAATAACATTTTATAGAATTGTATACCTCATTTATTTAGTATACAGAACCCATGTCACAATAAGCCAAAGGAGAGGTCCTTAATTCTTTGAATTCATTATCAATTCAATAATAGATCATGAATCCCCCCCCCAATTCAAGAATATAACCTCGGTTATAGATAATAGACATCTAATGGAGTACAATCCATCAAGGAAAAAGAGATCCCTTAAGATATTAAATAATATGAAGATCTTAATATAGTCAATCTAAAGAAACATACTCAGAAAATGAATACCCTTCAGGATGAATCAAGATACAGTCAATGGGATATAATTGGAATGAATGACCCCCCACCAATTATACCAAATTATTTTCATTTAATTGTATTTATATCACCAATACTCTGTCAATTTTTTTAGGAATATGATTCATAAAAACATATCTATAAAACATCCATATTCATCAGTAGTTCATGGTCTAATCAAGATATGTTATAAAAATACTAGACTCATCATTGTATCTATAGAGAAAGGATGAATTAATCCTCATATATTCTTAGAAATCACAGATCAATCATAAATCCACTCTAATATCACAAAAAGAAAGAGGAATTTGGAACAAATCTAAAACAACTCAGAGTTTATGCATCATCAGATTAGTCCAATCTTAAAAAAAACTTGGTAGGTGGATCTAAAAGTTCCTATATAAATATTGGGGGCATGAAATTTAAAAAAGTGCTAAAGGGATTGAAATTTGGTGTCAAATATTTTTAATACCAATTGGAATTAAAATCCCATGGGGTGTATTTAATGCAACCTCAAACTAGACACACCGGTTAGATGGTGGGGTCTATAAAAACTTTTCGGCCTATTATAACCCCACCAATGAGATATAGGAACCTTTTAGGATACCAACAACTATTTATCTTCTCAAATATTCCTTCATCAAAACCTAAACCCCTTTTTTCTAAAAAATCTTTATCATCACCCATATTAGAGAAAAAATTTGGAATGGGGAATTTATAAATATAACATCTCATACATTTAATTAAAGAGAGGATTTTATAATTCCCTAATAACAAATTCTCATTCTTGAGAAGTACCTCCACTGTTAATGCTCAAAAAACTCGGGCCATTGAGCCTGGATATTAGCTTATCAATCCTAAGTATTTTCCTGGATTTGTCTATGATACTATTAAATCAAGGCTAGTGGTACAATATTCTCTTCAAGTAAATTCTCACCAAATCTATAACCCACTATAGGTACTCCATTTGTGATGCTCTAGGCTCCAAATCATTACCCCTAAAGTTAATGACATTCGATGGATCATGTATGTACCTATATAATTGAGACACATGAATCACATCATCCTTACTTAGTTAGTGATAATGGAGATACAAAGTGTATTACATTATTCCTATATATTTAGTTACCTTGGAGGGTCAAACATAGTGTGTTTATAGCTTCCCTTACTCAAATATTGGTGGGCTAACCAAAGAGCCACTCTCCGAAAAAATGTTCTCTTATAGAAAAATCTAAAGGTATCATCTTGTAGTGGGCATAGTAATTTTTAATACTCTGAGCTATGATAAACCTTTTATTATTCCGATCCACTCTCTAGAATGTATACTATACCATTATGGACAACAAAACTACTACATCCCAATCCTCATGGAATCACATCAGTGAATGAATGTTTTCTACCATGAAGAGCATGGTATGGTTCCATCCGAATCAAATTCTAGTAACAATTATTGCATGTGAACTTAACCAGATCTAGATGATCTTCCAATATACCACCAAATATTAGGGAATAATCCTATTTCATATCCTCAAATATGAGAATAATATACTCTTATTGTATATCTATAAGTGGATGGCATACTATACTCCGTCTTAGCTGAGACCCTAAGGATTTATGTCATCCCAGTGAAAGCCAAAACATGAAATGTGTAGCTCTTTCAGGTATTGTGCTCAAGGTAAATATATATAGGTATAATATCTTATAGACATAAATCCTTTCTATATCATCTAATATGTGAGTCTCATGGATTAATATGAAATTTGAAAGATTCTTTAGAAGGAGAATAATAACCCAAATAGAGTCACAGATCCTAAAGCTCCTCGTTCACCTTGTAAGAAATATCATGATGAAATTCTAGGACATCAACACTATTTTATTGATATCAATGAAAATAATCGACTGGAGGGGTGGGGTATGGTCCTTTAAAATATTTAAAAATAAATACTTAGTTATAGTCTGTAATTCTATAAATCAATATTATAGTGTAGTGTTTGAATCATGATGAACCATATATTTAAAAATGGACACAACGTTTTTAATTGGGATTGAAACATAGAGATAAAAGTTTACTCTTCAATATTATCCACTTGATGAGAATATAAATACCTATTAAGAAACCACACTTTTAAATTTGTGATAACCTATTTACAGACACTTCCTTTTATAATATTTGGAGGCAGAACCCTATCTTTTTACAGGTCACACTACCTAGTTTGACCTGACTCTTCTTTAGGAGTCACACCATAAGAACACATTCTTTTTTGTTGTTAGAATAAAAAATATGTGAATTTATTTTTATTGAAAAAATAATGTGTCAATTAAAATTAAAGAAAAATTAAATAAAATAATTAATTAAAAAACAATAATGAAATTAAAGATAAAATGTGGAGTAGATGATGATGATTGTCATTACAACTCAATAACATTTCTAAATTCAATAATAAAGGATTAAACCGTGAAGTACATCATATTAACATTAAATAAAACATTATTAAATTTAGATATTCCACACTTTTTTATTATGTTTTTTTTCATGTATCTCTTATAATTGAATAATATATATCAAGTTTACTCAATCATGTCCCCATTGATTACATTTCATTGGATTAATCCCATATCACTAACTCAATGATCTTATTGATTAAAAATGAGTGTATAAAAAATAACAAAATATTCCTTAGGTTATAGAATAATAATATTTGGAATAATAATGTTTTACTATAATTTGATTTACCATGTTCATTATTAGAGATTCCTCATACTCTTTTATTCCCATATGAAATAGCTTGAAAAAACATCTGTTATTACAATTAATATAAATATTTATTTTTCAATTAATAAAATAGTGAAAATAATTTTAAAAAACCTGTATTTTAAAAATAAACATCAAAACATAACTAAAAAATAATCATTATAGAAATACTATATATGGGTATGTATGAAGAATTTATGCTCAAAATATTTATTGAAACATGTAATTAGTTTTTTCATAAAATTATAATTATTCATAAAAAAACTAAAATATTTATCTAAAATGACGTAGTTAAAAAAATATCAAAACAATTTTGTTTTTTATAAAATATAATCAGTCGAATATTTTATAAATATGGTAAATAGATATAAATTTTAGCTAATGGTAGAAGAAAATTTATATAACTACAACTAAAGTAGAGGATCCTCTACCACTAGTATCCTAATAAAACTATTATTATAATAGATCTAATCTTATTATAGGAAAATACTAATATTATAAAAAATATTTATTCTATAGATAGAAAAAATTATTAATGACACTTTTATAAAAAAATATTTATGCTTCCATTAGCTGAAGAAGAAGTTTCTCCCATTAATATAGGATGATTATTTTATTGGTACTATTCATATAGAGTAGTGCTACCTCAAGTAATGATATGTTGCTGCCATTAGACTATATTAATGATATTAGTGGAAGAGTATAGTGTCATCTTTTGAAGGTGTTTCATGAAAAAACAAATGATTTAAATGTAATCATGGAATAATGAATGATCTTCATGCATGGTATTACGGAATCATGAGGATGTGGAGTAGGTTTCATGTGTGTTGGTTTTAATTTTAGGAAACACTATATAGGAACTCATGTAAGGATATCTTTGAGATTACCCTTACATAGGCTTTGAAAAAACACATTACCCTTATGTAAGTAAATGAAATTTTAGATGACCCTTACTTATGCATTGATACTACATCCTCACCCTTACATAAGTATAATATGATATGGTCAAACCTTTCTTGATTTAACCTTGCAATGTTAAACCTTATGTGAATATTAGTTTACCATTACATAGGTTCCTTTACATAGCTATAACATCACGCAAGCACCCACAATAAAGGTGGGGATACCCTTTCACACCATGTATGAAAACACGCTTACACTTATACAACTACACTTACACATCTCTAGTTTCCTTATAAAAATATAATTGTACCCTTACATGGCATAGGATATCATTATGAAATGATGGATTTTAAATTCTACCTTTACAAAAGTTGAGTTACCTTTAGAATGTGATGAATATTTAAAAAAATGGATGATGGAGGCTTCTTAGTCAAGGTTGATCCCAAAGATCTTTTTAGAACACCAAAATATATAAGTTCTCTATCATGGGGAACATTTTATACATCAAAGGAGATCATATTTGGTCTTTATAAGATTTAAATCCCTGAATTACACTTGTTTGGGGTTTCGTAGATTATAAACCAGTTCTAATTGGTAGAGGATATGACCATATTCTATTTAAATAACAAGATGATCTAGATTGTGTTTGGAAGATCAGGAATGTACAACTCAAACATGGTTTTCTTCATTTATCCGAATGGGATTATGTGTTTAACCCATAAAATCATAGAAATACAATGGCAAAAATCTGAGTTAGATTGCATGGTCTCAACTAGTATTTTTGGCACCCTATGATCTTAAATGATATAGTCTCATGTATTGGTACACCATTTAAGATTGATCAAAGAACTATAAATTCTAACCTAGTTATTTTTTATATTCTCATGGTTGAAGTTAATTTGGAATCCAAGCTCCCTAATTTCATTATATTCAATGTGATTGATTATAAAATGGATATCATGAATGAGTATGAATGGAAAACCCCTTTATGTGATCTTTTCATAATTATTGGTCATTCAATTTTTAATTTTATGGTGGTGAAACAATAAGTATCATATCAAAAGGAAATGAGTAGATTGTAGTTAAAATAAATAGGAAAGGAAAATCCTTTCTATAGAAAAAACTGAACCCTCTAAGAAGAGGAATGAAGAAAGGGTAAAAACTAAGAGATATGAACCTACTTGGGGAGAACTCCAAAAAAACCTGGGTGAATCTACCTGAAGATTATAAGAATGAATATTCTTATCATAGTATTTCCGAAGAACCTATAAATCCTTTTAGGGATGTTTTGAATCTATTTCAAGAATAAAATGAGATGGAGGATGCCAAAGTTGATAAGGATCCTCTTAATATCCCAAATCAAATAGTTTTCACTACTCTTATTGAATCTTATGAAATTCCTATTGATTGTAGGCTTTGTAAGTCTGAAATTATCATTGATGATCAGTTCATTTTAGAAGAAATTGAGAATCATTTTTTAGATGTATTAAAACTGAATTAGTATAAACTCAAAATAAATCAATCTAAAGCATTCAAGGACCCTCTCTATTCTTTTATGCAATTTGTTTTTACAGGGAATATTGAAATTTTAGATCCTATTAACACACTTAGACAAGCGTATTGCACTAATACTGCTACTAGACAAAATAATGTCTTGGCTCATGAATATGTTATACATTAGTCATAACTCATAGGGGTTCCTTTGGCATTCACTCCAGCAGGTAACATTGAGAAATGGGGGAACACTTTACCGGTTGAAGACTCTTTTGTTCTATAATCTGGTGATGTTGCAGACTCTCTAGTTTTTAAACCTGGAGATGTTTTGGCTACATAAGGAACACACTAAAATAATTCTTATGTTCTACCACTGCCATCTATAATGCTAGCTTCTATTTTGAATGAAAACACTATTTTTGTTGGAGGGAATGATACTGTATTTAACCCCTTGACGACTAAAATGCATGCTACTTTGAAGCGTGAATCTAATGAATGTGATAAAAAATATAATATTTATTCTATGAGTAGATATTGAAAGAAATTGAGCCTCAGTGGTTCAAAAAATGTTAGGTTATCTACTAGGAAGAAAGGCTCTAGGTGTAAGAAAAAAGGGGGTTCTAACCCAAAAATCTAGTCTTAATAAATATTATTTTTTGGAATTGTTAGTGTATTTCCAACCCTAAAAACATTATTGCTCTCAAAATATTTCTTAATACTAACCACCCAAAAAAAATTCTATTAATAAGCCTAAAATAAAATTTTCCTCTAATAATACACACCTTTTCTAGTACGTATATAACTTATTAGGGGTGATAAAAAAATGTCTCCCCATTAGAATCACTCTATATTTTTTCCCATTATTTTTTGAAAAATGATTATATCGTCAATGTTTCTAATCAAAAATTTACATGTGATTTTATCTTATATTGTTTACACATTTTTTCTCATTTATTTATGTAAAAATATATACCAGGATATGAGACATATTTGTAAGGATATTTCTCTTTAAGGTAATATCATTCATGATCCTCGGTTTTTTATAGGTGATTTCAATGCTATTATCACCTCATGCGAGAAAATTAGACCATACCATTCCTATATCATTGAGAGGGATTTGAAAACCTTTATTGAGGATAAAAATTTGGTAGAAATTGAACTTAATGGTTCCATGATTACTTGGTACAAAAGACACTGTGATTGGGTGGTTGAGAATAAGTTGGATCAAGATTTCATGAATGAGCCAGCTCTAGATAAATGGGACCCCATCTCTTGCATTACCATTCCAAGGTTTAGCTCTGAACATCATCCTATCCTTTTCAATGTCAATCTAAATCCTGAAACTTATTCTCCCTTATATATTTAATAATGCTTGATCTTTTGAAACTGAGTGTTTCAATATTAGAAATTTTTGCGGTATTCTATTATTCATTACAATGATCCTTTTTCTTGTACTACCGAATTAAAATATATTAAGAAGAATCATAAAATTTGGTGTATGAGAAAAACAAATAAAATTGATAATAAAATTCTTCTTCTGGAAGATGAGCTTACCAAGCTTCAAAATTCCACTACTTGTTATGCTTTTACAAAAAACCGACTGCATTAAATAAAAATTTCCATGAAGCTTACCTACTTTCTCAGTGTTAAGGATATCATGAGAAAACATATTTTTAAAACCAAATGGCTTACTGATGGTGAAAAAAATACTAAATTTTTTAACTCACTTCAATGTGTTAGAAAATTATGCCGACCTCTCTCATTTCTAAGATACGGAGACACCCTCATTGATATAGACTTCGGAATTACTGACCACATCATATCTTATTTTGAAAATATTTTAAATTGACCAAATGACATTAAATATCTCTTATCGGAGGTCATTCTAACTATGGTGAATGATGAAGATAAATCCTTTATTTTAAACATTCCCTCTGATCATGAGATCAATGAAAACATCTTTAGCCTAAATCCTGATAGCTCTCTATGCCCTGATGTCTTCAATAATGGTTTTTATCCACAATATTGGGATGTTATCCATGTTGATGTTTGGATACTTTTCAAATATTTCATCATCAATGGTGTTCTTCCTCATGGGCTGAATGATCAGTTTCTCTCCTTGATTCCTAAACTAGATATTGCTTCTTAGATATATCTCTTCAGACCCATTGCGCTTATTAACACTATTTACAATGTCATCACAAAACTCCATTTCAATCAACATTCCACAATTGCTGATAAAATTGACTCCTGAAACCAATTTGGTTTTTTCAAAAGTCATTCCATTCATGATTGAATTTGTATTCCCTCTAAGTTCACTAACACATTAAATAAAGCTAATAGGGGAGGAAATATATTTATTAATCATTATGTAAGTAAGTCCATTGATACCATTGAGTGATGTTTTACTTTCTAAGTTCTTTGAATCCTTGTATTTAATGAATCTATCAAAAATAGGATAAATTATTTATTCAATTCATTCACCATTTCCATAGTAGTTAATGGATCTCCCAAGGGAAAAATCAAATGCACCAAATGTGTCAGACCAGGTGATCCCCTCTCTACCATTGTTTTTTCTATTTTGGAAGACTACTTAATATGATTTCTAACTTTCCCTCTGAACTAGAATAAGATTAAAACTATTAATGCCACTAGAAACTTAAACATTCACACACATCTACTAAATGAATATGATGTCATTATTTTATTATAAGGGGATAAAAGGAATATTCAAAGTCTCAAAATATCCATCTCTCATTATGAGAAAATATCTGGTCAAAAAATTAGATGGATAAAATCCATTATTTTCTTTGGGAGGGGTCTTAACTCTAATAAAAAGTTTAATATTGTAAATTATTTAGGTATTAAAGAAGGATCCTTCCATTTCACCTATCATGGAGTTCCCATTTTTTGGGGAAGACCAAAATCTAGTTATTTTTTGACACTGTTGACAAAATCATTAAGGAACATTCCTCTTAGAAAGGAAAATCCCTTTCTGTGGCTAGAAAAATCTGTCTAGTCAAATCCACAATCGCCTTATAAATGGGTTACTTTCTGATGGTGTATAAATGGACTACTAGTTTCTTAAAAAATCATTGTTCTCATAAAAACAATTATTACTGGAAGTACCGTTGAAAAGAAATTAGCGATTGTTCCTTAGTCTATCTGTTGAAATCCATTAGAGAAAGGTGGTCTAGGAAATAATAATCTTAAACTCTTCAATGATGCCTAACAATCCATAATCACATGGAATCTTCCACATAATGACTCTGCCTCCATATATTTTTATCAAATACATGTTCCTTGAAATGTTGAAGAAATGAAATACGAATTACATGAGCTCTTCCATTTGTTCATCCATTAACAAATCCTTATCCAATATCATGAATAACTCTCGATGGATGGTTACTGGAGACTGTTCCATGTATTTTTCATTGGAAAACTGGACTGGTGACCCATTAATTTTGATGGATCCTCACAATCATTTACTTAAGAACAATAATTCCACTATTAGGAATCTTTTGAATTATAACAGTGTCAATCTTCCAGATAATATTAAATAGGTCATTGATAACTATCCCTATAGTAACATAAAGGACATCCTAATCTGGGAACCTTCTCATAATGGAATTTGGGACTCTTAGAATTTTTATAACCATTTTTTCATGATTTTGATACTGATTTCTCTTGGCTAATTTTTTTGATAATCATTTTATTAATCCTTAGATACTCACTCTTATTTGTAATATTTCTCACAATAGAGTTCCTGGAGACATTTTTATTCAATTATTTGGGATTCAACATTATTCTAAATGTTATCTCTTTAACAAACATAAAGAAGATGATAATAATATCTTTATCTCTTGTGTTACTACTTTGATTATTAGGAACTATATTTTTTATATTTTTGATTGTAGATGGTGGCTTCATTATTCTGTTATCTCTCAATTAAAAAGTTGTGTGGATATGGAATCTCCTCTGAAAATCAAGAATCTTTTCCCCACTATCATTGATGGGCTTCTTCAAGATATCTCATAGGATATAGATTCTTTTCTTTATAATAATTTCTCATTCAATATAAATTTAGGTCGAATGAGGATCCCCATTTCTATATGGAATTCTGATTCGATTCAAATTGGGCATTGTAACAACTCTATTAGCTACTTTGGGATTCTACAACATGTTCATGTTGAAAGAATCATTTGAAAACATAGGCGCACTTTTTAAGTGTTTTAGAAATCCATGCTTCTGGTATGGATTAATATGAATGTGTATGGTGTTTTTAAAGGAAACCTGGGTCCCTAGGGCTGTGGAAAAATCATTAGAAACTACCTTGGGAATGGTATCATATGCTTCTTTGGGATTTGTGGAGTTTCTTTGTCTTTGGAAGCTGAAATGATGAGTGTGATCCATGCCATCTATTTTAAAAATTCTTGTGGTTAGACCAAAATCTATATTGAATGTAATTTTCTACTATTTTTAAGAAATTTGTAATGGTGTGGAGTGTCCAACATGGCCAAAAACAACTTGTTGGATGAACTATCTTCAATTGATTTTGCATATCAGCTACATCGCCACTCACACCATTTGAGAAGAAAAAATGATTACAGACAATACTTATAATAATTGAGTAGCTCATGAAATTACCCAGTTGGATGTTCTTCCTGATGATTTACATCCTCTTTGTGATTAACACTATAAAAAATTATGTCTTTCAGACTTATGTAACCCCCTTTTTTCTTTTATAAAATTTATTCTTCGGTCTTTAATTGAAGAAAATATTCTTAAACAAATTAATGGTTATATATTTTAAAATAAAAAAATTATATACCAAAATAATGATAGGAGTTTGTAATTTTTTAAAACCAAAAAATATAATATTAATACCCCTATTCAAACACTATAAATCTCCCCATTTTTTAAATTAAATAATGGAATAATTAATTAAACTTTAAAATACATTCTCCCAAATTTAGAAGTTTATAAAAGATAAAAAAATGAAATGTATAAAATATACTCCCTGTTAATTAATAAACTAATACACATACCAAGATTTTTGCAGATTAAGTGGTCTTATGACCATATTTTAAAAAAATATCCATGCATAATATTCTCCCCCGAAATAAATGCCTATATAACATAAATGTAATTATTAAATGTATATAAAAATCAAACAAACAAGAATTATGATTGTAACAAAATGAGTTAAAAAATTATTTTCTCAAACCTTATATAATATAATGGTTTAGTAAATATGTCTTCGAATTTTTGGAGTAGGAATATATTCTTGTTTAATATCTCTTTTATTTACATGATACCTTATAAAATAAATTCAATCATCTATATGTTTTATTCAAGAGTGTTCTTTAGTATTTTTAGAAAACAAAATATCACTAGTATTATCCAAAATATTATAATTTTATCAATGAAAATATTATAATCACATTAATTATATTTAGTCCAAATAATTTGAGAAAAATAACGAGTGGAAAAAACATACTCAGCCTCATTAGTGGAAAATTAATCTAATAGTTGTTCCTTAGTAATCAATGAAAATGAAACTTACCGTTTTCATATTCTAATAAAGACTACAACCTCAAAAATCAGAGTCAGAATTTGATAATAAATCAAAGAAATTATGGTATAAATAAAATAAAATAGTAATAAAAGTTATTATAATATATCTAATAACACTCATAAGTGATTTATAATGGATTTCATTATAATTAGATTTAAATATTCCAAAAAAACAAATATAAAACAATATATTTGATCTATATATAGTCTGATATAGAAAGCTACTAATCATGCCCCTCATGAATTTAATTTCATTTTTTTAGAATAATACAAATATTATTTGGAATTTGAACAAATATATATATATTCATATACTTTCATATGAAAAGGAAAAAATATTAAAAAGTTCATTAGTATACATATATTAATTTAATAAAATAGAATATTTCTTTCTATTAATTTTTAATCCTATAAAAAATTGCAATTATCCCATTATGCCAAAAAAACTCACTAGATATTAATTTATGAAAATAATTAAATATAAAATCATTTATAAAACCAAATATTATATCATTAACATATATCTATACTCTCAAAATAATATTTGAATCATTCTTTATAAATATAGTGGGATCAAGTTTTTACTTAGAAAAATAATTTTGCTATAGAAATCAAACTAGTATTTCATACCATACTCTATGATATTTATTAAGACCATATAATGATTTATTATTTTGGAAAACATTATTTTGAAAATTTTCATTCCATTATCTAGGGGTTGTTTTACAAAAATATCATCTGAAATTATTTAATGAAAATTTACTATTTATATCCATTTGAAAAAAATATATTTTTTGAAAAAAAACTAATAATTAAAATAGAATAGTTTACATAATTGTAATAGGAGAAAAATAATCTTCTATTTCAATTCAATCATCCAATGAATTACCTTAAAAAGTACTCTTACTTTATATTTAACAATGTTTCCAACTCCATCATGTTTATTATAAAAAATCAACATAGTTCATAATATTTTTTATCTTTTGGTAATTAAACCAAATTACAGACTAATTGTTTTAATCTGATTTAATTCATCATACATTTTATAAATCCTATTTGAACCAATTAAATCATTTTCAATATTAAGAGGCACAATGTTCATAAAAATGAATAATTAAAAATGTTATGTAAAAAAATCCAATTTTTATACCAGATTCAACATTTATAATTAAATTTTCAACATGATTTTATTTATGAATTTTACACTATTTAGAATAAATTAGAGATGATATTTTCTCCCCCCTTAACTGATGCATTATCATTTTCTTGTACATTATCTTTATGAAAATTGACTTCCCTAAATTCATTATCATATTTATATAAATTAGAATTCTTCTTGTTATTTTCATTTCCATTAAATTTAACAAGAAAATATCCTTTTAAAGAATAACATTATCTTGTTGAATACTCTTTATTTGTTTTGAGTAGTATAATACAATAAAATTTTCCATCATCACATTTATAATCAATCATATCTTTTTTATTTAAAATCAAAAAAAATTAGCCAGACACCCTAAAATATCCAATTTTGTGTTTATAAACATAAAACAATTATTATGTGGTTTTATTAAAAAAATGGTCCTACAAAATGTAAATTTAAAAACTGAAAAAACATATTAACACCTTTGACCCAAAATATTTTGGCACAACAAATTCAATAATAATTGATCTAGTTATTTCACAAAGTCACCCATTATTTGTTTCATGTTCTCTATTTTTTAGTGATGTTTTTGGGAATGAAAAATAACTCTTATATCTTATTTAAATTTTTTTTCAAATTATAAATTAACAAGTTCACCACTACTATCTCTTTTGATAGAGATGATTGAATTTCTGTTGAAATTTTGAATTTTTTTTGAAATCACTAAAGATTAGAAATATTTCTTTTTAGTGAGATATGAAATAAACCCATATAAATCTACTTTAATCACCAACTATTAAAAATAAAAAAATTCTTACAACATAAAAAAAATAGGTTGTATGAGACCAAATAAGTCAATATATGACATTTCATGATGTCTAGTAGTACTAAAAGCATTTATATATTTAAATCATTAATTGTGATGATTACCCTTTACATATGAATAACACACAAATTGATTACTTGTATTTAACTTCGGTAATTTCCTAACCTATTAATGATTTTATAATATGTGAAACAATATTTTTTCTTTCCCAAAACTTATAATCAATAAAATTCCATTTTCTTCTACAATATTAAAACTCTTAACTTTTTTATTGATTAGATCAAAAAAATCAATAGTATAAACATTACATTTCCTATTTGTAAAAAATAAAATAGATCAATTTTTTCAAAATAGTATATTTATCATTTTCAAAAATTACATTTAATAAATCCTTATAGTTTTTTTTTATATTTATTAAAAAATTGTAAACCTTATACAGTTAGAAATTTTTAAATAATAACGGTTTTAGAAGAAAAAACATCTCCAATCCCAATAATCTAAACTTTCGAGTTGTATCTAAATGAATCTCAACCTACATCGCATGAATTAAAATATAAAATATTCGAAATATCACCTGATATGTGTCTATAACACCCAATATCTAAATAACATGAATCATTGAGATTTTAAAGGTATATTTTATAAAATTAAATATCCCATTAGAGTGTTTGGGTACTAAGGAAGACTTGGACCCAATAAAATTTATAGGTGAAAATTTTAGAACCCAAATAGATTTAGTACATATATTTTTAGATGATTTATAAAACAAATATATACAAATTAATGTTTTAATATTCATGAATGATTGTTTAAATCTCAAAGAACACTTATTTTAGTAATTACAATATATTTTATTTTTAAAACATGTTACATTTGGAATAATTATTTCTAAACATCAAATAAAAGTAGTCTTACCCACCTTTGGTGGTAAACTATTATAACAAAATCCATTATTTATATAGTTTGGTTATATCATAGATATCATTTTATCATATTTCTATTTAATATGATTAAATGTAAATAATGTTTCTTTAATATTAGATAGTTCCTTTTTCAAAATCCATATTATATTTTTTATATCTTCTAAATCATTATAAAAATTTTCAATAGAACCAAAATCTATAATTCTCAATTCTCAATTTTATTTCATAAGAATGTTACACTAAATCTCAACTTTAATCATTTCATATTAGAAAAACTGAAACATTATATCTTTATATTTATTATTTACTTACATAAAATATTTAATTCATTATTTTCCTTCTTTTAGCTTCAATATCTCAACATCATAGTTTCTTTTATATTCATCATTTTTATAAACAAGGATATTTATATTTTCAAATTATCTTTGAGGTATATATTTTTTCTATAAATTATTATTTATAATATTTATACGATTTTATTTTTCTAAAATTCTTGATACTAATATTATTTAATTCCTCATTATCTTTATATGGTTTTCAATATTAGAATTCATCAAATCAGAATAATAAAAAGTATAAGAAACAATTTAATTTTCACCTTTATAGATTTAATTATGTTGAAAATTAATAGGATCTATTAATTGATTAATTCATGAATCATGTATGTCACAATGTGTATCCAACAAAGCAAGGTTCCTGTAGAGACCCGAAGCTTAACGTACATAGACATTACATTACTTTTGCAGAATACTTAGTACATAACAAAAACACACACACAAGGATCGTAATAGTTTAGTGTCTTTGGAAACTCGGAATATAATCTTCTAATCGTGGTGAAAGATCTTCAACATCTCCCATAAAGATCTTCTTTCTTTTTAAACCTAAATCCTTTCTTTATGTCCTGGGGAAAAGAAAACATAAAAGGGTGAGCTCAAATGCTCAGTAAGGGTAAACAAAAGAAATATCAACCACGTCATATTCATAAGAGCATATCTTTTGGAAATCTTAACCTGCAAAAGAGATCATAATTTCATAACATGGGATAAATCATAGTAGTGAAATGTAATCCCAATAATCATAACATAAAACATGAAACTTTGTGGCATACACACATAATCATAGAGAATCATATCTTATTAGTCAAGACTCATTTCCAAGACTATCTTAGTGGACAAAGTCCATTTCTGAACCGAGTCACCCTCGTTTCAGTCTTGTTTCACTGAACCGGTATAACCTACCGTTCCAGCCATGTCTATCTCATGAGATATAAAATCTTTACCCAATTCATTGGAGGGAGATATAGGTCCCACCCCTATCATAATGATACCATTCTTATGTGTGCCAAGAAATCATAAACCATACATCATAGCATAACCCATGTAATAAAAATGGGAATCTTAAACATCATGACATCATAAAACAATTCATATAAGATAAATGAATTCATAAAAATATTTCCATCACAACATAATCAAATCAATGTAATAATAGGGATAGAGACAGAACCCTTTATTATCTTAGATGGAAAATAATTTTGATAAAACTCTTGAACTTCATTCTTGAGGAAAATATCCTTTCTACTTCAAAAAAAATTTCCTTTATTAACATGTCATACAATGTTAAACTAAAATAAGTTTATTAAAAATAAACTTGAAAACTTTTAAAGGAAGATTCTTGGAAAAAATGTTTTAAAAATCCATTCATGCCGTATAAGTTAAAAAAACATTCTTCTCGTACTTTTGTCAGAAAAGTCAAAAAAGTACCTCGTACGAAAAACGACAAAAGATTCCTTTCATATCTTTTACTAAAAACTCATCTAAGGGTAAAATAGGATTTAAAAAAATTTATGTGGATGGAAATAATATTACATATTGAGTAAACATGGATGTGTATGATAAAATACACCCCAGTAAATACTAAAGTATAAACAATCTCAGATAAAAATGAGATTGTGATATTTCTCTTACCTTATGTCCGATATGCTTTGTACGTATCCAAAACTCCTGTATAATGATTTAAATAATGTCATTAACTTATTACAGAATCATATTAATTGTTATGATATCATATATGGTTCACTTATGACTTTATATTACCCGTTCTTTTGTAAATTCCATGTTAAAGAAGCGTTTTGGGTAAAATTGTTTCATTTATCGTAGGTGTTTGGACTTGTTGTTCTTGACATTATTATTACTTATATCATGATTTACTTACTTCAAGAATATAAAACATGATTTATATATCATATATATTCAGTATATATATATATATAATAGATAGATAAATGAAATGAAACACACCATTCATGGAGACGGTAGTCCGTACGTACGCATGAACGTTGTTTTCCTTTCCTTATTGTCTTGAATGGAAGTAAGTAGATGACCTAGATATATATATATACATAAATCCAGTAGATTTAAAATGTCATATATTTCATTATTATTCATTATATATACTTTATAATCATTCATTAATGGTTAATGTGGAGAATGAATCTCATCGCGTCGTTGAGACGGTATTCCGTACGTACGCACGCGCGGTGATTTCCTTTTTCTGTAGGATGGATACAAGGTTAATTAGAGTTGTTTCATATTTATAATAACATATCCATATATAAGAAATACTGATGTTATTACTTTATCATGAAACAACTAAATAAGAAGAAGTTGAATAAGAAAGAAATTGAAAAAGATCGGTAATGGATATTACCTCTTTTTGACGCGCCTTACCTTAACCTAAACTTAAAGAACTAAGTATGGTCTTTGAAGAATACCAGGACCTCTTGGATGATACTAGGGAAGTGGACAAGATATTTTGGCAGGGGTTGGCCGAGATTGAATGCTCAAATTGGTGTGAGGAGGAGAGGGAGGAGGTGCCCTTTTATAAGGGAGGAGAGGGGCACCTTAGGAAAATCTCAAAATATTATTTTATATTAAGGTCAAATTCGGTTTATAATGGTTCCAAAGGGTCTTATTTCTAAGATAAAGTGGGTATGGGTCTAAATCCTCTCATACAATAGGATTTAGACAAGTTTAGGTTATTATTTTAACCTTATCAATCAGATTTAACTCTAAGTTAAATAATTTAACTTTTACCGTGTCTTTTTGTTTTCTTACACTATATGGTTAATAAACTTACTATATCAAGACAAACGAACCCCAAGTTGTTTATTATTAATATATATAATCTTATCTAAGTCATTTGTCTGAACCTTAGATTTTTAGGAATAAAATAACAATTAATAATATAATATTTGTTTTTAAAACTAATTTATGTCAATTTTGACACTATTTGGTACATGGTTTTTATGAAATTCATAACAGAATGATAAGTTCGAACCAATTTACTTAAATCAACAATAACATGTCATATTAACCTAGAAAATTAGTTTAAGTCATAAAAAGTCTCAAATTACATTTATTTGGGTATTTATAACATCAATTATGTCAATATTTCATTACTAAGATAATTACTGCATCATCGTTTTGTCACAAATAAATTAAATTATTTAATGCCTAAAAATTAAAAATAAAATATCATTATGTAGGAAATATTTTTATCTTTCTAATGAATATTTATAGTCTAATTCATCTTATGTATAACCCTATATTAAAAATTATTTACTTATTAAACTTTGATTTTAACTATTTTAACCCTTCTTTAAATAAATTAATAATAAATGTCCTAATCTAATCCAAGTGGGCTTAAATGGTCATATTTTATTCCTAAGGTTGTTTTTGGTCGAATTACACTTATCAAATAGAATTAGGACATGTGTTAGGGTAATAATAATATCATTTTTACCCTTAATTACCCTATTTACTTTTAACCGTGGTAAAAAAAAGTCAAAAGTTACTATTCACCAAAAATTATTTTCTTCTCATTGAACCACATTTTAGTCCTTGATATTAACCGTGTCTCTCGGATTTTCAAAATTCCACTCACGGAAGCGGTAAAATTAAGTTTTATGAAAAATTCAGTTTTTTTTTAACTACCACTTAATGGTTTCACTATTCATCAAAAAATGAAAGTTTCCAGAAAAATATCAAAAATTAGGCCTAAGCTATATTTGATATTATGAATTCAAAAATGATGTTTATTTTACCAAATTCAAAACATATCAGTTACATTAACTAATTTAAAAATTAATTCTCGTCGTTAAGACAAATAGCGTGTTTTTAAGAGATAATAACTATCAAAAGATTGACACTTGTTTATGTCTGGTTTAAATGTGAAATTACATCCAATGAACAACATTGTATTAAATTGTAAAAATATATTATAAATATAATTTAAAACCACTCAAATTAATAATTTATCACTATTAATTATTTTGATTAAAAATGTTGTTTTTAATTAAAATTTAGTAATTCACTATTCATCAGAATATGAAAGTTATCCGAAAAGTACCAAAATTTCACCCAAAGCTAATTTCAATATTCCGAATCCAAAAATGAAGTCCATTTTGAGAGATAAAATTTCTAAAATTTTAATAGGTGGTTATTACTATTCATAACGGCTAGCTTTAATAGTATTTTAATAGCATATCGTTTTTTAGTGAAACTCGGTATTGCGTACTACACACGCTATCGAGGAAGGTCGCTATTGCGTGTAATGCAAGGCAAGTCAAGGATGCATGTTGTTGAAGCTCCTTTTGGTGTAGCATAAAACACAAGACATTAATGAAATTAAAAAGAATATTTTTCATAAAATCTTGGGGTGTTACATTTTACCCCCCTTAAAATGAATTTCGCCCTCGAAATTCGTCGGGGTTATAAATGGTTTACTACTCGAAAGTTTGTTTAATAGAAACCCACATCGTAAAAAGGAATACCAAAATATGGCTTTAAAAACTAAAGAATGAAATGTAACGGTTACCCAAATTAACTCATCACTGGGTTTCCACGTAGGAGAAAATATGGATATGGAAGAAAAATCTAACCATCAAGTTCTGATGGAGAGTGGTAGAGAACATGGCTATGAAAAAGCCAAAAATCGAAAAGCCATAAATTTGTGATGATCTAGGGTACCATCTGATTCATCAGATATAAGATCACTAGGATAACATTTTTGGTTTTCAAAATCATTTCCCTAAAGTTGAAAATTTTGAATTAGAATAAATACTTACTTTATTTTGGTACAATCTCACTGTTGTTCGTACATTGAACAATTTCCACTTCATATCTTAAAGAAATGAAGTTGAATTTGTTATTCATGAAGTGTTAATTGATCATGTGATAGAATTATGGGTCATTCCATCCGTTTCAAACAAAAGGTTAGCAAAAGTTATCAAATATACATAAGTCCATCTATGGTGAGGTTAATCGTATACGATTCCAAGAATGAACCTATACTTCATATATCATACCGCATAATAAAATAAAACTAGTTTCTACTAAACAGGGATTTCCTGTAGGCCAGTGGTAGGCGATAAAGGCCAGTCGCACTTCGGTTGTGGGTTCGATTCCCACAGCCTTGTCCAAGGCGATGGGTTGTCGCCCGTCCTGTAGGTTGTCCTTTTTATAAAGCTATATTACTATAACATCCCATCAATAATATCGAAAAAAGTTCTATCCTAACTTATTTCCAACATAATCCATTCCAATCTTTAGGCTTATCTAAAATACTTCGGTCCAAGCTCATAGTATAGAGAAAATGATCACATGAATGCCATCCTTTATCCCTCATATATCTTGTTCGTCACATTCTAGTCATGTGAATACCATAATCCTGTAATCTCTTGAAAAATGAATACCCATTAAACCTTAGTGAAAACATGAATGCTGTCAAAGGTTAACTCTTTCCACATACCAAAATCCAAAAATTCTATATAGTCAAACCATGATATAACCTTCTCCTTATATCAGTCATGAGCTCATGAATACTATCAAACATTTAATTTTCTCCTTATCCCTTCATTATGCGCATATCATCTACTTTCCAAAAATACTGGTAGCATTCATCACATACTTTCAAAACTTAAGGAAAGACAACAGTGTAACAATCCTTAGATGTCTCTTTATTCCATAGTACCATGAGATTACTTATAAAACATTACACTTGATAAACATGTTATCATTCGACTACATTCTTAAACCATTGACCGAGCTTCAACAATTCTTTCATCTCACATATCATTTGTAGTCTCATCATCATCATTAACATAAATACTACCCATACGACCATACTGATTCTCTTCATGAGAATTTCCCTTAGGGAATTGGTTTGAATAATGCCCATACATTCCACATTTAAAACATTTAACCATTATTGATGTCATAGCAATACCATTATCCTCATCCCTGGTGTTAATTGAACCTTTTACTTTGCACTTACTGGCTTTGTGTCCTTCTTTTCCACACCCAAATCATCTTCCAATTCCTTTGAAACATTCTCCTTGATTCCTCTTCCCACATGATTTACATAGGGGAAATTGAACTTTCTTTCCTCTATGATCATCATGAAACTCCATCTTTCTCTTACTAGCCGAGTCAGGAAACTTACCAAATTTTACTTTATTGATCATATTATGAGATTTCTGATTCGGCATAATAATGATGTTTGGACCTCCAAATCCCATTTCATTTGGTTTCTCATGAAGAATATCATTCCATTGTCCATCATATCCTCCATTATCGTGAATCATCTTGTTTCCAGCCATTTTCTAAAACCCAAAAAGAATAGTGTGAGAGGAAAAAATCATAATTAAGGGGGAGTAACTTCAATATCTAACATATTTAGTTTAATCTAATATCGTTACCATAGTTCTAGGACTATATACTATACATATACTTATCCTTAGGGACATCCCTAGACATACCTTAGAAATATCTCTAGGGATCTCACTAACGTTTTCACATCTTAGTTTCCAAAGGTTGACTAAACCTTTCCTCTGATACCAACTGTAGAGACCCAAATCTTAACATACATAGACATTACATTAATTTTGCAGAATACTTAGTACATAAAAAAACACACACACAAGGATCGTAATAGTTTAGTGTCTTTGGAAACTCGGAATATAATCTTCTAATCGTGGTGAAAGATCTTCAACATCTCCCATAAAGATCTTCTTTTTTTTAAACCTAAATCCTTTCTTTATGTCCTGGGGAAAAGAAAACATAACAGGGTGAGCTCAAATGCTCAGTAAGGGTAAACAAAAGAAATATCAACCACGTCATTTTCATAAGAGCATATCTTTTGGAAATCTTAACCTGCAAAAGAGATCATAATTTCATAACATGGGATAAATCATAGTAGTGAAATGTAATCCCAATAATCATAACATAAAACATGAAACTTTGTGGCATACACACATAATCATATAGAATCATATCTTATTAGTCAAGACTCATTTCCAAGACTATCTTAGTGGACAAAGTCCATTTCTGAACTAAGTCACCCTCGTTTCAGTCCTGTTTCACTGAACCGGTATAACCTACCGTTCCAGCCATGTCTATCTCATGAGATATAAAATCTTTACCCAATGCATTGGAGGGAGATATAGGTCACATCCATCTCATAATGATACCATTCTTATGTGTGCCACAAAATCATAAACCATACATCATAGCATAACCCATGTAATAAAAATGGGAATCTTAAACATCATGACATCATAAAACAATTCATATAAGATAAAGGAATTCATAAAAATATTTCCATCACAACATAATCAAATAAATGTACTAATAGGGATAGAGACAGAACCCTTTATTATCTTAGATGGAAAATAATTTTGATAAAACTCTTGAACATCATTCTTGAGGAAAATATCTTTTCTACTTCAAAAACATTTTCCTTTCTTAACATGTCAAACAATTTTGAACTAAAAGAAGTTGATCAAAAATAAACTTGAAAACTTGTAAAGGAAGCTTCTTGGAAATAATGTTTTAAAAATCCATTCATGTCGTATAAGTTAAAAAAACGTTCTTCTCGTACTTTTGTCAGAAAAGTCAAAAAAGTACCTCGTACGAAAAACGACAAAAGATTCCTTTCATATCTTTTACTAAAAACTCACCGAAGGGTAAAATAGGATTTAAAAAATTGTAGGTGGATGGAAATAATATTACATATTGAGGAAACATGGATGTGGATGATAAAATACACCCCAGTAAATACTAAAGTATAAACAATCTCGGATAAAAATGAGATTGTGATATTTCCCTTACCATATGTCTGATATGCTTTGTACGTATCCGAACCTCCTGTATAATGATTTAAATAATGTCATTAAATTATTAAAGAATCATATTCATTGTTATGATATCATATATGGTTCACTTATGACTTTATATTACCCGTTCTTTTGTAAATTCCATGTTAAAGAAGCATTTTGGGTAAAATCGTTTCATTTATCGTAGGTGTTTCGACTTGTTGTTCTTGACATTATTATTAATTATATCATGATTTACTTACTTACAGAATATAAAACATGATTTATATATCATATATATTCAGTATATATATATATATATAATAGATAGATAAATGAAATGAAACACACCATTCATGGAGACGGTAGTCCGTACGTACGCATGAACGTTGTTTTCCTTTCCTTATTGTCTTGAATGGAAGTAAGTAGATGACATAGATATATATATATATCCAGTAGATTTAACATGTCATATATTTCATTATTATTCATTATATATACTTTGTAATCATTCATGAATGGTTAATGTGGAGAATGAATCTCATCGCGTCGTGGAGACGGTATTCCGTACGTACGCACGCGCGGTGATTTCCTTTTTCCGTAGGATGGATAGAAGGTTAATTAGAGTTGTTTCATATTTATAATAATATATCCGTATATAATAAATACTGATTTTATTACTTTATCATGAAACAACTAAAGAAGAAGAAGTTTAAGAAGAAAGAAATTGAAAAAGATCGGTAATGGATATTACCTCTTTTTGACGCGCCTTTTCTTAACCTCCACTTAAAGAACTAAGGATGGTCTTTGAAGAATACCAGGACCTCTAGGATGATACTAGGGAAGTGGAAAAGAGATTTTGGCGGGGGTTGGACGATCTAGAATGCTCAAATTGGTGTGAGGAGGAGAGGGAGGAGGTGCCCTTTTATAAGGGAGGAGAGGGGCACCTTAGGAAAATCTCAAAATATTATTTTATATTAAGGTAAAATTTGGTTTATAATGGTTACAAAGGGTCTTATTTCTAAGATAAAGTGGGTATGGATCTAAATCCTCTAATCCAATAGTATTTATACAAGTTTAGGTTATTATTTTAACCTTATCAATTAGATTTAACTCTAAGTTAAATAATTTAACTTTTACCGTGTCTTTTTGTTTTCTTACACTATATGGTTAATAAACTTACTATATCCAGCCAAAAGAACCCCAAGTTGT
Organism: Viscum album; assembly: GCA_963277665.1. Taxonomy (NCBI): domain Eukaryota; kingdom Viridiplantae; phylum Streptophyta; class Magnoliopsida; order Santalales; family Viscaceae; genus Viscum; species Viscum album. The sequence goes on along the minus strand of OY728151.1, from coordinate 1,169,645,462 downwards.
TTATTATTAATATATATAATCTTATATAAGTCATTTGGACGAACCTTAGATTTTTAAGAATAAAATAACAATTATTAATATAATATTTGTTTTAAAAACTAATTTATGTCAATTTTGACACTATTTGGTACATGATTTTTTTGAAATTCATAACAGAATGATAAGTTCTAAAAAAGTTACTTAAATCATCAATAACATGTCATATTAACCTAGAAAATTAGTTTAAGTCATGAAAAGTCTCAAATTACATTTATTTGGGTATTTATAACATCAATTATGTCAATATTTCATTAATAAGATAATTACTGCATCATCGTTGTGTCACAAATAAATTAAATTATTTAATTCCTAAAAATTAAAAATATAATATAATTATGTAGGAAATCTTTTTAGATTTCTAATGAATATTGATAGTCGAATTTATCTTATGTATAACCCTATATTAAAAATGATTTACTTATTAAACTTTGATTTTAACTATTTTAACCCTTCTTTAAATAAATTAATAATAAATGTCCTAATCTAATCCAAGTGGGCTAAAATGGTCATATTTTATTCCTAAGGTTGTTTTTGGTCGAATTACACTTATCAAATAGAATTAGGACATGTGTTAGGGTAATAATAATATCATTTTTACCCTTAATTACCCTATTTACTTTTAACCATGGTAAAAAAAAGTCAAAAGTTATTATTTACCAAAAATTATTCTCATCTCATGGAACCACATTTTTGTCCTTGATATTAACCGTGTCTCTCAGATTTTTGAAATTCCACTCACAGAAGCGGTAAAATTAAGTTTTATGAAAAATTCAGTTTTTTTTAACTACCACTTAGTGGTTTCACGATTCATCAAAAAATGAAAGTTTCCAGAAAAATACCAAAAATTAGGCATAAGCTATATTTGATATTATGAATTAAAAAATGATGTTTATTTTACCAAATTAAAAACATATCAGTTACATTAACTAATTTAAAAATTAATTCTCGTCATTAAGACAAATAGCGTGTTTTTAAGAGATAATAACTATCAAAAGATTGACACTTGTTTATGTCTCGTTTAAATGTGAAATTACATCCAATGAACAACATTGTATTAAATTGTAAAAATATATTCTAAATATACTTTAAAACCACTCAAATTAATAATTTATCACTATTAATTATTTTGATTAAAAAAATTGTTTTTAATTAAAATTTAGTAATTCACTATTCATCAGAATATGAAAGTTATCCGAAAAGTACCAAAATTTCACCCTAATCTAATTTCGATATTCCGAATCCAAAAATGAAGTCCATTTTGAGAGATAAAATTTCTAAAATTTTAAAATGTGGTTATTACTATTCATAATGGCTAGTTTTAATATTATTTTAATAGCATATCATTGTTTAGTGAAACTCGGTATTGCGTACTACACACGCTATCGAGGAAGGTCGTTATTGCATGTAATGCAAAGCAAGTCAAGGATGTGTGTTGTGCAAGCTCCTTTTGGTGTAGCGTACAACACAATACATTAATGAAATTAAAAAGAATATTTTTCATAAAATCTCGGGGTGTTACAGTTCCCTAACTCATGTTCAATTCCTATATCACTGCTCGAATATGAGTTGTTTCAACAATCCCATTCTCTAAAAAAAGATTGATTTTACTTCCCCCTTTTTCATTTTTCATTATTTTTATGTTTGAGTTTGGGATAGTCAGTATTGATGTTTGCTTTCTTCTTTCACCATGAACTATTTAAGTCTGAAACATCACTACCAATTCTAGAATTACATTTCTTTTCCTCTTTTTTCTTTCTTTTTAATTCATTCAGGCCTCTTTATTTTCTATATATTTGAAAAACTACTTTCAAAATTTATTAATCTATTTGTCACATTACTAGAACTTATATTCAGAACAGATATAGTGTTAATTAACATTATACATAAAATTAATATTATTCTTCCTTAGAGACACATATTTAGAAAAAAATTTCATTTCAGGTTTATACTATAAGAATAAACCAAATAATATATCTAGTGTATACTATTTTAATTTATTAATTTCAAAGATCAACAATTTCATTGTGTTAAATATTTTTGTTAATTCTCTCAACATCCTTTCAAATAGATTTGTGTTATCCAGTACATCACCAAGTGCACTCATACCATTTGAAATGCTTATAAATATGTTTCTCCCATATTTAAATCATTCCATTAATCTAAAGAAATTACCAGCATGGATATTTTATGTTTTTTTCCATAGTGAGTAACTTATGGAGTTATCCAAATTTCATGGGCTATCTTAGAGCCGAAAATATTGATATACACACTTCTACTTATAACATAGTCAAAATTACTATTTACATTATAATTAAAGACATTTATTAACTATATCAATACTTATAAGACAATGTGGATAAACATTAGGTAATTTATATGGTTTCTATATGGTTTTCCAATGATCCACACTTATCTTATTTAAATATTATTCTATTTTGTCTTTCTAATACCTGTTATCCCTTCCATCATAAAAGGGGTTCTTTTGAGATATATGACCAACATTTTCATTAATAAGTTTCATTTTAAATAACTGATATTTATTTATTAGACTTCATTGTATTGGATATTAATGTTTTAATAATAGATAGAAAATAAACAATATAACTTATCTAGAATAATTTGAATTTGATAGTTATTTTTGGTATTGGAAAGAACAATATAGATAAATTATCCTTATGAATGTCTTAAATCTAATACCAAATATTTAATTCAAATAGATGGATATAATATAATATAAGGGGGTGGGTAAATAATCTATTAAATATTATAAATTGAAATAATTAAACATCATTTATTATTGTATAAATCATTAGTATAATTTAGTGGTCATAACATTGTGCATCATAAATTTATAAATGAACACAATTTATTTAGTGGTTCAGATCACTTATATCCTAGGACACTCATCAATCTTATATATTCAGTGAGAAGAAAGATTCCCACTAAGAAATATCAATTTTAAATGTGTGATAACCTATTTATAAAAACTTCTTTCCACACTATATGGTGGTATAACCCTGACTTTTATAGGAGTCAGAACCAAGTCTTACCTAAATTTTCATTGTGAGTCGCAACCCAAGAACACCGTACATTTTATTGGTAGAATAATCAATAAAATATATTTTTATTTATTAGGGAAATAATAAACCAATTCATATAATTAGAAAAAAAATGAAAGAAAATATTTAACAAAGAAAACAAAAAATAAGTCAAAGAATGATCATGCATAAGAAGATGATGAATGTCATTACAACTCAAGACCATAAATCAGTTTTGTCGTAAATAATAAAAAAATGAAGTCCTTCATGATCACAGAAAATGAAATAGTAGTCACAATAGATATTTAAAACTTGTGTATGATGTATTAGTAATTTATCTGTCATTATTGAATAAACTATCATGTGATTTTTTAATCATATCCCCCTATGAGTGCTTTCGAATAAATTAATCCTACATCAATAAATCCACGATCTTCTTTAGTAATAAGGGGCATTTATAACAAAAAAATTAATATAGAATGGTTAAGAGAATAATAATACTAAGAATAATACCATTTAATTGTAATTTGTATTATCACACCCTTTATGAGAGTATTGTCACACTTTTATTCCTTAATGGAATAATTATAAAAAATGACCAATATGTTTTTCATAAAAATATGTATTTTATAACCAGTAAAAAAGTTAAAAAAATTTATAATCATATATTTTACTAAAAAATAAAAAAATTACTAAAATATGGGATTTTTATGCAAATAATTCATGTTGGTTTATATAAAAAATTTATGCTCAAAATATTTAATCAATCATGTAATTATATTTTTTGTTAAATATATTTTATTAATAAAATAAAAATTAAAATAAATTATATTAAATTTAGTAATTAAACATATAAATAATATTTATATGTTATGAAAAATGTTTTCAGTTATATATTTTTCAACAATGAGAAGAATATATAAATTTTATCTGGTTTTAGAAGAATATTTCAACCACTACCTCTACAATAGAGCATCCACTAACAAAATTATTTTTATACCATTACTGTTAGAATAGAGCTACTGTTAGTATATGGATATTATATCACTAGAAAAAAATATTCACACTAACTTTAGAAATTATATTTATTCAATAGTTAGAACAAAATATCCATGCGCCCCATAATAGAAGAAAAAAAATTTATACTGTTAATGTTGGATGTAGATACTATTTTTACTATTCATAAAGAGCGATCTTTCCACTAGTTATTAGAACATGATACCATTAGATGATAATAATAGTTTGACTAGAAGAGGATAGAGTTTTCTTCATAATGTGTTTCATGGATGAACATAGGATATACATGGATTCATAAAATCATGCATAATCATTGTTCATGGAATCATGGAATCTTGAGAAAGAGGAGCAGGTGTTATGTGCATTGGTTTTACTTTTCTATAATAATATGTTGGAGATCATGAAAGGTTATGTTGGAGCTTACCATAACACCAGTATTGATTAAACCACTTTATACTTACATAAGTATAAAATATATTTGATGTCTTGTATATAAGATTTGATAAATGCACCTTACCCTTACTTAAGTATAAGAAGTTTTGGTCAACCATTACATGAGTCAACCTTATGTGTGTTTCCATTTAATAAATAATACTTATTATTATGAAGGTTACCTTATGTGTCTACATGTTTACATAGGTAACCTTACACAGTGTGTATGAAAAACTACATACCCTTATGATATGACCCTTACACAAATCAGGTTCCCTTAGAAAAATATTTGAGTACCCACACACAACTCTACTAGTACCTGTAAAAAACTCTACCGACACACGTACACAAGAAATTATACATTTAAGAAATACACGATTTTTAAATATACTTTTAAAAAATTTGATTTACCTTTACATAGTCAGGGATTTTCAATGCCACCTTTAAAAAAGTGGAGATACCTTTATAAAACTCTTATATGTCTTATATACCATTAAACAATACATAAAAATTAAATTTTACCTTTACTCAATATATTATAAAATATTTTTCCTTATAAATTAATAGAGTAATTATATAATATTAATGAAATTAAAAAATAAATTTTAGGGAATTAACTTTTTCAAAAGTGATATAATCATTGGAATACATAAAAAATGATCAAAAAATGAATAACACATGATTATATTGAAATATTAAATCATAAGAGATATAAATTTAGAATATAATCACAGTAATTAAAACATTTATAAAAGTTATATAGTTTAAAATTTAATAATTGTGAGATATTTGAAATTTAAAAAGGAAAAAATTATAAACCAAATAAATGAGAAGAATTTTTAATTTATCCAAAGAGAGTAATAAAATATCAATTCTCAATTTAAAACACTAATACATATAGGTTTAATAAGTGTCTAGAGGAAAACATTGGGATGTTATTGCTCAATATTAATCCTTTAGCTTGTATGGTATTAAGAAACAGGTCCAATAGTATCCCTCTTCATCCCTAGAAACCAGAAATGTCACATGAAGTCATGTTACATCTTCCTCACTCCTAGATGCACCTCACAAATAGATATATGGAAGTATATATTTGGATATTACTTGATGGAAGTAGGGATAATTACTCTCCAATGTATAAAGATAACATCATCTCCATCAAAAAACCACTCGAGTATTGTGTAACCTCCATAGGTTTTTTGTAAATCACAACACAGTCTAAGCCAATATTCTTTCTAACCTTTACCCAGTCTATTAAAGAATATGTGTGTAACAGCCCGAGATTTTATGAAAAATATTCTTTTTTATTTCACTAATGTCTTGTGTTGTACGCTACACCAAAAGGAGCTTGCACAACACGCATCCTTGACTTGCCTTGCATTACACGCAATCGCGACCTTCCTCGATAGCGTGTGTAGTACGCAATACCGAGTTTCACTAAACAACGATATGCTATTAAAATATTATTATAACTAGCCGTTATGAATAGTAATAAACACCTTTTTAAATTTTAGAAAATTTATCTCTCAAAATGGACTTCATTTTTGGATTCAGAGTATCGAATTTAGCCTAAGGTGAAATTTTGGTACTTTTCGGATAACTTTCATATTCTGATGAATAGTGAAAATTACTAAATTATAATTAAAAACAACATTTTTAATCAAAATAATTAATAGTGATAAATTATTAATTTGAGTGGTTTTAAAGTATATCTAGAATATATTTTTACAATTTAATACAATGTTGGTCATTGGTTGTAATTTCACATTTAAACCAGACATAATCAAGTGTCAATCTTTTGATATATTTTGTTTCCTAAAAACACGCTATTTATTTTAACAGCGGGATTTAATTATAAAATTAATTAATTCAACTTCTATGTTATGAATTTGGTTAAATAGATTTCATTTTTTAATTCGGAATATGAAATATATCTTAGGATGAAATCTTGGCATTGTTCTGAAAAACATCAATTTTTGATGAATAGTGAAACTACTAAGTGGTAGTTAAAAAAACTGAATTTTTCATAAAAATTAATTTTACCGCTTCTGTGAATGGAATTTCAAAAATCCGAGAGACACGGTTGATTTCAGTAAGTAAAATGTGGTTCAATGAGATGAAAATAATTTTTGGTGAATAGTAACTTTTTACTTTTATTTACCACGGTTAAAAGTAAATAGGGTAATTAAGGGTAAAAATGATATTAATATTACCCTAACACATGTCCTAATTCTATTGGACAAGTGTATCTCGACCAAAAACAACCTTAAGTGTAAAATATTATCATTTAGGCCCACTTGGATTAGATTAGGACATTTATTATTATTTAATTCAAAGAAGAGTTAAAAGAGTTAAAATCAAAGTTTATTTACTAAAACATTTTTAATATGGGGTTATACATAAGATAAAATAGACTATAAATATTCATTAGAAAGCTAAAACGATTTCATACATAATTATATTTTATTTATAATTTTTAGACTTTAAATAAATTAATTTATTTATGACACAACTATGATGCAGTAATTACCATTTTAAGGAAATATTAACATAATTGATGTTATAAATACACAAATGAATGTAATTTGAGACTTTTTATGAATTACACTAATTTTCTAGGTTACTATGATATATTAGTGTTTATTTAATCAACTTGGTTCGAACATATAATTCTGTTATGACTTTCACAAAAATCATATATCAAATAGTGTCAAAATTGAAACAAAATAGTTTTTAAATCAAATATTATATTATTAATTGTTATTTTATCCTAAAAACCTAAGGTTCGGCCAAATGAATTAGATAAGGATATATATATTAATAATAAACAATTTGGGGTTCGTTTGGCATGTTATAGTAAGTGTATTAACCATATAGTGAAAGAAAACAAAAAGACACGGTAAAAGATAAATTATTTAACTTAGAGTTAAATCTAATTAATAAGGTTAAAATAATACCCTAAACTTGTCTAAATTCTATTGGTTGATAGGATTTCGACCCATCCTTACTTTACCTTCTAAATAAGACACTTTGGAACCATTATAAATCGATTTTGACTTTAATATAAAATAATATTTTGAGATATTCCTAAGGTGCCCCTTTCCTCCCTTATAAAAGGACACCTCCTCCCCCTCCTCCTCACACCAATTTGAGCACTCAAGCTCGGCCAAACCCTGCCAAAATATCTTCTCCACTTCCCTAGCAACATCCTAGAGGTTCTGTTCTTCCTCAAAGACCAATTTTAGTGCCCTAAGAGGAGGTCTCAAAGAGGCTCTTCAAAGAAGAGGTAATTACCGTTACCAATTCTTTCATCTTTATTTCTTCTTCCACTTCTTCTTCTTAGGTTGTTTCATTAAGAAGTAATAATATCAGTATCACTCATATACTGATATGTTATTATAAGTATGAAACAACCCTATTTCACCATCTATCCATCCTACGGAAAAAGAAATCACCGCGCGTGCGTACGTACGGAATACCGTCTCCACGCCGTGGTGTAATCTATTTTCCACCACCACCTTACATGGATGGGTATAATGGTGTAAAGAATAACTATACATAGTTATTAAAACATCATATTGATTATGATATATTGTATAATCCACTCCAATTCAATTCAATATTTATGGAAATGATATCATCGCTCGTGCGTACGTACGGACTACCGTCTCCACGACGCGATGAGATTCATTATCCATGTTAACCATTTAAGAATGATTATAAAGTATATATAAGAAATAATAATGAAATATATGAAATTATAAAGCTACTGGATTTATGTATATATATATATGTATGTCATCTACTTACTTCCATTCAAGACAATAAGGAAAGGAAAACAGAGTCCATGCGTACGTACGGACTACCGTCTCCATGAACGGTGTTTTTCATTTCATTTATCTATCTATTATATATATATACTGAATATATATGATATATAAATCATATTTTATATTCTGGAAGTAAGTAAATCATAATATAAGTAATAATAATGTCAAGAACAACAAGTCAAAACACCTACGATAAATGAAACGATTTTACCCAAAACGCTTCTTTAACATGGAATTTACAAAAGAACGGGTAATATAATGTCATAAGTGAACCATATATGATATCATAACAATGAATATGATTCTGTAATAAGTCAATGACATTATTTAAATCATTATACAGGAGGTTCGGACACATACGAAGAAAATCGGACCTAAGGTAAGGGAAAATATCACAATCTCATTTTTATCCGAGATTGTTTTTACTTTGGCATTTACTGGGGTGTATTTTATCATCCACATCCATGTTCCATAAATATGTAATATTATTTCCATCCACCTACAATTTTTTAAATCCAATTTTACCCTTTGGTGAATTTTTAGTAAAGGATATGAAAGGAATCTTTTGTCATTTTTCATACGAGGTACTTTTTGACTTTTCCGAAAAAAGTACGAAGAATTTTTTTTTTTAACTTATACGGCATGAATGGATTTTTAAAACATTATTTCCAAGAAGCTTCCTTTACAAGTTTTCAAGTTTATTTTTAATCATCTTCTTTTATTTTAAAGTCGTATGACATGTTATGAAAGGAAAAATGTTTTTGAAGTAGAAAGGATATTTTCCTCAACAATGGAGTTCAAGTATTTTATCAAAATTATTTTCCATCTAAGATAATAAAAGGGTTCTATTTTTATCCCTATTATTACATGGATTTTATTATGTTGTGATGGAATTATTTTTATGAATTCCTTTATCTTATATGAATTGTTTTATGATGTCATGATGTTTAAGAATCCCATTTTTTTTACATGGGTTATGAAATGATGTATGGTTTATGATTTTGTGGCACACATAATAATGGTATCATTATGAGATGGGTGGGACCTATATCTCCCTCCAATGCATTGGGTAAAGATTTTATATCTCATGAGATAGACAGGGATGGAACGGTAGGTTATACTGGTTCAGTGAAACAGGACTGAAACGAGGGTTACTCGATTCAGAAAGGGACTTTGTCCACTAAGATAGTCTTGGAAATGAGTCTTGACTAACAGGAAATGATTCTCTATGATTATGTGTGAATGCCACAAAGTTTCATGTTTTAAGTTATGATTATTGTGATTACATTTCACTGCCATGATTTACCCCCTGTTATGAAATTATGATCTCTTTTGCAGGTTAAGATTTCCAAAAGTTATGTTCTTATGTATATGATGTGATTGATATTTCTTTTGTTTACCCTTACTGAGCATTTGAGCTCACCCTTTTATGTTTTCTTTTCCCCAGGATATAAAGAAAGGTTTTAGGTAAAAAAAGGAAGATCTTTATGGGAGATTTTGAAGATCTTTCACCACGATTAGAAGATTATATTCCGAGTTTCCAAAGACACTAAACTATTATGATCCTTGTGTGTGTGTTTTTTTGTTATGTACTAAGTATTCCGCAAATGTAATGTAATGTCCATGTACGTTAAGCTTTGGGTCTCTACAATTGGTATCAGAGGAAAGGTTTAGTCAACCTTTGGAAACTAGGATGCGAAAACGTTAGTGAGATCCCTAGAGATATTTCTAAGGTATGTCTAGGGATGCCCCTAAGGATAAGTATACGTATAGGATATAGTCCTAGAACTATGGTAACGATATTAGATTAAACCAAAGATGTTAGATATCCCCCCTTTATTATGATTTTTGCCTCTCACACTATTCTTTTTGGGTTTTAGAAAATGGCTGGAAACAAGGTGATTCACGATAATGGAGGATATGATGGACAAGGGAATGATATTCTTCATGAGAAACCAAATGAAATGGGATTTGGAAGTCCAAACATCATTATTATGCCGAATCAGAAATCTCATAATATGATCAATAAAGTAAAATTTGGTAAGTTTCATGACTCGGCTAATAAGAGAAAGATGGAGTTTCATGATGATCATAGAGGAAAGAAAGTTCAATTTCCCCTATGTAAATCATGTGGGAAGAGGCATCAAGGAGAATGTTTCAAAGGAACTGGAAGATGCTTTGGGTGTGGAAAAGAAGGACACAACGCCAGTAAGTGCAAAGGAAAAGGTTCAGTTAACACCAGGGATGAGGATAATGGTATTTCTACGACATCAACAATGGTTAAATTTTTTAAATGTGGAATGTATGGGAATTATGCAAACCAATGCCCTAAGGGAAAGTCTCATGAAGAGAATCAGTATGGTCGTATGGGTAGTATTTATGTTGATGATGATGATGAGACTACAAATGATATGTGAGATGAAAGAATTGTTGAAGCTCGGTCAATGGTTTAAGAATGTAGTGGAATGATTACATGTTTATCAAGTGTAATGTTGTATAAGTAATCTCATGGTACTATGGGATAAAGAGACATCTAAGGATTGTTACATTGTTGTCTTTCCTTAAGTTTTGAAATTATGTGATGAATGGTACCAGTATTTTTGGAAAGTAGATGATATGAGCATAATGAAGGGATAAGACGATAATGAGATGTTTGATTGTATGCATGAGCTCATGATTGATATAAGGACTAAGTGATATCATGGTTTGAGTATCTAGAATTTTGAGGATTTTGGTATGTGGAAAGTGTTAACTTTAAACTGCATTCATGTTTTCACTAAGGTATTCAAAAGAATACATGATTAAGGACTTTGAATGTTTGGAATGTGACCAACAAAACATATCTTATGATATATGGGGATCAACAATGGTATTAAATCTCTGGTAATAGTTTTCACTATGTTTTGAGAGTGGACTACAATATTATGGATAAGCCTAAAGATTAGAATGGATTATGTTGGACATAAGTTAGGATAAAACGTTTTTCGATATTATTGATGGGATGTTATATTAATATAGCTTTAGAAAAAGGACAACCTGCAGGACGGGTGACAACCCATCGCTTCGGACGAGGCTGTGGGAATCAAACCCACAACCGAAGTGCGACTGGCCTTTATCGCCTACCACTGGCCTACAGGAAGTCCCTATTTATTTGAAACTAGTTTTATTATATTAAGCAGTATGATATATGAAGTATAAAGTCCATTTTAGGAACCATATATGATTAATCTCACTATAGATCGACTTATGTATATAATTTTTGCTAACCTTTTGTTTGAGACAGATGGAATGACCCGTCATTCTATCACATGATCTGCTAACACTTCACGAATAACAAATTCAACTTCATTTATTTAAGAGATGAAGTGGAAATTGTTCAAGGCACAAACAACAGTGAGATTGTACCAAAATAAAGTAAGTATTTATTCTAATTCAAACTCTTCAACTTTAAGGAAATGATCTTGAAAACCAAAAATGTTGTCCTAGTGCCCTTATATCCGATGAATCAGATGGTACCCTAGATCGTGACAAATTTATGGCTTTGTGATTGCTGGCTTTTCCATAGCCATGTTCTCTACCACTCTCCATCAGAACATGATGGTTAGATTTCTCTTCCATATCCATATTTTCACCTATGTGGTAACCCAGTGATTAGTTTATTTGGGTAACCATTACGTTTCATACTTTTGTTTTTAAAGATACGTTTTGGTATTCCTTTTTACGATGTGGGTTTCTATTAAAGAAACTTTCGAATAGTAAACCATTTATAACCCTGACGAATTTCGAGGGCGAAATTCATTTTAAGGGGGGTAGAATGTAACAGTCCGAGATTTTATGAAAAATATTCTTTTTTATTTCACTAATGTCTTGTGTTGTACGCTACATCAAAAGTATCTTGCACAACATGCATCCTTGACTTGCCTTGCATTACACGCAATCACGACCTTCCTCGATAGCGTGTGTAGTACGCAATACCGAGTTTCACTAAACAACGATATGCTATTAAAATATTATTATAACTAGCCGTTATGAATAGTAATAAACACATTTTTAAATTTTAGAAAATTTAGCTCACAAAATGGACTTCATTTTTGGATTCGGAGTATCGAATTTAGCCTAAGGTGAAATTTTGGTACTTTTCGGATAACTTTCATATTCTGATGAATAGTGAAAATTACTAAATTATAATTAAAAACAACATTTTTAATTGAAATAATTAATAGTGATAAATTATTAATTTTAGTGGTTTTAAAGTATATTTAGAATATATTTTTACAATTTAATACAATGTTGGTCATTGGTTGTAATTTCACATTTAAACCAGACATAATCAAGTGTCAATCTTTTGATATATTTTGTTTCCTAAAAACACGCTATTTATTTTAACAGCGGGATTTAATTATAAAATTAATTAATGCAACTTCTATGTTATGAATTTGGTAAAATAGATTTCATTTTTGAATTCGGAATATGAAATATAGCTTAGGATGAAATCTTGGCATTGTTCTGAAAAACATCAATTTTTGATGAATAGTGAAATTACTAAGTGGTAGTTAAAAAAACTGAATTTTTCATAAAACTTAATTTTACCACTTCTATGAATGGAATTTCAAAAATCCGAGAGACACGGTTGATTTCAGTAAGTAAAATGTGGTTCAATGAGATGAAAATAATTTTTGGTGAATAGTAACTTTTTACTTTTATTTACCACGGTTAAAAGTAAATAGGGTAATTAAGGGTAAAAATGATATTAATATTACCCTAAAACATGTCCTAATTCTATTGGTCAAGTGTATCTCGACCAAAAACAACCTTAAGTGTAAAATATTATCATTTAGGCCCACTTGGATTAGATTAGGACATTTATTATTATTTAATTCAAAGAAGAGTTAAAAGAGTTAAAATCAATGTTTATTTACTAAAACATTTTTAATATGGGGTTATACATAAGATAAAATCGACTATAAATATTCATTAGAAAGATAAAAAGATTTACTACATAATGATATTTTATTTATAATTTTTAGACTTTAAATAAATAAATTTATTTATGAAACAACGATGATGCAGTAATTACCATTTTAAGGAAATATTAACATAATTGATGTTATAAATACTCTAATGAATGTAATTTGAGACTTTTTATGAATTCCACTAATTTTATAGGTTACTATGATATATTAGTGTTGATTTAATCAACTTGGTTTGAACATATAATTCTTTTATGACTTTCACAAAAATCATATATCAAATAGTGTCAAAATTGACACAAAATAGTTTTTAAATAAAATATTATATTATTAATTGTTATTTTATCCTAAAAATCTAAGGTTCGGCCAAATGACTTAGATAAGGATATATATATTAATAATAAACAATTTGGGGTTCGTTTGGCATGTTATAGTAAGTGTATTAACCATTTAGTGAAAGAAAACAAAAAGACACGGTAAAAGTTAAATTATTTAACTTAGAGTTAAATCTAATTAATAAGGTTAAAATAATACCCTAAACTTGTCTAAATCCTATTGGTTGATAGTATTTCGACCCATCCCCACTTTACCTTCGAAATAAGACCCTTTGGAACAATTGTAAACCGATTTTGACTTTAATATAAAATAATATTTTGAGATATTCCTAAGGTGCCCCTCTCCTCCCTTATAAAAGGACACCTCCTCCCCCTCCTCCTCACACCAATTTGAGCACTCAAGCTCGGCCAAACCCTGCCAAAATCTCTTCTCCACTTCCCTAGAAACATGCTAGAGGTTCTGGGCTTCCTCAAAGACCAATTTTAGTGCCCTAAGAGGAGGTCTCAAAGAGGCTCTTCAAAGAAGAGGTAATTACCGTTACCAATTCTTTCATCTTTATTTCTTCTTCCACTTCTTCTTCTTAGGTTGTTTCATTAAGAAGTAATAACATCAGTATCACTCATATACTGATATGTTATTATAAGTATGAAACAACCCTATTTCACCATCTATCCATCCTACAGAAAAATAAATCACCGCACGTGCGTACGTACGGAATACCGTCTCCACGCCGTGGTGTAATCTATTTTCCACCACCACCTTACATGGATGGGTATAATGGTGTAAAGAATAACTATACATAGTTATTAAAACATCATATTGATTCTGATATATTGTATAATCCACTCCAATTCAATTCAATATTTATGGAAATGATATCATCGCTCGTGCGTACGTACGGACTACCGTCTCCACGACGCGATGAGATTCATTCTCCATGTTAACCATTTAAGAATGATTATAAAGTATATATAAGAAATAATAATGAAATATATGAAATTATAAAGCTACTGGATTTATGTATATATATATATATGTATGTCATCTACTTACTTCCATTCAAGACAATAAGGAAAGGAAAACAGCGTTCATGCGTACGTACGGACTACCGTCTCCATGAACGGTGTTTTTCATTTCATTTATCTATATATTATATATATATACTGAATATATATGATATATAAATCATATTTTATATTCTGGAAGTAAGTAAATCATAATATAAGTAATAATAATGTCAAGAACAACAAGTCAAAACACCTACGATAAATGAAACGATTTTACCCAAAACGCTTCTTTAACATGGAATTTACAGAAGAACGGGTAATATAATGTCATAAGTGAACCATATATGATATAATAACAATGAATATGATTCTGTAATAAGTCAATGACATTATTTAAATCATTATACAGGAGGTTCGGACACATACGAAGCAAATCGGACCTAAGGTAAGGGAAAATATCAAAATCTCATTTTTATCCAAGATTGTTTTTACTTTGGCATTTACTGGGGTGTATTTTATCATCCACATCCATGTTCCATAAATATTTAATATTATTTCCATCCACCTACAATTGTTTAAATCCAATTTTACCCTTCGGTGAATTTTTAGTAAAGGATATGAAAGGAATCTTTTGTCGTTTTTCGTACGAGGTACTTTTTGACTTTTCCGACAAAAGTACGAAGAATGTTTTTTTTTTTAACTTATACGGCATGAATGGATTTTTAAAACATTATTTCCAAGAAGCTTCCTTTACAAGTTTTCAAGTTTATTTTTAATCATCTTCTTTTATTTTAAAGTCGTATGACATGTTATGAAAGGAAAAATGTTTTTGAAGTAGAAAGGATATTTTCCTCAAGAATGGAGTTCAAGTATTTTATCAAAATTATTTTCCATCTAAGATAATAAAAGGGTTCTGTTTTTATCCCTATTATTACATGGATTTGATTATGTTGTGATGGAATTATTTTTATGAATTCCTTTATCTTATATGAATTGTTTTATGATGTCATGATGTTTAAGAATCCCATTTTTTTACATGGGTTATGAAATGATGTATGGTTTATGATTTTGTGGCACACATAAGAATGGTATCATTATGAGATGGGTGGGACCTATATCTCCCTCCAATGCATTGGGTAAAGATTTTATATCTCATGAGATAGACAGGGCTGGAACGGTAGGTTATACCGGTTCAGTGAAACAGGACTGAAACGAGGGTTACTCGATTCAGAAAGGGACTTTGTCCACTAAGATAGTCTTGGCAATGAGTCTTGACTAACAGGAAATGATTCTCTATGATTATGTGTGAATGCCACAAAGTTTCATGTTTTAAGTTATGATTATTGTGATTACATTTCACTGCCATGATTTACCCCATGTTATGAAATTATGATCTCTTTTGTAGGTTAAGATTTCCAAAAGTTATGTTCTTATGTATATGATGTGATTGATATTTCTTTTGTTTACCCTTACTGAGCATTTGAGCTCACCCTTTTATGTTTTCTTTTCCCCAGGATATAAAGAAAGGTTTTAGGTATAAAAAAAGGAAGATCTTTATGGGAGATTTTGAAGATCTTTCACCACGATTAGAAGATTATATTCCGAGTTTCCAAAGACACTAAACTATTACGATCCTTGTGTGTGTGTTTTTTTGTTATGTACTAAGTATTCCGAAAATGTAATGTAATGTCCATGTACGTTAAGCTTTGGGTCTCTACAGTTGGTATCAGAGGAAAGGTTTAGTCAACCTTTGGAAACTAGGATACGAAAACGTTAGTGAGATCCCTAGAGATATTTCTAAGGTATGTCTAGGGATGCCCCTAAGGATAAGTATACGTATAGGATATAGTCCTAGAACTATGGTAACGATATTAGATTAAACCAAAGATGTTAGATATTCCCCCTTTATTATGATTTTTGCCTCTCACACTATTCTTTTTGGGTTTTAGAAAATGGCTGGAAACAAGGTGATTCACGATAATGGAGGATATGATGGACAATGGAATGATATTCTTCATGAGCAACCAAATGAAATGGGATTTGGAAGTCCAAACATCATTATTATGCCGAATCAGCAATCTCATAATATGATCAATAAAGTAAAATTTGGTAAGTTTCCTGACTCGGCTAATAAGAGAAAGATGGAGTTTCATGATGATCATAGAGGAAAGAAAGTTCAATTTCCCCTATGTAAATCATGTGGGAAGAGGCATCAAGGAGAATGTTTCAAAGGAACTGGAAGATGCTTTGGGTGTGGAAAAGAAGGACACAAAGCCAGTAAGTGCAAAGGAAAAGGTTCAGTTAACACCAGGGATGAGGATAATGGTATTGCTACGACATCAATAATGGTTAAATGTTTTAAATGTGGAATGTACGGGCATTATGCAAACCAATGCCCTAAGGGAAAGTCTCATGAAGAGAATCAGTATGGTCGTATGGGTAGTATTTATGTTGATGATGATAATGAGACTACAAATGATATGTGAGATGAAAGAATTGTTGAAGCTCGGTCAATGGTTTAAGAATGTAGTGGAATGATTATATGTTTATCAAGTGTAATGTTGTATAAGTAATGTCATGGTACTATGGGATAAAGAGACATCTAAGGATTGTTACATTGTTGTCTTTCCTTAAGTTTTGAAAGTATGTGATGAATGGTACCAGTATTTTTGGAAAGTAGATGATATGCGCATAATGAAGGGATAAGACGATAATGAGATGTTTGATTGTATGCATGAGCTCATGATTGATATAAGGACTAAGTGATATCATGGTTTGAGTATATATAATTTTGAGGATTTTGTTATGTGGAAAGTGTTAACTTTAAACTGCATTCATGTTTTCACTAAGGTATTCAAAAGAATACATGATTAAGGACTTTTAATGTTTGGAATGTGACCAAAAAAACATATCTTATGATATATGGGGATCAACAATGGTATTAAATCTCTGGTAATAGTTTTCACTTTGTTATGAGAGTGGACTACAATATTATGGATAAGCCTAAAGATTAGAATGGATTATGTTGGACATAAGTTAGGATAAAACGTTTTTCGATATTATTGATGGGATGTTATATTAATATAGCTTTAGAAAAAGGATAACCTGCAGGACGGGCGACAACCCATCGCTTCGGACGAGGCTGTGGGAATCGAACCCACAACCGAAGTGTGACTGGCCTTTATCGCCTACCACTGGCCTACAGGAAGTCCCTGTTTATTAGAAACTAGTTTTATTATATTAAGCAGTATGATATATGAAGTATAAAGTCCATTTTAGGAACCATATATGATTAATCTCACTATAGATCGACTTATGTATATAATTTTTCCTAACCTTTTGTTTGAGACAGATGGAATGACCCGTCATTCTATCACATGATCTGCTAACACTTCACGAATAACAAATTCAACTTCATTTATTTAAGAGATGAAGTGGAAATTGTTCAAGGCACAAATAACAGTGAGATTATACCAAAATAAAGTAAGTATTTATTCTAATTCAAACTCTTCAACTTTAAGGAAATGATCTTGAAAACAAAAAATGTTGTCCTAGTGCCCTTATATCCGATGAATCAGATATTACCCTAGATCGTCACAAATTTATGGTTTTGTGATTGCTGGCTTTTCCATAGCCATGTTCTCTACCACTCTCCATCAGAACATGATGGTTAGATTTCTCTTCCATATCCATATTTTCACCTATGTGGAAACCCAGTGATTAGTTTATTTGGGTAACCATTACGTTTCATACTTTTGTTTTTAAAGATAAGTTTTGGTATTACTTTTTACGATGTGGGTTTCTATTAAAGAAACTTTCGAATAGTAAACCATTTATAACCCCAACAAATTTCGAGGGCGAAATTCATTTTAAGGGGGGTAGAATGTAACAGCCCGAGATTTTATGAAAAATATTCTTTTTTATTTCACTAATGTCTTGTGTTGTACGCTACACCAAAAGGATCTTGCACAACACGCATCCTTGACTTGCCTTGCATTACACGCAATCGAGACCTTCCTCGATAGCGTGTGTAGTACGCAATACCGAGTTTCACTAAACAACGATATGCTATTAAAATATTATTATAACTAACCGTTATGAATAGTAATAAACACCTTTTAAAATTATAGAAAATTTAGCTCTCAAAATGGACTTCATTTTTGGATTCGGAGTATCGAATTTAGCCTAAGGTG
The DNA here is from genome assembly GCA_963277665.1 of Viscum album. NCBI lineage: Eukaryota > Viridiplantae > Streptophyta > Magnoliopsida > Santalales > Viscaceae > Viscum > Viscum album. The sequence continues at coordinate 1,169,626,600 of OY728151.1, read as the reverse complement.
AAATTTTGGTACTTTTCGGATAACTTTCATATTCTGATGAATAGTGAAAATTACTAAATTATAATTAAAAACAACATTTTTAATCGAAATAATTAATAGTGATAAATTATTAATTTGAGTGGTTTTAAAGTATATTTAGAATATATTTTTACAATTTAATACAATGTTGGTCATTGGTTGTAATTTCACATTTAAACCAGACATAATCAAGTGTCAATCTTTTGATATATTTTGTTTCCTAAAAACACGCTATTTATTTTAACAGCGGGATTTAATTATAAAATTAATTAATGAAACTTCTATGTTATGAATTTGGTAAAATAGATTTCATTTTTGAATTCGGAATATGAAATATAGCTTAGGATGAAATCTTGGCATTGTTCTGAAAAACATCAATTTTTGATGAATAGTGAAACTACTAAGTGGTAGTTAAAAAAACTGAATTTTTCATAAAACTTAATTTTACCACTTCTGTGAATGGAATTTCAAAAATCCGAGAGACACGGTGGATTTCAGAAAGTAAAATGTGGTTCAATGAGATGAAAATAATTTTTGGTGAATAGTAACTTTTTACTTTTATTTACCACGGTTAAAAGTAAATAGGGTAATTAAGGGTAAAAATGATATTAATATTACCCTAACACATGTCCTAATTCTATTGGACAAGTGTATATCGACCAAAAACAACCTTAAGTGTAAAATATTATCATTTAGGCCCACTTGGATTAGATTAGGACATTTATTATTATTTAATTCAAAGAAGAGTTAAAAGAGTTAAAATCAAAGTTTATTTACTAAAACATTTTTAATATGGGGTTATACATAATATAAAATCGACTATAAATATTCATTAGAAAGCTAAAAATATTTCCTACATAATGATATTTTATTTATAATTTTTAGACTTTAAATAAATTAATTTATTTATGACACAACGATGATGCAGTAATTACCCTTTTAAGGAAATATTAACATAATTGATGTTATAAATACTCAAATGAATGTAATTTGAGACTTTTTATGAATTCAACTAATTTTCTAGGTTACTATGATATATTATTGTTGATTTAATCAACTTGGTTCGAACATATAATTCTGTTATGACTTTCACAAAAATCATATATCAAATAGTGTCAAAATTGACACAAAATAGTTTTTAAATCAAATATTATATTATTAATTGTTCTTTTATCATAAAAATCTAAGGTTCGGCCAAATGACTTAGATAAGGATATATATATTAATAATAAACAATTTGGGGTTCGTTTGGCATGTTATAGTAAGTGTATTAACCATATAGTGAAAGAAAACAAAAAGACACGGTAAAAGTTAAATTATTTAACTTAGAGTTAAATCTAATTAATAAGGTTAAAATAATACCCTAAACTTGTCTAAATCCTATTGTTTGATAGTATTTAGACCCTTACCCACTTTACCTTCGAAATAATACCCTTTTGAACCATTATAAACCGATTTTGACTTTAATATAAAATAATATTTTGAGATATTCCTAAGGTGCCCCTCTCCTCCCTTATAAAAGGACACCTCCTCCCCCTCCTCCTCACACCAATTTGAGCGCTCAAGCTCGGCCAACCCCTGCCAAAATCTCTTCTCCACTTCCCTAGCAACATCCTAGAGGTTCTGGTCTTCCTCAGAGACCAATTTTAGTGCCCTAAGAGGAGGTCTCAAAGAGGCTCTTCAAAGAAGAGGTAATTACCGTTACCAATTCTTTCATCTTTATTTCTTCTTCCACTTCTTCTTCTTAGGTTGTTTCATTAAGAAGTAATAACATAAGTATCACTCATATACTGATATGTTATTATAAGTATGAAACAACCCTATTTCACCATCTATCCATCCTACGGAAAAAGAAATCATCGCGCGTGCGTACGTACGAAATACCGTCTCCACGCCTTGGTGTAATCTATTTTCCACCACCACCTTACATGGATGGGTATAATGATGTAAAGAATAACTATAAATAGTTATTAAAACATCATATTTATTCTGATATATTGTATAATCCACTGCAATTCAATTCAATATTTATGGAAATGATATCATCGCTCGTGCGTACGTACGGACTACCGTCTCCACGACGCGATGAGATTCATTCTCCATGTTAACCATTTAAGAATGATTATAAAGTATATATAAGAAATAATAATGAAATATATGAAATTATAAAGCTACTGGATTTATGTATATATATATACATGTATGTCATCTACTTACTTCCATTCAAGACAATAAGGAAAGGAAAACAGCGTTCATGCGTACGTACGGACTACTATCTCCATGAACGGTGTTTTTCATTTCATTTATCTATCTATTATATATATATATATACTGAATATATATGATATATAAATCATATTTTCTATTCTGGAAGTAAGTAAATCATAATATAATTAATAATAATGTCAAGAACAACAAGTCAAAACACCTACGATAAATGAAACGATTTTACCCAAAACGCTACTTTAACATGGAATTTACAAAAGAACAGGTAATATAATGTCATAAGTGAACCATATATGATATCATAACAATGAATATGATTCATTAATAAGTCAATGACATTATTTAAATCATTATACAGGAGGTTCTGACACATACGAAGCAAATCGAACCTAAGGTAAGGGAAAATATCACAATCTCATTTTTATCCGAGATTGTTTTTACTTTGGCATTTACTGGGCTGTATTTTATCATCCACATCCATGTTCCATAAATATGTAATATTATTTCCATCCACCTACAATTGTTTAAATCCAATTTTACCCTTCGGTGAATTTTTAGTAAAGGATATGAAAGGAATCTTTTGTCATTTTTCGTACGAGGTACTTTTTGACTTTTCCGACAAAAGTACGAAGAATGTTTTTTTTTAACTTATACGGCATGAATGGATTTTTAAAACATTATTTCCAAGAAGCTTACTTTACAAGTTTTCAAGTTTATTTTTAATCATCTTCTTTTATTTTAAAGTCGTATGACATGTTATGAAAGGAAAAATGTTTTTGAAGTAGCAAGGATATTTTCCTCAAGAATGGAGTTCAAGTATTTTATCAAAATTATTTTCCATCTAAGATAATAAAAGGGTTCTGTTTTTATCCCTATTATTACATGGATTTGATTATGTTGTGATGGAATTATTTTTATGAATTCCTTTATCTTATATGAATTGTTTTATGATGTCATGATGTTTAAGAATCCCATTTTTTTACATGGGTTATGAAATGATGTATGGTTTTTGATTTTGTGGCACACATAAGAATGGTATCATTATGAGATGGGTGGGACCTATATCTCCCTCCAATGCATTGGGTAAAGATTTTATATCTCATGAGATAGACAGGGCTGGAACGGTAGGTTATACCGGTTCAGTGAAACAGGACTGAAACGAGGGTTACTCGATTCAGAAAGGGACTTTGTCCACTAAGATAGTCTTGGCAATGAGTCTTGACTAACAGGAAATGATTCTCTATGATTATGTGTGAATGCCACAAAGTTTCATGTTTTAAGTTATGATTATTGTGATTACATTTCACTTCCATGATTTACCCCATGTTATGAAATTATGATCTCTTTTTCAGGTTAAGATTTCCAAAAGTTATGTTCTTATGTATATGATGTGATTGATATTTCTTTTGTTTACCCTTACTGAGCATTTGAGCTCACCCTTTTATGTTTTCTTTTCCCCAGGATATAAAGAAAGGTTTTAGGTAAAAAAAAGGAAGATATTTATGGGAGAGTTTGAAGATCTTTCACCACGATTAGAAGATTATATTCCGAGTTTCCAAAGACACTAAACTATTACGATCCTTGTGTGTGTGTTTTTTTGTTATGTACTAAGTATTCCGCAAATGTAATGTAATGTCCATGTACGTTAAGCTTTGGGTCTCTACAATGTGACCACTATTTGAGCACACATCATCGATCCATGGTCCTTAGAATAATCCATCCTTTAATCAACCCATAAGGTCATCGGGTTCCACTATTCATCCAATGACTGTTCACCAAGTTCTTACGAAACAAGTATATTAGGGTTATGATCATCTATAATGACATTACATTTACCAAGTGTGTAGGCCTTCTAAAAGTTTTACATCTATAAATATTATACTCAATGGATCTGTCTCAAATTGAGGTCCCATTGTGTGAAGATATAGGGTAGGATATTATGGTCAGTGTAGAAAATAAACCTTTCACTAATGATATTGTGACACTGTATAACACCCCTATATTTTAAAGTAACACTATGTTCGATAGTGTATAAAACACACTAAAATGATATTAAACGAACCATTCCATATTGTTAAAATGTCATAATTTAAATATTTCCATTATAACCTAGAAGTTAAATCATAAGTTAGGAAAAGGATTAAATAGTTCATTAAATATACAAAATGGTTCTATTAAATTTATATGTATTTATAAATTCTTAGGAAATAAGCTCTAATTTTTTAGAAATTATATTTTCTTCAAAATGATTTCAATTGATTCGTGTGATAATATACTATAATTAATTACTAATAATTTTAGAAAATATATTAAATAAAATTAACTTGAATTTTTGATATCGACATATCATAATTAACTTAGGGATACATTTTTGGATTTTTTAAAAAATATTGAATTTTCAGTAAATAGGGAAAATATTGATTTTTGTTTAAATATAAATCCAGTTAATGAATAATATAAATTAAAAGACCTATTATTGTTTTATTTTTTTAATTATTATATTTATAATTCAGTTAAATATAACCCAATTAATTATAGTTTAATCACCTTTATTTTGGTTTTTAGTAAAAAAAATTATACACCTAAAACATATTTTTTGGAATACAATTTTAAAGTGCATAACATTCCTTCATATTAAATAATTTAAATATACCATAAAAAGTAATATTTAAATGAAATATATAGATTATATATATGTATAATTTTTTAAACTCATGTAATAATGATTTTTATTCAAAGAGATTATATAATATTATATATTTCTTGCAAAATGCATTTCTTGAGAAACCATTTTTCTACACATTTATAGGTTTAATATTAAATTGAATTTTTCTAGTTATATGATTTAAATTCGATGAAATTTTTTCCAAATTTTTAATAAGAATAATTTATATTATAAAATATGTTTAATGTTATATTTCTCATAATGAATATTAAGGACAATAAAAAATTATTACGGTGCTAAAAAAATTACAATGGTAAACGTGAGTAACCGTAGATGTAAAGAGGATAAAATTTTTAAAACATGTTTCATTTTAGTTTAGGATGTGTGGAACATCCTTAGATATCCTTGAATATATTTTTTTTAAAAAAATTTAGTCACTTGGATTGAGACTGGATTCCCATTATAAAATATTTTTGGGTATTTACAAAAATGTCACACCTACTCAATTATGAAATGACACCCACTCCCCTTGCACATTCAAACTAAACATTCCATTTTTATCATCTAAAAAATACATGTAACGCCTCGACCCCAGTTACCTAGAGTCGGTGCATTACTTCGTAACATTGGAATGATCACAAGAAAGATCAAATCTTGAAAGACTGATTGGTTTAGTAGCCTTGGAAACACTAGATATATTCATAAAGTTTTACATTACATCATAAAGTGAAAAACTACTACAACAACATATTGTCTCCATATTCCACATTCATATCCCCACATAATATCCCTGAAGGTCATTCATAATTTACTTCTTCACTTCCTGGGAAAAATAAAACATAGAAAAGGGGTGAGCTCAAATTCCCAATAAGGATAACAATATAGCGGAAACTTTCATAAATAAGAATAAATATTTAAGGCAATGTATAACTAAAACAAAAGCCTTTTAAACTTGAACTTCAACATAGTATAGTAAAAGTAAAATGAAATAATTCCATTTACTTATTCACATGGATATTCTACTAATCGAATAATCACATGCAATATCAATAACCACTTTCATAATGATGGAATGCATAATGCCAGACTATCATAACCACGTAGCCAAGGCCTCGTTCCAAGACTAAAAATAAGATTTTGTCAAGGCCTTGTGCCAATACACTAGTTTGTCTCATGAGACCTACCGATGCATCGAGGAGCTATAGTGGGATCCACCTGTCACATATTAAGTCCAATGCATTCCCATATGAAAAGGTTTAAACATAACATAAACATTCGTATTAAAACTAGCATAAAAAATGTTAATACTTTCACCATAAACTATGAATGGTACAAAAATAGCACATCCACAGTCAAACATATCACAAAACCTTCAATACAATATAGAAGTTTTGTATCATAATAAATCAACTTCAAATAAGCGTAAAATCCATCAAAGGATGTTGACATAGATGAAATCAAAACTCTTTTTAGAGAAATATCTCTTTCTATTTTGAAATCATTTAAGAGTCTTATATTTATGAAATAAAACATTTCCTTTGAAAATATTCTTATAAGCTTGTAAGGGAAGCTTCGACGATTTTATAACGGCAGAAAATAACCACACCCGCCGTATAAGTTAAAAAAAACATTCTTACCTTAATTCTGTCGAAAAGGATAAAAAGCACCTTGTTTGGAAAACGACAGAAATATTCCTTTATAAACCACTTATAAAAAGTCAAACAAGGGTATAAATGACTTTAACCCATATTATTGTAAATAGTAAAAATGTTTTGAAATAAATTTTTAAGAAACATGGATGTGGATGATAAAGAGATCCCAGTAGATTATTACTTATAAACAACCTCGGATAATGAAGAGATTATGAAATAAACCCTTCCCTTGTACTTTTCATTGGTTGGGGTAGGTTAACCTCCCGTATAATGGTGAAATAATTTTTATTAAATTATACAAGAATCATATACATTAATATGATAACATATATGATCTTTTAACATTGATTTGTTAATAATATCTTAGTATTATCGTTGTTTCGGGTCTTAACTTACTCGTCTTCTTTTATATGTTTTGTTACATAAGCCATGTTTGTCATGGATAGGTTGTATATTATTCATATAAAGAATTATATCAAGTCTATAAACATTAATTTTAAATCATAAAATGATAATTAAACTTGAATGGATACGATGGAGAATGAATCGCATCGCGTTTGTGGAGACGGTAGTTCGTACGTACGCACGAGCGACAATATCATTCTTTTGATATTAAAATAATATATAAATGGATGGTATATCCTATATACAGAATAATTATCATGTTATATTTATTATTTACATGAGTTACACATCATTATTATACCTATCCAAAATAATAATATATTGAATAACAATTACACCACGACGTGGAGACGGTAAGCCGTACGTACGCACGTATGGTGACATGTTATTCAAAGGGTGGATAGAATACTGAATATGGTTGTACCATATTTATAATAACATCACAGTATATATATGATACTGGAGTTATTATTTTATAATGGTAATAACAAATAAATAAGAAGTGGAAGAAGAAAGGAACTTGGAAAAAGGGTGGTGAAATCATTACCTCTTCTTCGGGTTCTTCCTTTTGATTTGATCAAAAGGGCTCCGTAGGTTGACTTTCTGATCAAAATAAGGCCTCTAGGTTGTAGTGAGGGAAGTTGGTAGAGTATTTGGGAAGAGTTTGGACGAACCAAAAGGCTATGAAGTTGTGAAGAAATGAGAAGGAGGAGTGCCCTTTTATAAGAGGGGTGAGGGGCACCTTTGGAAAATCTAGAAATATTAATTTATAATAAATTCATATTCGGTTTCTAATGGCTCCAAAGTTTATTATTTAAATGTTAAGGTAGGTATAGGTCCAAAACCAGTCAACAAATAGAATTTAAACATGTTTGGTTTACTATATTAACCTTATCTTTAAGTATGAACTCTAAGTTAATTAGTTTCACTTTTACAATGTCTCTTTGTATTTTTATATTATATGATTAATAAACTTACTATATACATCCAAGAGACCCCCAAGTGGTCCATTAATGATAAAACTATCATGATATAAGTCTCTTGGACGAACCTTAGATTTTTATGAGTTTAATATCAATTAATAATATAATATTTGTTTTAAAAACTCTTTTATGTCAATTGTGACACTATTCAATAGTTGATTTTTTTGAAACTTATAACAGAATGATTACTTCGAAAAAAGTTAATTAAATAAATCCTAATATGTCATATTATCCTATAAAATTATTTTAATTCATTAAAAGTCTCAAATTATATTTATTTGGGTATTTATAATATCAATTATTTTAATTTTTCACTATTATGGTAATTACTGCATCATCATTGTGTCATAAATAAATTAAATTATTTAATGTTTAAAAATTATAAATAATATATAATTATTTATTAAATCTTTTTATCTTTCTAATTAATATTTATAGTCAAAAAGCCAACATATATAACCCTATGTAAAAAAGTTTTTTCTAAAATATATATGTTTGTGTCATTTTTGTACTTATTTTAACTTAATTAAAATTAACTGTCCCTATCACCTACAAGTGGCACCATGGGGTCCCACAATCGACCCAAATATGCCCATGGTCGAACATGTATCAACCAATAAGGTTAGGACACGTTTTAGGGTAATTTTTTATTATTATAATATTATTTTTTAACCCTTATTTACCGGATTTACCCTTAACCATGGTAAATAAAATATTTACCGCAGTAATTATTCAAAATGTCTAAAAATAAAAGTTACCTATTTACACAATTTGAACATCCTGATTCCAAATATGGAATCCATTTTTCTAAATTCAAAACACCGAAGTGGCAGAAATTAATTTAAAATTAACTCCCGCTGTCAAAACAAAAAACGTGTTTTTAATATATAATAACTATCAAAAGATTGATACTTGTTTATGTTCGGTTTAATTGTGAAATTATGTCCAATGACCAACATTGTCTTAAATGGTAAAAATATATTATAAATATACTTTAAAAGCACTCAAATTCATAATTTATCAATATAAATTATTTCGATTAAAAAAGTTGTTTTTAATTAAAATTTAGTAATTTTCACTATTCATCAAAATATTAATGTTATCCGAAAAGTACCAAAATTTCACCTTAGGCTAAATTCGATATTACGAATCCAAAAATGAAGTCCATTTTGAAATATAAAATATATATAATTTCAAAAAGTAGGTATTACTATTCATAACGGCTATTTTGATTAGTTATGGTGTGTTAGAACTCGGTGTTGCGTACAACACACGCTATCACATTATTCAAAGAGAAGCGTACTGTAGAAGCTTGGGGTGTTACATTCTCCCCTCCTTCAAATAATTTCATCCTCGAAATTTCTAGAATACTTATCACATGAAAAGAATCGGGTGGTTCTTCATCATAAGTTCCCCGGGTTCCCACGTTGCCTCTTCCATCTTATGGTTTCTCCACAAAACCTTTACCAGACGCGTCGTCCGGTTTCTCAGTACTTGTTCTCTTGTATCAAGAATCCTAACGGGCTCTTCGCAATAAGACAGATCGGGTTCCAGTTCTAACTCCTCATAGGTGAGTACATGCATTGGGTCAGGCATGTATTTCCTCAACAGATATACGTGGAACACATCGTGAACTTTGGAGAGACTTGGTGGCATTGCCAATCAGTAAGCTACAGCCCCAATTCGTTCTAGAATTTCGAAAGGTCTGATGTACCTGGGACTCAATTTACCTTTCTTACCAAAACGTATGACTCCCTTCCATGGAGATACCTTCAGGAAAACATGATCACCAACTTGAAATTCCAAATCCTTCCTTCGATTATCGGCATAGCTCTTCTGCCTACTTTGAGCTGATTTGATGTGATTTTGGATTAATTTCACCTTTTCCATCGTTTCCTCCACCAGTTCTGGGCCTACAAGTTTTCTTTCACCAATGTCATCCCAAAAGGTTGGTGTACGACATCTCTTTTCGTATAACGCTTCATACGGTGCCATCTGAATACTCGAATGAAAGCTATTATTATAGTAAAATTCTACCAGAGGTAAATATTGATCCCACATACCCTGAAAGTCAAGTGATCAAGATATCAACATGTCTTCTATGGTTTGAATAGTCTGTTCTGATTGTACGTCTGTCTGAGGGTGGCAAGCAGTGCTCAAATGAAGTTCAGTATCCAGGGATTTCTGAAGAATCTTCCAAAATCATGAAGTAAAATGGGGATCACGATCAGAAACAATCAATAGGGGTACTCCATGAAGTCTCACAACTTCATTAATATATAGTCTTGCTAGAAGTTCCAGGGGTAGATCTTCTCTTATAGAAAGAAAATTTGCTGATTTGGTAAGACGATCAACAATAACCCATATTCCATCATTCCTTCTAGGAGTCTTTGCTAGCCCCATGACAAAGTCCATCGTAATATTGTCCCATTTCCACTCTGGTATGGGAAGAGGTTGCATGACTCCTCCAGGTTGTTGCCTTCCAGCTTTCACTTGTTGGAAAACCATATATCTTGACACAAAATCATCAATCTCTCTCTTCATGTTGTCCCACCAAAAATGTTCCTTCAAATCTCTATACATTTTGGTGCTCCCAGGGTGTATAGAGAAATTGGAACTATGAGCATCATCCAGCAATTCCCTTTTTAGATCAGGTATATCGGGAACACAAAGTCTCTTCCCGAATTTCAAAATTCCATCTTCACACACAAAGTATCTCAGTCTCCCATCATTCACAGCTTTAATATTCTTTTTAAATTCTCCATAATTATTCTGAGAACTCTTAATCCTTTCTAGTGAAGATGGTTTGGAAACCATTTGAAAAAGCATTGATGTTTCTCCTTTCCTGGTTATTTCCATGTCCATCTTCACTAGATCCATGAAAATTGGATCCCTTTCAATTCTCATATTGTTCAAAACTCCATGATATTTTCTGCTCAAAGCATATTCCACCTTGTTTGCCTTCCCCGAGTGGTAGTGTATCGTGCAATCATAATCCTTAAGCAATTCAATCCATCTCCTTTGCCTCATGTTGAGTTCTTTTTGTGAGAAAATATACTTAAAACTCTTATGATCAGTATAAATCTCACATTTTTCACCATAGAGGTAGTGCCTCCTTATCTTCAAAGAAAAGATAACAACTGCTAACTCGAGATCATGAGTAGGATAGTTTTTTTCATGAATTTTCAACTGTCGTGATGCATAGGCAATAACTCTATCATTCTGCATAAGGACACAACCAAGTCCTTTCTTCGATGCATCACTATAAATAACGAACCCATCATTACCCGATGGTAGAGTCAATATAGGAGCATTGACTAATCTTCTCTTCAGTTCTTCGAAACATTCTTCACACTCTTTTGTCCAAACAAATTTAACCCCTTTATGTGTGATCTTCGTTAATGGGTTATCCAATCGGGCAAAATTCTGGACAAAACGTCGATAATAACCTGCTAAACCAATAAAACTACGTACCTCAGTTATACTCGTAGGTGCTTTCCATTCTTGGATTGCCTTGGTCTTAGAAGGATCAACAGAGATTCCATCTTTAGAGACAATATGGCCAAGAAAATAAATCTCCTGAAGCCAGAATTCACACTTTCTAAACTTCCCATATAACTCATTCCTTCTCAGAGTCTTCAAGATAATGCGCAAGTGATTTTCATGATCTTCGTATCTTTTGAATTATACTAAGATATCATCAATAAATACCACTACAAATTCATCGAGATACTCCTTGAAAACTCTATTCATCAGATCCATGAATACAGAGGGTGCATTAGTCAATCCAAAAGGCATTACAGTAAACTCGTAATGCCCGTACCTGGTTTGAAATGATGTCCTCGGAATGTCTTCCTTCTTCACACACAATTGATGGTATCCAGATCGAAGGTCAATCTTTGAAAATTATTGAGCTCCATGAAGTTGGTCAAATAAATCATCAATGCGTGGCAGGGGATACTTGTTCTTTATTGTTATAGAATTGATCTCCCTGTAGTCGATACATAACCTCATAGATCCATCTTTCTTTTTAACAAAAAGAACAGGGGATCCCCATGGAGAAACACTAGGGAGAATAAATACCTTATTACTCAATTCCTCGAGTTGTTTCTTTAGTTCAACTAATTCTACAGTGGCCATTCTATAAGGGGTCTTTGATATAGGCCTTGATCCATGAATTAAATCAATGGAAAACTCAACTTCTTGTTCGAGAGGATGTCCAGGTAAATCTTCCGGAAATACATCTACAAATTCTTTCACAACAGGTACATATTCTATTTGAACATTCCTTTCCTCACCCAAAGTTATTTCATTCTCTTCCTCCCCAATAATTGAATTTAGTTGAGCTACTAGGGGTGGATCTAAATAAGAATTAGGTGGTGACGATTCTGCTCTAAAGATAACGTGTTCCATATCATCATCATCAAGAATTGTAACCTCTTTCTTCTTACAATGAATCTTCGCATCATAGTCCGAAAGCCAGTCCATACTGAGGATTATATCAAACTCAATCATAGGTATGACGACGGGATCAGCAGATAAAGAACATTTATGTACTCTAATGGGGACTTATTCACAAAGCTTTGTTGCAATGATACTTCCCTTAGGAGTTTTAACTGACAACTCCCTTATTAAATCAAATTGTAAATATCTAATTTTCTTAGCAAACTGGGAAGATATGAAACAATGCGATGATCCAGAATCAAATAATGCATTTTCTAAACTTGAGGAAACCATTAAATTACCTACCACCACATCTTTCAGAGCTTCTACCTCAGCAGTAGTGACAGCATAAGCTTGGCCTTGATCCCTTGGCCTTTTCTGAGGTAAGTTCTCCTGACTCTTAGGACATTCATTTGCATAATTCCCTATCTCCCTTCAATTTTAGCACTGAACATTGGTATCTTCCTTCTTCCCCTTGCAATCACGAGCTTGGTGGCCTTTTTCACCACACTTGTAACAGACTCCCATTCCCTTCAAGCAAGTACCAAGGTGTTTCTTCCCACATTTACCACAGGATGGATATTCAACCTTTCCCTTCTTCCCCTTATTTCCATTCCCAGATTGATCAGCAGGTCTCTTCTTCTCTTGCTTTTCTTTAAAGTCATATGACTTATAGAATTCCTTTTCGGTCTTGATAGCACATGAGACAATGTCTTCGTACGATGAAAAGGATTGTGAGACTAATGCTCGATGGAGAAATGGTTTTAACCCATCAAAGAAACGATCAATCTTACTTATTGGGTTACGTATATAATCTATAGAATACCTTTCTAACCTTGTAAAGTTAGCCTCATACTTTGTGACATTCTCATCCTCCTTTTGTCTCAGACTCAGAAACTGCCTTTCCATATCTGCTCGATGGTCGCGAGGAAAGTATTTTTCTAAAAACAGATCTTTGAACTCCCTCCATTCCATATTTGATACTTCATCATCTTCCTTCATATTTTGAATCAATGACCACCATTGATCAGCATCTCCAGTGAGGTGGTAAACTTCCATGATAACTTTTTCCCTTTCACTACTCCCCAAAGCCTGAAATATTTTCTCTAGGGAAAATATCCATTGCTCAGCTACTAAGGGATTTGTACTCCCATTGAACGTTGATGGTTGTTGCCTCATGAATCGATCTAACATTGATCCTCCATGCTGTGGATCAGGGTGCTCCATACGGGTAAGGTTATTATTCATAACCTGAGTGAGTTGTCCCAGTATGGTGATTAGCTGATCGGCACCAGTTGCATCACCAGCTCCACTATAATTATCTTGAGCAGGAGGGAAATCCTTACATGGAATGTGTGCATTGATACGGTTTGCATTTCTTATACTAGGCTTCATTTCTAAACAATGGTATAAACTAGATCAGTTTATGAATCAAAATACATAATCTCATACTTATAAAACACTTAACATAAATTGAACTATTTATGGATATAATCCATAATCATAAGAATGTTTTCTTTGAGGAAGTATATACTCATAAACCCTTCATAATGATTTGTAAAGAAAATGAGAGTTATCCTAAGCATATCCCCTGAGAGTGTCGTAACCAAGAGTGCAGCAAGGCCCATTGTCGTGCACCAGTTCCCGTTCGAGTCTAGCTCAAAGCGATGTTTTTGGGTTTTACCCCTAGGTACATCTGTGCCAGAGCCGCCTCTACCTGCTCGTATCCAGACAGGGATGTATTTCTCGGAAAACTCACCAAATCTCTACAATACCAAAATTCTAGGAAGTTCTTCTATACTAATCCTCAAAGTTCATCTTAGGACTACGTGCTCTAATAAGAGTTTATCTAAATCTAGCTTCCAAGGTTTGTACTAAACTTCCTATGATACCAACTGTAACACCCCGACCCCAGTTACCTAGATTCGGTGCATTACTTAGTAACATTGGCATGATCACAAGAAAGATCAAATCTCGAAAGACCGATTGGTTTAGTAGCCTTGGAAACACTAGATATATTCATAAAGTTTTACATTACATCATAAAGTGAAAAACTACTACAACAACATATTGTCTCCATATTCCACATTCATATCCCCACATAATATACCTGCAGGTCAATCATAATTTACTTCTTCACTTCCTGGGAAAAATAAAACATAGAAAAGGGGTGATCTCAAATGCCCAGTAAGGATAACAATATAGCATAAACTTTCATAAATAAGAATAAATATTTAAGGCAATGTATAACTAAAACAAAAGCCTTTTAAACTTGAACTTCAACATAGTATGGCAAAAGTAAAATGAAATAATTCCATTTACTTATTCACATGGATATTCTACTAATCGAATAATCACATGCAATATCAATAACCACTTTCATAATGATGGAATGAATAATGCCAGACTATCATAACCACATAGCCAAGGCCTCGTGCCAAGAATACAAATATGATTTTGTCAAGGCCTTGTTCCAAGACACTATTTTGTCTCATGAGACCTACCGATGCATCGAGGAGCTATAGCGGGCTCCACCCGTCACATATTAAGTCCAATGCATTCCCATATGAAAAGGTTTAAACATAACATAAACATTCGTATTAAAACTAGTATATGAAATGTCAATACTTTCACCATAAACTATGAACGGTATAAAAATAGTACATCCACAGTCAAACATATCACAAAACCTTCAATACAATATAGAAGTTCTGTATCATAATAAATTAACTTCAAATAAGCGTAAAATCCATCAAAGGATGTTGACATAGATGAAATCAAAACTCTTTTTAGAGAAATATCTCTTTCTATTTTGAAATAATTTAAGAGTATTATATTTATGAAATAAAACATTTCCTTTGAAAATATTCTTATAAGCTTGTAAGGGAAGCTTCGACGATTTTATAACGGCGGAAAATAACCGCACCCGCCGTATAAGTTAAAAAAACATTCTTACCTTAATTCTGTCGAAAAGGGTAAAAAGCACCTTGTTTGGAAAACGACGGAAAGATTCCTTTATAAACCACTTATAAAAAGTCAAACAGGGGTATAAATGACTTCAAACCATATTATTGTAAATAGTAAAAATGTTTTGAAATACATTTTTAAGAAACATGGATATGGATGATAAAGAGATCCCAGTAGATTATTACGTATAAACAACCTCGGATAATGAAGAGATTGTGAAATAAACCCTTACCTTGTACTTTTCCTTGGTTGGGGTAGGTTAACCTCCTGTATAATGGTGAAATAATTGTTATTAAATTATACAAGAATCATATACATTAATATGATATCATATATGATCTTTTAACATTGATTTGTTAATAATATCTTAGTATTATCGTTGTTTCGGGTGTTAACTTACTCATTTTCTTTTATATGTTTTGTTACATAAGCCATGTTTTTCATGGATAGGTTGTATATTATTCATATACAGAATTATATCAAGTCCATAAACATTATTTTTAAATCATCAAATGATAATTATACTTGAATGGATACGATGGAGAATGAATAGCATCGCGTTCGTGGAGACGGTAGTCCGTACGTACGCACAAGCGACAATATCATTCTTTTGATATTAAAATAATATATAAATGTATGGTATATCATATATAAAGAATCATTATCATATTATATTTATTATTTACATGATTTACACATCATTATTATACCCATCCAAAATAATAATATATTGAATAACAATTACACCACGACATGGAGACGGTAAGCCGTACGTACACACGTATGGTGACATGTTATTCAAAGGGTGGATAGAATACTGAATATGGTTTTACCATATTTATAATAACATCATAGTATATATATGATACTGGAGTTATTATTTTATACTGGTAATAACAAATAAAGAAGAAGTGGAAGAAGAAAGGAACTTGGAAAAAGGGTGGTGAAATCATTACCTCTTCTTCGGGTTCTTCCTTTTGATTTGATCAAAAGGGATACTTAGGATGGATTTATGATCAAACTAAGGCCTCTAGGTTGTATTGATGGAAGATGGGAGAGTATTTGGGCAGATTTTTTCCAAACCAAAAGACTATGAAGGTGTGAATAAATGAGAAGGAGGAGTGCCCTTTTATAAGAGGGGTGAGGGGCACCTTTGGAAAATCTAGAAATATTAATTTATAATAAATTCATATTCGGTTTATAATGGCTCAAAAGTTGATTATTTAAATTTTAAGGTGGGTATAGGTCCAATACATTCAACCAATATAATTTAGACAGGTTTGGGTTACTATATCAACCTTATCTTTAAGTATGAACTCTAAGTTAATTAGTTTCACTTTTACAATGTCTCTTTGTATTTTTATATTATATGGTAAATAAACATACTATATACATACAAGAGACCCCCAAGTGGTCCATTGATGATACAACTATCATGATATAAGTCTCTTGGCCGAACCTTATATTTTTAGGAATTTAATATCAATTAATAATATAATAGTTTTTTAAAAAAATATTTTATGTCAATTTTGACACTATTCAATAGTTGATTTTTGTGAAACTTATAACAGAATTATTACTTCGAAACAAGTTAATTAAATCAATTATAATATTTCATATTATCCTAGAAAAATATTTTAATTCATTAAAAGTCTCAAATTATATTTATTTGGGTATTTATAATATCAATTATTTTAATTTTTCACTATTATGGTAATTACTGCATCATCATTGTGTCATAAATAAATTAAATTATTTAATGTCTAAAAATTATAAATAAAATATAATTAGGTAGGAAATCGTTTTATCATTCTAATGAATATTTATAGTTGAAAATACAACATATATAACTCTACGTAAAAATTGTTTTTCTAAAAGATATATGCTTGTGTCATTTTTGTACTTATTTTAACTTAATTAAAATTAAGTGTCCCTATCACCTACAAGTGGCACCATGGGGTCCCAAAATCGACCCAAAGATGCCCATGGTCGAACATGTATCAACCAATAATGTTAGGACACGTTTTAGGGTAATTTTCTATTATTATAACATTATTTTTTAACCCTTGTTTACCAGATTTACCCTTAACCATGGTAAATAAAATATTTACCGCAGTAATTATTCAAAATGTCTAAAAATAAAAGTTACCAATTTACACAATTTGAACATCCTGATTCCAAATATGGAATCCATTTTTCTAAATTCAAAACACAGAAGTGGCAGAAATTAATTTAAAATTAATTACCGCTATCAAAACAAAAAGCGTGTTTTTAAGATATAATAACTATCAAAAGATTGATACTTGTTTATGTTCGGTTTAATTGTGAAATTATGTCCAATGACCAACATTGTATTAAATGGTAAAAATATATTCTAAATATACTTTAAAAGCACTCAAATTCATAATTTATCAATAGAAATTATTTCGTTTAAAAATGTTGTTTTTAATTAAAATTTAATAATTTTCACTATTCATCAAAATATTAATGTTATCCGAAAAGTACCAAAATTTCACCTTAGTCTAAATTCGATATTCTGAATCCAAAAATGAAGTCCATTTTTAAATATAAAATATATATAATTTCAAAAAGTAGGTATTACTATTCATAACGGTTAGTTTGATTAGTTATGGTGTGTTAGAACTCGGTGTTGCGTACAACACACGCTATCACATTATTCAAAAAGAAGTGTATCGTAAAAGCTTGGGGTGTTACAATACATATATATATATATAATAAAAATATTTATACACATTTTATAGCTTATTTTATTCCCAAAGGATCAACCTTAGGGTCCTTAATATGAGATCCAAAGGGAGATCTCCTATGCGAAGGTATTCGTCTTCATAGAGCTCATTCGTTTTACTTTTTCTTTTTCAACCATCAATTATGTATTTAAAAATAATGAAATTACACAATTATCTAATTTAAAATTATATATATATTATTAATATTTTATAATATTCATCTATATCTTCTTCTATCAGATGGGTATTGATACCATCATAAGTCTGTACAACGGACTACTGTCTCATGAAATGATGTTATTCATTTTCCACCATCACCTCTCATGATTATTCAGGATGATAAATAAATTTTTTATATTTTATATTCAATAAAAATATCTAATTTATTATAAATAATATATCATATATATTCATACATTTACATCCATTAAAAAATGATAATGTTGTTCATGTGTACCGCAGACTACCACCTCATGAGCGATGTCATTTATTTTTTATTTCAACGTCACATGGATGGTATATGTGAGTGAAAATAATGAAATGATATTATATTTATGATATTGTATTTTTTTAGAAATAGAAAATAACACATGCTTATCCCCATCATGATCATTTCAAAATGGAAATGTTACACATGCATACGTATGACCTACCATCTCTATGATTGTAACATTATTTATTTTTTGTAACCATAATTCATGGGTATTTTTTAAAGTATAATTTAATTATAAAAATAGTAATTATTTCATGATTATTATTATGGATATTATGGAATAATTAATCATTTGAAAATGGTAAACACGCTGATGCCATTTCAAAATTATAAACATAGCATACTCAAAACACTAAACATGGATATAACTGATTATTTAATTAAATATGTTATTAAAATAATTGAATTGAGTTAATTATGTATTAGGGATTAAACCTAGAAAGGGTTATTATGAAATTTTTTTATATAAGTTTATTAATCTTTAGATAAAATACATACACGATAAATCTTGGACTAGAGCTAAGGGTTTCATCTCCAAACATCCTTCCTTGAGACACATATATTATTAGACATAATTTATTTCTAATGGTGTATATAAAAACACTTTAAATGTTAAATCCTGAATTATTAATAATTAATGATATTTTATGTCACAATTAATCTACATCATTTATGGGATATATGATTCAAATTTTACCAAAGTCGTAAGCTTGGGTGTTTCAATATCTTTTCAATTTGGATTATTTTGGTTTGAATTCCCATTATTGGAAATTATTTGATCATTTTATAATGAAACAAAATTAGTTTCCCATAATTTTACTTTTCATGAAATTTTCAATTAATAGCATCATTCCTTCATCTTTTGTACATAACATTATCAATATAATGTTTTTTGGAAAAGCTAACGTCATTTAGCTCTTCTATCAAAAATCATTTTTTTTCTAATCTAAATTTTCTAAAAATGATTTCAAGAATGTTTCTATTATTTTATAATTATAGTATAAATTCATTTTTACCACTAATTTGATTTATACAAAATTATCTAAAATATAATTTTTCCTATCATTTTACAAACAAGTTAATCTTTCACTTTTTATACAAAAATGTGAAAGGAATGATTGTTTTAAGGTACTTTTATTGAATGGGAATTTCCAACGGTCATGAAAACTCATTGCATTGAAGATGTATATATAGTTTTACATGATTCTTTTCAAAGGAATTATTTTTCCTCATTTTCAAGAAATTTTTAATTTTAAAAGTGATTTTCAAAGTGAAAAGGGTATTTGTCTCAAATGGTATTCAATCAAATCTTTTGAAGGAACACTCATAAATGGATACAACATTTATATTATATATTGTTTCTATTGTATGTATTTATGTCTCTCACACAAAAATCTAGCATATTCTCCCTCACATTGAAGGTGTTATACATTACATATTTTCATCTCTCAAATTCCTTCAATATGAAATTTATTATGATTATGATATGAGACAATATTATGAAACCCATTTTTTATCCAAGGATAATTATTATTTAATGTCTTATGACTAATATCATTTTTATGGAACACATAAATCATGATCATTTTATCATGAATGTGCGCAGAAAGCACTGTGTGAGCTTGATATATCATACATAATGAGTACACCCAGATAGAACACCAATGAACTGGGTAATGATTTTTCTCTCATGAAACATCATGCATGAGATTAGGGAGAAAATATAATTCGTTATAGAAAATTTTTGACCATATAATATTTTCATGGAAGTTATCCTTAACTAATTTTTTTTCATGTTATATGTTGCTTCCATATTTCCTAGAATGCCATAAACTCATGACACTATTTTCTTTATATTATTATTCCTTGTGATTACCCTTGAGTGAAATATTTTATTATATAATTATTTATCTTGGACTCAAACGTTATGTTTCTTTATCATGTTTTCCCTTAATTGGATTTTTACCTCTCCCCTTTTGTCTTTTTATTCCCCAAGTTACCACATTTTGTTTTAGGATCATAAAAGGATTTAAGATCTAATTGCAAGGAATAAAATATGAAGTCTTATTTTATCCAAAAATTTATATATTATGAATGAATTATTCCAAATACACTAAGCTTCATGATCCTAGGGTTTTAATTAATATATTTTCAGGTTAAAAATCATGTAATTATTTGTGTAAAAGTTCTGTGTTTTCTCTACACCAAAAATTAAAACCATTGTTTGTTACTTCTAAATACATTTCATGTGTAAGATAGTTCCATTCCTAGGGTTATAGCTTTGATGACCAATAAGTTACTAACCAATCTCACTACATCAATACTTCTCCCAAACAATCAATAGAAGCATCAGGGTGAATAAAATAAAAAGTCATTAGATCAATAATTATTAATATATGAGTTTTATTCAACCTATTATCCAGCTCATGAAATGCCTCTTAAGATAGCTCCCACCACTGAAAATTCACTCCCTTATTCATATATGAAATCATAAGAGTTTATTAATGGGAGTAGTCCTAAATAAAATATTGATAGTTTCCTGCTAAATTCCAAAAAATCCCTTTCTATAACAAGTTCAGGAAATGAGTCCAGAACATCACCATATAAAATTTATCTTTTTTCAATCGACATAACTATCTCATACACCACTTTTCTCATTAATTTCACCATAAAACCAAAGGTTACACTTTCATAGCATATAAAATAGATGATGCACTAAAAGTGTGCTTAGGACTATATTGAGATGGCCGACATGCTGTTATGGGTTCAATGAGTAGATAAGGATGTCATCCAAAAGCCCCTTGATGGAAAAGTAATGATATGGATATATTATATTTATTATGAGAGAACATTAATCAGTCAAAAAGACATCACCAAGTACACATATATCCCATGTCTTCTCTAAAACTCCCTCTTTGGGATGTCTACCTCTCTAACTCACAACTGAAGATATCCCAATTGAAGGTAAATATAAGAGAACCACAAGGATAAATATAATTGAACAAAGATATCATTGTTCCTAAGAAAATTATATTTATATATATATATATATTCATCATTATCACTAGACTTATCTTATGTTGATCTATGGTAAGTAGAAGACTATAGTCCACCTTCCAGGTGATCAAGATAGGTTCATCCCATAATGATGTACTTGACATGATATAGAACTTCTTATCAAAATCCTAGAGCTATACATTAATATATTTCAACTCATTTATAATCATATTATAAGAAGGGTCAAAATGGGAGGAACACCTTGATCATGATCATTCTCAAATAATACTCCTCCATCAAGGGAAAGACTAGTGAAATTGTTTGGAAAGATGTGATGATAATGATCCAAAACTGATGGAAAAGACAAGGGGATACAATGGATCCTGCCAAATGATCTAGGACTACTATATATTTCATTCTCACGCCAAGATGGCTCAATTCAAGACCAACCTTACCTACTCATAATTCCCATAAACATGTTATCATGTACTTATATCCCTTTATTGATGTAAATGATATTCAGCTATAATAATAATCTAGGTGAGATCAAATTTTGGTCATCTAGTCCATGAAAAGTCTCACATCGAAGCTCATTATCTCCAGAATCATGAACTCCCACATATGTCCCTAATCAAAAATGACTATTGGAAACTATTGGAATAACCAAATACAATGAAGTAGAAATCTAAATTAGTATATTATGTTGAAATATAACTTGTGAAGATATAAATGAATGGGAATCACTAATATCAAATAATGAAGTATAAAATTTTGAAGTTATAATGACCATACATCAATCAATAAATGGTCCCCCACCATATCTTAGAGTCCGATCCACTATATAATTCAGTATACCTCATATCCTTGAACATATCCCAAATAAGTAATTCATTCTTATGTCATCACCATCTAACTCTACTACGGAGGACGATATATAGGCCCATATTCCATAAAGCAAAATTTTCTTACATCCTTACAGAACCTCATCCTTAATTATCTAGACCAGAACTACTAGAGATTCACTATCATGACTTAATTTTGAGACTGGGTCTATGGTGTTGTACATTACCTATGATAATGACCAACCTAACCATAAATAAAGCACTATGGAACTCCTCATAAGGGGTTGGATAAGTTATAATCTAGTATACCTCTATACCCCTACCCTTATGTACATCCTCAGACTTTATCCACTAGACACCATAGGTGAGACTAACTACATTAGTAGGAGTTACACTATATTACATAATGTAGGGGGGGAAAGTCCAACTACTCGATCCTATGCCTCATTCTTCTCAATAATCAATTCCTTGTGTATAAAATTTAGGTATGAAATTTGGTCAAATCACCCATCTTATATTCTAATGTTAGTATAAATACTGATCTCAGACATCATATCCTTTTGTACATTGTTTCTGACCAATATAATAGAAAAAATAGTATACTTTCAAAACAAATGGATTATAAAGATGTCGTCAAGGACCCCTTCTGTCGCTCAATGAACCGCTGCGCTCATTCTACCTTTAGTGCATCAGGAAATAATTCCTAGAATAAAAGGCCTTTAAAGGACTACCAAGTGATACCTTCTCATCTTACAACCATTCCCATCTTTCCAACTAACTTATGTAAGGTAGACATATCCTTAATTTTCCACTATTCACTATCATATCCTCTACCATGTCAATGAGGTAAAAAACACCCTTGTTGATTTATATCCCTTCCCCTATATTATACAACCCTCTAGTGCCCTAAAAGGCCTATGGATGTCCTATTTAAAAGTCATTATAATAGTTAACCATAGACCATAGTTCCCCTCCACCCTTGGCACATGCAAGAGGGAGAACTTCCCACTTAGGTGGGGAAAATTCATATTCGACTAGAGTAGGTGAGGGATGGTTCTATACTACACCTTCTTTCACAGTTGGTGATGAAATATTGGTATCCTCACTAGTAGGAGCACCCCAACCGACATAGTTTGTGGACCCATCAGTCTCTATTTTGGTGATATATTATAAAATGTGAAGGAAACATTTTTAAAAACTGAAGATGTTTTGACACATCCTTACAATTCTATGGGATCACACAAGTTTCTCTTATGAGTGTACTTATAAACCAAGGTATATAACTCATAGTAATAATCATGTTATCCATCCATGTATGTAAGTAAGAATAATCTATGAAAAGAAAACATAATATAATACTCATGTTCAACTAATTAATGAAAAATAATATATCCCTACTTCATGGAAAATAGATATATCATACAGTTAAAAAATAAAAGCCTATCTCAAATAGATAGTATAAACCAAGGCATTAAATTAAAAAAAACAAGAAGGATGCAAACAACATTTATATATAACTTTTCATTCTATATGTGTTATCATTATGCATGAACAAAATCATAATCTCCATAAAAATATAAAAACTCTCTCTTAAATGGAAACTCAGAGGTCAATTACACATGAAAAGGTCATACACATGGAAATACACCTACCCAAGCCCCAAACATACTATATCATTCTACCATGACATAGTTTAGTCAAAAATAAAAGAAGAAAACTGCACTATGATACCATTTTGTAACACCCAAACTTGAACCACCAGTTCAGATCCAGAGAGCCACAAGACCTCATGTGCACCTCCCTATAAAAAAGAGGTATTGGAATAGTAGATCATGTCTGAACCCTATCAATGGGGAGACTATAAACACAAATTGATATCATTTCACCAATAATAATAATAATAAATATAACAACTCTGATTACTAAATGTGGAAGGAAACAATAATAGATGAAATTTTTTTCATATAATAAATAAACAGGATCCCAGTGTTGAAACACAGCCAAAATTAACAGTAATACAAGATAAAATAAATATACTTTGGTATCGTTTAGAGTATTTCTTGGTACCACTCTTAGCTCCATCCTTTTCAGTTAATCAATCTCCCATGGGATCATTAACCTTTCTTAGATCCCTATACATAATGTCTATTCATAAATAATGATTCATGTGTTGTGTGTGCCTAACAAAACTCGGTAAGACACCACCAATGCATCCTTAAAAATCTGGAAAATGTATAAAAAGTTTATTACATGATAAAAAATGTGTAAAAACATATGAAAATCATTATCGAGAACTTATGTGATATCCAAGCCACTCCAACCCTTGTCCACATCTGCTTCTGCTCCATGCTAGAAGGATAGTCAAGATTTCAAAAGGGTTCATGATCTAGACTAAATATTGTGAAATGTCACTTTTCATCCAAAAAGAATCAAGTAGACATGAAGGTCAGTATTCATAAGGCATCAATTATTGAAACATTTCATAGTATCATTAAGGAATCAAGTTTTTGAATGGAACATAAACTATCATGATCCCACCCCATGAATGGCCCCACTATTAGCATCATCGAACATTATGTGAACTCCCTCTCTAAGGGTTAATTATCCCACGATGTTCCACTTATCATAAAAAAAGCATCCAATGGTATGGTAAAACACATTTCTAGGTAGATAATATAATGAAATATAAAACACAAAATCATGAGAATATAAAATATTCGCATAACAACATGTGATCAACATCAATCATGGTAATAAGGTACTATAAAAATAAGTATCGAATCGTTGATCATTTATGGGTGTCACGACCACACACATACCACTACGAAATTACCATCAATTAAGAAAAACAATCCATTCCAATACATCACAGATAATGTAAACAAGATTATGCATGAGGCTAAAAAGGAAAGGTAATTTATACCTCAAGGTTGTTGATGAAGAACATCAAATTTTTTAATAGGATATAATCCAAACTATATTTAGCAGAAAAAATGATCTTTCCTGCCTATCATGTATGTCTATCTTTGGTTTTAGTTCAATGATGAAAGAGGATTAAAATAGTACAAAAGAATATTACGAGTCAATAAGGTAGTTTTATAATTATATACCTCACAAATTCTATAAAAAAAATTGAATGTCATAAGTAAGAAGAGGTCATCAATTCGCTAGATCCATTGTTGATTCAAGAAAGGATTTTGAATTCATTTTCAATTATATAAGAGAACCTTGGGTGTACCCAAAAAAAATTTATCCACCAAACAATCATCAAAAGAAAGGATATCAAAGATGATATTCAATAAGAATATGATCTCAAGAGGATATATCTAGAAAATCTTATCCATAAAACATCCAACAATCATGAGGAATCAAGCATTGGTCAAAGGGTTTATGTTGGCACATTAGATCCACCTCCAATTCAAACAAATGATAATTAATAGATTAATATTTTTTCATAAATCCAGAATAAATAAGATGTATAAGATGATGATTTAAAACAAAAACCCATAAAACAACCATATTCATTAGCAGGTATTGATCTGATGAAGAGGCATGGCTAGAATTTTTGATCTATCATCGTTCTATGAAGAATGGAAGAATTCATCATTAGATTATCATATATAACACATATAAATCATATATACATTCCCATATATAAATAAGAAAGGTAAATTTAGAATAAATCTAAATAAAAATTCCATTAAATATCACCAAATTGGACTAATCTTGAATAAATAAGGGTAAATAAAAGAGAGAGCTCCAATATTAAGAGAGGCAGTCTGAAATTTTGAATCATTCCAAAGGTATCATAATTTTGTGTTAAATATGTTCAATTATCAGTGGAATTAAAATCCCAAGGGGTGAAATTAATTCATCCCAAAATACATACACTGGTGATATAGTGACCCCACTGGTAGGTCCATGGGGTCGATAGAAACATGATGACCTGTTGGAACCCCACTGGAAACCTGGTGGCAACCTTCTAACCACAAACATCCATGCCTCCTATAAACACTTTGAAATTTGAAAAATGAACCCCTTTTCACTAAAAATAAGCCAATTTAAAACTATTTTCAAGAATTAAAAAAATATGAGTGAGGAATTTATAAACAAAAGATCTCATACATTGAATTAAATAGAGGATGTTATAGTTTTAGAAGGGTTTTAGTGTTCTAAAAGTTGGTGAATTGTAAGGGTAATCCTTGAAAACTCTTAGGTAAACATGAGAGAGAAAATGGGAGGTTTTTGGGAGGTTATCTATTTAGATAGACTATAAACCCTTGAAAAAATCGCAGAGAGTACTAATCTACATGGTTGGAACATGATTTAATAAAACTGGAAGTTAAACCATGATCATCATTAAATTTATTCAAATATATATATATTTAAAACCTGATTTGTTCCTTCGAATACGAATTTTCCTTATATTGGTACAAATTTCCAAAATTAAGATTCTACTGAGTGGTCTTAATGATTTAAATCACATCATAACTTAATCATTTAGCATATAGGATTTTTGTTTTATGGAATCAATATTATGATTCCTATTTCAATTAGTTTTCTCACCTATTCTCATTTTTTACAAGAAGGAATGTTGGACCATTGATTCCATGATTATATATTTTTTAGATGTTTTTAATGGGTATTTCATGGGATTTACTTATATAAGGGTGGAAAAATCATGGATCCAAAAGACCGTGGTATGTTTTTTTGGGATGATCATGTTAAAGGTAAGTAGATTCACCCAAAATATATTTTATCATTGATCTATAAGGTTTTAATTAAAAATATATAATACCCATTTATTTGAAAGAAAATATGAAATAACCTTTTATTTTATTAGTCCTTTTTTATTATATAGGAATATAAGTGTTGTGGGTGACACCTAGAATGATTTTTATAAATTTAATAAAATGATTTTAATTTAAAAGAATGATTTGAGGGTGTAAATTTGGCTTGGAATAGATGGAATATGTTCATGATGCATATTTTCAAGCCATTTTAGTGTTTACTTGGTTGTTGTGTCATATTGGGAGAACATTTGACGGTACCTTAAAGTGATGAATTAGATCAAGAATGGGAAGTTCCAACTAGTTTGTTTTTTATGTGAAGATGACATCTTGTATGGAGGATGCTTTGGTTGAGTAACATGGCCCTTATATTAGAGGGTTGGATTTTTAAATAGGTGTGTGCATGCTTCATATGGGTAAGATATTTTCTTTGTTAATATTTCAATGTTTTAACAAGCATTTCTTGTTTGATAGTTTTTATTATCCCTCTTATTTCATATATTTATTAACATAAGTTACCTTATTTTTTAGTCGCTTGTGTAGGAAGTCATAGGGGTTTTCCTACCAAGTTGTAAACTCACCCATACATATGCACCCTAGTAAATATACACAAGCCTTTTATTAAGATATATGTACCGTAATTACATCATAATTTTATATAATATAATTTTAATGTGGTTTTCTTGGTCATTATGAGGTGGAGCTTATAGGTGGTCATGTAATGGAGTTGGATTGGGTGAGACATTAGTACCTTTGTGTATTGCTTTTCTTTGGGATTCATAGAAATCTTGATGCATAGTTATTATCTTTAACAGTGATTATGATTATGTTTTTTCATTTATATTTTGCATGAACTTCTATCAAACATTATATTTACATCACACTGTTTTAGTTAATCTATTATAAGTTGTTTTTCAAACCTGGGTAAATAATCCAGTGGATGAATTTTTATAAACATAACATTTATTTTGAGCGATTGGTGTATGATGGATGTATATAAAATTAGTGTAATTTTGTTTATTCCCAAGATAATTAGATGGGGTCAGAATTTTACACAAAATAATATTCTATGGATCATATTTGGATCAATTTTATAATTTTTTACTACTCTATATATACCTAATAAATCCAATATATTTATTCACATAGTTTCTATCATATTTTCATATGTTTCATTTATAACAATATTTCTTTTTTCTAATCATTTTCCTTCTTGTTACAATAATGTTTATAGGTTTACTAGTTCTAGAAAAAAAAAGACAAACTAGAACTTTAAATTCTAGTTATGTTGTTTAGATGTGTCTATTACCAAATATATATTTCAATTTGATAGACTATATGTATCCTATGTATGTAAATATATATTAATGAAATAAAAGACTATTTTAACTTATTGGGTAGTGCATGTAACTTATTAATGATATACATTATGTTATATTCAAAATTAAATAAGTTCATTTTATCACACACATATGTGGTAAGATGTAAATTTTCATAATTAAATAGACTAATTCATAATATAATCCCTATAATGTCACGACCCGTCCTTGGGGCCCGTGCCGTGACTACCCCAAGTCTGCCTTCCATAGGCCAGGGGCTGCCGACCAGCACCAAGGTGTAAATCCTGGTAAAAAGGGAAGGCATTGTCTTTTTAAAGTAAACAAACACCACAGAGCAAGCAAGCAGTAGAAGTAAACACTAAGAAAAAACTGAGTACAACAGTAAGTGTGGAAAAGTAAGTGGGCCAGTATACAAACCCAAACTAAAAGTAAAGTACAACTGGAAGGGAAAATAGAAACTGAAAAGTAAGCTGCAACGTTGAGCTGTCCATTAGAAGTCCCACCTGAAGGGTGAGTATAGATGGCCTCCACAGCTCCTAGGGTCCAGCCATCCGCTCCGAGTACGTCCCGCCCAGTGGCCCACCTCCAGGTACCGTCCTGCTCCGCAAGCCTCAACCACGATCAGCGTTGTCCGTCGTCTGCAACCAACACAACGTAGTGCGGGCATAGCCTGTGCAGGGGTGAGTATAAGCTACTCAGTAGGGACCCCGAGACCCCTGAAGGTCTCCCATAATCCACAAAGGGTAATCCACAAAGGAAAGATACAATCACGAAGTAACATCCGACACTGCTTAGGTATATGCCCATACATATACCTAAGTCATCAATTCTCGTTTGGCTCCAACATCCAAGCCCAAGTACAACCCAGTCCACATAGGAAAGCAAAACGTAAATCCACACAGGATAGCACAACACAATCCACAACGGAAAGAAAAATAGGATTCAGCTCACACAGGAATAATTCTTTGTATGACGATAGAGATGATCAAATATTGCCACTGATTCATCTAAGCCGTCAGACCCACAAAGGATCAATAGGTACTAACCCCCGCAATGACCCACACAGGATTGATCATGAAGTTGAAACCATAGCTATTTAGAATCTCCTTCTCTATCAAGTATAGTGGGTATGCCGCTACAACCAAGCGCTTCCCTCTAACCTTGGACTGCTGTAGTACTCCACCTATCGAGTACTGTGGGCCTGCTGCTACAACCAAGCTCTTCCCACCCTGGGTCTGCCGCTACAACCAAACGCTCCCCCTCATAGCCTCTAGAGGTACTCCTTTTGTTGAGTATCACGGGTCTGCCGCTACAACCAAGCGCTCCTCTGCTGTGGGTCTGCTGCTACAACCAAACGCTCCCCCGTGCTGCTACAACCAAGCGCTCCTTCGTCGTAGGTCTGCCGCTACAACTAAGCGCTCCTCCATTGTGGGTCTGCCGCTACAACCAAGCGCTCCCCCTCATAGCCTCTAGAGGTACTCCTTCTGTTGAGTACTGCGGGTTTGCCACTACAACCAAGTGCTCCTCCGCCGTGGGTCTGTTTCTACAACCAAGCGCTTCCCACTGGGCTATCCGTAACACACAGAGTCGTTCGATCAGCAGTCGTCAAGTCTCAACCGTCTATAGGGTTTCCGCACACAGCAAGCTCGTTCCGGGAGGGTCCACTCCACGAGCCAAGAGGTCGATGCATCAACTGACATGTAGTCCGGAGTTGATGTATCCCAAAAAGTACCGTAGTGTTCACTACCGAACCCACGGAGGATTCCCGTACTGTCTTCATTGTCGTCGCAGACGCAGCCATCTCTAGGGTTCTCACACATAGCAAGCTCGTAAGGGAGGGTCCGCTCCACGAGCTGAGGGGCTGATACATCAACTGGCACATAGTCCAGAGCTGATGTATCCAAAAGTTCTGTATCGTCAATAGGAACTCAACGTCACAAACGGCGCGTCAATCGGACGCTCGGTCTGAGAGTTATTGGTTTTTTCGTCCCAGGGTCCCGGATGGTTTTTAAGGCAAAACAAACCCCACCATACTCCACCTGCGTCCAAACCTCGGGCGGAGTAAGCCAAAAGATCCGTCTCACGTAGAGAAATCCATCAAAGTCGACGGCACGCCAATCAGACGTCTGGAGCTTAAGATATAAGTGTTTTCGCTCCGAGGGCCCGTTTGGTTTCATGTACGAACCAACCCAGCCAAACCCAAGTACTCCGAAACCTTGAGTGCGATATACCGAAACGACCGTCTCGATCTAAGGATCACATCGCCGTTGACGGTGCGTCGATCGGAGGCCCGTATCCCAAGATACGAGAAAAATACCGAAAAGGTCCAAAAATGGAGGGTCTGGGCCCGGACGGACCCGACACAACCCCCCCCCCCCCCCCCCCCCCGGGTCAGCCCAAACCGGGTCGACCCGACCCGAGTCCGGGTCCGACCCGGCCCGGCCGGGGTGTCCCGGCCCGGTCGACGGGTCGGCTCGGCCGGTTACGGCCGAGCGGAGCTGGGGTCGTGTTGCCCCCGCGTGATGGAGTCACGGCCCCGCGTGGGGCCGCCCTTGCCAGCAGACGCGACCGGGACGCCGCGTCCCATCCTCCTCCGGTCCCGCGCGGTCGCGGGACCGCATGCTACCGCCGCGGCGGTTCCTTCCGGCGGGCTGCTCCACGGACCACCGGATGAGTTCCGGTGGTCGGAAATTCACGTCGTCTTCGCCAAAGGCCCTCTCGGGGTCCGTTCTTCACTGCGAGGACCTCGCATCGCCCGTGCGGCCTACTTTGTCATCGTCCTCCATTTCTCACACCAAGAACGAAATGGCGGTGGGTTCGGACTTGTTCGTTGGTCCGCACCCACCACGTTAGCGGTTTTAAAAGCCTCTCAACAATTTTAATCACACGCTGCTGGTATAAATCACAAAGATTTAATTGAATCAAACCCCCTACCTCAACGTTGTCGTCGAACATGAGCTCGTCGTAGAATTGACCATCGCGGAAGGAGAGGATCGTCGCGTCGCGGAAGGGGTGTCAGAGTCGTTGCGGTACACGGCGTCGCGTCGACGATCTCCGAGGGTTACAAACACACAGATTTAATTGCACCAATTAAATCCATGTTAGGGATATAATCCACAAAGGAAAATTAAAAGAACCGCAATCCCCTACCTCAATCGGTTGTTGATCGAAGGTTGTCGCGTGGAAGGAACGCCGCGGAAGAATGTCGCGGAAGGAGAATCGTCGGCGTCGCGGTACACGGCATCGCGTCGTCGATCTCCGAGGGTTCAGTGTTCTTCGTTGCCTTTCGTCGAAGGCTGGCGTTCTTCATCGGCGACGATGTGTTCTTCGTATTCTTCGTGTTCTTCGTGAAGGAGGATGAAGATTGAGTTTCTCCAAATCTTCTCAACAAGCCACACCCAAGAAAAACATGTGTTGGTCTTATTTTATTCTTATGCCAACAATTTGAAAATCAAAGTTAAGAAATGAACCATTAATTCGATGAATTAATGGTAACGACTTAACTGCCCAATTAATTGGGGTGTTTAGAAATTAAGAAAACGTACCGGTTGACTTTCATTTCAAAGGTGTTTTCGTGGGTGCGTTACTTAGAGGAAAAGAAACGGTGGGGCTCGTGCGGGACCCACCTCACAAATATCCTACCAAGAGGGTAGGATATTTTGGGTTCCACCCTATCCGCTTCAACTTAGCTTAAGTGGCTTTAAGTGGCTTTAGGTGGCTTTAAGTGAAATAAAATAATGTTTTTGCACCACTTTATTTTATTTTTTTAACTTAACCCCAAAAATTAAAAACCACACTCGAGCAAACACAACTCCAGAAATGGCGTTTCTAAGAAAATACCGGCGCTGCGATTCCATCGGTGCCCTCGGAATTCAATTCCGAGCATCGGTTCAAAAGTTAGAAAAACCCGCTCGTTCGTTCACTGAACGTACCCGAGCCAAACTTCGGAAAATGATTCCGGGCACACCGGGCCTCAGAATCAGGTTCCGTCAGAAACTGCGTTCTTGTAAAATTCCAAATAAAATTAAGAAAAAAAAATTCCTTGAATTTTACTGGTCTTTACATCACTCCCACCTCAGGGCTTTACGTCCCCGTAAAGATACATCATAAACTAGGGAAACAAAAGTGGTTACTGAGCACGCATCTGAGCCTCCCGCTCCCAAGTTCTCTCCTGGAGGTTCCCGTGCTGCCATCCGATGTGCACAAGAGGAATTGACCGTCCACATAGGACCCGCTCCTGTCGATCCTCGATCTTCACTGGGACCTCCGCAAAAGTCGCCCCATCATCAATGTCCAGCTCCCCATGGTAAATGATATGTGTCGGGTCATGCACGTATCTCCTCAGCTGAGATAGGTGGAAGTCGTCGTGCACCTGGTGCAACTGATGTGGGTGGGTCAAGCGGTAAACCACCTCGCCTACCCTGCCGAGGACCTATAAAGTTCCGTTGAACCTCAGAGATAACTTTTCGCCTCGGCCACATCTCCGTAACTCACGTCGAGGTGAGACCCGTAGGGAAACGTGGTCACCAACCTCGAACTCTAGTGGTCTCCGCCTCCTGTCAGCACAAGACTTTTTCCGGCTCCGAGCTGTCCTCATCCGCTCTTGGATGACTTGGACCTTTCTAATCCTACACGATCTGCTGAGATTTCTTCTTTGCCAAGAAGAGAAATCCGGTCTCATCCCCTGGATGAACCACGTTATTCGCCTAATACAGTCAATCCCATGAGGGATGATACTAACCCATACCAAGGATGACGTCGTAAGGCCTCGACACTACTACCAAGAGATCCAACCATTACTCTCGCTTCCAAGGGTTGAGTCACACTGTCGGCATCAGTCTGTGGTCACTGGGTCTCCTCAAGTAGGTATCTCAAAGTGAGGGTCAAGTCAATAGTTTTTAAACCAGAACCTCTTAGTAACAACATAAAGAGAGGACAGGAAGGTAAACTCCAAAAGAAAGGTGTCTTTTTATTACTGTAGCTCAAATACACAAAGAAAAAACAAACAAACAAACAACAACAGAGATGGAAGCAACATGAACAAAAGTCTCTAGGTCTGGAGCTAGTCCCGCTCTTGTCCATCTGCTCCCAGAGCTCCATGATCGTAGGCCTCAGCTGCCTGCAACTGATCTCTCCCATGTCCACCTGTTCCCTGCGGTCGGGGTGGACCTCCTGGTGGTGGTGGTGGCAACACCTCGAAGCGTCGTCCACCTCCAGCTGCAGGGCCAGCTCCCCTACCACGGTCTCCTGCTCCATGCGGTCCGCCTCGATCGAACCTCTGCCTCTGCCTGGGAGGTCCTTCATTCATCTTCTGGTCATCTGTATGGCGGGTCGGACAGTCACGAGTCATGTGACCAACCCCGCCGCAGGAGTAACACTGCTCACGCATGGTAAGTCGTTCTCCACCCCGGGTGCCTCGCACAAACGATCTTGTGTCATGCGGTCGACCCCCTGTAGGTCTAGTACTCTTGGACCTCTGCGTCATCTGTCTACTTCCTACTGCAGAAGACTCTGCCGCATACCGGCTAGTGGTGGGTCATGCTGCTGGAGACTGCTCAGCAAGGAAACTCTCCACTAAGAGGGCTCGTTCCAACACCTCTTTCTGTGTCAGAATGCTGTGAGAAACAACTGAAGCTCTGATCTCTCACCTGATCCCCTGCTCGAAGGTTCGGGCCCTGATGAATAGGTCTCGTACCATATCCGTCGAATACCGTGAGAGATCGGTAAACCTCTCCGTGTACTGGGCTACTGTCATGCTGCCCTATCGTAGCAGTAGCAGCTCCTGGATGTGCACCGCTCGGAGGGTGGCTGGGACGAACTCTGAGCGAAAAAGGCTCTCAATGTCCGTCCAAAGGAGAGATGCCCCGTCGTGCACCTGGAGCATCAATCTCCACCATCTGCCTGTTGGCGCATGCAGGAGGCTCGCTGCAAGGACCACCATAAGGTCAGATGGTGTCCCTACCAAACAAAAAACTCACACAACTGCCTCCAGCCAATCCTCGGCTGCCTGAGGGTCCGTCTCCCAACAGAACCTGGGCAGTCGCTGACGATGAAACTCGTGTAGTGCACTAAGGTGATGTTCACCGTCAGCGGCTGGGGCAGGTAGCATCGGTGGCTCGGCGGGTAAAGGTATTGTCGGTGCCTCAGCTGTCAAAGGGCCCTGTACCGAGGCCTCGTCGCTCTGTGGGTTGTCGTCATGCTCAACTCTCGGAACCCTAGTTGGCTGCTGTCATGGGGTCATCCTGAAAAGGAAACAGGTGCGCCACGGTCAGAACAGTATACATGGTGAGCTGACAAAAAGTAATCACAACAAAAACTTGAAACACACATGCAATCAATTTTTTCACACATTAAGTCGGAAATCAGAAGTCAGGGTCCAGGTGTATGGATATGTCGGCCACCGCACCAACATTGGACTCCCTGGACTGATAAACACACCCAATACGCTTAACATTATTGCTTCACATAGGAAAAGATTAGATTCCAAAGTTCTGCGGAATAACTGAACTCCTTTGATACCAATTTTTTACGACCCGTCCTCGGGGCCCGTGCCTTGACTACCCCAAGCCCCCCTTCCATAGGTAAGGGGTTGGCGACTAGAACCAAGGTGTAAATCCCAGTAAAAAGGGAAGGCATTCCCTTTGTAAAGTAAACAAACACCACAGAGAAAGAAAGTAGTAGAAGTAACACTAAGAAAAAACTAAGTACAACAGTAAGTGCGGAAAAGTAAGTGGGCCAATATACAAACCCAAACTGAAAGTAAAGTACAACTGGAAGGGAAAACAGCAACTGAAAAGTAAGCCGCAACGTCGAGCTGTCCACTGGAAGTCCCACCTGAAGGGTGAGTACAGATGGCATCCACAGCTCCTAGGGTCCAGCCATCCGCTCCGAGTACGTCCCGCCCAGTGGCCCACCTCCGGGTATCATCCTACTCCGCAAGCCTCAACCACGATCAGCGCTGTCCGTCGTCTGCAACCAACACAACGTAGTGCGGGCATAGCCCGTGAAGGGTGAGTATAAGCTACTCAGTAGGGACCCCGAGACCCCCGAAGGTCTCCCAGAATCCACAAAGGAAACATATAATCACGAAGTAACATCTGACACTGCTTAGGTATATACCCATACATATACCTATGTCATCAATTCTCGTTCGGATCCAACATCCGAGCCCAAGTACTACCCAGTCCACACAGGAAAGAAAAACGTAAATCCACACAGGATAGCACAACACAATCCACAAAGGAAAGAAAAACAGGATTCAACTCAGACAGGAATACTTATTTATATGATGATAGAGATGATCAGATATTTCCACTGATTCATCTAAGCTGTCGGACCCACAAAGGATCAATAGGTACTAACCCCCACAATGACCCACACAGGATTTATCATGAAGTTGAAACCATAGCTATTTGGAATCTCCTTCTCTATCAAGTACAGTGGGTATGTCGCTACAACCAAGCGCTTCCCTCTAAACTTGGACTGTTGTAGTACTCCACCTATCGAGTACTGTGGGCCTCCTACTACAACCAAGCACTTCCCACCTTGGGTCTGCCGCTACAACCAAGCGCTCCCCCTCATAGCCTCTAGAGGTACTCCTTCTATTGAGTACCACAGGTCTGCCGCTACAACTAAGCGCTCCTCTGCCGTGGGTCTGCTGCTACAACCAAGCGCTCCCCCGTGCTGCTACAACCAAGCGCTCCTCCGTCGTAGGTCTGCCGCTACAACCAAGCGCTCCTCCTTCGTGGGTTTGCCGCTACAACCAAGCGCTCCCCCTCATAGCCTCCATAGGTACTCCTTCTATTGAGTACCGCGGGTCTGTCGCTACAACCAAGCGCTCCTCCGCAGTCGGTCTGCTGCTACAACCAAGCGCTTCCCACTAGGCTATCCATAAAACACCGAGTCGTTTGATCAGTAGTGTTCAAGTCTCAACCGGCTCTAGGGTTTCCGTACACAGCAAGCTCGTTCCGGGAGGGTCCACTCCGCGAGCCAAGAGGTCGATGCATCAACTGACATGTAGTCCGGAGTTGACGTATCCCAAAAAGTACCGTAGTGGTCACTACCGAACCCACGGAGGATTCCCGTACTGTCTTCATTGTCATCGCAGACGCAGCCAGCTCTAGGGTTCCCGCACACAGCAAGCTCGTACGGGAGGGTCCGCTCCATGAGCTGAGGGGCTGATACATAAACTGACACATAGTCCGGAGTTGATGTATCCAAAAGTTCCGTGTCTTCAAAAGGAACTCAACGTCATAGACGGCGCGTCAATCGGACGCTCGGTCTGAGAGTTATTGGCTTTTTCGTCCCAGGGGCCCGGTTGGTTTTTAAGGAAAATCCAACCCGAACGTACTCCACCTGCATCCAAACCTCGAGCAGAGTAAGCCAAAAGATCCGTCTCACTTAGAGGAATCCATCAAAGTCGACAGCACGTCAATCGGACGTACGGAGCTTAAGATATAAGTGTTTTCGCTCTGAGGGCCCGGTTGGTTTTGTGTAAAAACCAACCCGGCCAAACCCAAAGTACTCCGAAACCTTGCGTGCGATATACCGAAACGACTGTCTCGATCCAAGGATCACATCACCACTGACAGTGCATCTATCGGAGTCTCGTAGCCCAAGATACGGGCAAAATACCGAAAAGGTCCGAAAACGGGGGGTCTGGGCCCAACACCCCCCCCCCCCGGGTCGGCCCAAACCGGGTCGACCCGACCCGGGTCCAGGTCCAACCCGGATGGCGTGACCCGGCCCAGCTGGGGTGGCCCGGCCCGGCCTGGGCACGACCCCCGCGTGATGGAGCCGCGGCCCCACGTGGGGACGCCCTTGCCAGCGGACGCGGCCGGGCTGTCGCGTCCCGTCCTCCTCCGGTCCCGCGCGGTCGCGGGACCGCGTGCTGCCGTTGCGGCGGTTCCTTCCGGTGGCGGGCCGGGCACCGGCGGGCTGCTCCGCGGACCACCGGACGAGTTCCAGTGGTCGAAAATTCACGTCGTCTTCACCAAAGGCCCTCACGGAGTCCGTTCTTCACTACGAGGACCTCGCATCGCCCGTGAGGCCTGCTTTGTCATCATCTGCCATTTCGCACACCAAGAACGAAAGGGTGGTGGGTTCGGACTTGTTCGTTGGTCCGAACACACCGCATTAGCGGTTTTAAAAGTCTCTCAAAAATTTTAATCATACGTCGCGGGAATAAATCACAAATATTTAAATGAATCAAACCCCCTACCTCAATGTTGTCGTTGAACGTGAGCTCGTCGCGGAATTGACCGTCGCGGAAGGAGAGGATCGTCGCGTCGTGGAAGGGGCGTCGTAGTCATTGCGGTACACGGCGTCGCGTCGACGATCTCTGAGGGTTACAAACACACAGATTTAATTGAACCAATTAAATCCATGTTTGGGATATAATCCACAAAGGAAAATTAAAAGAACCGTAATCCCCTACCTCAATTGGTTGTTGATCGAAGGTTATCGCGGGGAAGGAACTCCGTGGAAGAATGTCGTAGAAGGAGAATCGTCGGCATCGCCGTACACGGTGTCGCGTCGTCGATCTCCAAGGGTTCGGCGTTCTTCGTTGCCTTTCATCGAAGGCCGGCGTTCTTCGTCGACGATGATGCGTTCTTCGCGTTCTTCGCGTTCTTCGCGAAGGAGGATGAAGATAGAGTTTCTCCAAATCTTCTCAACAAGCCACACCCAAGAAAAACATGTGTTGGTCTTATTTTATTCTTATGCCAAAAATTTTAAATTCAAAGTTAAGAAAAGAACCATTAATTCGATGAATTAATGGTAACGACTTAACTGCCCAATTAATTGGGGCATTTAGAAATTAAGAAAATGCACCGGATGACTTTCATTTAAAAGGGGTTTTCGCGGGTGCGTTACTTAGAGGAAAAGAAATGGTTGGGATCGTGCGGGCCCCACCTCACAAATATCCTACCCAGAGGGTAGGATATTTTGGGTTCCACCCTATCTGCTTCAACTTAGCTTAAGTGGTTTTAAGTGTCTTTAAGTGGCTTTAAGTGAAATAAAATAAAGTTGTTGCACCACTTTATTTTCTTTTCTTAACTTAACCCCAAAAATTAAAAACCACACCTGAGAAAACGCAACTCCGGAAATGGTGTTTCTAAGAAAATATCGGCGCTACGATTCTATCGGTGCCCTCAGAATTTGATTCTGAGAACCGGTTCAAAAGTTAGAAAAACTCGCTCGCTCGTTCACTGAATGTACACGAGCCAAACTTCAGAAAATGATTTCGGGCACACTGGGCCTCGGAATCAGGTTCC
Source organism: Viscum album (assembly GCA_963277665.1). Taxonomy (NCBI): domain Eukaryota; kingdom Viridiplantae; phylum Streptophyta; class Magnoliopsida; order Santalales; family Viscaceae; genus Viscum; species Viscum album. Next base: position 1,169,587,758 of record OY728151.1, on the reverse strand, counting down.
TTCAAAAACTGCGTTCTTTTAAAATTCCAAATAAAATTAAGAAAAAAAAATTTCCTTGAATTTTATGGGTCTTTACATATTATATCTCTATTTATTCTAGTTTTTATATTTTTTATCACAGAGAAAAGATTAAAACATATGGATTATCATGAATGGGCATGTGACCAGGGGTGGGTAAGGTTAATATTTGAAACAATATTCTAGTTTCTGAAAGAGGTTTATGATGGGTTATCAAGACTTTTGAGAAATTAAAATTTATTAGGAAGTTATATGTATGTTAATCCAACATAGATGAAATTTTTTAGTTTTCAAGAAAATTATAATGAAAAATTTCGAATTCCTATAAATATAAAAATAAAAAATCCTTGAGAAATTATGTAAAAAGTATTTAGTTTATTTCAATCAATTTAGGCCTTATGCATCAGTTTTTTCTTCCTATCACATGAAATGGTCCTTGGGAATTCTCTTAAGCATCATCTCATTAATATGTTAAATAAATTTTGTGCCCATAATTGTACATTGGGGTAATTTCCTTGAAATTTTATGATATATTAAATTATCTTTCATAAATAAAGATATATATTATCTAATTGGTTTAAATTAATTTGTGAAAAATAAAAATGACTCGGTACATGAGTAAAAATAATGATAAAAATGTAAACCTATAATTTTCTAATGGATAATTCTTGAAAATAAATCGACCCTTGTTAAAACATGAATGAAAAATGTGTGGATAATTACTTTAATATGTATTTCTATGATAAATAATTTTGAAAAATATTAATAAAATGAATTTTTTTTCGAATGTATACATTATGAACTAATAGAAATTATTATAAATGACATAGATGAAAGTTTTTCTATTCATACAAAAAAATTAAACAAAAACCAAATGATTTTTCTAAAATATTTTGAATAAATATTGTATGGTGATATAGAACCATTATTCACTATTATGAAATATTTATTTTGAAATTAATAGAGTAGAAGAGAATGTGTATTTATATAAAATGTAATAATTAGAATAATATGTGTCTTTTATTGAAATTATTGTCCAAAGAATGATTAAAATCATCAAAATAGAATTATAATCATCTGTTGTTAATGAAATGTTGGATGAATATGTTCATATTTATAAATTATTATCTATTACGAAAACAATTTAGGAGAAAATATTTTTTAATTGATGAAGACATTTTTTATATTGAGAAAATATTTGATGTCATAGTACTCAATGATTCATATTTTATTTATTATGCTCATATTCACAAAAATACTTTTTTTGACATGTATAAGTATTTAAAAATCCCAATGATAGTATTATATAGTTACCCAATTTTCCTGACATTAGTTTTTTGGATTATTGGAATAATTATAAAATTTTTTATTGGACTAATTAATAATGATATTTAAATTTGAATGATATATGAACTAACATTCTTTTCTAGATATTTTTCACTCAAAATAATATTTTACCATTTATCTTATAGTAAAAATAAAGAAGAGTGGTTTTGAATTCTTTTCACATGGCTGATAGAAAATTCTTCCCAGTACTTATTATAATAATATTTTGATTTAAAATAATACTGGTTGAAGGTACATTGTTAGAATTGATAATTTTAAAATCATTAGATTCCAACCATATTTGTAAATGACATTACTCAACATGATGTTTCCATTACTCCCACGGTTAGATTTTTAATTTTAGGTAATGGAATGAAATTTGGAAGTAGTTAAATGAATGTTTTTGTTTATAAATCAAACAATATAAATTAGTTTATTCTATAATTGAAAAATTGACCATAATTGATGAATTTTACTCATGATGTTTTTTCATGATAGACAAAAAATTGAAAATATATGTCAATAGGAAAATTTTATTTTATAAACAAATATTTATTATAGATCAAAAAAATGAAATATTTAATTCTTTTGGGTAAAATGGATCTAGAGTATATGAAAATTACATAAAAACCCTTAATCTATTAGAATATAAAATCAATTAGGGGATGTTTGCGAGGTTTAATTCTTACCTATATCTATTATGTGTGATAACTTATGTGTCATAAATATTTGAGATAATCTTTTTTAAATGTCAATAAAAATGATTGGTGAACATGTACCATAATAGAAATGTAAATTTTAAAAAATATGTATATTGGAGTAAAAATCCATTGCATATCATCTAGAAAATAATTTTGTGACCCCTCAAAAACACTAAAAGTGTAGCATTTATTTGATAGTGTGTATGACACGAAACACCAATCATATAAATGAATACAACCTTTTGAGGAATTATAGTATATTTAAAATTTTAAATAAATTTAATATATCATATGGCTTCGAATGCAGAAAATAGCATGTTACCTTGAATCACAGACACAAAAAAATCTTTGATAACATAAGTTACAAACAATACCAAGTTTTACCACAAAACAATATATTATTAAAATAATAATATTTAATATAATAAGACTAAAAATACACATTAAATTATAAGTTATGAATAGTATTGACTAAATTTTGACTTTATAAATATATTACGATATTAAATGTTTTTACAATCACAAAATATATTTTTTGGTCATAATATAAAAGAAAACCCAATATTACGCATAAAAATCTATATTTTTCTAAAGGAAATTTTACCACTATTTAATGGAGACTATTTTAATTCCATTTTATAGAAAATTTTAAATTTTATATATAACTATAACCTTTTTTTAAAATAATAACATAAAATTGGCATAGGGTAAATTTTTCGTATTTTTCTTTAAAGTTTTATTTTTTGACGAATAGTGAAAAATACTAAATTTTAATTGAAAAATAAGTTTTCCTATCAATAATTAATAACGATAAATTATATTTTAAATTGTTTTTAATGTTAAATTATATAAATTATGAAACAATTAATCCTATTTAGTTCAGTAAAATCAATTTCACTTTGAAATTGGATAAAAAATAATTCCAAACATTTGAACATTTTTACATTAAAACCCCACTTGGTCATCCGCATATGGGTGTAGATTTAAATTAATTTATAGAACATATTTGATTGGAATTTATAAAAATAGATTAAATATTATTATTCATAATAATTTATAATGTCTAGTATGGTCAAATTAGTTATTTACCATAAACATTGGTGAAAATAATTAATATTTATTACAGTAATTAAGAGAAAAATTAGGTTAACAAGTGTTTAACCATAAATATTAGAGCCAAAATGAAACAGAATGTAGAAACCCTGATTTCTGGTATGTAAACATTTATTTTTTATCTTAAATATATAATATATATGGGTGATGTTTGGACGCTATGGGAGATCGTTAAATGTGTTTTTTGGGCTTAAGGGAAGGTGTACAGGCTGCATAAGGTATGTCCAAACCGTACGACAAGCTAGGAGAAACTGTGCCCTTTGAAAATGGATTGGGTATTTTAAGGTAGTTTATTTGGCATGGTTTGAAAAAATTTAGGGATACTGTGTGAGGAGAGTGTGCGAAGGGTTATCCTTAAAGAAGTGGCTAACGCACGGTTAGCGCTATGTTTTCCTAACTATGTGACTAAACCGTGCACATGGTCAAAGATAGATCCTAAAAAGTATATCTAACACATTTTTGCCTTTTAGTTTCTCATTTCCCTCCTATGTGACCATATCTTTGGATTTTTATTTCCTAATGGTTAAATAAGGTTCTTGCGTTAATCTAGATGTGATACAAAGGCTTCACTTGGTGATTTTAAGCTAATTCTTCACGCAAAGGGTTTGTACTTAATCGTTTATGATGTTTTTCTTAGATCTACTTTTCCCCTATTCTCATATTCATAGATCTACACCTACTGTGAGTAAAAATAATGTTGTCGGTGTCAAATATGTTTATTTTTTGTCTTTTCTGTGACATGGGATGAGATCTAAGGTGTGTTCATGAAGTATTAATTGGGTTTTGTCGGCGTTCTTCAACCGTTTATTGTTTTTTCCCGAACACTAGAGGTAAGTGGCATCACCATCGACTCTTATTTATAGAATTTATTGGATTAGTTTCAATTTTATTTATCTGATTGAAATTTATTGTGATCTATTCATGGAAAGAAAGATATGAATCCTCTTTAGTGATGATTCATTATTATTGGTGAAATTGAAGAATTGTGGAGACTTGTTGTCCAATGTGTTTTAGTATCTTGATATTAGAATGTTAGTTTTAAAAATTGGATTTTCTGGAATTTTTAAATGACTTGTTTGAAAAAATGAGTTTCCTATAAAATTATTGTTTTGTTGAAATGGGTTTCGCATGCGGATATTGACATCATTTTTTTACAGTTATAAGGACTGGTTGAAATATGACCTTATTCTCGGTACCAAAGGTGTAATGGAACATGGGATATAATTATATTTTGACAACATGGTAGATCGAAAAGTGATTCCTCATGGTTATTGAACTATCATAACAATACATTCATGGTTGGTGGTGTGGATATGTGAAATTGAATGACTTTTCCAAGGGAAACATGTGAAATGGTTTTAAGGAATTTCCTGGTTGTTATCATGAAATTTTTTTACTGTAAAATTTAGGGACATAACACATGTTTATATTAGGTTTTTAACTATTTTTAAAAGTTTTTTATATTTTGTTATAAATGATTTAGGGAATTGTTTCATATAAATTATTTTATATAAATGTTAATAAATTGTCTTTCCTATTGGCATGAGTAGGGAAGTCATTGGGGAAAACCCACTATGTTTTATTACTCACGCATGCTTTGGAACTTTGGTGATTTTTCATATGTCATATACTTGGACATGGGAAAAGGTAAAGTATACCACGTCTTTAAAAATACTTCATGATACTTTTAATCTTTAGGGATGTTGGAGCATAGATCTTGTGGAGCATGGAGTCTTATGGTCATATTGGAGTTTTATTAGTTATCGTCTATTGTTTACTTTCTTGTGAGTTGGATTCCACTTTAGTACACATTGTTTGGTTTTGATAAAAATGAAATGGTTGAGTTTTTTTCTTTTTATCATCCAACATATAGTGGTTTCTTTGGTTTTGTTATTGGATTAATTGTTTTATTCTTAAAGGGTAAATCATTCCCTATATGTATTGAAACCCTTTGACATTTATTTCTAGCCTTTGGTGGATTGGGGATGTCACTTAATCCATTATAAATCCTCTCCTCCTTCTTAAGGTAATGAGAAGGGGCATGATGTTACAAATGGTATCAGTTTTTCTTGGTCTAAAAGCTTGTTTCAGATAAATGGTATTAGCTTGTTCCATTCCTCGTCGAACTAGTAGTCATCTTTTTTCTGGTCTGGGAGTTGAATTTATTTTGGTCAATTACTTATGTGGTGATCTTATAAAGTAGTAATATTTTCAGGACATGAAATGTAGAGAATAAAAAGACGTATCTAACCTTTTTATACTAAACTTTAGGTTACCGGGGAGTTGTGTTCATAACAGTTTTGGAGACACTTATGTTTAAAATATCATTATCATGGGTTTATCCAATGAGAAGATCATGACATGAATTAAAAGATTGACTTCCCACTAGGATTTTATATATAATTGAATATAATGATTTATGATTTTGCATAAAAGTTCTCATTTTTCAATATCTCTGAAACTGGTTTCAGATGAATGATTTTGAAAGAGAGAATAGTTGTGGTATTTGGAAAATGGTTTTATTTTCAAAATCAAGTTCAATGTTTTGTAAAATGGATTAACATGGTAACAATTGATTTGGGAATGTAATGATTTTATAGTTGATGTGATGGAATTTGAAATGCTAAGACTAATGTTGATAGATACTGAGACTTATTTCATTTTTTAGTATCATTGAAAATGGAACAGGGTAGGCATCATAGAGACCAACTAGAAGAAGATGAAGAGAATGTGGTAGATCCTAAGCCACATGTGAACCAAAATTTGGTTCAAAGTATCGTCCATGCATTTCAAGATATGGAAATAGGATACCTAAGGGATGAAATATGTTCTCAATATCACAGACTATACAGAGATAGTGAATTTAGAAATGATGGCTGAACGAGACATTTTAGGAACTATGGGAGGAGAAATAATGTTGATACCCATGGGATGTGGAGGAAACTATAATACTGAGATATAGTGGAAGAGGGACATCTATATCCAGGGTGGGAGAGGGATTCAGAATCATATTATTGTATCAGTGAATCTCCCTCTGAGACCCATGACTAAAAATGGATGATTCCAATGTCATTAATTCTACTACATAAAGAGAGAGTGTAAATCACAACCAATATCATTCCATAATTTTAACATGATGGGACATCTTAATCACTATTGTCACAGTGCTCTAAGATCAGGTGCTCGAGACACTTCTCAAGTGTCACAAGAGTCATATTCTTTGATGAGGTGAGGAAAGAAGAATCAATCTTAGTAGCAGAGTTGAGCTAGCCATGGTGATTATTGGAATACCATAACTACTAAAAAATGGAAATCTCAACAAGCCATCAAGGATTAGAATGCATCGATGAATCAATTATAAGTATTTTATTTGGTGCTTGTGTATTATCAGGTTGGACCATATACGGTGATAGGTATGATTCATTTGAATTATACCCTTATGCAAGTGTTGTTGTATACTGTTGCATCGCATTCATATATTTCTTCTCTATTTGTTGATTTTATAACTTTAAAACATGAGATGATTCCTTCTATGATAAAACTTCAAACTCCTCTAAGTCAAAGAAAATGTTGATATTTTATGTCTAGAGAATGTTCTATAGTTTTTATGGAGATGAGACAAAGTGGGACATTGTGGTGTTGGAGATGGATGTTTATTATATAATCCTAAGTATGGATTGGTTGACATTGTTTAAGGTTCACATCGAATTTTATAGAAGAAGATTTAGTTTAATGAATAAGAACAACACCAAGAATCTTTTCAGAGGATAAATGATTGTAAAGACAGGTGCAATAGGCTTGTTGGAACCATAGGTGGGAAATATGTATTACTAGTTGGCGATATTGGCTTTATAATCGATGGAAGAGATCAAGGAAAAAAAATTTCCAACAGTGGTGGATCAATTTTTAGATGTTTTCCCCAAGAGTATATCAGGGTTACCACCTATAAGAGAAGTCAAGTTTATGATAGATATCCATCGGGAGACTAGTACTATTTACCTACATCATATAGGATAGATACAATTAAATTAATGGAGCTGAAAGTGCAGTTGGAAGAACTAGAAATAAAGGGTTCCATTCCACCGTGCATATCTCCATAGGAAGCACCAGTCATGTTCGTAAAGAAAGAAGATGGAATTCTATGGTTTTGTGATGATAAAGAATACATATCAACTTCCTAGCATTGATTATCTATTTGATCAATATAGGGGATCTTAGTGCTTCTCTAAAATTGATTTACGATCAGTATATCACCAACTGTGAGTTTGGAAGGAGGATATTCTAAAAACAGATTTCAAAATAACATATAAAAATTATGAATATGTGGTAATACCTTTCAGTGATACAAATGTACCAGCAATCCTTATGGCATTGATGAATCAGTTGTTTTAGAGATATCTTAATTCTTTGTTTGTGGTTTTTTGGATGGAGTAAAGTTGTATTCAAGGACAAGGGATGATCATGAGAAACACATGGAAAATTTATTGTGAATTTTTGGAGATCAACTTTTGTTTTATAGACTATCGATGTGATATTTTTTGATATAAGAGGTACTCTTTATTGGCCTTGTAATTTCTGAAAAATTATTTTTAGTGTATCCAGAGAAGATAGAAGTTTTTATCTCTTGCCTACTTTCAAATAACGTCTTTGGGATATGAAGATATCTTGGTCTCGTTGGTTATTATCGATGCTATTTTTCATGACTTATTATGGCTAGAATAACCTATGATAGATTTGAAAAAGAAGGAATATTCATTTCAATGGATTGAATAATGCCTTAAATTTTTCCAAGAAGTGAAAGGTCATCTTACAAAAACACCTATCTTGATTATGATGGAATGAGGACTATGGTATGTGGTGTATTATGATGATTCGAGATCAGGGTTGGGATGAGTTCTCATGCAGGGAGACTATGTTTTTTCCTATGGATCATGAATATTAAGGTTTAATGAAAATAATTACCAAACACATGATTGGGAATTATCTACAGTTGTCCATGCCTTGAAGACTTGGTGTCATTTTTGTTTTGGTGAGAAATGTATTGTGTTCATGGATCATAAGATCTGGAAACATATTTTATAAAATTTGTATTTTAATATAAGAAAATTGGGATGGATGGAGTATCTACAGATGTTCGTAATTGAATTTATGTATACACTGGGTAATGAAAATTTAGTGGTTGATGCATTAAGTATAAATTCATATGCTCAATTGGAAAAAGAATCTTCTGATGAGTGGAAGTGTATTTTAGACCTGGATGATATGCATGCAGAATGAGAAGATCGAGGTGATGTTGCAGTTTTCATCTCAGGTAGTTCCTATTTTGATGAAGATGATAAAGGATTCATACACATCAGATGATTGATGAGTTAAAATGAGTTCAAATCTCAATGGTGGGGAGACTATTTAGTGTTGTAGCCTGGATGAAAGTTTAGTGTATTTCTTTAGGAATAATATGGTTGTACCTATGGCTTGTCAAGAAAAACCTCTTCATGCTTACCACCATTTGAGATGGGCTATTCATCCAACAATACAGAAAATGTATAAGGATTTAAAAGCACAATTCTGGGGGAATGGTATGAAACAGAAGATGGTTGAGTTTGTTTCAAAGTACTTAAAATCTCATCAAGTTAAGGAATAGAATCAGTAAATTTAGGTTATGTTGTTATCTTTACCAATACTAGTGTGGAAGTTGTATAAAATAAAGATGTATTTTGTCATAGGTATCACCAGAATTTTTTAGAAACACGATACCATATGGGTGATAGTTGATCGACTCACCATGTCGGCTCATTTCATCACTATTATTGAAACTAAAATGGTGGGGGATTTTTCCAAAATCTATATACGAGAATTTATAAAGAGACATGGAATAATTGTTTCAATATTCTCAGAAAGAGACCGTAGGTTCATGTAATTTTTCTAGAAATCCTTATAAAAATCAATTGGGACTCAGTTGACAATGATTATGGTGTATCATCATCATAAGGATGTGAGATCTGAATGAATGATTCAAATGTTTCAAGGAATTAGGGAGCTTGTGTTATAGATTTTGGTGGATCATGTAATATCATGATTCATTGGCGTAGTTCTCAAATAACAACAACTATCAGGCCTCAATACATATGGATTCATTGGAAGCATTGTATGGGCATCCTTTTCATTCTCCATTATGTTGGGTGGAAATAGGCAAGACTTATATTGTTGGTCTGATCCTTTTCTAGGAAAAAAATAGAGAAGATTTAGTTGATTAGAATGAAAATGAAGACAGATATGAGTTTTTAGAATTGTATGTGGAACATCGTTGACGTCCATTGTCATTCGTGGTGAGTGATAATGTTTTCTTATGGATTTCTCTAAGGCTTGGTAAATAATGTTTTGGGATTAATAGAATGTTATCTCATAGATACATAAGCCATTTCTAGATACTGGAATGGGTTGAAGAGGTGGTATATTAGTTGTAATTTCACCCATGGTTCACTACAGTGCATAATGTGTTCCATGTATCATAGTGGAAAATGTATCAACAAGATCTAATCCTTAAGATCAGATGGGATCACGTTTAACAAGAGTTATATGCTTCCTTAGTAGATATACCAATGGAAATTGTGGATAGGATGAAAATATCCTTTCATGGAAAAATCATTGGTCTAGTATAGAATTAGGGGAAACTTGGTCAGATTCATGAAGATACTAGGGAAAACAATAAGTAATTGAAAGAGAAATGTCTGTAACTCTTTTATGACACTATTGGTTTTCTACTTTCCTAGGATGAAAATATCAATGGTGGGGAGAATGTATCACCTCCCAGTATTTGGTATATAAATATTTATTTTTTATTTTAAGTGTATAAAGAATATGTGTGATATTTTAATGAGTTGGGTGAACATTAAATGTGTTTTGGGGGATAAAGGGATAGTGCCCAGGCTATGCATGGTTTGTCCAAACCATGCAACATCCTTGAAAAAATAGGCCTCTTTGATAATGGAATGGGTATTTTGAAGGAGTGCATTCATCATGGTTGGCGCATAGTTATGGAGACTGTGCAAGTATATGATGTGAAGGGTCATCCAAAATGTAGTGTCTAATGAATGGTTAGCACAAATTTTTCAAAACCAAGAGACTAAACCGTTCACAAGGCCGGAGTAAGATCCTAAAAAATTGGATCTAATCTATCTTTTCCTTTAAGTGTCTTGATTTCTCTGCTATGCAGCCGTATCTAGGGAATTTTCTTCCCCGAAGGTCACGAGAGGTTCTCTCATTGATCTAGAGTCAATATGAAGGCTTCACATGGTGATTTGAATATGATTCATCGTGGTAAGTGTTCTATCTTCATCAATTTTGACATTTTTCTTAGATCTACTATTCTCCTCTTCTCAGTTTCATAGATGTATGCCTGTTGTGGGTAGATATAAAGTTGTGGATGTTGAATGTGTTTTGTTTTGTATGCAACTGTGATATGGTAAGACATATAAGGAATGTTCATGGGGTTTAAACCCAGTTTCGTTGGCATTCTTCATCCATTTATCATTTTTTTAAACTCTTCAGGTAGGTGGATTCAATCAAGATTCATTTTCATATAATTCATTGTTTTAACTTAAAATTGATTTAATTGATTGAAATTTACTTTGATATCTTGGTTAAAATCATGATATAAATCCTCATTAGTGCGGATTTATGGATTTTGGTGAAATTATGTAATTGTGGAGATTTTTTGTCCAATGTGGTGTAGATTTTTGTTTTTAAAATGTTAGTTTTAAAATATGGATTTTCTACAATATTGAAATGGTTTGTTAGAAAAAAAATTCAATAAAAATATTTATTTATAAAAATTATTTTGGATCGTGGTTTTTGACATGGTTTTTTGGGAATACTTAGTGTGTTTGTGTTCATATTATATTTATAAGGCTTGGATGAATTATGACATTGTACTTAGTGAAAAATTTGTAATGGAACATGGTATAGAATTACCGTGTGACAACATGGTAGATCAATAATAGACCGCTCATGAGTATGGAACTATCATAAGGATACATGCATGGTTGGTTGTTTGGATATGTGAAATGTAATGACTATGCCAAAGAAAACATGAGGAATGGTTTTAAGGCTTAGTTTGGTTGTTTTCATGAAAATATCATTTACTAGAAAATTGGGTGAAATAGAACTCATATATATTTGGTTATAAAAAAATTTAGAAGTTGTTTATAATTTTTTACAAACATTTTTTTGGAATAATTTCATATAAATTGATTAATTTTAATGTTTCTCGCATTTCTATCCAAGTGACATGAGTAGGGAAGTCAATGGGTAAAAACTAATGAGTTTTAGTACTCATACCTGTTTTGAACATTGGTTCTTTTGAAGATTTAATATATTGGGGCATGGGAAAAGCTAAAGTATAACATGTTATTAGTACAAACTAATGATACTTGGTATATTTGGTGATGTAGCAGCATGGTTATTTGTTAAAATGGATTCTTCTATTCATCTTGTAGTTTTATTAGTATTCTTCTACAGTTTAAATTGACTTAAGTTTGGCTTATACTGTAGAAAACTTTGGTTAGTTTTGATAAAAATAAATGGTTGATTTTTCATTATTTATATCATACATCATATTATGGTTTGTTTTGTTTGGTTATTTGATTACGTTTTTTATTCTTAAAGGGTAAATTGTCCCCCACATGAAGTGAAACCCTTCAGAATTTTTTTATTGCCTTTGGAGTCTTGGGGATGTTCCTAAAGGCCCGGTAATTCCTCACCGCCTTCTCAAAACACTGATAAGGGGATGGATGATAAATAGAAACTGGTCAAAAACCCCATTATATGAATTTATTTTTACCCTATTCTCCATTTTATAGTTTTTTTTTATAATTGGAGCCACTAGACATGGAAAAATTTTGGTGGAATTCAATTTGAAAAAATTTAAAAGAATGCCACTGTTCATCGACTATAAAAAGGCACTAACACCTCCAACATATTCAAACATCTCAAGAAATTTTCCATACCAAATATTTTAACATATAATCTACCAAATTACCTCCCCTATTCCTTGTAGAATTTAATTGGGCATAACCCAAAACAATGAAGTCTTTTGGTATAAACCAAAAAGAGTAACCTGAATAAGAGGTACCATTATTCAATGATAACATTTCTTTTTTATTTATTTATATACCTCTTCAATTATTTTTATATCAAGATTATATAATAACCTCATTATCATCAATATAAAGAGATTTTTTTATGATGAGTATCCATCCTACACTTTCACTCACATCCATGGACATGGGATACACAATCATCTTTTATGTGTACGAAGGACTACTACCTCGCAAACCTACGTTGTTAATTCTTCCATTTACCACCCTTTGAGGTTGGAAATAAAAATTTAATTATAGTTTATATATTATATATATTATATTTATAATTTTTTATGATTATTTATTTTTTATATAACTCATACCTTCATTCTTTACATTTTATGGTAATACAATGACATCATTTTTGAATGTGTGGACTACCGCTTCCTCAATGCAATATGATTGGTTCACACTATACATGGAAATTATTAAGGATGGATTTAATAAAAACATGTGAAATATATGAAAAAAATTTATACTAAAATTATAATAGACATATAATTATAATTTATTTTTCATTATTTTAAATATGACAAAAAAATGGATGTAACGTTCAATCGTACGTACGAACTACTATATCCATGATCGATTAATTTCATTTCCTATTTAAAAATATTATGGATTGTTATAAATAAATATATGATGAATATAAATGATATTTATGTAATGATTTAAATTATGGTGATTATGAAATCATGATCTAATTAATAGGAACAATAAGTAAAAAGTTAAAACATACTAAAAAAACTATGAAATTAACACTCAAAATAGAGAATATAATGAATTATTATTGACAAATAGGTAAAAATATATTATAATAATATATTATATGATATTATAAATATGATTATTGTTAATTTATACGTAAGTGAATTTTTTAAAACAATTGTAAATTAGGTTAAAGGACGTTCACCGGAAAGGAAATGCGAGGTAAGGGATTATCATATATGTTTTTTATATCTCTGTGATAAATGTCATATTTACCATTTAAATAATTTTTGTGAGGTAAATAATACATATTTTGATATATAATATCATGAATTATTTTATATTCAAGGTATTTTGAGATTAAATTTTATTTATTTATTATATGGTGCTTTTAATTAATTGTTTTAAAGTAGTAAATAATTTCAGAATTTGATTCATTTTTATTGGGTTATATTAATTCCTCGTTTGTTGTCAATATTATAAAAAAATCATAGTACATTTTTACTGTATATTGTAGTATTTACACTTGTTTTATGTGGGTTTACATTTGATATACTTAATATATTTATTTATTTATTTTTTAATCAATTTTATGGTGTTTTAAAGGGTTTACTTCATAATTTTATTTTGTTTGGGATTATTTACAATTGAATTTCCATTAGAAGAAAGTACTAGATAATTGTTTAATAAATAAATATATTTTATTCTCTTATGGTTATTCAGGAATGTTTCCATGTAACAGTATAATTTATATATTCTTTGGTACTCATCAAGTTTTAAAAAATGTTTTGAAGAAAACCCGACTTGATTTCTCTGTTTAGTCAAAATAAAACTTTTTTCTTCAAAAAATCATGTTTTATTAAAAAAAATCAAAAGGGATTTAACGTTTTCAAAAGGATTTCATAAATAATTTTTTACTTATTTTTTATTTTATAATTTTTTCCAAGGAATCTTCTTATCTCTTTCTGAAAAAGGCATTTTTCTATCCTTTTTAGCATGAAAAATGAATGTTCTTTTTACCATGTATTACATTTACAAATTTACCCACCATAGTTACGTTAAGGTTTCCTTTTCATGTTTTAAAGTTTATTTATTAAAGAAATATTTTTAATATTTTCAATGAAAATTATTATCAATTTGTTTTTTCAAATGAAAAGGATATTTTCCTCATGAATGTTTTTGAAAGTAATTTTTATAATATTTCCGTTCGTCAATGACAACAACCCTTTAGTTTTACACCAATTGGGATGTGTTGTATTGATAACATCCTTATCCTTACTCTAGATGGTTAATTATTTTTCTAACCATTAAAAATGTTGACATTCACTACATTGATTCCTTTGTTAGTCCCATATAAATGTTCAATTTCCTTTTTATCATTGAACAATGAATTTTACATAATTATACATATCATTTATCATGGATAGGTTCATTTATAAACCTTATTCCTTTGTAAATATATTGTTTTCTTTGAATGTTATTTGATATACTGAGGAAATATTTATAAATGATTATACCTTATTTAATATTGATATTTGATAGAGCCATTTTTATGAATTTAAATCGATTATTTTATATATGAGGATTGTTATGTACATGAAAGTCCTGAGTATGGGATTTTATAATTCAAGACCCATAGGTTGGGTACTATTTAACACAATCCCCACAATACATTGATAGTCTCATGATATGAAATTATTTTTTTAGGCAAATCTTATGGGTTTTCACGACATATGTTTTAAACCGTTCAAAGGATTGATCTTTACTATAATTGTTTAATGTTCCTAGGAAACATGATGTACAATAATTAAGTATTTAAAATATTTAGAATTCAGTTATTATTATTATTATCCATTAATTTTTTTCTATTACATTATCTATGGATGAATTTTCATTATCAGTTTATTGATTTAATATAGTGCATGTTTAGTTATTTACCTTTCCATAATAATTATTCTTTATTAAGTTATTTGAATGTCACTTGTTTCAAAAAATTTCGTTGAAATATTTATTATTCATTATCCATTTATCTAAATAGGATATGTTTTTAGTTTTTTTCCTTTCCTTATTATTTAATCACTTAATTATTAGTTATTGATTACATGGAATGTGTTCTCAAATATTTATATTTCCATATTAATTATTCTTAATGATTCATTATTTCTTCTACTATACTTTAACTTTACTGAGCATTTGATCTCATTATTTTTTTCCTTTCCCTAGGATTCCCTGAAATGTACTATGAATGATTTGCAAGGATACAATAGTTGTAATGATATTATCATCATAAAAAAATGATGTTGTAAATTGTGTATTCATTTGTAACACATAACACATGTATATATCTAGTTTACCAAGAATACTAAAATGCTCAGTCCTTTGGTAAATGATTTATCTGTATGTTATGAAAATTTATTTTTAGTAGGCACTGATTCTAGGATTTATGGGGTTAGGTTTCTACTTTTGGTATTAGATCATGTATTGTAGCATCCTTGGAAACTAGATTTATAAGACATATATTAGATAACATTACCCTAAGATAGAATTAATGAATATGTGTAGAAGAACATACTATAATTTTTGTAAGGTAGAGATTTTGGGATTCCTCTAAGAAATACATCAATGTTTAGATACTATAAGTGTATGTGGCTCTTAAAAAGATGTAGATTGGGGTAATAACTCTAAAAAGGTGCATCTGGCCTCACTTGATCATAACCTGTTATAAAAAAATAGTCTTACTACGCAGGTGGTTTGGAAATCCTATGGGATACGCTTAGGATAATTCACATTCTCCATAGAAACCACTGTGATGTATTTTTATAAACAATGAAAATGAATGATCTAGGGAAAACCTAAGGTGTTTTATATTGATAACAATGTGTCAATATTTAAACATCCTAAAAATTATTATATGTTTTATACAATATGACAATTGATGATCACACTATGGTTTTTGGTTTAAGGAAATTTCCTCTTCTAAATGATTAACTTTAGACCAAGGAAGGACCTATTTGGAATTAAATGGATGATGTATTTATGTGATGAGGTTATATTGAGAACTTTATTTAAAATGTTATTTAATGAATGAATTTCAAGGATGTTCATCATATTTATTTTGAAAATTATTTTAATATGATTTTAGAAAAGGAAAACCTGTATTCTGGGTGATAACCCATCATGTCTAGAAACACTGCATGACATGAACCAATAAACAAAGGATGATAATAATTCCACACCTACCACTAGCCCAAATGTTTTCCTTGTTATTGTGTAATTACTTTTAGTTAAAAAATTTGATGAATAGATGTTAATGATGAACCCATGGAATAACATTTTCCAAAAAATATCCTAACAACATTGGTTTTTGGAAAATAGTTAGAGGAAAATATAATGACTTTTTCTATGGGTATTAAAATCCATCAAAAGAAAATTTTAGTACTTAAAAAGGAGTCCATTCTAGGTTTTCCATTTCATGGAGAAATTGATGAATTAGAATATTATCCAAGCATAAAAAAAGTATATTCTTATTAATAAATTGAAATGTTCCAAGTATGTTTATATCATTATATTCTTAGTAAGTAAAATAATTACTCAAAATAAAGAAAATACTAAAATAAATGTAGTTATAATACCTTATTTTTTGTTCAACCAATGTTCTTTTAAATCATCACTAATGTATGGCTTTGATGACCTCAATATTTTATTTCCTAATGATTTTTTTTGTGACTAATGACCTTAATCACTCACTATAAATATTTATAAATTTACTAAAATTCCATATCACCACCTTACACTAATTTACTCTTATATAGAAACCTAGTTATATGTTATTCCATGTGACCTTTTTTAAAATTCATTCTCTCTTTCTAAGAGGATATTTTACTTACCCTTATCATAATATCGAATTTAAACAATGTAAAATTTAAAATATAAAATACTAGATTCTTGGTATCATATTTAAACTATGAGGAAATAATTAATTTAAGGTGGGTAGAATTTGATATCTGAAAAATTATAAATGATTAATATTTATTCGATATCATGTATGTCATACAACACCAAACGTAGAAAATAATATAACCTCTCAATAATTTTTGGTATGTTTAATATTTTAAATAATGTTAATATATTCTATATCATTAAATGTAGGAAATAATGAGTTAGATTTCATCACACACAACAAAAATTTTCTTCAATAGCTTACATTACTCACAATACCATGTTTTTCCAAAGAATAATATATTATCAATATATTATAATTTAAAATAATAATACTAAAACAGTAAATTAATATTGATGTTATTAATAATATTAAATAACATATTAGAATATATATATTATAAAACCAATCAAATGTTTTGACATTAATCTAATAAATGTTTAGTCATAATATAAGATGAAACCCAATAATTCACACAAAAACTGTAATTTTTTAAAGGAAATTTTACATCCTATTAAAAGAGAAACTATTTTTAATAATGTTTTTGGCACATTAATAAATTTTATATGTCAAAATAAAAAATATTTTTGAAATTATAATATTAATTTTTAAGGTTAATTTTTCTATTTTTCTTTTGAGTATAATTTTTGATGAATAGTGAAAAACAATGAATTATAATTAAAAACCAACTTTTCATATCAATAATTTATAAGGTTAAATTATATTTAAAATTAGTTCAAAATTTAAATTATATAAATTATATAAAAATTTACCCAAATTAGTTCATTGATAAAACTTTACTTTGAAATTGAATATAAACACAATTCAACCTTTTTAACTTTGTTACTTTGAAAACCTGCTTTTTCGTTTAACTATGGGATTAAGTTTAAAATGAATATCTTAGAACTATGTGATTTTAATTCCAAAAAAAAGGATTCAATACCAGGAATAAAACATATTTTAAAATTTATATAATGTTAAACTTATTTTCTAAAAGGAAGGATTACTAAAATCAATTAAAATAATTATATCGGTTACGAGAAAAATTAGCTTACAAAGGGACTAAAACATAAATTTAAGGTCCAAAATGACCTAGAAACTTGTCCAAAATCTATGGGATGGAAATATTTCTACTATATACTCCATTTAATCTAATTTTGTTTATTATTAGAGCCACTTTACATGGGAAAAACATGGGCATAATTCCCTTTTCAGAAATTTGTGAGAATGCCACACCTCTATTATAAAAAGGAACTCGCCCACCTATATAATCACACCAATAAATCCCTTTATCTCTCCAAAAATATACCCAAATAAGTACCAAAAATATATCTGCTCTTTCTATAAGCCTCACTTTGTAAATAATAGAAACCACGGAAGGATTCTAGTATAAACCAAAAGGACACTACAAAAAAATTTCTTATACAAATAATAATTTATTGAGATATGATATATCGGTTGTTATAAATGAGAAATTCCTACAGATATTGAATTTTATTAGAATAGATTTTAAGTACCTTCACATGTTTTAACCAATAGATATATCTATTTATATTGATCATTTAACACCAACAAACATTTTACCAATATTTTGATCTATTGCTTTATCATATCAATACTATCATATATTTACCAAATAATGAATCTATTACTATTATTTGTTATTACCAATTTTTCTTTACCATTATAAAAATCTATTTCAATAAATTATCCAATAACATAAATTAATTTACCAATATATATTTGTGTGTTTTATTTCCAATAAATGTTATAAATTATAAATATTTTAATAAAATCATATAAACATATATTTTAATTGACAAATTATATGTTTTTTATAATATGAATATATATTTGAAATAAAATTAATGATAAATTATTATAATTTTTGGATAGTTGAATATGATCGAATGTAGTAAAAACTAAAAAAAGATATTCATGTATATATAATTTCATTTTATTTATATAATATAATTTTTAATTCAATAAATATATGTATATACTTTTTTTCATTATATGTAAATTATATATAAATTTATTATGAATCACAATATTTTTAAATTATACCAATAATATGACTCTTTTTCCAAAATTAACAGTCTTGAGTCATAGTGATCAAATCAGTATTACTGTGTCTTCTATTATCCCTCCCAACCCTATTAACATAATTTTATTATAAAAAATGTTATTTTATTATTATTATTATTTTATTTTTACTTTTAACATTTCCTCTTCTCGCATACATCACCCACCCCCTTCCCTTCCCATTTTTGTCGCATGCCCCTGGTAGGAGAAACCCTAGTGATACCCCCCTCCTCAAACACTGGAATGTGCTAATTTTGAGCCTGGATTGTAGTGAGTTTTAGATGTGGTAACCTATGGGAGAGGGGTTATTGGGCTTGTCCCTTCTCCATACCAACAAGTCATTATTTGTTCACCTAGTGGGGTTTCATAGTCTTATTTCACCCCTGGTGACTCCTCCATATAACATGTGTCTTTTTATATATTATTGTAAAAGGATTTCTATATTATATCTAGCATGGATTCACATTTGGAACTGGTAGAATATGGGATCTGAATCTATAGATCAGATCGGGGTTCTCACCAGAGCATGTCATCATCTCTTAATGGAGATCTATTATCAAAATTAAACCATTTATCTTCTTCCACCATCAACATTTAGGCCCTCTATAATCTTATCTATAATATCCCATGGTATTCTTGATGGCGGTTTTGTGTGGTACCTCAGAGATTGATATTTGATGTGAGAGTGTTTGGGTGCGTCGAGCTTGCTGAGGCATTTGAAGTGTGTCATTGGTACTGTTTCTGCATTCGAATCCATGTATATGGTTCACGTCTAACCCCTACCTCCAACTCTGGTTGTGGTTCATTTTCAGGTGTCTAACATTCACGTCTATGAATCTTGCTCTCTATTTTGTTAACATATCATGGACTATATCCACTAGACGAGTGGAGATTATCTTGGAGTAATATCTTTAATTTTATAATCTTCCCTTATGGTTGGTACAATTAGTTATTGGAATGGTTCTGACAATTCATCCTCAAAATCTAAGCTGTAGTTAAATAATGACTTCTAGGTTGAAAAATCTATTGATGTCAATATAAACTTCCAGAAAGATTCTAGAAATTTCTTCATGTTTCTACCATTCTATATGTTGCGAGTGTTTTTATTAGGTGAATCAATGTTAAAAATTTAGTATCATTTTCCATATTTACTACCCTCAAATGGTTGTGATTATGGACTAATTGTAACCTCCCACTTCATATGTGTTCTATCTGAGTCATTTTTTTTAGAATGGATGGGATATTTAGATAAAACGGCAACTTTTATTTCTCTCTGATATGTGTGTCAATGTCATGTATACTTGATATATATTTCTATTCTTTGATGGTGAAATTTCACCTTTTGTATTCACCAAAACTTTCATTTTCATTAATTATTTTTAAGGGTGTTGCGTGGAAAACCAACTCGTGTCTAATATGGTTTGGACTAGATTATATAATTTTGAGTAATGTGTTACTTTTAATTTATGTTTGTGTCATTATAAATAGTTTATGGTCATATTTTAGATAATATTCTTGTAATTTTTATATCATACGTTGTTATTTTCATTTGTTCTGTAAATGGATTTCTTCTATTAATGTGGTCACTTGTTTGTTTACATCCATTTATACTTATAGTAATTTTTCAATTATTTTGATTACTAGTTATTTTTATATCCAGTGTTATGGAAATTGTTTTGGTATTCATTATATAGTCTTGTTGTGGTCATTATGGATACTTTTATGGTTGTTATGGTATCTAGTTATATTACCCTATGGTTGTTTCTGATGGTTATATTATCCTATTATTATGGTCACTATATGTTATTTTTATATCCTGTGTTATTATTATTTATATCTATAATTTAAATGAGAACTATTTGCTAATTGTTTTGTTTGTGTGATCAGAACATTGCTCATGATGATGCATGTCTAAAGTTGAGGGAGCAGTGACATGTGATGCTTCCAGCATAGAAGGGTGGTCCATTACTGTCAAATGGATGAGATTGAAGTAGTGCATGTCCTGATCCATTATAGTAGATAATATCTCATGTGATGTTATGGGGATTCCAAGATAGTGGCCTCTGATGTTTGCAAGAAATAGATTGTAGATGAAGATTCATTGAGTTATAAGAAATCTATCTTAGTGTTTCAACATGTTTAAACATGTTTGTAATATGATTATTGGAGATTATTGTCTTTTCATGATGTTTGAACATGTATTTATATTATATTGGAACAAGTTTTTTTCAAATAATTTCTCTGTTTTTTTGTGTTTTATATATGATAATTTTGTAATTTTTATATAATAAATATTACAATATACTATATATAATTTTATTAATAAATAAATTAAAATTTTTACAATAAATAATAAAATATCAACATTTAGAGTGTAATTTAATAAGTATTATTAATTATTGATATTTATTATAAATTTTAATAGTATTACAAACATATATATTAATTGTATTAATATATTTCTAAATTTTTTACCAACATATATATTATACATTTGTATTATTATAATTTCAATAGAATAATTTTATCTATCACAATAAAATTTAGAAATAGAGTTTTTAGAAATTGTTTTGTGACATGAATTTTTTTGGTAAAACATTTTACCAATATATTATGAACTATTACCAACAGATAAACCTCTATTGTAAAAAGCTAATTATTTTGTATTAGGAGTTTCCTGAATAAGAGGTAATGTTCTTCAACGATAACTTTTGTTTCATCTACATATCCACCCAAAAAATTATTATATCCTAATTATATAATAACATAAATATATTATACATAATATTATGTTTTCATGTTAAGAGTTTGAGCTACACATTTACACACATCAATCAAAATGGGATACACAATCATCGTTTGTGCATACAACAAACTGCCGCCTAACAAACTGATGTCGTTCATTATTCCATTATCTACATTTCATGGTTGGAAAAAAAATTATTTAATTTTTATATATGATATGTATGATATTCATAATTTATTTATGATTCTCAAATTATTATTTAACTCTTACCTTCATTCTTCCCATTTTATGGTAATTCAATGACATCGTTTGTGGACATGTTGACTATCGCCTCCTCAAAGCAATGGGATTGATTCATGATATATATGGTCAGTATATAGGATTTTTATTGATAATAAATATATGAAATATATGACATAAATATGATATTGGTATCATAATATATATATATATATAACTATCATTAACTTTTTAATCTTTTAAATACTTAAAAGAAATGGAAGTAGCATTCAAGCGTATGTACAACCTACCATCTCCAGGAATGATTCATTTAATTTCCTATCTCCAAATATTATGGATTATTGTAAATACATATATACTATGTATATATAATATTTAAATAATATTTTAAAATATTAAGATGATGAAATCATGATCTCATAAATTGAAATAACACAGAACAGGTCAAAATATTCTAAAAAACATGGCAATTAAAACCTAAAATAGTGAAAATAATGAAGGATTTTTAACAAACAGCTAATGAGATCTTATAATAAGATTGTATATGAAATTATAAATATGATTATGGTTTTCATATAAGTTTTTGACATGATAAAAACCATTATACATGAGGTTAATTGGTGTCCACATGAAAGGAAACACAAGAAAATGGATTTTCATCTGTCTTTTTTACATTTTTGCAATAAATTTCATATTCACTACTTAATTATTTTTTGTGCTGTAACTATGACAAATTTTGAAATATTATATCATCAATTATTTTATCTTCAGGGTATTTTTAGTTTCAATTTCAATTATTTCATATATGTGTATTTGAATTAAATGTTACCAAGTGTTAATGAATTTCATAACCCGATTCCTTTTTTTGGGTTATAGTACATCATTGTAGTTGTTAATATTAAAATATTATGTGTGTAATCAATTTTTAGTATCTATTTCTTATTTATACTCAATTTATATACATTTACAATTAATGAAAATAATATATTCATTTATTGATTCTCACATTTCCGTTAAGCACCTTTCAAGGTTTTACTTCATAATCTAATTTTGTTTGTGATTATTTACACATGAATTTACATTAGAGGAAATTATTAGACCATTTTTTAATAAAATATTTAAATTTATTTACTTATTTTAATTAATCAATTTTCCATATAATAGTATAATTTACCACTCTTTGGTACTCAAAATATTTTAAAACATATTTTTTCAAAACCCAGCATCATTTCTCTCTTTGGTCAAATAACATATTTTCTTCTAAAAACCGTGTTTTGAAAATATTTTTAATTTATTTTTCAATTTCCAATTTATTTATTAATTACAATTTTAACCCTTTTTTATTTTAAAAATGTTTTCAAAGTAAAATTCTTTTCTATTTCTGAAAAAAGAATTTTTTTTAAAATATTTTACTGGCAAAAAGGTATGTTATTTTTTACCTTGTTTTGAATGTACAAATTTAACCATTATTATTTCATTATGGCTTTATTTTTACTCTAGAATGGTTAATTTTAAAAGAAAATGTTCTTAAAATTGGTTTTCAAAGAAAATTATTTTCAAAATGAGAAGATATTTTTATTGTATTTCCATTCATCAATAACTAAAATCCTTTACTTTTACAACACTTGGGATATGTTGTATTAATACCATCCATATCCTTCCTATGCATGGATTGTGATTTCTTTAGCCAATTATAGTAATGAGATTCAATACCCTTATTCCACTATTAGTCCACTTGAAAAATTAAATTTCCTATAATCATTTAAAATTGAATTTCCTCTAATTATCAAATTCATTTATCATGGATTGGTTCATTTCATAAACAACATAATTGTTTTATATATAGTGTTTCCTTTAAATTTTATTTAATGTACTAAGGAAATATTGATACATCCAAATAATTTATTTGTTATAGATATTTTATAAATCACCTTTTTTATGATTTGAAATTGATTATTAGATATATAAATAATGCATTGGACATGAAAGACATGGGTTAGGGATCGTTTAATGAATTCCCTCTGGGAAGGGGATAGGTTAATGCACGCCCCATGATTCATTAGTAGTCTCATGAGATAAAATCAGTTTTTTATCCTTAGCTAATAGTTTTCAACCAATATGTTTTAAACTGTTTAGAGGACAAATCATAATGGGAAAGGTATCATGTTCCAGTGAAACATGATGTCTATTGATTAAGCATTAACTTTATTGAGAATTAATTTATTATTATTATCTATGAGATTTTATCATCAAAATTATCTATGGATGAAGTTTTATTCTATGTTCATTTATTTAATTGAATGCATGTGAAATTATTTACCTTTCCATGTCAATTATGACTTATCATGTTATTTGAATTTCAAGTGTTTCAGTTTTTTACCTTTACATATTTATTATTCATTAAAAAGGTATTTAAATTAAATGTGTTTTCATTTATTTACCTATCCATATTATTTTATAACTTCCTTATCATTTATTTATTACAATGCATGTGTTATCAATTATTTACCTTTCTCTTTTTGACTATTCTCATTGATTCATTATTACTTCTACTATATTATACCCTTACTCAGCATTTGAGCTCACATTTATTTTTTTACATTCCCTAGGATTCCCTAAAGTGCACTAAGAATGATATGAAAGGATAATATATAAGGAAGGATGTTTTCCTACTCGAAAAAATATGTGTTGTAAATGGTGTATTAATTTATAATAAAATACGTGTATATATCTCTAGTTTACCAATACTATTAAATAGTTTAGTCTGTTGGGACACAATTTACTTGTATCTTATGCTAACATAATGGTAGTATGCACTGGATTTTGGATTTTTGGGGTCAGGGTGAAACAATTTTAATGAAATTACTCCCAAAATTGGTACCTTATAGTCACAAGGTGAACCATAGAGTATATCCATCTATAATAACTAATGGTATTAGATAAAGACCCCATCTCCCCAAGGTATGTGTTTTAATTTATGCTTAATATATGTGTGTATTATTTTAATGACATATATTTTTTCATATG
The DNA here is from genome assembly GCA_963277665.1 of Viscum album. Lineage (NCBI taxonomy): Eukaryota > Viridiplantae > Streptophyta > Magnoliopsida > Santalales > Viscaceae > Viscum > Viscum album. The sequence goes on along the minus strand of OY728151.1, from coordinate 1,169,562,717 downwards.
AAACAATTAATTTTATTTCTTATTTGTGAAAAATGGAAAAATGGGGGAGATATTTCATGAATAATAAATTATTTAAGTATTATGAAGGAATAAAAAACTAACTCAATGTGTAAGAAATTGGAATGAACTAAAGAGGGAACTAATGGGGAAGTATTTAAGAGGAAAATTTTGGAAATGAATATAGGAATGAGAGAAGAAGTTAGTACATTTAAAAGTATAAACAAAAAAGAAAATATTTACTTATAACCAAGTATAATTTTTTTTAAACTAGTTTCAAAATATGAATTTCAGGGATCCTAGAAATTTAATTATTAATCTCATAAACTTCCTTGGAGAGTCTTGTGACATTAATAACTATAATTATGCATTTAAAAAAAATTATGAGTTTATTTTAATTTGATTAATTTTTTTCATGTATTTCAAAATTACATTAACTAAAATGATCATGGAATTGGGGAATTTTTATTCATTTATCTGACCATGAAAAAAACTCATAAGATTACGAGGGAGATTATAGGTTATGTTATGTTTTCAAAAAACCAAATTGGTGAGATTATTGATTCTATATGATAATATTAATGTGTGGGTGGTTATTATTGTAAAAAATGATGATGAAAAAACAAATATAATCCATGAAGAAGTATTGAATAAGTCATATGATGTTCTAAATAAGCTATAAGATAATTTATATTGAAATTTAAAAAAAAATCATCATAGTGGTTGATACCATGTCCTGGTGCATTCTAATTTTAATGAGCAAATGATCATGAGTTAACAATTAGAAATAAGTATCCACTAGGTACAATAATTATTGAGATCTTATTGGGGATTAATAAAACTTATAGGGGAGTAATTCTAAATCCCTTAGTTTCTATAATTAGTTGAGGAAACTTTGTTTCATAGGCTTATATATAATATAAAAGTGGAGTGCATGAAATTTTGTCAAATAGAGAGATAATAAGAATAAACTTTTTATGAAAATTATTATATGGGAAATAATAATAAATATGCTTCATTAAATAACATAATTAAGGGAAGTAATATATGAATAAATCCATAGTGGAAGAAGTCTTCTCACAAGATACTACATAAAATAGAATGAACAAAAACTGCATAATATTGCAGGATGTTATTTAGAATAAAATTGTATTCAATTATAATTTTTGAAATAGAGGGAACATGAGAATACATCATCATTGAATAAATTTAACCAAATAATATATATATATATATATATTCCAGATAGAACATCCTTAATATAGATACTAAACTAATGATGAGAAGATTATGTAGAATAATATAGTTACAAAATTTCAAAAATATTTGTGAGAAATTGATTTCATTTGATGGTTTTAGTAGTAGATTCATTAACCTATACACTATACCAAAAGTGATTAATATACATTTAATTGTCTGGGTGATGAAATAAAACATAAAAATTTTACATCCTAATAAAATTTCAAAATATTTAAGTCTTAGGGGTATAATTTACAAAAAGTTATAATAAAAAATTGGAATATAAAATACTAAATTGATATATTTATTTAAGATTACAAAATAAAAACAATGATATTTTGGTATTTTTTTTTAAAATATTATCCAAAAACATCCAAAATTAGGGTATATTGAAGAAATATTTTGGAGTGTGAATAATTTTATTATGGGAGAATATTATTTTTATAGTGATTTGTTTTTGTTAATAGAAAAGATTATACCCAATGTGAGAATTATGGTAGGGAAATTTAAAACATACCTTCCAAATTATATTGTTTCATAGTTAGTAGAAACACACTTCCCACCCTCAAAAATAATTTATGTGATAAATTTGAGTAGAGAGAAAGAAATAAATTTTACATGGATTACCCATATAGGGGTAAAACTAAAGAGAATCCACATGTCAATGTGTAGGTGTACCAAAATTCTGGTACAAGTTCCGGTTTGTTCATAAATTATTCATAACCCTAAAAATTAATTGATATATCACATGTATACTCACTGAAAACCACATTAATATCCATATGATCTTGTTTTTTATGATCCAGGTATATGGGTTTACATAAAATTTATGATTTCAATACACAATATTATTATCAATTTTATAAATTCTACTAATTTCAAGGAATGAGATCATAGACTAATAATTTGTCTCTCTATTGTTATTTTACACATAATTATAGAATAAATTTTCCTTTTCTCAATGAAAAACTTATTTTATAATTTTTCATTTTTATAATATCATATACAAATGTTCTCTTAATAAAATATCTATGTTACATTGATTAATATATTTAATTTTTTTATGTATGACAAAAAAATAATTTATCAATGTTATAAAAATATATTTAAATATCTTCTCAATTAAATATCCAAAATAACTTATTTTACATCTCACGACGTCATCCCTTACTCTTATAAATTCATGGTGCCAGAAAATTTAGACTCTGAAAATAATTTTTTTGATGATATCATTCATAATAAATGAAATATATATATTTTTACATATTTATTTTCCACAAGGTGGGTCTTATTTTTGTGTGGCTTGATAAAATTTTCATGATCAAAAAATTTTAGGAATATAATCATATATATGAATCATGGTTTATTCAGTTATTTTCATAATGAAAGAATCCAACAAACCATAAAAGAGGTGAAAAAAATAAACAAGATGTGATCATCTATGAATGACAACATGATATTTTTACTTCAATTAAAATCATCCTTAATATCATATAAACATTTAAGAATTGTATAAAACTAATTATTTAGAAAACAATATATATGTTGGAGGAAATTTAACTAGATTTTTCAATAAACAAGTAACAAATTAATATGTGTATTTATTCAACCATCACCCAATGGGATAATGTGATCGCATTGTTGAGAATATCAAATTTGTTTTTTAGTTTATACTAGAATTTTTGTAGTATAACAGCAACTTGAGGTCATCTCTCGATGTAGGCATAGATAATTAATTCCAAAATGCGATTCTGATTATTAAAGTAAAAAAGGGGAATTGGGTTTTATAAAAAATGGGGTTTTAGGACTTAATAGGCCAAAAGAAAGAGGAAAGTGATAGAAACAATGTGGAAGTTAACAAAAGTAATATAATGTGATCAACATGGGGAAATATTGTAATGTTTATCCTTCATTGCTTCTAGAGATAGGGTTATGATCTTTTAATATCTGGTTTGTAACACCTATAACTAAAATGTTACTGATTTTAGACTAGGATACCTCCTAGGGTTCAGTCGTTAACACAATGATTCATCGGATACCACCGATGATTGAGTGATTTGTGTGAAACTTCATAACTGAAACCCACAAAGGCAACCCACGAAGAACTCGATGCACTATCCAGGTTTGTATGTTATTTCAATATGTTACCATGACGATAAATTACATGTCCATGATTGTGTTTATATGATTTCTATTAAACAATATAAACCACACAAAAACTACAATTAAAAGGGGGAAAAGGAGTTGTGAACAGTGTGTGAAACATCACATGAATGGGTACCCCCAAACATGATCATATGAGTTGATCATGACATACCAGTACATAAATCAAAATAATAATAATAGATGGTTGTTAAAAACAACCCACAAATCTAAAATTTAAAAGGACATCAAAATATTACATAAAAAACACTTGGGATTACATCACGTTCCTCCCCGAATGATCACAAGGGGTTTAGAAATTCATGGGAGGGGAGGAAGAGGAAAATATTGATGTTGAACTTCACATAGTCTCCAGAACTTCTAGGGATGATGAGTGGACTCCTTTGAGGGTCCAAAATGGTTGAACCATGGATCCAGGCTGAACTCCTAAATGTGGTGCCCAGAGTGTTCTTTTAAAGGAAAATTGGATGGTGGTTTTGATGACACATATTGTGTAAACCCACTTGGATCATAGTTTTCAGCCACTATAACATCAAATACCCCTTTGGAAAAAAGTAGAAACTTGTATCCCCAACTCAGGACTATATACACAAAAATTGTTGCTTCATTTGAACATTAATAGCTGGAGATATTGATAAAATATTGAACACCGATTTTGACTTGTGGATATTTGAATCCCTGGATAGATCAGTTTTTATGGACATTTTAGATGATGAATGAGGATTTTGTTCATTCCTATGTGATGTATTCCACTAAATTATGGACCACCCACAATATTTCATCCAATTTAGAAGCACGTTTTAGTTTATGTATGCATATTAGTACACTAGTGTTCTTGGATCCTATGCAAATTGGCCCATTTTTCTTAGACTTCATCATGGGCCCCCCAAATAACCACCACCTATAACAAAAACATCAAAACAAGTACAATAGACCTTTTTTAAAGTTATAATATTTTTATTATAGAACCAAAAATGATGTAAAACATGTTATTAAACACGGAATTTTCAGAAAAAAAATCAGTTTAATACATCGGTATGAGGGTTAAATAAAATAGTGAATCAAGGTAAAATCACAACCCCACACCTAATCCTTTGCACTCTAGGGAAAATTATAATATCCTAATCATGTATCATTCCTAAATAAAAGGTGTGAAAAAATCCATGATTCTTTTGAAATGAAATTTATCATGTCTCATTTATGGAATCAATTTTCCTATCATTTTTCTTTTATCACAATTGAATTTGTTCAACTTCTTTTGTTTACCCATGCAACATGTCACAGCCTACCTCACATAGAAATTTTCCCTATTCACCTACAGAACATAGGAATGTGGAGTTATTCTCTTTTCCCAGAGTTCATGTGATCTTTCCATAAATTTCCATGATTCTAAGTTCACTACTGATAGTAACTAGTGTGCTACTCTAGAGGACATCCAACAGGTTTTTCCGAGGTTCAAGGGTTGGTAGGATTTATGTATAAAAAATATGAGGCAGAAGTGGAGTGTTTAATCTCTTAAGTACAAAACATGTCAAAATTTAGAAAGTTTTCACAATGAATGAACATACTCATCCCCTCACAAAGTGCACTTCCTCCAACCCACTATCCCCAATGTTTGTTTATGCAGTTCACAACCAAGCAATGAATAATAATGATTAAACATACTCTTTTCTCTATTTTATTCTTTTTTTCTGTTTTTTTGTATAGAAAATTTTTTTTAATAAATTGTCTTTTGGAGGTAAGGAGGGAAACATGTATAAAAAATGATTTAATATGGCTTATAAACCCATTTCCGAATAAAAATGTAGGCACCCTTTATATCAACACATAATAATGATTCTCTTCCATGAATTCCAATGGAAACACCCTCTCTCTCACACTTGCTGAAAATAAAACAATAATATAAACAAGATATGGGTAGTTAGGGATAAATTAGCTTGAGATATGGCTACTTAACAGGAATTTCATGGTCTATAAGTCCTAAGAAGGATAAAATGTAATGCTGTCCAAAAATAGAGGATAATTATACAAAGGGATTTTAAATAAATGATTGCCTCTATCATGAATGTATCATACTTGAATATTATGCCTTCAAACAGAATCAAGGAAAGTTATAGTTTCTCTACAAGACTCAAGACTCTCAAGAAAGTGATTTAAAGGAAGAATATGTAATAGTTATTTTAGAATGTCTCTCGAGCAAGGGGTTGAAATATTGGTTAGTGCTAATGAGGCATGGGATTCAAAAATCTATTAAACACCTAAGATTTATTTAAAAAAAATTCAAGAAAAATATTCCATATCAACATTCATTTGAAAAACATTTTTCTAAAAACAATGGAATTTTCCACACAATCCACTCAAGCTTGAAAAATCATTTTGGATATTCTTTTTAAGATCAATTTTAATCTAAAAACATAAAATAATACATCAAAAATGAAAACACTTTTTTAAATTTTTAGTTTTTTTTGTTTAATCATAACTATGACATGTCACCCTCTCCCAAACCTAAAATTTACATTATCCTCAATGAGAGTATTTTAAATAAATGTACATGTAAATAAAGGTAGGGAGAAGGGGTAACCTTTTAAGTGATTTCATATATGGAATCTATCAGTTGGATTTTCTCCCTGAGATTCTTTGGAAACTTCTCATAGAAGTGTTTGAGATTCTACCCGTTGAAAGTAATCCTTTTTCCACTCTTATCATGATAAACCTGTATATCACCAAAATGGTAAACTTTATTAATAGTATAAGGACCAATCCATCAGGAATGAAGCTTACCTGAGTGGAGATTTATCCTGGAATTAGACATGAGAACCTTCTCACTAATATGATACTTCTACTAATATATCATCCCATCATGGATTGCCTTTATTTTCACTTTATGGATTCAGGAGTTCTCATATGCATCACACCGAATTTCTTCCAACTCCTAAATCTTCAACTTCCTATGCTCACCTACATCTAAGATGTTTATATTACATTGTTTAACAGCCCAATATGCATGGGGCTCCACCTCTACTGGGATGTGGAAATCCTTTCCAAACACAATACTATATGGTGAAATTCCAATTGAGGTTTTAAAATATGTATGGTATTCCTAAAGTGCATCATCCAAATGTAAAATCCAATCATTCCTATTGGGTTGTAAAATTTTTTCCATGATTCACATAACTTCTCGATTTGAGATTTCTTCTTGTCCATAAGTTTTGGGGTGATATGCTGTGGAGACTTTATGAACAACCCCATACATACAATGAGAATTTTTCATGATGTGATTGCAAAAATTTGAACCATGATCACTAATGATGAATCTTGGTAAACCAAACCTACTAAAAATTTGGGACCTCACAAAATCGACAACCAACTGGCAGTCATTAGACCAGGTGGAATTTTCTTCCACCCATTTAGATACATAGTCAACAACCAATAAGATGTACAAAAAACCAATGAATTTGGAAAATACTCATGACATCAATGCCCCATGTATCAAAGATTTCAAAAAATTATATGGGTTGTTGGGTCATTTCTTTCCTTTTGGAGATATTTCATGTGAATTGACAACAACTAAATGACTTAAAAAATCTTTGATTATATCTATAAAATTTTGGCCAATAAAGTCCAAAGTCAATGACCTTTCGAGCTATATGTTGAGAGCCAAAGTGACCCCAACAAGCTAAAGTGTGGAAGAAGGTCAAGACAAAGGGATCTCATGGTCATGGACACACTGACGAACAACATGGTCACTAAAAATTCAACACAAGTATGGGTCATCCCAAATGTACCATCAATAATCATGCTTACATTTATGGTATTAGGATGTGCTGAAATCGGTGGGGACCATAGATGTTTCTAGAAAATTCACAATCTCTGTAAACTAGGGGGAAGTATCACAACATCACAAAGGTTCTTAAGAGAAAATAGTTTTCCACTCCTCTCTTATCTCTAATCTCAATGTAAAACTCTTGGGGAAGGAGAATCCATCGAATGAGGTGGGGCTTAGCTGTAGGTTTTTTAGGAGAAAACGAAGGGCATCACGATCAGAAAAGACAATGATTTTTAACCTGATTAGATATCAACATAATTTTTCAAAGGAAGAAACAATAGAAATAAGTTCTTTTTTAGTGGTTATGTAGTTTTCTTGGGCATGGTCAAGGGTATATGCGGAATACACAATGACAGGATGAGCCTTCACAAACAGCCCCAACTGAAAAGTTAGAAGAATCACACATAAGCTCAAAGGGGGGATCCCAACTTGGTTATTGGATGATGGGAGGTGATGTGAGACTCCATTATAGTGAATTTAAATCATCATCACAATTTTTATCAAACAAAAACATAAAATCTTTTTGTAATAACTAGGATAAGGGAAGTGTGATCATACTGAATTCTTTAACGAATCAGGGGTAAAAACCATCTTGACCCAAGAAAAATCACACCTCACGAACACATTTTGGATATGGAATCATTTAAATTAATTCAATTTTTGATTTATCCACTTGAATTCGTAAATTGAAATTACTTGACCTAGAATTATCACATGTTCAACCATGAAATGGAATTTCTCATTATTTAATACAAGATATTTTTCTATTAAATGATAGAGGATAGAACCTAGGTGTGAAAAATAGTCATCAAAAGATATTCTACAAACTGTGAAATCATCCATAAAAACATCCATGAAATTCTCATGTTACTCTGAAAATATACTCAACATACAACGCTGAAAAGTACCTGGAGCATTACAAAGACCAAAAGGCATCCTTCTGCATGAAAAATGTGCCAAATGGATAGGTAAATGTTGTTTTTCTTGATCCTCAATAGTGATATGGATTTGAAAATAACTTGAATAGCCATAAAGGAAACAATAATGGGACTTACCATCCAATCATTCAAACATTTAGTCAATGAAAGGTAGAGGAAAGTGGTCCTTCTGTGGGGCTTGATACAGTTGATGGTAGTCAATACAGACTAGCCAACTGTTTTTCACATGTGTTGGAATGAATTCATTCCTTTAATTTGACACAACTGTTATTCCTATTTTTAGGAACAATTTTCATGACGCTAACCCATTTACTATCAGATATAGGATAAATGATCCCCATAGTAGGTAATTTATAGACATCCAATTTTACTAATTCGAAGAGAGTGGGATTATACCGGCATTGATATTGTCTTACGGGCTTAGCCTCATCATCCAATAGTATATGGTGGATACAAATATATGGGCTAATCCCAGTAATATCAGTCAACGTCCATCCTATCACCTTTTTACACTCTCGAAAGTTTGAGCAGTTTTGATTCCTGCTGTGGAGAGAGGTTATTAGAAATTATCACGGGAAATTGGTCAATACCCTCAAGATATGCATATTTTAAATTAGAATGATGTTTATTATGTTCAAACAATGGTGGTTTTTGGATTAAGGGAGGGATTTTAGGGGTAGTGAGGTCCATGAAACTGTTTATTTTCTCATGTTTATTTTCTAAGGATAGAGAATCTATTGAAATGATATTTTCAGAATCATCGACCATCATGGGTAACTCATAATGAACACACTCATCAATTAAAGAAAAAAAGATTACAATTTTTAGAACCAACACAACACTCAAATCATCCTAGGGTGAAGAAGAGTAAAATGAATCAGGGAATGGGTTGAGAAGAGAATTCTGTGTGTGTGCATCATTTGAGATAACATCAATCGAATAGACATGAAGAGTGGGGTGCTCTTCAACAGGGTGTTTTATAGCCTCAATGATGTTAAAACATACCTTATCTCCACCAAATTCCATGGAAAACATACCATTGTGAACGTCGATTATTATATTTGTAGTTTTGAGGAATGTCCTCTCATGTATGAGAGGGGCTTGTCCTTGAGTTTTGGTATCCTCCATCTAAAGAATATAGAAGTTGGTGGGAAAGATAAGATTCTTCACTTTTACAGGGACATCCTCAACCACTTCTGATGGACGTGTTGTGCTCTGGTTGGAAAGAATCAATATTATTCTTTTCAGTTGATGCTCTTCAACCTACAGAGAAGTGTGCATAGAGTAAGGCATTACATTCATTGAAGCACCTAAATCCATCATAGAATCTGAAAATAATGTCTCTCTTATGGTGAAAGTTATTGTTAAAGTTATCAGATCCTTTCACATGGTTGTCATTTCTATTTGAATCAAGGATGAGATGTTCCTTCCCAGGCTGACTCTCTCATTCCACTTCAGTTTCATTCTATGGGTGCAAAGATCTTTATGAAATTTTTCATATCTGGGATTTTTTTAACTGCATCCAATAAAATAATGTTAACTTTCACCTTATTAAATGTATCCATTATTTCATTATCAAAATTCTTCTTACATTTATAGAGTCTTTGGGGGAAAGGAATATGAGTGGATTGTTAATGGTAATCCTCCATGATAAGTGGTTTACACTTTTGGTTTTGTTTTTCTTCACAAGAATCATAAATGGGTTGAGAATGAGTGTTTTCACGAGGGTGACATAACATTTTTGTAGAATATGTAGAAGGGGAATCTTCTTTAACACTACAATGTGTAATTACACATACATTACATTTATCATTTGGATTAGAAATGGGTTGTGATGGTAGTTGTCTGGAACAATGCTTCTTGATCTAATGGATAGTGTTTTCCAATTGTCCCACTTGAGTTCGTAGGTCTTGAATAGATGATTGTGTGGTATTTTGGAACTGGAGGTTTTGGGATGCCATTTGCTTCACGATATCCTCGAGGCTTGGTTCATATTTTGGAGGAGGAGGAGGATTGTTTTGAGAAGTTAAAGGATAAGAAGGTTTCATACCTTGGCCTTGTTCATACACCTAATTCTTGGGGTAGCTTGAGTTTCCAACATGTCGATATAATGGTTGTGCTTGCTACCCAGGGTTTAGAAGTTCCCTGAATTGTTCATGCATGAAGAGAGGTTCTTGCTGGAATGGATGCCATGGTAACACGGCTACACAAGACTCAGGAGAATCTTGAAGTTGTGGAAATTGGTCCTAAAAATGATTATTATCAAAAAAAATACCACAATGTAATGGAATAGGAGGATATTGTGAGTTACTGTGTTCTAGATATAATTAACATAAATTAGTATGCCTTTTGTTCTATGGATGAAGGAATTATCCATTAAACTCATCAGGTTGGTGCAATAGCTCTTGTACCAAATTGTTATGCATTTTGAGCCATATAGGCTATTAAGTCATGAGCGGTGGATGGAGTTTTATCAACCAAGGCACCACCAGCTACTGCATCAATCATTACATGATCCAGGGGGATAAATCCCTCATAGAAGTATTATATTAACAGTTTTTCACTAATCTGGTTGTGGGGGCAGCTTGAGTAAAGTTTTTTGAGTCTCTCCTGGTCTTCATGAAGGCTGTCTACTTGTGATTTCCTAAGGACACAAATATCTTTCCAAATTGATGCGGTTCTAGAGGTAGGGAATAAAATCTCTAAAAAGAATCTTTTTAGTTCATTCTAGCCACCAATTGTGGTAGGAAAATTTTTTATCCAATCATTGTCTACACCATCAATGGATAAATGGAATGCCGTAAATTTAATTACATCATCTAAAACATTTTGGGGTTTCATGGTGGATCACACTATGTAAAAAAAATTAAGGTGTTCATGAGGTTCCTCACCGAGAAGACCATGGAATTTAAGACAAAGGTGGATGAGGACTGATCTCAGCTCAATGTTGGCAGCTTCCTTGGGATATTGGATGTAAGCAGGTTGGTACTTCACATCCGAGGTGGTCAGTTATTTTAAGGTTCGATTATTTGAAGCCATTTTTTCATGGGTTTTATTGGGTTCAATTTTTTATTGGTTTAGGACCACTTGAGGTTCCAAAAGGGGTTCCTTAGTGTTACTTTATTGACCTTTTCTATATTCCTTGATTTGTGTGTGAGGTTTCTTTTCAATTTTAGGTTCAAATTCAAGTAGTTTTTCTTTTCCTAGTCGGCTCATGCAAATAAGTTGTGAAGTTTTGTTTATGATTGAATATGAATAAAATAAACATAGAACGGTGGAATTATAATAGAAATTTATACTTCAGATTTATACAGAGATAAATTGGGAAGAAGAAGAGATATATATAGAGAGAAAATAAGAGAGATATAGAGAGAGAAAATACACAAAAACAAACAATAATAATGAAAAAACCCAAAAAAACAATTGGGGTGGGGTATTTAAAGGAGTAATAATTAGGAATTAAAATAAATAATTAAAAGTAAATAATGAAAAAATGGATCTTTTCTCCCCTGTAAAAATGCCAAAATTTGATCACGTTGTCGAGCGCATCAAATTAGGTGTTTATTTTTTACTAGAATTTCTGCAGTATAGTAGTAACCCTATGTTGTCCCTCAATGGAGCCTTAGATAATTAATTAAAAAAATGAGATTATGATTATTAAAGTAAAAAAGGAGAATGGGGTTTTGGAAAACTTGGGGTTTTATGATTTAAAAGGCCAAAAGAAAGTGGAAAGCGATAAAAATAATGTGGAAGATAACAAATGCAATTAAACGTGATCAACCTGGGGAAATATTGTCATGTTCATCGTTAATCACTTCAAGACATAGGGTTATGATATTATAAACCCTATTTTGTAACACCTAGAACCATAATGTTACTGGATTTATACTAATATACCTCCTAGGATTTAGTTGGAAATACACAATGATTAATTTAAAACCAACGATGATTGGGTGATTTGTGTTCGACTTCATAACCGAAACTCACCGAGGAAACACACAAAGAACTCATTGTAATTTCCATGTTTGTATGTTATTTCAATATTTTACCATGAATTTATATTAACTATCCATTATAGTATTTTTATTTCAATTAAACAAAATAGAACCACACAAACACTACAGTTAAAAGGGGGAAAATAATTGGTGAACTGTGCGTGAAACATCACATGAATGGGTACCCCAAAACATGATCATATGAGTTGAGCATGTCATAATAGTACATAAATAAATAAAATATTTATAGATTATGTTGAAAAACAAAACACAAACCTAAAAATTAAAAAACCATCAAAATATTAGAAAAAAAAAATCGTGGGACTACATCACGTTCCTCCCTGGATGTTCCCAACGGGTTTAGAAATTCATGGGAGGGCAGGAAGAGGAATATATTTAAGAGGACCTTCCCATAGCCACTAGAAAATTTAGGGATTACAAGAGTACACCATTGGGGCTAAAAAATTGAAGCACCTTGCTTCCTGGTCGAACTCCTAAATGAGGTACACAAGGTGTTTTTTATAGGAAAATTGGAAGGTGGTTTTGAGCACAAAGATTGTGTAAAACCATTTGTCTCGTAGTTTTTGGCATATAGAAACTCAAATATACCTTTGGAACAAACTATAAAGTTTTACCCCCAACTCAGGACTATCCACACCAAATTTTTTGGCTCCATTTGAACAATAACATCCGGATATATTGATAAAATATAAGACAATTTGTTTACTTGTGCAGATTTGATTCCCTGGACAGATCAGTTCAGATGGGAATTTTAGAGGCCGAATGGGGCTTGGGTTCCTTCATAAGAAATGTATCCCATTAAATTTTATACCATCCTAGAAATTTTAAGACAATTTTTACATAGGGTTTAGTATAAGTATACAAATTAGTCCACTAGTGTTCTCGGATCCTATAGAGATTGACCCATTTTTCTTAGACATCATCATGGGCCCTACAAATCAACACCACCTATAAAAAACATCAAAAAAAGTAAAATAAACCTTTTTAAAGTGTTAATAATTAAATTAAAGAACAAAACATGAAATAAAACATGTTATTTGACTTCTAATTTTCAATATAAAATTAGTTTAATACATTAGTTTAAGGGTGAAATAAAAAAGTGAATCATGGTACGATCAAACCCCCACACCTAAACCTTTGCAATCCGTGGAAAATTATAATATCCTAATCATGTCATATTCCTAAATAAAAGTTGTGAAAACATCCAAGTTTCTTTTGAAATAAAATTCATCATGTCTCATTTATGGAATCATTTTTCCTATCATTTTTTTTCTCACATTCGAATTTGTTCAACTTCATGTGTTTACCCATGGAACATGTCTCATCCTACCTCACATTGAAATATTCCCTCTTCACTAAAATAACATATGAAAGTGATGTTATTATATTTTCCTAGAGTCCATATGATCTTACCATATGCTTTCCAAGATTCTATGTTCTCTACCAGCAGAAACTAGTGTGCTACTCAAGAGGACTTCCAAATGGTTGTTTTGAGGTTCACGGGTTGGAAGGAATTAATGTATAAAAAAATATAAGGCAGAAGAGGAGTGATTAATATCTTATATACAAAACATGTAAAAATTAAGCAAGTGTTCTCAATGATTGTACACACTCATCCCCTCAAAAATTGTATTTTCTATAACTCACAATCCACATTGTCCATTTGTGCGGGTCACAACCAAGCAATGAATAATAATGAGTAAACATCCCCTTTCCCAATTTTATTCCTTTGATCTCTTTTTTTTACAGAACTATTTTTTTATAAAATTATTGTTTTTTTTTGTGGAAAATAGGGAATCATGTGTAAAAAAATGATTTAATATTACTTGTGAATCAATAGCCCCAGTTAAATGTAGGCACCCTTTATATCAACCCATAATAATGATTCTCTTCCCAGAATTCCCATGGAAACACCTTCTCTCCCACACTTTCTAAAAATTAAACAAGAATATACATAAATAGATGGGTAGGTAGGGATAAATTTTCTTGTAATGTGGCTACATAACCAGAATTTCATGGTCTCTAAGGCTTAAGAATGAAAAAAATGTAATGGTGGCTGAAAATAGAGGATAAATGTACAAAGGTATTTTAAATGAATGATTGCCTCTATCATAAATGTAGTATACCAGAATCTCGTGGCTTCACAAAGAATCAAGGCAAGTTATATTTTCTCTACATGACCCGAGACTCTTAAGAAAGTGATTAAAAGGAATAATATGCAATAAATGGATTATAATGTCTCTTGGGTAAGGGATTAAAATTTTTTCAGTGCTAATGAGGCATGGGATTTGAAAATCCATTAAACTCCTAATAATTATTTGAAAATAAAAATTCTCAAAATATATTCCATATCAACATTAATTTATTTCTTCTCAAAAATAATGGATTTTTTTGAACAATTGACTCAAGCATGAAAAATTATTTTGAATATTATTTTTAAGATCAATTTTTATCTAAAAACAGAAAATATGAAATCCAAAATGAAAACAGAATTTTCTTTTCTTTTCTTTTTTTTGTTTAATCATAACAATGATATTTCACCCTCCCCCACACCTAAAAGTGACAATTTCCTTAGTGAAATTATTTTAGATAAATAGACAAGTAATCAAAGGTAGGGAGAAGGGACAACATGCTATGTGGTGTCATATGGGACTTCTATCAATTAGATTTCCTCCACAAGATGCTTTGGAAAATCCTTATAGAAGTGTTTGAGACTCTTACCATTGGAAGCAATCCATTGTGCACTCTTCTCATAAAAAACATGTATAACACCCAAAGGGTAAAAATTAGTAATAGTATGAGGACCGAGCCATCAGTAATGAAGCTTAGTTGGGTGGTGCTTTAGCCTAGAATTATATATGAGGACCTTATCACCAATATGAAACTTGTGTTGATGAATCATACCATAATGGATTGTATTTGTTTTTTCTTTATTGATTCGGATGTTCTCATGTGCATCACACATAATTTTTTTCAAATCATGAATCTGCAACTTCCTATTCTCACCTGCATCTGATATATTCATATTACATTGTATAAAAACCCTATATTCATGGTTCTCTACCTATTTTGGGAGTTGATAATCTGTTCCTAACACAATTTTATATGGTGAAATTATTATTTGGGTTTTAAAAGCTGTACAATATTCCCAAAGTGCATCATCCAAATGTAAATTCCAATCTTTCTTATTGGGTTGTACCATTTTTTCCAAGATTCACTTATCTTCTAGATTTGATATTTCTTATCGTCAGTTATTTTGTGGGTGATATGATGTGGAGACTTTATTAACAACCCCATACATATGAATAAAGTATATCGTGTTGCAACTGGAAAAATATGGACCCTGATCACTAATGATGAATCTCTATAAACCAAACCTACTGAAAATTTTGGATCTCACAAAATCAACAACCACTGGAGAGTCATCGGTCATGGTGGCTTTTTATTCCACCCATTTATATACATAGTAACCAACCTATAATATGTATAAAAACCCAAATGTGTTTGGAAAAGGCCCCATGAAGTCAATGCCCAATTCATCAAAGATTTCATAGAATAACTTGGGCTATTGAGAAAGTTCATTCCTCCTAGAGATATTCCCTATGAATTAACAAAAATTACTTGACTTGAAAAATCTATGGGAATCCCAAAACAATGTTTTCCAATAAAGTCCTGAGTCAAGGACCTTTAGAGCTGTATGTTGAGAGCCAAAGTGACCCCCAAGCTAATGTGTGGCAGAAGGTAAACTAAGAGATGAAATCATGGCCCGGGACACACCAAAGAACAACTTGGAAACTACAAATTCTCTACAAGTATGGGTCATCCCAATTGTACCCTCATGAATCATGATTAAGTCTCTAGGATTGGGATGTGAGGAAATAAGTGGGGACCCTAGTTGTTTTTAGAAAATTCACAATGTTAGCATACCATGGGGTATGGTCCACAACGTCACAAAGGTTTATAAGAAGGATGAATTTTCCATTGGGGAGGGGTGGGTCAACATGATGGTCCAATGGTGGCGAAATCCTTCTAATTTTTTCAGCTACCATATTTTCCAATCCTCTCTTATCTCTAATCTCATGGTCAAACTCTTAGAGGAGGAACATTCACCAAATGTGTTTGGGCTTAGCTTCAGGTTTCTCTAAGAGAAAACGAAGGGAAACATGATCAGAAAAGACAACGATTTTTGACCTGATACAATTTGAACGGAATTTCTATAAGGAAAACACAATAGAAAGAAGTTCTTTTTCTGTGTTTTTGTAGTTTTCCTGGGTAAGATCAAGGATACGTGTGTCACACACAATTACATGAGGAGCCTTTCCAACCCATTGTGATAAAATTTCCCCAACTACATAGATAGAGGCACCACAAATAACCTCAAAGGGGAGATCCCAAAATGGTGGTTTCATGATGGGAGGTGATTTGAGAATCATTTTTAGTTAATTTAAATCCCCCTAACAATTTTTATCAAACACAAACATTGAATCTTTTTGTTATAACCAAGAAAAGGGTAGTGAGATATTACTGAAGAGTTTAATGAATCGGCAGTAAAAACCATCATGACCCAAGAAATATCGCACCTCAAAAACACATTTTGGATATGGAAGCATTGAAATTAATTCATTTTTTGATTTATCCAGTTGAATTCCCTCATTTTAAATAGCATTCCAAAGAACTATCCCCCATTCAACCATGAAATGAAATTTATCATAATTTAATACAAGATTTTTTCTATTAAACAGCGGAGGATTGAACCTAGGTGTAACAAACAGTCATCAAAATAAGTTCCATAATCTAGGAAATCATCCATAAATATTTCAAAGAAATTCTCAAAGTACCCTAAAAAATACTCAACATACAATGATGAAAAGTACCAGTATAATTAAAAAGACCTAAAGGCATCCATCTGTATGAAAATGTGCCAAATGGATAGGTAAATGTTGTCTTTTCATAATCCTCAGGGGATATATGGATATTAAAGTAACCCTGATTGTCATCCGGGAAATAATAATGGGACTTACTAGCCAATCATTCTAACATTTGGCCAATGAATGGTAGAGGAAAGTTGTCCTTCAATGTGGCATGATTCGGTCAATGGTAGTCAATATAGACTCGCCAACTGTTTTTCACACATGATGGAACCAATTCATTCCTTTCATTTGAAATAAATGTTATTCTAGTTTTTTAGGCCCAATTTTCACTGAGCTAACCCATTTACTATCTGATATAGGATAAATGATCCCCTTGGAAAGTAATTTACTAACTTCCAATTTTACCACTTCATGGAGTGTGGGATTCAACCATCATTGAGATTGTCTTACAGGCTTAGCCTCAACATCTAAAAGTATATGGCGTATAAAAATATATGGGATAATACTGGGAATATCATCCAATGTACATTCTATTTCCTTTTTACACTCTCTCAAAAGGTTGAACAGTTTTGATTCCTGTTGTGGAGAGAGGTTATTGGAAATAATGATTTGAAATTGGTCAATACCCTCAAGATACACATATTTTAAATTAAAAGGAAGTGGTTTAAGTTCCAACACTGGTCGGTTTTGGATTGGGGGGTATTTAGGGGGAGTGAGGTCCAAGATACAGTCTATCTACTCATGATTATTCTTTAGTGATAGAGAATACATTAAAACGAGATTTTAAGAATCATCGAAGGTCATGGGTACCTCATAATGAGCACATTAATCAATTAAAGAAAAAAATTACACTTTTTAGAACCCACACAACACTCTAAACTAGAATCAAAACTCAAATCATCTAAGGTTTAAGAAGAGTAAAATTAATTAGAGATTGGGTTGAGGAAATAATTTTTTGTGTGTGTGAAAAGTTTGAGAAAACTTCCATCAAATATATAGGAAGAGTGGAGTTCTCTTTAACGGGGTGTTTCATACCCTCAAGGATGTTAAAAATTACCTTTTCTCCACCAAAATCTATGGAAAGTGTACTATTGTGAATGTTAATGATCATCTTTTTGTTTTAAAAAATGGACTCCCAAGTATGATAGGGACATGTCCATGATTTCAGGTATACTCTATCTCATGATTATAGAAGTTGGTGGGGAATTTGAGATTCTTCACTATTAAAAGGACATCTGAGACCACTCCTGAAGGGTGCATTGTTCTCCGGTTGGCAAGTTTCACTAAGATTCGTATATTTTGAAGCTCTCCAACCAACAGAGAATTGTACACAGAGTAAGGCATTACATTAATTGAAGCACCTAAATCTAGAATAGAATTTGAAAATAATTTCCCCCCTATGGTGAAAGGTATTGTGAAAGTTCTCGCATCCTTTCCCATGGTTGGCATTTTTGGTTGAATCAAGGCTGATTCATTCCTTCCCAGGTTGACTCTCTCATTCCCCTTTAGTCTCCTTTAATGGGTTCAAATCTATATAATAAATTTGGAATATTGAGGGATTTATTTAACTGTATCCAATAAAGTAATGTTAACTTGCACCATTTTAAATGTATCCATTATTTCATTATCAATGTCATTATCAAAATTATTGTTAGATTTAGAGAGTCTTTGGGGGAAATGAAGAGGAAGCGATTGTTCAGGTGAATCCTCAATTATAATTGGTTTTCCCTTTTGGTTTTGTTTTTCTTCACTAGAATCAATTATGGGTATAGAATTAGTGTTTTAAAGCGTAGGAGATACCAGTTGTGTATAATTAGTAGAAGGAGAAACATCTTTACGACTACAAATTGTAATTTCACATACATTAACATTATCCTTTTGATTATTAATGGGTATGGATGGTTGTTTCCCAAAACCTTGCATCTTGATCTCACTAATAGTGTTTTCCAATTGTCCCACTTGAGTTCGTAGGTCTTGAATAACCGATTGTGTTGTCTTTTGGAACTAGAGGTTTTGGGATGCCATAAGAATCACCATATCCTCGAGGCTTGGTTCGGATTTGGGAGGAGGAGGATTATTTTTTTGAGAAGTTGAAGGATAAGAAGGTTGTATACCCTAGCCTTGTTGATACCAATTCTTATTTGGTTAGCTTTAGTTTCCTCCTTATCGGTACAAGGGTTGTGCTTGCCGCACAGGGTTTAGATGTGACCTGAATTGTTCTTGATTGAAATAAGGTTATTGTTGGAATAGACTCTCAAGGAACATGGTTACACGAAACTCAGTTGATTCTTGAAGTAGTGGGAACTGGTTTGAAAAATGAGTATTGTGAGAACAAATACCACAGTGTAATGGAATAGAAAAATATTGTGAGTTACCTTGGCCTTGAGATAATTTCCATAGAAGGGCATGTGTCTCATACATCTTGTTATATACATTTTGTTCTAGGGATTAATGACTTACCTCATGAACCCCTTGGGAAGGTGCAATAGATCTTGTACAAAATTATTGTTCTTTTTAGTCATATTGGATATTATGTCACGAGCGATGAAAGGAGTTTTATCAACCAAGGCACCACCAGCTACTACATCAATCATTCCAAGATCCATAGGGATAAGTCCCTTATAGAAGTACTGGATTAATAGCTTTTCAATAATATAGTAGCAGGGGAAGCTTGAGCAAATTCGTTTGAATCTCTCCATGTATTCATGAAGGGTCTCTCTCAGTGATTGCCTAATGACACAAATGTTTTTCCAAATTGATGTTGTTCAGGAGGTAGGGAAGAACTTCTCCAAAAAGAGTCTTTTCAGTTAATTTTAGCCCCCAATAGTGGTAGGAAAATATTATATCCAATCTTTGGCTACATCATCAAGGGATAAAGGGAATACCCTAAACTTAATTAAGTCCTCAGAAACATTTTGGGGTTTCATGGTGGAGTACAGTATATGAAACTCCTTAAGGTGTTTATGAGGGTCCTCACTAGGAAGTCCATGAAATTTATAAAGAAGGTGGATGAGGCCTGATCTCACCTCAAAGTTGGCTGCTTCCTTGGAATATTGTATGTACATAGGTTGGTACTCTATATCTGGGGTGGTTAACTCTTTAAAGGTTCAATTATTTATAGTCTTGTTTTTTGGGGGTTGATTTGGTTCAATTTTGGAATGGTTTAGGACCAATTGAGGTTCCATAAGGGGTTAAATAGTTTTACTTTATTGATTTTCTCTATATTCCTTGATTTTTTTGTGAAATATCTTTTCAATTTCAGGGTCAAATTCAAGTAGATTTTTTTCAGATCAGGTCATGCAAATAAGTTGTGATGTTTTTTTATGATTGAATATGAATAAAATAACTTAATAAGGGTGAATTTAGAATATAATTTTATACTACAGATTTATAGAGATATAAATAGAAAATAAGAAGAGAGATATAGAGAGAGAAATGAAGAGGGAGATAGAGAGAGAAAACACATGAAAATAAACAAAAATAATGACCAAAACCATAACAAAAACAATCAATTGGGGTGGGGTATTGAAAAGAGTTCTAATTTAGAAATAAAATACTAAAATAAAAGTAAATAATTAAAAAATGATCCGGGATCCCCGAAAATGGTGCCAAAATTTGATTGCATTTTTGAACACATAAAATTAGTTAATTAGTTTTTACTAGAATTTATGAAGTATAAAAGAAACCTTAGGTCATCTCTCAATAGATCCTTAGATCATTAAATGAAAAATTAGGTTCTTATTATTAATTTAAAAAAGGGGAATGGGGTTTTTGAATGCATGGGATTTTTTGGTTTAATACACCAAAATAAGGAGGAAAGAGATAAAAACAAAGTGGAAGTAAAGAAATGTAATTAAACGTGATCAACCCGGGGAAATATTGTGATGTTGATCCTTCATCACTTCAAGAGATAGGGTTATGATATTTTAATACCTAGTTTATAATAGATAGAATAATAATTTTACTAATTTTATATGAGAATACCACCTAGGGTTCTGTCAAAAACACACAATGATTCATCAGATACCACCGATGATTGGGTGATTTGTTTTTTACTAAATAACCAAAAATCATCAAGGAATCACACAAAAGACTCAATGCACTATCCCGGTTTGTATCTTATTTCAATGTGTTACCATTAATTGAAAGTAAATTTCCATGATAGCGTTTATGCGAGATTAGTTAAATAATATAAACCACAAAAACACTACAATTAAAAGGGGAAAAAAGAAGTGGTGAACGGTGTGTGAAACATCACATGAATTAGTACCCCCAAACATGATCATATGAGTTGAGCATGACATAACAGTACATAACTAAATAGAATAAGAGTGTAGGATGATTAAAAACAACACACAAAGATATAATTTAAAAGTCCATCCTAATATTATATAAAAAATTTCTGGGATTACATCACGTTCCTCCCCAAATGATCACAAGGGGTTTAGAAATTCATGGTAGGGGAGGAAGAGGAAGATGTTGATGTTGAACATCCCATAGACTCCCAAACATCTAGGGATAATGAGTTAAATTCTTTGGGGATCCAAAATGGAAACACTGTTTCTCCTAGTCGAACTGTTAAATGAGGTGCCAAAGGTGTTCTTTTATAGGAAAATTGGAAGGTGGTTTTGAGCACACATATTGTGTAAAACCATTTGACTCGTAGTTTTCAGCCACTAGATAGTCAAATCAACCATTGAAAAAAACAAGAAAGTTGTAGACCCACCACAGGAATATATGAACAGAATATTTGGCTTCATTTGATCAATAACAATAGGTGATATTGATAAAACATAGAATACCACTTTTGAATTGTGTATATTTGATTCCCTGGACAGATCAATTCGGTTGAGTATTTTAGAGGCCGAATCGGGCTTGAGTTCCTTCATATGAAATCTAGCCCATTAAAGTATGGATCAGGAAATAAAATATTAGACCATTTGGAGTCACAGTTTAGTATAATTATGCATATTATTCAGCTAGTGTTCTTGTATCCTGTGCAGATTGGCCCATTTTTCTTGGAATTCATCATGGGCCCTCCAAATTTCCTCCATCTATAACAAAAACATCAAAACAATTAAAATATATCTTTGTTAAAGTGACAATAATTAAATTATAGAATCAAACATGAAGTAAAACTTATTATTAAACTTATAATTTTAAACACAATATTGGTTTAATACATTGGTATAAGGGAGAAATAAAATAGTGAATTGTGGTACGATCAGAATGTTATTTTTAATGATGAAAGTTTCTTGAACATTTTAAAATTACAAATAGTATGCAATTCATTATCATACCAAAAATTTTGTATCATGTATGTAATTTTTAATGAGACATCATAATCACTTTGAAAGAATACTTAGTGGGGGACGAAATCCTTGGGGAATAATAAGTATTCTCAAAAAAATTATAATGAACTGAAAATTAAAGTGAATTTAGATGATATAATAGTGATACGTTATAACTGAACTAAAATTTCTGTACATCAATGTTTAATCATGTAAAATAATTAGTTCTCTTTTCTCTTCACTCATTTAAATTTAATAGGGGGATTTGAGAGAGATATACATATTCTAACTAACTATATGAACAAGATAAAACATGAAATTAAGTAAGAAAAACATATTCAATAAATTTCATTAATTTTATAAAATCCATATCTTGTTGTCCTAATAAGAGGATATAATATTTAAAGTCACAAAACACTTATATGAGAAATGATTATAATTTATATATTGATTAGCATAAAAAATCAATGGCCGAGTTCAATGAGTTAATAGTTGAATGAAATAGATAATAGATTCACTACCATTAATATCCCATGTATCTATTTATTTTGATTATTTGATAGGGATCCTAGATTTATCATTCCTGGAAGATAGTTCCAGAATTCAACTATTTCATTAAATATAATAATTTAATATTATTTTTTTCAACACATATATACCATTAATGAAATAGATTACTATATGTGATGAGAACCACTAAAATTTATTTTAATTTTTTTTCATTGATATATTGTATTACAAATGACTTGTATGATATCCCAATTATAAATCATTGTATAACTCTTATTGTGGGGTTATTATGGCTCACTTACTCATCATTCTTGTTTTTTTATTATTCCTCTATTAATCATGATTATTTATCAACAAATCTAATTACCTCTCAAAGTATAAAAATAAATAGAATTATTGATAAATATATTTATTTTACATATATGATACATTAACAAGATGTGAAGGAATTATAAGATAATGAATAGAGATTTTCCTTATAGGTGGTAGTAATGGATATGAAAGGTCTTATCAAAAAAGGTAGAGATATATGATATCTGAATTCTATAATTAGATTTTCTAAAAAATTGAGATGTATAATAAAATAATGCTCATATAAATCTATATATATATATATATATATTAATTTATAATAGATACAATAAAAATTGAAATTGAATAAGAGGAATAGAAAACCTGAAATAAAAAATAAATGATGTTACCTATACATTTAGACTCATTATTTTTTATGCGCCTATCACATTGGGAACTTATGGTGTGGTGATTCTAGATTGTCCCCATTAATATTTGAAAACATAAAATTTATTATATGGATTGAGAAAGGGATATATAGTAAATTTTGGATGTGAATAAAAAATGGGGCTGAGAGGTGGTATTTATTCATGAAGATGAGGGATATTAAAAGAAAAAAATAATGAATATAAAATTAATTATGGGAATAAATCTCAATAGTGGTATTATATATTAAATTAAATAGTATTATATACTATTTTGGCTGAATGTATGACATTTTTATTTTAGAGATTGTGTATTTTTATTATTTTTACCATATCAAAACATCATTATATCATATTATAATTTTTTATACATTTTTTTGTCTAATTTTACAAAAAAAATTAAAAATTAAAAATTAACATATTTTTATATTTTTTTCTTAATCTAATTCTTATTTAGCGAAAATAGATTTCTAACTATGATAAAATTAAAGTTTATAAAATCCATTAAAATATTAAAATCATATTATCATTGTATAAAACATTTCCTAATAATTTTAAAATATTAATTCAATCTAATGAAAATTCAGTATAGATATTATTAATTAAATGTAATATTTTTATATATATTATTTGACTAATAAATCATATTTTTATTTTTTATAAAAATTATTTACCTATATGACATAGTGTATAATATTCACATAAAATTCAAATATTTGATTTAAATACCAAAAAATTGATCATAAAAACTTTTGATATGTGTATTCTAATTTAATGATCCATTTTAGAAAAATAAATTTCAAAAGTAATTAATCTAAATATATAAATTAAAGGTAAAAATATTTAGAAAAAATAAATAAAATTAATTATTGTAATAAATTTATAATAATTTTATTTTTATATTTTCTACTTTGAAAACTCATTAATTATTCATTGATAATAGAAAAATAATTATTTATAAAATTTCATTGTTTTTTACATGATTACCAACTTTGGTTATTTCACTATTCTGAGAGTTCAGTCACTATTATAATATATTATTTTACTATTTCAATTTCAATTTTCACAATAGTCATATTTCCTTGAATTATAAAACATATACTCCTAAAATAATACAAAATTATGAAAAATTAATTTTCTCTCAATTTCGCAAATATTTAAATTAAAAAATGACTATGTTATATAAATTTTATTTCTTTGTTATTAAAATGGTGTTATTATATATGATATCTCTAGGATACCATTACCTCTAAAATTACCATATTATTATTCTATTTTATAATTGATTTTAATTTAATTGTACATGCTTCAATTTCATATTATAAATATTTCATTTAGCTATAATGTTATACATATGAGAAATAAAATATTCCTTGTTTTCTTATAGGGGACATGTGATTTAATTTTTCAATAAATTATAGATCTATGTATGGAAATCACATATATTAATGAAGTAGATTTCAAACATGAAAAATAATTCTCATTTAAAATTGAATAAAATAAATTATGGAAAATTATTGTAGTTCTGTAGTTTTTATATAATGAGTGAAGAAGTTGGAGAAATTTTAATTTAAAAATGGTTTAGTATTTAAATAAACTATGGGATTATCATACTTTCACTAAAAATAATGTTAATAATTTATAATCCACAATTGTCATTTCCCTAATATTTTCAGATCCTTGAAATAGTCACCCAATTTAGTGGGGTTGTGAACCTTGTTTCACTATTTAAAAAAGAAATTGATTTTTTCTAATCGAAAAACAAAAAACTATAATTTTTTTTCAATTAATTTTATTTTTGTGGAGTATAAAAATTTCATTCAAACACTCGTAAATATTGTTTGGAAATAATATATTGTTATTTTTTCATAACAATGGTCTTTAAAATTGATAATTTATCCAATGGTTGACAATGAAATGCCCATGGAAATCTAATGTTGAATTTATTTTCATATATATATATATATATATATATTAATAATTAATTTATATTTTTTTGGATATTTGATGAGATAATAAAATTAATATATAATATACATATTTATTTATGAAAATGTTTTTTCCATGATATTATTTAAAGGGAAAATATTTTTTATAGTGCCAGAGATTTTATAAACACTATTTTAATCTATTAACTGATTTTTTATCAAAATTGGCAAAACATTTTATAGATTTCATTTTATCAAAATTTAAATATATTTAAATATTTTTAGTAATATATTAAGATGACTTTAAATGAATGTATTAAGCATTATAATCATATAACCAAACTATAATTTCATATGATTTTGGTATATAGTGTCTGCAACAAATAAATTCAATGTATAATAAATGTTACCAAAAAATATAGTGGATGAAATTTAAAATTTGTATACATTATATAAACCAGGTATTATTCATGGATATTGTTTAAGGTATATTCTAAAATTTAAAAACCTTATTAGTTGCAATGAATTGATCCAGAGTTTACAAAATACGTTGAATTATTATAGTAGTTGAATTCACATTTATATAATGTATTTTATTTTTATAACAAATAATAAAAAGCACTTGATATAGAATTTCATTGTCAGAGAAACAATTATAATAAATGGATCAATGTGCATAAATTATAAATTATATTATTATATAAATTACACATATATAATTTTCATAACACACACATATATATTTATACCAAGAAAGTTTAGTCAGAGGCTAAGCCACTAACCATTTATTAAAAAGAAAAGAAAATGTACAATAGCAAAAAAACAAGGAAGAGAAGAAACTATAAGTCATAAAATTCATACCCGTCACCACATCCAGGATTGAAATATTCATCCACAGTAGCCGACTCCTACTCCGAACTTTCATAATGCCTCGGGATCTTGGCATATTTTCCTTATCAGATTCAACTTCTCCAAGGAAATGACCTCCTTAGCGGATAGCGTATTATTTTTCACGCCCGAGTCTGTCCCATATTCATTCCCAACAGTAGACCCAGTAGACATCTTCTTGGGAAGATATTAATAATCTTTCCTCGACCGTCTTCGGGCAGGGACAGACTTGGATCCCTCACTCCCATATATCTTCTTCTTCCCACCTTGTACAATGTCACTGTAGGAGGGTCAGATCATGCTGCCAACATTCTTCTTACCACTATCAAAGAAGTCTCCCCATTTTCCAGCAAGGCACGCCTCTTGATATCCCTCATTAACTCCCCGCTCCTCCTGAGAAAGGTTGTTAGCATCAATCATAGACAAGAAAAGTGGTTGTTCTGCAAGTTCCAAAGTGTCATGAGTCCCATTCTCTGTTTCCATTTCACCAGAAAAATCCTCTTTACTGCCACTTTCAATCAGAGATCTACTTCCCTCAGCATTATGAGCCTCCCCATGCGCCAATCCTCAAATGAAGTTACCTGTTGGAGCATTGAGATCCACACCTCCAACACCATCTTCCTTCCCTTTCAACTCCTCAACAGAGGCATCTAAGACTCCCAGAGCTGCACTATCTCCAGAAGTATCAGGGTCCAAGTCTGGCTGCTTCACAGGTTATGTCCGCAAAGAACAGCCAAGTCCTTCAGTTGAGATAGCCTTCTCAATTCCAAGATCACGCCGTATATTATTGAAAACCTACCTCACCATGATATTTTTCTACCTCTGTTGCTCCTCCTTCCAAACAGAACCACCATTGTTCACTGCAAGACCAGGCTGCCCCATTGCCTCAACTACCATCACCACCAGTTGCATCCTAGCCACAATCTGCTCCATGGACTTCCCTTCCACACAAGACCCCTGCTTCCGAGAACCTTCTGCAGAATCGTGCCTTGAAGGAATGTTTTCCATTGGAGTCTCCAACACCGGCACGGCCAAGGTAGGCACATCACTACCACTGTTACCCTTCCGCATCACCCTTTGAGAAACCCTAGCCAAACTACTACTGCGACAAACCGTGTCTACAAGTCCAAACCAACCACAAACATAACAATAAGGCATCCAGGATTCAAATATTAACTCTTTATTCCATCGAAATTCCTTCCCGTCAGTGATCCAAACCCACATCACAGGCGGCCATGTGACATCGATCTCAACACAAATCTGCGGACAGATGGGATGGCATATAACCTTCGTTCGATGATCAGAACACATATATCTTTCTATCATGTTCCCAATCACACACAGAATGGCAGGAATTTGAAATGACAGAGGATGTCCAGGAAGGCTCACCCACGTCGCCATCGTCGAGGGATCACGCCGCATGTGAAAATCGAAACTCCATCAAAATAGGAAGAATGAATCTCTATTGCAACATCGAGGGGCTCTGGACCAGGCCGTAATCAAATCATCCTCCATCTCAAACTGAATCATCAGATGTCGCCTGTCAATTAAACCGACTATCGCACGCTCTTGAAGATCCCAAGAGTTGAAAACAAACCGGTCGAACTCATCAACTGAAGGACATTGATGTCTAAATCAATCCACCAGCGTGAGATTCTAAAGATTCGAGGCACGATTGCACTTCGCTGGAGATAGAAGGAGTTGTGGCACTCCTTGAAAGAGGTCATGAACTTTCGGGGAAAGCTGGATTTTTGTAAAATAAGGAAGATACTCAGGATTAGAATGAGTTATAGAACATTAGTGTACTTGATACTATAATTTTATATATTTTAACCAGTATAAAATGAAGAAATGTGTTTTCTTGTTGGAACATATGATGTTTAACCTATTGCGTAATATTATAATTACTTAATAAATAGATCAAACTAGATATGTAGTTTGTATTATAGCATGATCTTCAGTAAACATCCCATTATGTTAGGGGTTATCGAATAGTGACATGATAATTAGCAAACACATGTGAAGACAAAGACATCGGATACACTAAGACTATATAATGCAAGAATAAACCTAAAATCTATCATGAAATATCAATATACCAGACATTCAAACAAAAAACATATCTTAAAGAATAACTTATTGCCCAAATTATTTTTAGGGAGAGAATATATACTGGCCCATGTTCTTAATTATGGAAATTATATAATTTCTCCAAATTTATTCATGATGTATGATATAGAAAAGTGTTTAAATAAATTTTATATAAATTCAAATTTATATTTTCAAAAAACATATCTATAAAAATCCATATACATAACAATTATCATAAATGAATGAGGACTCAATAAGGGATATGAAATATAAGAATAGATTTTTTTCTAATTATATTATCCAAACATACTACTTATATGTGTCTCTAATAACACTTAATTCGTAAAACCATGTTTATATCATAGAGTCACTAGGTTTTGTAAACAACAATATTACCCATAATACACATTAAACAAAAATATCTATACTATATTCACTATTATGTGTGAGTTTCCCAAAATATAAGAGTTTTCCCACTTCCCTCAACTCTGATAATTGTATGTGATAAAAAAGAATGGATTTCTTATAAGTGTTGTGAGTAAAAACGTCCCATTAAAAAATTACAACAATATGAAAAAAATGCAATTAATTTATGCATGTAAATGTATAAAATACTCATAAAAACTAATTTCATTAAAATAAATCCACCTGGTTACCTTATATTCTTGATGAACACAATAATTTCATCAAACTATATATATTTCCAAAACTATACAATCACTATATAGGTCACAATATCAAGGATAAATGTTTAAAAAAAATTATAACCTACCTAAACCGTTGAAAATCACAAATATCAAAGATATAATCAAAATTCATATCAATATTCAAAACATAAATACTAAGGAAAATGAAAATTCTAACAATATTGTCTTACGTGGGTAATCAATGAGGGTCCAAAAATCAAAATCCTTATCTATCAAAATAATTAAATTATATTTGTTGTCAAATAGAGGTCAAATATATATTAATTAATGATGGATAATCCCATGAAATTTTAAAAAGGGAAATCATAGAGTTTCCACCTATAATATTAAATAACATGTTACAATAATGTCTCATAAAATACCCATTATCCCTGGTTAAAAAATATCAATAGAAAACCTATTTAAACCTTATAAAATATAAAATCACAATATACCCCACAATTTTTTAAAATATATCAATGTGGCCTAATTATAATAGATATTGGTGTGATAATATACTATGCCAAAATGAGTGAACTATGACCTTTGTATACGACTTACCACATGGAACCCCCTAGTAGTGATCTACATTATATTATTAGTATGGTAAAATAATCAATGCCTTCCTTGATTTTATAAATAAAGTTTACATGCTATATTGTTAGCAAGTGTCTCACATCAATTGTACCTATTTGAGAGATACTCCAAGCCATATGAATCAATAATTAAATAATTAGTCATAGGAAATTTCAATTGCTATCAATGTAAAATAATAAATAAATTTACTCAGATACTTATATCTTAACAAATGAAAAAAAATAGTTACCAAATATAATAGTCTAAAGAAACTCATATGCATGCTTATGACATATCATTTCACCATGTAACCATCAATATCAATAATTAAGATCAAACACAATAATATACTTTCCAAGAACTTAATTTGAGATTAATTTCTCCCCCTAATAAGAAAATTGACATTAACTAATATAAAGAGAGAACTCAATACCTATATAAACAAGGAATAACAAATGTTTAACATCATTATGTATACCTCCCATCCATGATTCATTAACTTGTAAAAAACCTATAATATTCCCATGAACATCTGTGTCTTATCATTGTGTAATCATGAAAAAATATAATCTTAAAAAAATCTAATGAAAATAATTAAACATTAATTAACCCAAAAAATCAATATAAACATTCACCAATTTTAAAGGATCATATATCTTTATACTTTAACCAATATTCCATGTATAATAAAAAATAGATGAAATTAATCAAGACAATTACAAAAACCAACCCCTAATATGGTGGAATAATCCTGACATAACCCATCATTAATAAATAAATAACAACCATTGTTGCTATCAAAAAATATGTCATTTACATTATAAAAAATTCAATAAGATCAATCAAAAAAATATTACATTTTTGTCATTTTTTATAAATAATAATAAATCCAGAAGAAAATATAAGTTAAAACTATATACCATTTCACTCAAAATGTTAAGAGTGTTGTTGAGAAATATTATTCATTTTATAAAATCATTATTTTTTATATAATTTTTAATTAAATTAATGTTACTTATTCTAATCCACTAATTTCTTACATCTTTTTGTAAAATATCCGAAAAAAACATATAAAACATGACTTATTTCCACTTATAGGGAACCATTATAATTAAAATTCAACTTCTAATAATTTTTTAACAAAAACTATCATCAAAATATTGAAGTAACTTTTAAGAAATATTTTCCAAATTCTATTTTTTGTTTTTTTATATTCAATTCATGATCATATTAATTTACAATAATTCGTCAATATTCCACTGAAAATGACTACTTTTGGGATAATTTTTTTGAGAAATTATACATAATACTCATATTCATATCCTAGGTAAAAAACATAAGAAATTTTTGAGATTAGATTCATAGTATGTGAAAATATAATATATAAAAATAAAGGATAATAATTGATCTTGATATGGGAATTTGGAGTTGATAAGGATGAAATGGAACATGAAACTTAAATTTTCAAATCAATCAGAAAAAATAGGGATCATCAATTATAATTCATGGAATAATGATTTTATCAAAAAACAAGAGTAACATGATTCAATAATACATGAACATGAAATATGCACAATGTATAAAAAATAATATGGGACATATATTCCCTCATAACAGGTGTCAATGGGAACCACTAAGACACTAATAAAATAATATAACATGTTAATCACATTCCAAAAAATATACTAGGGTTTGGATAACTAATAGTTTACCATTTTTTATATTGTGATACCCACTCATGAACTATAATATTTTATGCATTGGATAAAAAACCAATGTATAAAATCCATTTGGGATTGGGATAACCATTCTTTTACTATAACATTCAAGGGTTGGGATATCAACCCATTTACTAAAAACTTATATAATGAGATATAAAACACTACCCAATGAATAGGAGGGAAATAATTGACCCCCTAATTTATTTATTCTAAACCATACATAATTGTTCGATAATAACATGAAAACATTCTAAAACAAATTATAACATAATTTACTTATAATAAATAAATAACTCCATGAATCATTCTAAGATACATGACTGCAAGCTATTCTGAGAATGAAATTGAATATTATAAATAAACCATATCCCTAGGGAGGCTTATTAAAGGATAAATGATATTGACATAGATGTAATATAATTTATAGGATCATTAGAATATTACTATGAAAATTAATAAGTAGTTTCATATTTTTTATTTTTTTTTAAAGTGAAGCATTTATATAATAATAAGAACACAAATTAACTTGTAAATCTATGAAGTAATGTATATAATATTTTTAATGGAAAATGAATAATATGGTGATAAATTTCATTCATTTATAAAACATTAAAAAGTAAAAATATTTTCACCCTTTTATAATGATGGATATTTTCAACTAAAAATGACACATGTAGAAAATAGTAAGAATAATTATTTCCAAAATTTATAAAGAAGTTTAGTGATAATTGAGAATGTATATAATCAATAATTGATATATATATAATAAAAATCATTAAATAATATTAAAAATATAAATGTATACGAAAAACAATTCTAACAAAAAAGAAAAGATAAGGTAGAATGATTGTTGAAGCATCCCCTCAATTGATTTGTGAATTAATTAGAAGATAAATTGTAATAAGAAATTTAAAATATGGAAATAAAATAAATAAAAGAAAATATATGTGTATTTATTGACAATGAACATATAATTTTCTCAAATATAATTTTGATATAAATATTTTTTATTTCAAAGTTATTATGGAGAAGAAACCATTACATCTTTGATAAATTTTGACTAAAAAGACCTTAAATAGTATAACTAGAATCTAACATTAATTAACATAAATAAAAAGATAATGATGGTAAATAATATAATAGTGAAATTATATAAAATATATAAATAAATAAATTTATTTATTATGAAATATGTCTCGATGATGTAAATTTGAGTGAAAAACACCTACCAAGGACCTCCACATTGTCAGGTGCGTTTTAACTCAATGTATAACAAGTTTATGTCTATTAATCATCTGAGTTATTACATTGCTCATAGTTTTTTTCTACCACATTTAATTTAAAGTTATATAGTACCAATGAATTTATTTATTAATTTTTAAAATAATATTCATGTGTTAAGAATTTTATTTTCCATAGATGCATTGTTTTTTCGGATCCTTTTCATTCTACTTAATCATGGGATCATAAATAAATAAATTTGTGTGATGATTTTTTTGATCCACTTATAGAGTCCAATAGTAATATCATGGAATATTTTATGTTAATTATCTTATAATACTTAACAAAATCAACTTATATGAATTTAATTTATTGATATGAAATGATTTTATTAACTAATATATATATATATATATATATATATTGACACGATATAATTATGAAAATATATAAAATTAAATATTATTATATTATATTATCATTATTTAGGTTATCTTAATCATTTGTGATGTTTATTTCTTAACATCATTCATGTAGGTGGTCAAGCCTATAAATTCATGAACTCATTATAAATATTTAATGAGAAATAACAAGTTCTTATATAGTAATAGTATAAATTTTATAGAAGAATAATTATTGAAAAATAATTTTATGAATTTGATAAGTTAAATTAATGTGGATTTATGTGATGATGATAAATAATAATGATGAAGAATAATATTACAACAAAGTTAAATACTTTAATCTCCTCTTCAAGAGACTCTTGAAAATGATCAATTTGGGTTCAAATTATAGGACCTCAGGATCTAAAATGTGAGATTAACTTTTGAGGGAGATATTTATAGAATTTATTCAAGTAAAATTGTAATTAATGGTATGTTTTGAGGTTGGTTGAAAAGGGGTTCTTTTATAGAATGTGTAACAAACTAGACCATTCCATCCAAACACATCACTTGAGGTGGTCCATCATAAGGTGAGAATCTGCAAACAACCAAAATAGTCAGAATCATAATTGAAGAATATTCAATGTACATAGTACAAGAAATATAAATTATTATGAGACATAAAAAACCAAGAAAAAATGGATAATACCAAAATGGAAAATAATACTACCCAAATAAGAGACTCCATGTGACGATCTATTACCAACAAACTATTCCTCAATGGAGATGAATACAAATTAGTGAAGACATATCACTACATGATGATGTTCCCTTTACATTTATCCATTGAAAACAATCTACAAATTCCCAAAGGCCTAAGTATGGATTGAGAACAAAGATAAGTAGTATTTCACCAATGAATCAATAAAATTAATAAAATCATAAAAATGTAATCTCATGATTTAACATAATAAAGTTTATAATGAATTTTTAAAATATTGAACCTTTTTAGGAAAAATCATATGGTTTTCATAATTTCTTATCTGTATTCTCATAATCACAAAATATGAAATGTATGCATTGAAGATAGGTGATCATAATAAAAATGATTCATGGATACCCTATAAGATAAACATGGGAGAAAAAAAACTATTAAGTATGATGATGTAATAAAACCAAGATACATGAAAAGGAACAAAATTTGGGATTTAGCCCATTAAAATACATACTAGAAATAAATGAATACTAAACTAGGAATACCTTGGATCCAAATGAAACTGATTCCTTCCATCATACATTGATATCAAAAAAAAGTACTACTGGCATTACACAAACTAAATTGGCATTCCTTTTTCTTAATGCACCCAAGGTTCTGAATGTGCTATGATTTTCAAAAAAAATTGACAAACCATGGTAAAATTTTATATTTCATCATCAATAGTGAATAATTAAATTTCCATTTCTTGAAAATACCCATGTTAAAACCAAAACCACCTTTATTTTATTTCAAAAATAATTTTTCACAGCGAAGCACTACCGCTTCCATGATTGAAAACCCATTTAAGAATAAGAAAATATTTAAATATATACACATTTAAAAAATGTAGTACACAAATAAATCAACATTTATATTATATTTAACCATTTCATAAAACCAAACCACATTTATATTTATAATAAAACTAGAATTCCAGATATTAGAACCTTTGTATAGAGTCTCCTACCTCATGAATGAAGAGGAAACACAAAAGATTGATCTCTCAAATATTATGGTAAAATACCAAACAATAAGGGATTAAAAGGACATAAAATATATCTCTAAGGCACCTTAATTCTGAGAGTGATGAATGTAATAAGTGGAAATTCAAAGGGTTTCATGATATTTAATGGTAGACATTAAAATAGGAGACCATGATGAATCCTTATAGACCATGTCATAACCAAAAATATTATAGTAAATTATTGTCCCACAATGGTATATGATGGGATTTTAGAGTTGGGGACTATAGTTCAAGGCTTGGAGCCATGCCATAAACCTTCTGCTTAAATTGTTTCTGATATCCATGAGACTTTACCCACTCTTAATCAAATTTTCTCAAGGGACACTACACCACAACTTGACGCACCACACCAAAAGGGTTTCTGATTTTGAAGAACCTAACAAATTCAACCTTGGGAAACTACACCTCAACCTTTATCCTCCATATCGTAGTGGTCACCCCAACAGAAGCAATAATTTGAAACCCTTTCTCTATGGTAAAACTAAAACAATATTGGAAGTAGACATAACATACCTACCTCTAAGTATTAGTGATATAGATTACTCAAAAACACCCTAACCATCACCATAATGCCTTATCCTGTACCTTCAACAAAATACCTCTATAATAAAATATATAAAAATTACAAAGAATTAATGAAAACCTACAAAACTTCTAAGAATCGCATTATCAAATAATAAACACTAGAAGAGATTTTAATTGAACCCATAAAGCATTAAAACTCTCCCCACAATAAAAGAATTATATCCCCAAAAAGTTATCGAGATTCTGGTCTCATGAAAAGAAATGGCCATTATTTCCTTATCCACGATTTCACTCCCACATTTTGTGTCAATCTTGTTTTCATTACCACAAAACACTGAATAAAGGAATCATTTCACCACACAATTTGTTATCATGAAAATATGTAACCTAAATTGAATTTAAATACATAAATTGAGAAGGAAATTATGTTCAATTGGATAAAATTATAATTTTTTTGATAACCCAAAAGAAACTAACAACCCTCTGTGTTTTCTTTTTCTTCTTTCCAAAATTATGGTGTCCCAATTGAGGTGTAAATCTTAGAAAAAATTTATCACATATCTCGAACTGTAACCACAATAAATGATGGTCTAGCTCTGATTTTTTATTTCATTATTCCATGACCAATCTGTCACATACCAATTACACCATTTTCATTATCTCTTGAACATAACATAGTCCAATCAAAGGCCATTTGATCATGTTTTCTGATCATAAAGAATATAAATATGGAAGACCATACAATGATTCAAAGGGTTTCATGTTAATTGAATCCTGGTAAGCATTGTTATAGTAAAATTCAACTAAAAGAAGCTGTTTTTACTAAGAATACATAGTCATAGAAAATCCTCATGAATCTAAATATCACCTTATTTCTGCCCACATATAAAAATGATATTCCATGCTCAAATTCAATTGGAAACCCACCACCACTAGAAAACTAATTTAAAACATCAATTTGAACCTCATTTCTATATTATATTTAATCACAGAGGGAACCCCATGAAGTTTCAAAGTCTATTATAAATATAATTCCCCAATCTATTCAACCATTTTTATCTCCTTGATAGGGAGAAAATGAGATGTTTTGTTAATTCGATCAATGATTAAAAAAATTACATATCTCTTATTAAGATTCCATGAAAAAATAATGAAAAATTATACAGAAATATCATCCCATTTCTATACCAGAATAGCCAAAGGTTGTAATAAGATAGAATGTATCTGGTGATCCACATTAATACACTGATAGTTCATACTCCTTGAAACAAAAGTTGCAATCATCCACCTAATTCCCGACCACCAATATAGATGTTTTAAATCATTACAAATCTTAGTATTACCAAGGTGTATTAAAAAACAATATATATTTCATTCTTACATCAATTCTAACCCCAGAGAAAAGGGAAAACCATTCTATTTCAGAAATATAAATCACCAATGAGAGACCAATACCACATACTTGAGGTCTCTCCATATTTAAGATATTACAAAAGCACTAGAAATAATTTGATATAACTTGATCAATCCATAATCACTCATCAAACAATGATTCAACCTCTACTGAAGTTAAGAAAACTGTACAACTTGACTCCTCAATTCCCATGATCATCTTAGTGAACAAACTCATTAGAGAACACTCCTCCATTAAGTCTTTTATGGCTTGCATTTAAAATTATATTCATAATTAATCAATTACCACTATAAATTTCATATGAGTGTATGAAATATGAAAATAAAATGTCTGAAGATACTCA
This sequence comes from Viscum album, assembly GCA_963277665.1. Classification (NCBI taxonomy): domain Eukaryota; kingdom Viridiplantae; phylum Streptophyta; class Magnoliopsida; order Santalales; family Viscaceae; genus Viscum; species Viscum album. The sequence goes on along the minus strand of OY728151.1, from coordinate 1,169,525,593 downwards.
CCCCAATGTCTCTATCAAATGTTCAAATCTATCTGAGTGAAAATTTACTTCAGGATATTATGATTAGTATGAACTATAAATTGCTCTAAAAATAAATAGTGACACTAATTTTTGAGTTCATGAATAACTGATACCAAATTGAGATCATGTATTGGTCAGTTCCTCTCATGAGGTTGTAATTAGTGAGAGTTATATTCCCCCACCTTCCTTCCCAACATCAAGACACAAACCAATCCTATGCTTGAGAAATTATTGAAAAAAATCATATCCCTAACCTATTTATGAACGAAACAAAATTGGATTTGAAGTCAACATAATGCTCAATTCCTCAAAATATATCTAACACTTCTCTTTACATTCAATAATTAAACACTTACTGGTTAAATCATTAATCAGATATGCAAGACTGAATAATTCAATAAAAAATCCCTATAAAAACCATCAGATCCCCAAAATATTTGGATTTCAAATAAATTTCTAATATACTCATAGAAAATAACCACCTTTAACATTTAAAGATATACCAGGATGCCCCACTATGATATAAACTTCACCTGAAACTTCACCTTTCAGATTCAAAACTCACATTTGGATATCATTCTATATAGTTGATGTTATCTAATGGTTCTAAGAATGGTATACAAATGATTGTTATATCCCCCCTTCGACTTTGAGTACACCAAAATGACATCCATGAACACAACCAAAAAAGATTCTAAGAACCAATGGAATATATGGTTCATCAAAACCATAAGGGACATATGTTCCTTAGTGGGATAGAATGGCATAAAAAAATCAACATTCCAATAATGGTATCTAAACACTATATTAAGTATATAGGCTTTCTAGACTCCCATGTAGTGGTACCCTGATTGAAGATCAAAATTTCAAAACCAATAAGACCCTATGAACTGATCAAAGAGATCATCAATATTGGGGAAGGGATACTTATTATTAACATTAACCCCATTTATCTTTCAACAATCAATGTGATTCCAGAGGTACCCATATACCTTCTTAGAAAATACGACAGGAAAATCCCATGGTGACATTTTTATAAAAATAATCCCATTAATCTCGAGGTATCAAAGATGGATTTCCGTTCCCCCAACTTAGCAAGTTCCATTCGATAGGATGACATAAAAATGGGAATCCAAGCATGAAGTAGGTAAATGGTAAAGTCAACTCCTCTCTATTTTGGTAAAAAAATATAAAAAGTAATCAGGGTATGCACACACCACTACAGAAAGAAGAATCCCCTAATTGGGTTGAATACATCAAGGTACATATCTTACAAATGGAATGAGATCATCCTAGCATATGGAACAGCATGCATCGCTCTCCCAGATCTAGAATGCCACACACCATGTAAGACATGAGGGGCCCCATAATAAGAAATGAACTAAAAATGATAAAGATAAAAGTCGATCTGGTCCATTATGCTGATCATAAAATCATTTCAAATAAACTAGTCAATGATGTGAGGATCAAGGACTATGAAATCCCAAACCACCTCAAATTTGACTATTGATACCTGTCACATGGGGCAGTTTAAAACTTGTTCGGACATCCTTCCCATATGTGTGGAAAGGATCTGAATGAATTGAATAAGATCTAAATATAGTCTCGAAACATCAACTAAATTTGATAGTATAGTAGTATGAGTAGAACCTGTATCAAACCAAGATCGCACTTTAGAATATGAAATCAACACCATACCTCTCATAGTAGTCATCTTAGCTTCTGATTACTATGATGTGAAATTCCGTATATTAATAAATATTATCTAAACAACTCCTCAATTGTTTCCAGCCACATAAACACCCCATGGATCAAGGATATGAACCACCTCCCTTGTTTGATTCAGAACAAACTTGTGAACCCTTGGTGAGTGTAAATCCAACCCTACTGCCTTGAGACATCCTCCCACAAAATATATTAGATGGATCGATTTTGAATAGTGGTTAAATGTTCAAGGATCTTAAAAACTATTGGATTTAGTATAAACATGATCTAAAAAACTAATAAAAAACTTGTTTATTCTATCCTGGAGAATCCCATGATACTATTCTTAAAGAAAAATAACAACCACTTTACTTATTTTTCTGGAAAAGAGAAACATCCTGGACAAAAACCACAACAAACAAATATTCACTAAAACCTATTTTCCTTTCTCTATCTTACATAGACATAACCTATTTGTCAACGAAATCTAATGAAGTCCAAAGACAACTAAAAATCGTCATCGACCAAGTATCATCCATCAATCCCATTTCAAACCTCCTAGATTCAATTTAATCATTGGTAAAAAACTATAGTTCTAACTTAACATGATCAGTGAATTAGGTAGTATACTATAACAAGATACTCTCTTTGTACTCTAATGTTATAAATTCTCAGGTCTTCTCCCCATGAATCTTATCTGGATAAAACTATTGATTTAAAAATTTCTTCAAATAAGACCATATAATATGATCATCCAACTTAGATTTAATAGTAGAGTCCCCCATATCCTTTATAGTCCCTCATGAATATACATGGAATAAACACACCCTTGAGTCCTCAGGAGTTTTTCAAAAATGGAAGTTCCTCTAAATTTTCTCAAGGAACTCCTTTTATTCTTGGGGTCCTTTGTCACCTCAAATTATGAGGGGATTTTTCTTAGTAAACATTGAGTCATGATCTTCTGCTCATCCTGGGTTCCCAATACACTCCATTCTAGGAGTTTGAATTGTGTAGACTATACATTAAATCAATGAAATTACAACTAGTGGATTCTCCTACAGAACATGTCTCACAGCTTCCTCACTTCGCTTTAAAACAGTTGTTTTCAAAATAATTGTCTGATAAATAGAATACAATAAACAATTTACTTATAGTAAACTCCCAAATCATAATTCAACTTACAAAATCCATATAAATGACTACAATCAATATTAATTTAAATAAATTATATATTTTATAAATGAATGTAAATAATTTAATATGAAACATGTCCATTTAAATATACCCCAAACACGATTATATTTAAATGTCATATCAAAAAAAGTCTCAAGATTGGTAAAAATTCAATAATACTCAAGGTAACTTGAGTTTAGACATGGATGTGAGCTGTTTAGGAACCCACCGACAATTAATATCTGAATTACAATGTTTATGAATAGTAGAATACAAATAACCTGAACCAAACATAGGATGTTTCAGAACACTTTTGGTTGGGTATTCACTCCAATACCTTTACATAAGGAATCATCCATATTCAAACAAACACATCAGCTGAGTAGGATCATAACAAGGTGGGAATAAAAAAACAAAAATAGTCTCAAGTAGAATCGAAAAATAACTAATGTAGACAATGGAAGAAATAAACATAAACATGAAAAATAAAAAATCATACAAAATGGATAATAAACAAAAGGAAAACAAGACAATCAAATTTTTAAACTTCATGTGACCATCTTTCACCATCAAACTATCCCTCCCTGAAGATGACAATAATAAAATGATATTCCCTTTACATAGGTCCTTCAAAACAACTTCTAGAAATAGATAAATTCCAATGTAGTGTGTGAGAACAAATCCTTGTAGGATTTCACCAAATAATCTATAAAATGTATAATATCATGTGAAAATTATTTATAGGTTTAAAAAATTCAGTTAATAAATCATTTTCATAAGATAAAACCATTGTGTTACAAATCATTTGGTTTTCATAATTTTATATACTTATTCTCATAATAAATGAACATGAATATTATTTGTGAAAAATAAGTGATCATAATCAATATTTATAATGGATACACAATATGAAAAACATGTGAGAACTTAATCATGAAATAACATGGTGTAATAAAACTAATCATACATAACAATTCACAAAAATTTGGCTCTAGCCTATGGTAATAATTACTAGACATAACATAATCCTAATTGAGGAATATGTTGACTCCAAAAGATATCGAGTCCATCCATATTCTATCAATATCATGAATCCTCTATAGGCATTACATAGTATAAAGTGACATGTTGTTTCCCTGATGCACCCAAGGTTCCCAATGTTATACTATTTTCAAAAACATTTCAAATCCCTAATAATATTTTGTAAATTATTTTTCTCAGGATGTATTACCACTCAAATTCTTGATAACCCCACTTCAAAACCTAAAAACCATTAATAAATTTCATCAATAATTGTTCATAGTAAATAATTACCATTTTCATATTTATAAACCAATTTTAGAAACAAAACTATTTTTAAACAAACCCCAATTTAAAACATGTATTTTAATAAGAAAATTTGCATTGATATATGATCTGACCAATTCATAAAATCGAATGAGATGAATTTTTCCATGAAAATTAAGAATTCATGGATTTGAACTTTTTTCTAGAGACACCTACCTCAAGAACAAATATGGAACACAAAGGATTGATATCCTAATGCCTAGGGTCAAATCCAAACAACAAGGGATTCTAATTTCTCTAAATAGAACTCTAGGTAACATCATTTTCATAGAGAAGAATGATACAAGTGTATTTTTAGAGGGTGTATGGATATTTAATGATAGAAATTAAATCAAAATACCATGACACAACCTCAATGTCCATGTGACATCCATTTATATTATGAAATAGTACTGTTCAACCATGGAGTCGGATGGGCTATCATAGTGAGGGACTATAATGAAAGGCTTGGGATGATAGCATAGACCTTTTTTAAAATAATTTCAAAGTACCATGACCCTTTAATCATTGGAAATATATTTTACCTTGGGTTATTCTATGAAATAACATAGAAAACAGTACCGCAGGGGTGTCAAATTTGAATTAAGTGGCCAAATTATTCCATGAGACACTATATCAAATCCTCTTACCACAACGCCGAACATATCACCTTGGAAGAGTTTATATGATGAATCATCTACTACACCATGAAAATATTCCAAAATTGATTATACGACTAATATTCCTCCCTAAAAGGCCCTATTATATAACTAATAGACCACACTGCAACCAAAACCATCATGCCATGGCATGTACCCTTCATAGTTTAGCACCCTACTAAAATCCATAAAATTTATCGAAAACTCAACATCACCTCAAAACATTCGATAGTTACGCTATTAACACTTATATGTTAAAAGGAAGTGTACCCAAACCTAGAAGATGTTATATATGCCAGGTAATGGATTTTTTTGTAAATATTGATATCATAATAAAAAAGAAATTTCATATTAATAAAATGTTGGTGAAAAATTTATAATTAGTTATTATATGAAATGGAGAGCCTCATCATGACCTTATACACCTATAAATAGATAATGTTCTATGATATTTTTTTTACCTTATCCCTTCATGGAAATATTTTTATTTATTCTATCCTTTAAAATGTTAACTAAGATTTACCTTTTCAACTTATTTTTTCAAAAACAAAAAATCAGAATATTACCTATTTTTCTTATGATAATTAAAAATAAGAAATCATTTTTATTCGATTAAATTTATAAAATTGGAAATAATTAATTTCGAGACAAGAATTCTCTACTGCATATAACTGTTATGAGGAAATTTAATTTATTATCCCCAAAATATATGAATTCTAATTCCATAGAAAATAATAATAATTATATGAATGATAATATATTTGATTTTAAATATAAATTTTTATTCTATTAGATTCATTATTAGACAATGATTAATTAAATTATAAATATAAATTCCCAAATGATTAGAAAATAATTCATTAAATGTTTTCAAATTTATGAATTAAATGATGTTAATCACATCAAATTATTTATCTCCAAACATCAAAAATTTATCAATCCATTATTATTAAAATTTATTTATAAACAATAAAAAAAATTAGAAATGGAATATAATGAAAAATAAATTATTTTTAAAAAAATATTTTAATTAATTTATAGTTATTTTTTCATTCCAGAAATCTAAAATTAATTTTTTCTAATTTATTAGAAATAATTATAGAATATCAATGTAACTAATGGATTAAATTATATCTAATGATAATATATCCAAAATAGATACTTCAAATAACTATATATCTACTATAAACATGTTCAATGACCCTATATATAATGATAATATCATATTTATATATTTAGACTCTTATAAATATTAAAATACATTCATCCTTTTAATTTATGTCTTTCAAAAATACATATACTATTACCAATGTTTTTACTTATTTCTATAGTTATAATTAGATATATGATCATAAATATAAATCATGGGGACATAGATTTCAAGTTCCTATTCTTTTCATTTACTTGTTGTTTTATTCCACTTATATTATCTTTAATGATGTGTCGTATAGTGTTCTTATAATGTGTTAAAGGTTATCTAGAAGTATAATACTTTTATATCAATAAAAGTTTTCATAGTTCATTTTATTTATATGTTTTATACAAAACCATATATTCAACATAATATTTATTTTAATGAAAATTCATATAAAAATACAATGGTTTTACAATTTCCCCCTTAATATAATTTTATTCCTTGAAATATTAACTTTATATTATTGATGAAAATAGTTTGGGGTATCCACAAGATAGATAAGATTAATGATATAATTTCTAATGATATGTAATCATTAATATCATATCCAATATTAGGAAACTCCTACATTTCTGTGTATTAAAAATATCCCCTATATTGAGTTTCTCATTACTCATTTGAGATATATACCCCTCATGGATGGTTATTAAGACACATATAATAGATGTGATTCCCATATGGAGATCATAGTTTTCATTTCAGTAATAGATGATCATATGTTGATCTTGAATATGATGGGTAACATACCTAACATAATAATTAGCATGGATGAATTGTGGTGAAAAATAATCCATTCCTAACAACAATTACTAAATGAATAATAATTATTTTGGCTGGGTGATTTTCACATTAAAATTTATCATATTACAGTTATATACATGGATTTTAATCAACATACCAATTAGATATTTCAATCATTAATCAATATCTAGTCATTGGGGTTATAATTTTATTCTTATATAAAAAATGTTTGAAATGAAGGAGTGGGTAGATCTAGAATAAAATTAAGAATTTTTTATTCCAGAGTGTTTGATGAGCAGACATTACACCACCTTTTTTTACATAACCCACATTTGTAATGTCATTTCATAATAATTACCTTTTTACCATGGTGTAAGAGGTTATTTACCTAAATTATCATTACTAACCATTGGATTAGTACACTATATAAAATAATGTCCATAGTCTTACAAATTATAGTATCAGAGTGTGGATGGAGTTTTAAACTATTCATAATTTTCATTTTTCTTATCTATTTGACATTATGATGATTTATCAAATTCTCCACCACACTTGATTCATTTACCAGTTATTCATATATAATTTCCCCATGATTACTTCTATATCCTACAGATATAGAACTATGGAATTATCTTCCTCCATAGGGTTTATCATTTAACATTCCATGAAACCCTATTTTTCTCAAATTTTTTGTGCTTTGTATTTTGGAAGGGTTTAATTTTTTAATAATAACTCATGATATCTATGAAAACATGACAATAATATTTTCTACACCATATCCCATATAATTTGGTTACTCATTAGTATGTTCATTCAATTTTATAGAAAAATCATTATGTTTGTGATTCCTCATGGATGCATCCAATCACACAGAAAAAATATTATCATGAATATGAAGAAATAATTAGAGTAATAAATCGTATGAAATGGGTAATTAATCCAAATATATCTTATTTCATGAAGCCATCATGCCAACCTATGGTATTTTAGGTTCATTCAATATCACATTTTTCCATGATAGGTATTTATACATTCTATACTATTTTTTTCATTACATAATTTACAAAAATAACTAAATTCTACTTTGATACTGACAAATATACACTAGAACTCCACTCCGGGATATTGTTTTTGATGGATTTTCTTAATATGTATGTACTGATACAGTATAACATATCTTGAGAATTGTAATCATATATTTTATAACAAATTCATTATTTAATCATTCTGTCTCACAAATCCACCTAATCAAAAAACCCAAAAGTTAAATATATTTGTATATTAGCAACATGATCTAATTATTTTACAATAAATCTTCATTAGTTACCAAAAATAATTTTATAAAATTATATAGTTTTAGAAACATCATAAATTCTAATCTGCTTCATAATATGGTAAATGGAAATATATGAACATAGTTGTCCTATATTCTTTATAAGGGTAAAAAACAATGATAACAATATAATGTTATAAATGAGGATAAGATGAGCAAGTTAGTATGATATCATACTCAAGGTACATAAACATTACATTATGAAACAGTTCCCAATAAAACAGATATCATAAATTCTAAATCATTTAATATGTTTTTTTCATATATCATGAGTTACATGAGAAAATTTTCCAAGAACATAATAAAAAATTCAGGCATAATATAAGAATATGACATAGATATAAGAGAAAATATGCATCAAGGGTAACCAATAAAAAATTAAACACGTCATGTAATAGGTTAACCACCTACCCATAATATTGTAGGAGTTCCTTACCCACTCTTTTGCATTTTGGGGGTTTCTATAACCACCCATATAATACAATATTTTTTCCTTTAGCTATCGATAGATGTAAAAAAACCATTTGTGGTTGGAATAATCAATCATGTACCACAATATTGTTGGGAATGGGATTACAACCAATGCACTAAAACCTTATAAAATGAAATATTGAACATTACTGATCAAATTTTAGTTATATTACTAGCCCACACATCATTTAATAAAAAAAATTTATGCGTGTGGTAGAAGAACCTGAAAACATTCATAACCTCATTATAACTTAATTTACCCATGAGAAACAAATTGGTTCCATGAAAAACTCATTAAAACAAGATCATAATAAATTTTGAGGAATATGATTTATGGTATAAATATAGAATAACCATATAAGAATAAAAATTATTGGATGTTGACATTGATGAAAAATATTATAAGAGAATTTAAAAATTAAAATGACAAATAAGAACCAATTCTCATTAATGTTTTTGACAACTTCTATTTTAGTGAGAAATTTTTAAATAAAAATAAGAATATTACCTTGAAAAACCATTGAATCATAGTTAGATATATTATTAATGAAAAATGATGAATAAAGAAGAAAACGTTGTTCAAGTGGAAAATGTTAATAAAGAAGATATTTTCAAACTTTTATTAAGAGACTCAAAGTCAAATGAAATTACTCATATAGAAAATTTTGATTGTTTTTTATTTGAAAAATATTAATGAAATTAATAAAATAAATAAACTTAATTTAATGAAACAATAATTAAAAATAATAATAAAAAATCAATAAAATTAATATTGATATGAAATAAAATGATTTCTGACCAAAAAATAAAATATAAAGTTAGTTTCACTTACCAGAATCCTATAAATTCATATATAACCCCAAAAAGACACAAATTATAATAAGGATTTAAAAAATTGAACTTACAAAAATTGAATAATGTAAATTTGGTATTATAGTGAAATAATTTATTGTTTCCCTGAATAAGAATTTAAATATATACAATATTCATTTCAATGTGAGATTTCATATTGAACAATTTTCTCTTTAGAAACATTTGAAGAAAAATACATTGTATGATATAAAATAAAATTGGAAAATAAAATAAATAAAATAAAATGTAGTCATAAGAACATTTTTATATGAAAAAATATACATAATATTTAGAATAAATTGTTGTATGATGTGAAAAATGTTTCAAAGACGAAAATATTAGATTTAAAAAAATCATACCTAGGTATTTTTCTTTGAAAGACTAGTTATCACACCCAATATTAAAAATTTAGAATTAATATCAATATAAAAACCTTAGTAATTATTATTTTTCATTATAACATTATTTTAAAATAACATGTTAGCCATATTATAATGGTTTAATGTTAAAATTATATTCTCGTTTTTAAAATACCATTCCCCACACAAGCTTCGGTTTTTCATTTCTTTTATTTCCTCTTTGATCATGGGTTCATCAATCATATATTTTTCATGAAGATATATGGTATGTTTATTATATAATAATATATTCCTAAAGTCATTTCATTGAACTTATGGTGTCTTTTTTTATGAAACACTAGAAAATATATGATTTTAAGTGAATTTTAATTATTTAAAATGAATTTATATTATTGATGAATGTAATTATATATATTTTAAATCGAGAAGATTTTAAAAATTATAAATTATTAATTATTAAAAAATATTATCATCATTTATGTTTTATTTATCACTAATCATACAAATATTATAACATAGTTCATGTAAGTGGTAAAACCGATTAAAATAATTGCATGTTATAATGTTAAAATGAGTAAGAAGATGTTATTGTATAATATTAATATATAATATATCAAAGGTTAATGGTTTAAAATTTACATTTATAATTTTATAAATTATATTCATGAAGTGGTATATAATGAATATAAAATTGAATGATTTAGGATATGATAACACATACATAGTGAAATTAGATATCCTCTTAGAGAGACCACCGAATTGATGGATATGCGACCCCATTGAAAAATTGGTTTCAAAAGAATATAAAATCATATGAGGGATACAATTTGGTTCTGTATTTGGGTGAAATTAAAAATAAATTTTTGATATATATTCGGATTGATATAAATCCATTTATACATGAGAATATGTGGATTTTTTAATAAAAAATCATGTAATTATATAAATGCATTTTAATATTCTAAGAATGTCGATTTAAAAAAAATATTTAGTAAAGTTGACATTTGGGGTAATCAGGTATTCAATCATAACCAGATTTATATATAGTTTTTTGAGTTATTTTATGACCTTATCCCTTAATTTTACTATTTTAAAATATTTTACCCTTTACTACGGTGATATGTTTTTACCATCGTAACTTATTTTTATGCCTCCAAATAAAATTTACCTTATTATCTATGTTTAAATTATAATTCAATATGGAAAATATTTTATATTTTATTCAATTTTTAAAAATGATAAAAACTTATTTAAAAATAAGAAATGTATAATATATAAAAATTGTTTTATGGAAAATATATTTTAACAAATATAATAGTTATATTTTAATTATATAAAAAAATTTAATCAATATATGACTACTATATTATATATATATACACAAAAAATTTATTTAAAATCATTCATCATTAGAGATAAATTTAATTAGTAATTCAAAAATAAAATCATTAAAGGAAAAAGTTCTTTTAAAATTACCCCTTTTATACTTAAATTAATTTAATCACATATAATTATTTATATTATAACTATTAGATTTTAATAATCAATTATAAATAAAATATTTATTTTAACACATTATCAAATTATTTTAAACAATAACATATAATAAATAATAAGACATATTTTTAAAATAACATATTCTATATAATTTATATTCAGTTATTTCCTTTTATAACTAATTGTTTATATATTTTATTTTTCTAACAATTTTTACACAAAAACAATGTACTTAATAGATAAAATTATATCAAATAAATATATCTCTAATTTCTCTGTATCCACCTACTATATATCTAATAATAAAATATTCAATGTTGATATCACTATGTTATATATAGCCTTATGTACTTCTCTAAAATCATTCACCCTATTCAATAACCTTATTCCCAAAATGTGTATTTTATTTATAATGTTTTTATTTTTTTAGATAACTATAATAAGATACATTATTATCAATGAAAACCACGATGATGAGGATTTCATGTTCATTTTATTTTAATTTACTTGTTTGTTTATTCCTATTATACTTTTCATAAGGATATTTAATATTTTATGCCTATAAATAATTAATATTTATAATTAATTATATTATTATAGTATAATAAAATATATCACAATTTTTTCTTCAATGTTTCATGTGAAACAATCTATTCAAAACTATAGTTATTTAATGTGATATTCATTTTAAAATCTCACAGTGTAAAACTTATCATGACTCATTAATTATTTTGTATAAATTAATTATGGTAAAAAAAATTAAGATGATAAAAAAGTAAAAAATGATAGAAAAATGTAAGAATTTTTATATTTATAATTTTAGAAAAATGTGGGAACAGATATCGAAATGAAAAGCTCCTCTAATATTAATTAGCGATGAAGAAAAAAAGCTGATTTAAAAAAAGATTGTTTTTTGGAAATATAATGAAGATTCTACGACTACATTTTTTTTGTATGAACTAATGATAATGTAGATTTTTAATGGATCCATTCTATCATCATTTAAAATGGCTATAAATTTTTTTACAAATAGAAATGTGTAAAGAATCGTTCTCATTATATAAATATTAATTTCATTATGAATACTTTGATTCTAATGTTTTAAATTTTCCCATTAATTTTATCACATTATATATTATTGATAATTAAAAACTATTTTTATCTACCCAAATATTACAAAAAAAATAGAAATATGTTTTTTGGAATTTTGACCCCAAAAGTTCTCCATGTCTCATAGGGTACCATAGTTTTTTATCCAAAATTAATTTTAGTTTCATTGATTAGGATTACATTTCTCAAATTTTAATATTATTCAATATAAATATTTTCAATATAATATTATCAAGCTCTAATATTTTACTAAATCCTAAAACTTTGAATCCTAAAAAACTAGGTGACTCCAAGAATTTTAATCTCTCAGTATTTTGAATAAAATTTTCGATATGATGATGGAATATAATTTTCAATTAATTATTCATGAATTTTTATTCAATGTGTATGTAGGACCCATTTATTAAAAGAAAATTTTAGTGAATAAGATATTGTTTTGTGAAATAGTTCAGAAGATTACCAAATTAATAAAATGGCCATATGTGGCAATCAGACCCGATTTGAGTCAGGATTTCAATAGGTTATCATATCATTTTATAGATAAGATTTTGATCAATGATAGACTTCATAATACCTCATTACATCTCATAGAAAATTTATTAAATATTCATTTTTTATGATTTTATGGATTTTAAGGAATTGTGGTGTTTTTAAATTAGATGAGGTACTAGGTAATCTGACCATCACTCCCTATTTTTTATGGTTTTTTATGAATCATTCAATATAAACATTGAACACATTTTTATATAGATAATTATAAAAATATAAATTATATATAGATTAAATCTATGAATCCCTAACCTATAATTTTCTTATGAACCAATAGTTAATCCCAATGGACACCATCATTCAATTAGATTCTTTAGTAGTTCTACTAATAAAAATAAAAGAGAATCTATGATAATATTAAACTATATTAAATAATGTTTTTAGGGAAAATATATATTTCTCAGAAAATATGGATTGAATGTTTTCTCAATATAAGAGTCACAAACCTTCCACTTTTATACATGGGAGTTCTAATACCTATAGGGATTTGAAATATTCAAAATTTTTGTCCAATTATTGAACATTTTTCTGCAAAATTCTTATCATAGAAAGGAAATCATATAAATAAACATGTAATACTCATTATCATTATATATTTTTATCATTTATTCAAACACATATCATTGATATATCCATGCACATTAATATATATATTAAAAAAACTGAAACACATAATAATGTATTATTATAGGTATTATATTCCATATTAAAATAATCTCAGTTATATTTTTTGAATAACATATAGAAACATATTGGTTTTGTGGAATCAAAATCATAGATTTAGACTACATGAAATAGTCTTGTTCAATGACTATATTAGGTAAGAATAAAATAACATATATATATATCCACACAAGATATCAAGGAGAGGAATATATTTATATTAAACCTAATAATTACAAAATTGTGAAAATAATTATTGAATAGAATGAAAATTCATTTAATTTTTTCTCAATTAACTCTTTGGGTCCTCTCTAGTGGATATATGTGTAATAGGTTATTTCTCTAATATATCTTCCATATACTATTAAAAATTTATAGGTTCATATTTTATCTCTAAAAATAATATTTTTAACTCTAAAATAATTCTAAAAGTTAATAATTTCATTCATAATTTCCTCATTGGATATATTCCTTAAAATATTATATACAAATCAGGATTATATATTCCCATTAAGAAAAATTCATATTCCATATTCAATTCATTTCATTTCCTTCTTTGGTCAGATATATTTTTTTTAGATATATATCGCAATGATTTTATAGATTAGAAAACAATCAATTGATTATCCTTGATAAATATTTATAACCTTTTGGTTAATTTTATTTTTTAATGGATATATTTTTTTCCTTCATACATACACGTGTTATTAAATTGAAAGTTTCGTGGATTATAAAAAATATTTTTTGATACTATGTCATTATATTTGTTTATAAGAAATAGTATATTATCCAATAAACAAATCAATATTTCACTATTTTAGACCTTCATTCTAACATAAATTGTAGACCCGAAAACCATTTTAGTGTTTCCATATTAGAATTAATATCCAATTCCTTGATGTGAACATTTATTCATGTAACATGAAACACACTGAATGTTGGTCTTAAATGAAATATTTATGAATCCACTAATTCCTATATTAAAACAATTTGGGTTGTATAGATAAATTGAAATAGAGAAGTCTAGGTAGCCTATTACATAACAATTTCAAAATTTTCTTGTATCATAGTTAAATTTGATTCTCCATGAAGAAGTATCTAAGAATGATTAATTTATATGTCTTAAATGTAATTGAAAAAATGATTATAAAACTATCTTAGATCTGATCATTATTAATATGGATTCACCCACCATCATTAAATGCTTGAAAAACATAGCTAGTATTCATTATATAATGGTTCAATACTAATATTTTGCATTATATTAGGTAGATAAAATTATTTATAGTATTGATCGTTATTTTTAATATTTTTTTCTTAACCTAAACATGAATGATATTCCCTTTTCTTTCATGGATTCTATCCACCATGATAAGAAAATTTACTTTATTTTTCTTAAAAATCATGTAGACCAATATCCTTAAAGAGAAAAAATATATTTCATGTGATTGCCTACATGATAATTAAATATACTAAAAATTTATTTAAATAATATTATACATCCATATTAGAAAACTTTTATTTATCATTCATCATAGAAATTTTAGAAGTTAAATGTCATCTAAATGGATGATATTCAAAACCTCAAATATGATATGATTCACCTGATATAACATAAATTAAACCAAATAAATATAGACATGTGTTTCTAAAATGATAAATTATAAATTCCTTTTTTCATATACACATGAGATATAAAATATATTTAGGGATTGTATTTTACTCATGAACTTGATCCTAATAATATAAATGGATAGTAAATGATCTCGAAAATGAAGGGGATATTAAATAAAGATGTTAAGTGATTTTAAAGAAGTTGTAAATATTTAAAGAGATGGGTGGAAAAATATTAAGAGATCTATCTACATGATATGATCCTACCTCTAACCCAATTTTATTTTTAATATTTAATATTTAATATTTTTTTAAATAAGTCAAACCTTGGGAAAAAGTATCACCCAAAATTATTCCCCTAATAGCTTGGTTCCCAACTCTGGATTCGTATCCCATTTTTTCTTTATATTTATAATTTTGATAATAAAATATTATATAAAGATAAATACTAGAATGTATATATGAATGTATGTATGTTTGTATTTAATTTCATAAAACAATATTTTTTACACATGTGACAAAAATCTGACTATGTAATAAGAACAATTTTATCTCAACAAGAATAAAAATAAATTACATAATAATAATCATTACATTTAAATTTTTTCTAAATCTTAAATTATAATATAAAAAATTAAAATTATAAAAATACCTGAAAGGATCATAGAGCTTGTTTTTAGAAATTAACTTAAATATATATGGATATAAGATGATAAAACATGGATGAAAGGTAACTGACATGACATGAATATTCAAACGTGACTCAAACACAAGTTAGTATGGATGATTTATTATTTCTAATATGATTTTTGGGTGGAATAATTTCTTATCAATATAAATATCAATGGTGATATAGAAGAGGTATTGAGATGATTCTTAGTTATTGAATATGATATAGTTTTCACAGTGCATCAAGAATTATTTTAGTGGCATATTTTGGAAAATTATACTTGGAATTATTAAATTTTATTTATTTTAGCAATAGTATATGGATGAAAAAATATTAATTATGTGTTAGGTATAATTTTTTTAATGTTTCCATAAGATATTTGTCATTTTTGAAAAGTATAATCCAAATAAGCACTGATGGACTAACATTTAGTTACAAGAGGTCGTTTTCTCTTAAAAGATGGGGAAATTGTTTTTGAAAATATTTATTATAAATATTTTAATGTGGGTAGTTTTAATGTGGTATATGATTTATTTTAATTTTTTTTTTTTGAGTATAAATTATAAAATTAAAGATTAAATTAGTTTTAGTAAGGAAAATAGTAGCATGAACGTATAAGAATATGGAATAGAAAATTGATACTGGTGTTGATAATGTATAGGTGCATTATCCCTCTTTGAGTATCCACACTAGCATGTTTAGTGGAGAAGTCCTACTGGAAATAATATTCAAGGTACATTATGATAATCATCATGTAAATAACTATACCAAAAAATGGAAATATGTTAGAAAAATAGTCTATGAAATATATTTGGTGTATGAATCTAGATGTAGAGGAAACATTGTTTTTCAATGGTTAGTTATCTATTGAATTTATCAATCAATTTGGAACATAAATCTAATGGAATGATTATGAATAAAAATAGGATATGTAGGACGATGGTTTTTTCATTGATATGAGATGAACTAAAAATATAGATAATTTTATTTGGGGAGTTATTTAGTCAAAAAAGGGACAATAAATCATGGAAAATAAATATTATTTGTACCTACCCAATCCAGTGTTCAATAAATCTATGTGAATAATGAGCGGTTTAAAAGTGCGTGATAAATCAAATGGAAAATAATCTATCAATAAAATGAAGTAACTATAAAAATGGATGAAAATTATTAATGTTTTTAAAATAATAGTAGAGCTAGAAAATATGAATTTAGAGGTTCTACATAAGGATAGTGTATTAAAATATTCTCTTGGATCTGGGGCTCTAATAATATTATGAATAGAGGCCATTAGGTATTGATATCAACTTATAGATATAATTTCATTGAAGAAATATATAATTGTGGAATAATATTAGATTCCATAATGATGACAAGGTCACTAATAATACCAAAAGAAATTACAAAAATCATGAAAACAGAGGGACTATTGGGAAAATGATGGTAGCAAATATTATTAACTCACACACATTGGTCCTCCCAATGTGTTATAGGGACAAGATGAAGGAAGATGAATTTCAAGTAAAATCATTACTGAATGGCTGAATAGTGAAAATGGTTAAATAACTAAATTGTGTCACTATAATACCCAAATATTTCCTGAAATATATTTTTCCAATTAAATTTAATTTATTCGGTCACTTACGTTACATGCAACAATGAGTTTTGTGAACAATTATATACTGTTAAAATATAACAATCACCCCACTGTTGGATTGGTGGGTATGAATATGAGTAAATAAATTTTAAATATTTATGGTCATAACTTGTATAAAATTAATTCATGTGTAATTAGTTAATCATAAATGAAAATAAAAAAAAATTGAAAATAAAGGATTTGTGTTTCAGAAAAAATATTTTTTAATGTACACAATGTATTTTAAACAAATAAATTTAATTTATCACAATTTTTATTGATTAAAAAAAATAAATATTATATATTTGAATAAGTTTTTTAACAATAATCTAATATTATTTATTATGCATAGGATAAAATTTATTCAAGTTTTATGATCAAAAGATTATTTTTCCTAAAAAGTGGTTTTCATGACATTTTATTCACTTAAATTAAAATTAATTTCATATATTTATAGATATTAAATAATATAAAATGAATTATATATTTTTAATATTTCAGTTAAATTATTTTAAATAGGACCCTTTTATTTTTTGTGTCTATGAATAGTAACCGTAATATAATTTATCAACTTGCTAAATGGTAAATTGGGTTTAACATGCATAGAACTAAGTGATTTGTCCATATATTATTATAATAATTCTTATTTTATGAAAATAATTCTACTCTTATAATATTAGGATGAATATTTATTAGTTTATTGGATAATTTTCCATAGAAAATACCAATATAATAATTAAATCAATGAAGACCAAAAAATGTCACTCTCTTTGTTTTTAAAAAAAAATTATATCCCCATAGGGAAAAATGAATTTATAAATTAATATAAGTATCTTTTATTATATTAATTTAATTATTTAAAAAAAATATTTTTAATTTGTTAATAAATATATTATTACCTTAATTGCTTATGCAACAATGAAGCAAAACTTCTCCATTTAATTGAAAATATAAAA
The DNA here is from genome assembly GCA_963277665.1 of Viscum album. Classification (NCBI taxonomy): domain Eukaryota; kingdom Viridiplantae; phylum Streptophyta; class Magnoliopsida; order Santalales; family Viscaceae; genus Viscum; species Viscum album. The sequence goes on along the minus strand of OY728151.1, from coordinate 1,169,507,064 downwards.
ATAGATTTTAAAAATATTAAAAGTGATATAATCTGATTGATTCAATGTGTCTTTGTAACATCCCAGGTAAATAAAGAATAAGAAATATTTCATATTTATTGATATTGTTGAATTAAATATTAATTTTACTTTAAAGGGGTTGCTATGTTTGATAGTGTACCTGATACGCAACAACGAGTTTCTTGGAAATCTTACGTTGCACACTAATAATATAATATTATTATTTTAAATGGTAGTTATCTCCTAGTCATTTTATAGTCTAGAATTAACAAAACTTACTACAATATGATTATACCTGTTTGTTAAATGTATTTACATTTATCCAATAAAAAGTTAGAGGCTTAAAATATGAATAAATCTAATTTTAAGCATAATTTACATTAAAAGGTCGATTTACCACCTTTTAATGGAGAACCCACTTTAAATCTAGTTTTAGTCGCTTAAATGCATTCAAATTTACCAAATAAAATCCTTCTTCAGAATGGGGACATCAAAATTTACTTTTTGTAAATTTTTGGAATTTTTCCAATAAATATCATTTTTTAATGAATAGTGAAAATATTGTATTTTAATTCAAAACTGCATTTTAATATTATTTATTTATATGGATAGATTATCTTTTTAATTTGTTTTACTATGTAATTATAATATATTTTTACCATTTAATCCAATCTTGTTCATTGGAATTAATTTCACTTTGAAAGTGGACATAAAGAAGTGTCAATCTTTTTATAGTTATTGTTTCTTGAAAACACGCTATTTGTTTTAACAAATGGAATTAATTTTAAATTAATTAATTTCACTTATATGTTTTTAATTTAGAAAAATATACATAATTTTTGAATTAGGAATATCAAATATACCATAGGGTGAATTTTTGTTATTTTTCTGAAAAACTTCAATTTTCGATGAATAGTGAAACCACTTAATAGTAGTTAAAAAAACTGACTTTTTCATTTAAATGAAATTTTACCACTTATGTGAATTTCATTTCGAAAATCCAACATACATATTTATTATTAGAAAGTAAAATGTGGTTCAATAAGAAGAAAATAATTTTTGGTGAATAGTAACTTTTGGCTTTTATTTATCGCAGTTAAAGGTAAATAAGGTAATTCAAGGTAAAAATAATATTATAATAATTCAAAATTACCTTAAAACTTGTCCAAAACTTATTGGTTGAGTCATTTACGACAATGGGAATCTTTGGGTTGATTTTAGGACCCCATTGGGCCACATGGGAGTGATAATGACAATTTAGATTAATTAACTTAAAGTAAAGGCAAAAATGACAAAAACAAATATCTTTTAGTAAACTAATTTTTAATAGGGGTTATATAAATTATAATTTAGACTATAAATATTAATTTTAAAGCTAAAAATATTTCCTACATCATGGTATTTTTTTATAATCTTTAGACATCAAATAATATAAATTATTTATGACAAAATAATGATACGGTGTTTACCTCATTAATAAATCATTTAAATAAATAAGATTATAAAAATTAAAATAACATCCAAAAATTCTCCAATTCTTATTGGATGATTTTATTTCTACCATGAGTCATCTTATCTTAGATTCTAATTATTTTTGGTCTTTTTTAAATCGAATATATGTTTATAATAAAATAATATTTTCACACTTTCCTAAAGAGCCCCTCCTCCCCCTTATAAAAATCCCCCACTTCTAACCAATTACCCACACCTGTAAAGCCTTTAGAATCGTCCAAAATCTTCCAAATTAAGCATTCTACATCCCTCTCCTTCTACTAGAATCATTACCTTACGCAGAAGGCACTTTAAGAAGTCATTTTGGTTCAAACCAAAGGAAGTTACCAAAATTAAAGGTAACAGTTTCTCTTAACTTCTTTTATTTTAATTTACTTATCCAACCCCTATATTCTTTTTATTAATTTATTTTATAATAACACTAGTATCCTAAATATACTAGGATGTTTTTATGATATGGATTTGAACTACACTTACACACACCTCCATCTAATGGGTGAAGAACATAATGTTTCTGTGGATGGAAAACTAACGCCTCACGAAACGATGATTGTTCAATTTCCTCATACCACCTCTCATGGTGGCCATTATGATGGAAATATATTTATATATGATATATATTATGTTTATGTATTTCTATTTTTATGTATTTTCCATTTATATCATACCTTTATGGTTCCCATTACGGGTAAAAGCAATAATTTCATTTGAGGAAGTGCGGACTACCGCCCCCTCAAAGTGATATGACTCATTAATGCCATATGTGGAATGTATAAAGGATAGAGTTAATAATATTATATATGATATTATACTGGAATTACAATATACCTATGTATCATTATGTTTTAATTCCATTAAAATAATAAATAGAAATGAAAGTAGTGTTCATGCGTACGTACGGCTTACCGTCTCCATGAACGGTGCATTTCATTTCTTACCTCCAAATGATATGTACTGTTATAAATATATATATATATTTGATATATATGATATATATGATATCTAAATAATGAATTTCATTCTGGATATAATGGACTATTGACCACATGGACAACTTGTAATTATAAGAAGTCCATTTTTTACTCAAGTACCAAATATCGAAAAATGAACATTATTAACTTGAATGATTACATAATGTTTAATACATGGTAATAAGTGATATAAAATGAATAATAAACTTAAAAAGGTTCTTAAGAAAGTAGAAATTAACTTTAGTTTATTATTCTGGATATTAAAAAACGAATGGGTCAAGTCGGACATGAGGTAAGGGACTTCGTCTCAATCTCCTTTCATTGAGGCATATTTAGTTTTATACACGAATTTATTTTATACAGTTTATAAACCCCCTTGACTTTTCATTTCATTCAAAGGGAATCCTTTTATACGAATCTTTTTACTAAACGACAAAAAGGAATGTTTTTTTACATTTGCGGTGACAACGACCTTTTCGCCGCTACGAGTATTATTTGATATTTGGATTACTTAACAAGCTGAAATGTTTTTAAAAGGAAAAATAAATACCATATACTCTTTTTATGTATTTTGGTATTGAAAATGATTTTGAGAATGGATTTATTATTTTAATATCTTAAAATGATATTTTGTTATTGCAATGTGGAAATGTTATCTTTCCTCTATGCTTATGTTATGTGTTATGATCATGTTATGGTTCTTGGGAATTATTTATGTATACGGGTGGTTCCATGATAAACCTAGGGCAGGTGAGCCTGAGATAGCTCTCCAATGCATTGGGTAACGTGACAGAAGTAAATGTGAATGTTTCTCCTAAGATATTTAGGGAATATACTGTGATGGGTATTTCAAATAACTCCCAATGTAGCTGTTATAGCTATAATGTAAGTATGATATGGATTCTACAAGTTACCTTTATGATTTGTGATTTCTATGTGTTATTCATAAAATTTTATGATTTCATGAGGTAAGTAAAAGAGTTCATGTTTTGTATGTATTTATGAACAAATGTTTTCTTTCTTTGGTTTATAACCCTTACTGAGCTTTTTATGCTCATCCCAAGTTTTTAAATGTTTTCACAGGAATTAAATATGAATAGTTTCAAGGATGGGATCATGTAAAAGTCATGCTATCTAAAATATGGAACTAAGCATGATACTTTTTTTCAAGAGTTTTTATTTTATGAAAAAAATGGAAACTGTGTAGAAGTGTCTACTTCGTAATATTTTGAGATGTAATAGTTATGTCCTAATTCTCTAAAAATCTAAGCCTGAAAAGATCCTCAATGTGAATTATTCATTTAATTCAATATTATGTAATGTTTAAGGCTGGGTTCTTATAGTTGGTATCAGAGGTCAGTTTAGATAACTTTCGGAGTTATGGTATTGTTAAATTAATATCCATATAGTAATTTATGTTAATATTGAAATCATATAGCATTTAAAGATTACCATGTTGCTTCGCCTAAGATATTTTTGTGTTCAGAATGGTTTTCCATAGAGGAAATAGGGAAGATATGTTAGGATGACATCAGGAGGAAGACAACCTTCCAAATCAGCAACTTGAGATGGACAGAATCAGAACTGAATAGTTTGTTGCAGTGATTAAATAGTTGACTCAGGCTATAAATGGTGGTGGTATCCATGTAAGGGATTAGCCAGATCAACCACAGAGGAACATGTCAGTAGTGGAGCATTTCATGAGGCAACATCCCCCATCATTCAGAGGATTATCTGACCCAGTGCTAGAAGAAGGGTGGATTAAAGCACTAGAAAAGATTTTCAATGTCATGGGTTGTTCATAAAATCAAAAGGTTAGTCTCGATATTTACCATTTTGAAGGTGAAGCTAATTAGTGGTGGTCGATGGTGAAAAATATCAGGGATAGTGAGGAGATTGATGCTCTCTATTGGGATGAATTCAAAGGTATGTTTCTTGAGAAATATTTTCCTAAGGTGGTTCATCTTAGAATGGAAAAAAAATTCCTAGAATTGAGGAAGGAGGATGACTCAGTGGTTGATTACGAAGAAAAATTCACTAAACTAGCAAGGTATGCCCCATATGAGATCATGATAGTAAAAACAACCATTTTTACTCTGAATTAAAGCCAAAGTATCGAAGGGATTTAGCTTCTCGTGAGTTAAAAATTTATTAAAAACTTGTTCATTGTTAGGAGAAGGTGGAAATGGAGATTGCTGATGATTAGGTGTTCTTTAAAAAACAATAGAATAAGAGGTCGAGGTGGCAGGCTAAAGGGAATAAATCTTCAAAAAAGTCTGATGGTATGAAACTTAAGTTTACATTTCCTGAAAATTGTGGTAAAAAGCATGCTGGGGAATGTCTTTTGAATTCTGGTAAGTTTTTCCGATGTGGTAAAATGGGACATAAGTCTTATAATTGAACTGAAAAATATCAGGGTAATGGTAAGACAAAATTTGATTTACAGTCAATAAAATGTTTTAAGTGCAATTAATTGGGTCATTATGAAAATGAATGTCCAACAAAGAACTCAACCGAAGGAAAGTATCCAGACTACAAGCAGAAAGGGGTGGTGAAATTCTTTGCAACTACTTACGCAGATATTGGGCCATCAAATGAAGTAGTATCAGGTACACTGTTTGTTTGTTCAGATTATTCCAATGTGTTGTTTTATTCAGGGTCTACACACTATTAAATTTTTGAGAAGTTTTCTAATAAATTAGGAATTCCATCTCAAGATATGAATACAGAACTTATGGTAAAAACACCTAGAGGAAATGTTGAGGCAAAAAGAAAACATAAGAACATTCATGTCCTTGTGTGTGGAAAGAATATACCTAAAAACCATATTGTTTTGCCTCTAGTATAATTTGATGTTATTTTGGGCATGGATTGGATATCTATTTATCATGCTAAGATTGGTTGTAGAACTAAAGAGGTTTCTTTTCAGAAAGATTTATATTTTTTTTACAAGAATGAACCCTTTCTTTTGATAACATATCAGGAAGCTGAGAAACTAGTAATATATGGAAATGAATGTTACTTTGTACATATTTTTGTAAATAAGGGAACTGTTCAAATTAATGATGTGCCAGTGGTAAATGAGTACCTTGATGTTTTTACTGATGAGTTGTTTGGTATTATACATGATCGAGAATTTGAATTTACTATTGTCTTAGTTCCTGATGCTAAGCCAATTTCAAAACCCCCTTATCGAATGGCTCAAATTGAACTTTTAGAGTTAAAGAAGCAATTGTAGGAATTATTAGATAAAGGTTTAATTTGACCTAGCACATCACCATAAGGTGATCCTGTATTGTTTGTTAAAAATAAATATGGTTCAACGAGACTTTTCATTGATTATAGAGCATTGAAAAACATCACTATTAAGAATTGGTATCCTTTGCCTCATATCGATGATTTGTTTGATCAGCTCCATGGAGCTCAGTATTTTTCAAATATTGAATTGAGATCAAGGTACCATCAGTTGAAAGTAAAGGAAGAAGACATTCTGAAGACCTCATTTTGTAATATATTTGGCCATTATGAATTTGTAGTTATGCCTTTTGGTTTAAACAATGAACCTACTGTATTGATGGATCTTATGAATAGAATTTCCCTTTAGTTCTTGGATAAGTTTATGGTTGTGTTCATTGATGCTATTTTGGTTTATTCTAAAAGTAAGGAGGAACATGAAATTCATTTAAGGGTTGTCTTAAAAACCTTAAAAGAAAAGAAAATGTTTGGGAAATTCAGCAAGTGTGAGTTTTGGTTACAACAAATTTCTTTCCTTTTTCACATTGTTTCAAAAAATGGAAAAACGGTTGATCCTGCTAAAACAAAAGTTGTTGAATAATGGCCAAGACCCACATATATAACTGAGATTCATAGATTTATTGGTTTGGAAGGTTATTACCAGATGTTTTTTTAAAAAATTTCACGGTTATCTATTCTAATGACTATGTTAACTCGAAACGGTGTAAAGTTCATCTGGACAAAAGAATGTGATGATTGTTTTCAGTAATTGAAAAGAATATTGGTGAATTCTCTAGTTTTGGCACTGCCATCCAGAAATGGAGAGTTTGTTATCTACAGTGATGCTTCATTGAAAGTACTTGGTTGTGTCCTAATGAAGAATGATCAAGTAATTGCATATGCCTCACGTCAGTTGAAACCAAATTAGTTAAATTACCCTACACATGATTTGGAATTAGTTGCTGTTGTTTTTCTTTAAAAAATTTGAAGCCATCATTTGTATGGAGAAAAATTTGACATATATACTGACCACAAAAGTTTAAAGTATATATACACTCAGAAAGAATTAAACATGAGATAGAGGAGATGGCTGGAATTAATCAAGGATTATGATTGAACGATCCATTACCATCCTGGAAAAGAAAATAAAGTGGTTTATTCTTTGAGTCAAAAAAGCAATGATTCATTAAACATGTTATGTTTAGAACAAGATCCTTTGGTGTTCGATTTGATAAACTTTGGCATAAAAGTTTTTAGTGTTGAAAATTATTCTATTTTGTATCAGGTGTTAGTGAGATCATCTCTATCAGACTAAATTAAGCAAGCATAGAAGGAAGACAGTGAGTTACAGAAAAAGGTAGAGTTGGTTCATAAGGGTAACTTTCCTGAATTTAACATTGATAATGATTTTGTTTTGATAATTGGAAATAGATTATGTGTGCCTTGGGATTCACAGTTAAAGAATGAGTTGTTATGTGAAGCTCATAGTTCCCCGTTTTCAGTTCATCCTGGCAGTACTAAGATGTACAGAGATATTCATGAGTATTACTGGTGGGATGGAATGAAAAGAGATATTGCTTATTTTACTGTGAAGTGTTTGACATGTCAGCGGGATAAAGCAGAGCACCAATTACTGAATGGGATGCTTTAGCCTTTACCGGTGCTAGAGTGGAAATGGAAAAATATATCCATGGACTTTGTTGAGGGATTTCCAAAGACATCTCGAGGTAATAATTCAATCTAGGTTATTGTTGATCGATTGACTAAATCTTCTCATTTCCTTCCTATTTGAGATACATTGTCTCTAGATCGACTTTCTCAGTTGTATGTTAAAGAGATAGTTTGGTTTCATGGAGTTACCCTCTCCATTGTATCTGATTATGATCCCAGGTTAACTTCTAACTTTTGGAAAGGCCTTCAGAAGTCATTGGTTACTGAATTAAATTTTAGTATGGCTTTTCATCCTCAATCAGATGGGAAATCAGAACGAACAATTCAGAAATTGGAGGATTGTTACGTGCTTACCCAATAGATTATCAAGAAATTTGGGATCAAAATATTTCTTTGGTTGAATTTTCATATATTAACATATTTCATTCCAGTATACATATGGCTCCATTTGAGGCATTATATGGAAAGTGTTGTCGAACTCTAGATTTTTGGGATAAGTAGGTGAAAGGAAGCTGATGGGACTAGAATTGTTAGAAGATATGGAAGAAAATGTTCAGTTGATTCAGAAGCACATGAGAACAGCTCAGAGAAGACAGAAAAGTTAAGCAGATAACCGGAGGAAGGATATTTCTTTTGAGGTAGGTGATCATGTCTTTCTCAAAGTTTCTCCATGGAATAGTGTGATGCGTTTTGGTAAGAAGGGAATGTTGAGTCTGAGGTTCATTAGACCTTATAAAATCCTGGAGAAAGTTGGATCAGTTCCGTACAGAGTGGATTTACCTCCAAGTTTATCCCAGGTACACAATGTTTTTCATGTTTCTATGTTGAGAAAATATATGTCAGATCCATCACATGTTTTGAGCCCAAAGGTAGTTCAGTTGGAAGAGAATCTATCTTCTGAAGAAAAACCAGTCCAGATTCTTGACCGAAGAGAGAAAGTGTTGCAGAATAAGGTAATTCACCAGGTAAATATTTTGTGGAAAACCATATGGTTGAAGAGGCAACGTGGGAATCTGAAAATTCTATGAGGGATAAATACCCCCACTTATTTTGATAAGAAAAATTGTGAGGACGTAATTCCCAAAAGGGGGGAAGGATGTAACATTCCAGGTAAAAAAAGAATAATACATATTTCATATTTATTAATATTTGTGAATTAAATATTAATTTTACTTTAATAGGGTTTCTATGTTCGATAGTGTACCCAATACACAAAAACGAGTTTCTTTGAAATCTTACGTTGCACACTAATAATATAATATTATTATTTTAAATGGTAGTTAACTCCTAGCTATTGTATTGGCAGGAATGAACATAACTAACTATAATATGACTATACATGTTTGTTAAATGTATTTATATTTATCCAATAAAAATTTAGAGGCTAAAAATATGAATAAATCTAATTTTAAGCATAATTTACCTTAAATGGTCGATTTACCACCTTTTAATGGATAAACCTCTTTAAATCTAGTTTTGGTCACTTTAATACATTAAAATTGACCAAATAAAATCCTTTTTTAGAATGGGGACATCAAATTTTACTTTGGGTAAATTTTTGGAAATTTTCTAATAAAGTTCATTTTTTAATAAATAGTGAAAATATTATATTTTAATTCAAAACTTCATTTTAATCTAATTTATTTTTATGGATATATTATCTTTTTAATTGGTTTTAAAGTGTAATTAGAATATATTTTTATCATTTAATCCAATGTTGGTCATTGTAATTAATTTCACTTTGATAGTGAGCATAAAAAGTATCAATCTTTTGATAGTTATTATTTCATAAAAACACGCTATTTGTTTTAACAATGGAAATTAATTTTAAATTAATTAAATACAATTATATGTTTTGAATTCAGAAAAATAGACATCATTTTTTAATTGTGAATATCAAATATATCTTAGGCTGAATTTTTGGTATTTTTCTGAAAAACGTCAATTTCTGATAAATATTGAAACCACATAGTAGTAGTTAAAAAACTGACTTTTTCATTTAAATGAAATTTTACCGCTTCTGTGAATTGAATTTCGAAAATCTGATATACATTTTTGTTATTAGTAATTAAAATGTGGTTCAATAAGATGAAAATAATTTTTGGTAAATAGTAACTTTTGACTTTTATTTACCACGGTTAAAGGTAAATTAAGTAATTCAAGGTAAAAAGAATATTATAATAATTCCAAATTATTTTAAAACTTTTCCAAACATTATTGGTTGAGTCATTTACGACCATTTTCATATTTGGGTCGATTTTGGGACCCCATTGAGCCACTTGGGAGTGATAATGACAATTTAGATTAATTAACTTAAAGTAAAGGCAAAAATGACAAAAACTAATATCTTTTAGTAAATTAATTTTTACAAGGGATTATATAAATTATCCTTTCGACTATAAATATTAATTATAATTATAATACTATTTCCTACATCATGGTATTTTTTTATAATTTTTAGACATCAAATAATGTAAATTATTTATGACATAATAATGATGCAGTGTTTACCTCATTAATAAATCATTTAAATAAATATAATTATATATATTAAAATAACATCTAAAACTTGTCCAATTATCATTGGATGATTTTATTTTTACCATTATTCATCTTATCTTCGACTATAATTATTTTCGGATCTTTTGAAACCGAATATAAGTTTATAATAAAATAATATTTCACACTTTCCTAAAGAGCCCCTCATCCCCCTTATAAAAATCCATCACTTATAACAAATTTTTCACACCTCTCAAGACTTTAGTCTCGTCCAAAATCTACCCAATTAATCTCCCTACATCCCTATAATACTCCTAGAAGTCTTACTATAGGCAGAAGGTACTTTAATAAGTCATTTTGGTTCAAAACAAATGAAGTTACCCAAATTAAAGGTAACGGTTTCTCTTAACTTGTTTTCTTTTATTTTACTTATCCAACCCCTATAATCTTTTTATTCCATTATTTTATAAAAAAAGTATCTTAAATATACTACTATGTTTTTATGAGAAGTATTATAACTATACTTAAACAAACCTCCATCTAATGGGTGAAGAACATAATGTTTCTGTGGATGGAAAACTAACGCCTCACGAAACAATAATTGCTCAATTGCCTCCTACCGCCTCTCAAGGTGGACATTATGATGGAACTGTATTTATATATGATATATATTATGTATATGTTTTGTTTAAGATTCTGTATTTTCCATTTATATCATACATTTATGGTTTCAATTATGGGTAAACGTGATAATTTCATTTGAGGAAGTGCTGACTACCGCCCACTCAAAGTGATATGACTCGTTAATTCCTTATGTGAGACATATAAATGATGGAGTTAATGATATTATACTTGAATTACAATATACTTATGTATAATTATGTTTTAATTCCATTAAAATAATAAATATAAATTAAAGTAACGTTCATGCGTACGTAGGGCTTACCGTCTCCATGAACGGTGCATTTCATTTCTTACCTCCAAATGATATGTACTATAATAAATATATATATATACTGGATATATATGATATATATGATATCTAAATAACTAATTTCATTCTGGATATAATGGAATATTTACAACATGGACAAATTGTAATTACAAGAAGTCCATTTTTGACTCAAGTACCAAATATCGACAAAACGAACATTATTAACTTGAATGATTACATAATGTTTATAACATGGTAATAAGTGATATAAAATGAATAATAAACTTGAAAAAGTTTCTTAAGCAAGTATAAATTAAATTTATTTTATTATTCAGGATATTAAAGAACGAACGGGTCAAGTCGGATACGAGGTAAGGGACTTCGTCTCAATCTCCTTTCATTAAGGCATATTTAGTTTTATACACGACTTTATTTTATACGGTGTATAAACCCCTTTGAAATTTCATTTCATTCAGCGGAAATCTTTTTATATGAATTGTTTTACTAAATGAAAAAATTAATGTTTTTTTACATAAGCGGTGACAACGGCCTTTCCGTCGTCGCAAGTATTATTTGATTGTTGGCTTCCTTAAAAAGCCGAAATGTTTTTAAAAGGAAAAATAAATTCCATATAATCTTTTTACATGTTTTTGTATTGAAAATGATTTTGAAAATGGATTTATTATTTCAATATCTTGAAATGATATTTTTTTATTGCAATGTGGAAATGTTTTCTTTCCTTTATTATTATGTTATGTGTTATGATCATGTTATGGTTCTTGGGCATTATTTACGTATACGGGTGGTTCCGTGATAAACCTAGGGCGGGTGAGCCCGAGATAGATCTCCAATGCATTGGGTAACGTGACAGAGGTAAATTTGAATGTTTCCCCTAAGAGATTTAGGGAATATACTGTGATGGGTTTTCCAAAGTAACTCCCTATGTAGCTGTGATAGCTACATTGTAAGTATGATATAGATGCCAAAAGTTACCTTTAGGATTTATGATTTATATGTGTTATTCATAAAATCATATTATTTCTTGAGGTAAGTAAAAGAGTTCATGTTTTGTATGTATTTATGAAAAAAAAATTCTTTCTTTGTCTTATAACCCTTACTGAGCTTTTTATGCTAATCCCATGTTTTGAAATGTTTTCGCAGGACTTAAAGATGAATAAGGTCGAGGATGGGATCATGTAAAAGTCATGTTGTCTTAAAACATAGAACTATACATGACTCTTTTTTTCAAGATTTTTTATTTTTTAAAAAAAATGGAAACTGTGTAGAAGTGTATACTTTGTAATCTTTTGAGATGTAATAGTTTTGTCCTAATTCTCTATAACTCTAAACCTGAAAAGATCCTAAATGTGAATTATTCATTTAATTCAATAATATATAATGTTTAAGTCTGGGTCCTTATATTCTTATAAGTTTTATAGATATATATTAAATATTTGGGAGGTTTGGAAGATTTATATTCAAATACAACATTTTTCTTCATAAATTTAATCAAAAATTTAACGAATAGTGTCAAAAATGATTTTAATGAAATTTTATAAAAAATACTATATTATTAAATGATATAAAAATCATAAAAATGTTTTATTTGGAAAAATTAATGGGATATGGTTTTGAACATAAAACATAGTCCATTTGTGGGTCATTTTTCATTTTAAAGTAAAATTATTATATGATAATGGTTAGAAAATTATAATTTTATGGTAATTGTCAAAATGAGTAATGGGGGGTTAATAAACAATACATTAGTTAAAATTTGATGTAAACATGTAAAATTTTTACTAAATGATATGATTTAAAATAATTATAACATTAATTTATAGTATTATCAATTTATATCCATTTTTATATCAAAATTAAACTATACTAATTTAATATTTTATGAAATTCTATGATTGTCCTTCAAATAAATTATAAAAGGGTACCATCGTTTGTCTTTGTCACATAAAATTGAGCCTCATATCATGGGAAAACTATGAAAATTTATATTATTCACTTATTTATTTACTTTATATAGGTTTTTTTCTTTTAAAATGACAAACCCTGTAGATTTTAAGAGGATATCTAAAAGAGTAATTTTAAAGAACAGACAATCACCTTAACTGATAAATTTATTTTAAATTTTTATTTTTAATATAATAATTCTTTTAAATTCTTCATAAATTATACCTTTCTTATCATAAATATACTGAAATATTATTATTATTATAAAAAATCATTATACATCTTCTTTACTATCAAACATGATGTGAATATATTCTTCAAGTGTACAAATGACTAACCAACTCTACATAAAGATACAAATCATTTTCCCAACCATATATTATGGATGGGTACTATGATGGGTGTAATATTTAGATAATATATAAAAATTATACTTTTTTAATGATAATATATTTTATAACCTCTTACCATCCAATCCTTTTAGAAATGATAATGTCTCTCATGTATACGTGTGGATAACAACATCAATGAAGCAATGCGATTATTTTTTCATTAATATTTTACATTGATGGAAATGAGGATAAATTTAATGAAAATATATGATATATATGGTATAATAATGATATTATATAGGTTAATTAATATTTTCCATAGTTTATTTCAATTAGTTGAAAAATAAAAACATCATTTATGTGTGTGTACAACTTATATATCCATGAATGTTGTAATTCATTTTTATATCCTTGAAATTTATGGATGAATATGTATATATATATATAATTAATATATATGATATTTATACAATTATTTAGAATAATTAAATTTTATAATTATAACTATAGTAATTGGATCAAAGGACCAAACCAAAACATAGATGACAAATGAAGCAACTATAACCAGAATAGTTATTTTAAGAAACAATTGTTAATAAAAAACTGATAAAAAGTTAATATTAATTATATATATATATATATATATTTGATTCTGGAGTAATAATTATAATAATAATAATTTTATTATTTAGGATTTTCTCAAACATGCGAATGAATTATGACTTGTGGTAAAGGGTTTTATATTACAATCTCATTGATTATCGAGATTGTTTTTATTATGTTTCTAATGATAAAATATTAATATATAATTATAATGAAACTCATTAATTATATTATTTATAATATAAGTTTTACATTCATTTTCTACATCTTAATTACTCAAGATACATAAGATGAGTTTTTTTAGGGAAAATCGACTTAAGTTCTCTCTTCAGTCAAAAATCCATTTTCTTTCATACCAAAAATTTCTAAAAATGTTATAAATATGGTTTTTAATAATACCATATTATTTTTATATTAATATATAACCATTTTTTACATTATATGAAATAATTTTAATTGAATCATCTTCATATTTTCCAAACAAGTACTTTGTGACTTTTCTGAAAATGATATGTAAAGAATATTATTTTACTTATACAATATTAATGGAATTTTACACCATCATATCTACTAAATTCTTCGTTGAATAATTGAAATGTTACCATAAATATTTTCATAGAAAAATAATTTCATAATATTTTGTAAATTTTTATATTTTGAAGAAGTGATTTCAACATAAAATATTTATTTTTCACCAAAAACTTTAATGACCATTTGATTAATCATTTACAAAAACCATTAATTTTTCTTATGATTTAATAGGAAAAAACCCAAGGAAATGAAAATTATTAATTTTATATATGGTTTTAATTTTTAATGGAATTGTTTTTTTGAGATCTTCTCCTCTTCCAAGTTTTATGTGAGGAAAAAATGTTAAGAAAACCCAATTATTTTATTGATTAATGATATGATAAATGGTTTATGATCTCTTCAAGAACATATTAATTCTTTTAATTAGGTGATGGGGTGAAGTTTATCTCCCTCCAATGTATTCTGTAATGATTAACATCTCATGAGATATATAGGACTGAAATTTCATGTAATCATAGTTGAGTAATTTACTTTTTCCAATATAATAGTCACGGTACATAAACATGACTACTATGATAGTTAAGGTAATGAACCCATTTATCAATGATAGAATTGGAAGAGATCCTTGATTACTAAAGAAATTATTTTTTATGCCTTTGTGTATTGAAAAATATCATGTCTTATGGCTATATTATGATCTAATGGATTGTGTTTGATTTATTTATGGTTTTGATCTAATAATGTGCCATGATTTATTCCATGTTCCAAGATAATTACATATGATTTGTTGGATATAGTTTTAAAAGGTTATTATCATGTTATAATCCCCGTTTTTTATATTATGCTTATATGAACAATGATATATCCCTTGTTTACCCTTAATGATCATCAGATCTAATCGTTTATTATGATTCCTTTCCCATGATATGAAGAAAGGTTTTATATATGATTTTACTAAAATGGGTGATATGTATAAATATCTAATTTAGATATCATGTAGAACTATTATGAACCAATTTTTTATGTTTCCATGTCTTCAATGTTTCTATATGTTTCTGGTGTGGTTCATTATGTTATGTAAATAATATTCACATAATTAGATGTAATATCTATGAATGAAGAGAGTTTAGGTCTCTATATTTATTATTAGATTAAGTTTTAGATATCATTTGGATACTAGGATTATAAAACGTTAGTGAGAACCATTAGGATGTATTTAATTATAGGATAAAATACTAAAGTTTTAGATAATTTCATGAATGACCTAGGTGAAATATAAGGTTTTATAAAATATGGTGTCATTATTTTGGATTCATTTAAATTATTTTCCATCATTATCTGGTTTCTCACTATGATTATTCTTCCTCACACTATGAATTTTGTTTTAGTCAACGTATGGAACATGATGTAATTATTTAAATGTTAGATGTGAAAAAAATAAAATGATTATCCTCTTGAGAGAATCAATATTATGGGTTTTGAAATGAAAATTTTTGTCTCTATGCTCACACAGATGTTTTATGTTGTGAATCATGTTGAGATTTTATGAGATAAAATAAGGAAACAATAATATTTTGAGTCATTGATAAGGAAACATACAGTTTATTTTTTGGGCCCATTGATCCACTAGTCACTAAAAAATGTATTAGTACCATGGAAACGATATTTTACATATTCGAATGTTCAAAACATGAGTATGTTATTATGGTTGTCTATCACTTTTAAGACAAATGATATCAATGGTGGAATCTTATAAAAAACTAGTATAAATATGATGAAATTGACTATATGGGATGGGATTAGTTGAAGTGATTATTTCTCAATAAGAATTTTTTCATATTATTTTAAAAAAATGGGGATTTAATTAATTGTGTTGAAATAGAAATATTATAAATCAGTTGGTACCTATGAAGAAAATTTTACATAACTTGTGATGTAAACTTCTTTATTATCATCCAACCTGAAAGTATGTTTGATCAATTTTTTAGTGGCATAAAATTATGTCTCTAATTGGAATTATCCATATATGACATCAGTAGTTATGAACAAATCATTCAATGTTCTATTAATGTGGATATGGATTTTGGAGTTACCCTTTAATTTCATGTTTTTGAAAAAAAAGAAAAATAAAACTGAATAGAAATTCGTAAAATCATGGAGAGAAGAATATTAAATTTTCATTTATGCTTAAAATATAAAAGGAAACACATAAGAATTTACATAAGAGAACATGAAAATGTTTATGTGTGGAAGGTAAGGTCAACAATAAATCTAATGCTGATGTGATGGAAAAAAATTAGCTACTGATGTGAAAATATAGAAGGCACCAATGAATGAAACACAACACTGTACTATTTCTAATAAAAGGTGTTTTGTAATTATGGTAACTAGTGACCAAATAAGAAGTTTGATGTTTATTATTGACATTAATAACATATTCATTGTGTATAAAAAGGGAAATCTCATGAGATTATTATTTTTTATGTGGGTTACAAAAAAATTGTTGTGAAAGGTACACTTAATATCCTCTCTTGAACTCCTAATATATTATTTAATTCTAAATCTACCTTCAATTTTATATCAAAAGTATTTTCTAAGGGTATCAAAATACCTCCTCAAAAGATATATGTTTATTTGTTAGTAAAAAACCTAATGGTATGATGATACATCCAATGTCTATGGTTCTTTTCTAGATGAATTTTTTTGGATGGCTCCTGTACAAATATTTTAATTCTTCTTCAAGATGAATTCTATATTATTTTGTAAATGTATTTGAATTATATACCAAAATCGTAAATCGATTTATGTGGAAAGGAATTCACATTTTATATTTCAAACCAACCAGTGATATTTAATCTATGTAATAAAAATAATAAACATTCGATGAAAATGGCATACATCATATGGGTCATGATTTCTGTTCAAAAGATGAATTTTTGTCAGATGATTGCTGATAATATCAATATTGATTATATTATTATTTTCTAGGAGTTTATTTATTTATCTATTGAATAATATATTTTTCATCCATCAAATCTTGAATTTGGGTTTTCAATATAATGCATTCCTACTGATACAGATATTTCTAAGGTTCTATATAAAATGGCCTAGATTTAATTATTGGAAATAAAAAAGTAAATCCCAAAGAATATTGAAAATGGATTCATTTGAACATTTTCTTCACCTTAGAAGAAACCTTTTTTATTTTTTAAGAATCCTTAAGTATCAAGTGGACTCAGTATTGATTTTTGAGAACTTAACAAGATCGTTGTCCATAACAAATATCATCTACCTGTTATTGATGACTTGTTGGATCAGCTACATATAGATCAATAATTTTTCATTATTGATCTTCATTATGGATATAATCAATTAAGGTTCAATAGGGATGATATAAAAAAGAAAACCTTTCGTACAAGGTATATAAACTATGAATTTAATGTGTTTCCATTTTGTTTAACCAATTCCCCTGTTATCATCATTGATTTAATGAATAGAAATGATATTGAATACCTTGGTCATTTTGGGTAGATTTTATAGATTATATTGTCCTATATTCAAAGAAAAATAGAGTGAATATCACATAAGTATTGTTCTAAAGACCCTGATAAATGAGAATATTTTAAAAAAAATTACATTTTGAGGTTTTGGATTCAAAATGTTTCATTCTTGGGTCATAAGATTTTATAGGAGGGTATATCAGTAAACCCTTCAAAGATATAAGATATTGAAAATTAGACTAGAAAAAAACTATTATTATGATATATAAATTTATGTTTTTTGTTGGACACTATCCTTAATTTTTGGAAAATATTTATAGATATCTAATCTACTCACCGATTTAACTCAGATGAGATTAATGTTCTGTTGAGAGAATAAATTTGAGGAATTGGTATAGAACTTATTAGATGGATATTTATTTAACCAATTTGAATACTACCCTATAGTGGTGAAGGGTATGTAATTTATAGTGATGCATTAAATTTGGGATTGGGTTTCATCCTCATGTAGAATGATATGGTTATAACATATGCCATATGATAATGGAAGGTCTAGGATAAAAATTACAGAACACATGATTTGGAGCTAGTTGTAGAATTATTTTCATTAAAGATATGTAGAAAAAATATCTATTGATAATGGAGTGACATATATATTTATCAAAAATGATAAATTTATATTTTCACTAAAAAAATATGAACACGAACCAAAGATGATGGTGGAGATAATTAAATATTATGAAAACTCAATTAATTACCCTAATGGGAAAGAAAACTAAGTGGAAGGCACTCTCAGTGGATTGAATCTAGTTATCTTATTTATATTGAGGATCACAAAAGATCTAATATTTCTGAACATGCAATGTATGTCTCTTAAATATTGATATAAGGGTAGAAATATTATATTTTTCGAATGAGTTTTCAACTATATGTAAAGTGATGGTTGAAGATACATACATTGAATAATTAGAGCTGAAAAAGAATGGGAGAATTTTTCTTGAGTTCAACATTTATTTTGATGGAATTATTCGATTTTGAAATCGTGTATCTGTCCCTTTAGTACCATATTTGGGAAAGGATCTATTGGATAATTCTCATAGTTATTATTTCTCTATTCATATAGGAATTTTCAAGATGCATGGATTTATGAAAGAATTTTTTTTTGTGGGATGGAATGAAGAGAGATATTATAGATTATGTTTCTCTATTATTCTTATTTCAAAAATTTGTGTTGATAGAAAAATCAATAATGAAATGTTACAATGATTAACTATTCAATAATGGAAAATTGAAAACATCACCATGGATTTTCTTTTTCAGACTCCCCAAAAAAATATAAAGTAAATAATACTATTTGGGTTGTAGTCAATCATCTAACGATTCCAACACATATTATTTCTATTAGATAATATTTATCTCTTGATTGTATTACATATTTATACATTAAATAAGTGGTAGGATTTCAAGGGGTAATACTATCAATAGTATCTTTTCATGATCTGAGGTTTACATCAAATTTTTGGATAGGTCATCAGCTTGATATAAATACAAAGTTATGATTCATCACTAAAATTATCCTTAGATATATGTCAGTATGATAGATATATTCAAACTCTATAGGACATATTGAGAGAATGCTTTATATTTGTCAAAGGTGTTTGGGGTCGACACCTTTCTTTGGAAAAATTTTGTTACAATGATATATTTTAATCTAGTATTAAGATGGATACTTATAAAAACTCTATAGTATGAAGTGGAAAACCCCAACATAATGGAATGAAAATAGAGAAATAAAATTTTTTAGACATAATCTATAATGGAAAAATGTATATAGGGTAAGATTCATTCAATAGAACATAAGAGAAGCTTAAAATTGAAAAAAATGTTATTTTTACAATCATCAGAAAGGTATATAGTTTGTATTTAGTGAAAAGGTATTCCTAAGAATATATAATAAGAAATAAATGTTGATAATCTAAAATAAGGGAAATCTAATCCATAGTTATATCTGTTATTTTAAAAATATTGATCATATCGAGATTATAGCTTATCAATTGGAGCGACAACCAAATCCCTCTCTAGTTCATGATGTGTTCCTTGTATCTCTCCTAAGTATGTAAAAACCTGATCATTAACATGTACTGAACATAGAGGTCATAAATATATAGAAATATTATTCTTATTATCTTTATCTAGTTGATATTCTAAATCATTGAGATAATGTTATTTGAAACTAGAACACTCAAATGATAAAATTATTGAGGCTAGACCACTAATCTGAGAAGGGTATGTTCGAACCCAATGATATGATAAGTCTAATGTATCATATGTTGTTTATACGAGATTAATAGAATTTCACTGGAGAAATTTAATGTGATTATAATTTAACACCTCAATATTTTAATAATTTTTTTTCAAATAAATTGAATTTCTTCGATAGCTTGTCTTACATTCAACATTATCTTTCTGTGAACCTCTACATACTATTAAAATATTATTTATAAATAGACTTTATATCGGTATGTATTAATAATACAAAATAAATTATAATAATATATGATTGAAACATTTATAAAATTAAATTATTAGTTATCAATTAATTATTAATTAAAATAATAAGAAATTGAAAATAAAGTATATGTTTTTATGGAAGAATTGTTTTTATTTGAGAAATTTAATTTCATCCTAATAAATTAAAATTATCTCAATTTTTAAATAAATTTAATAAAATATTAATATTCTATATTCTATAAAATGTTTTAACATTCATTTCATATTTTTTAATAAGCACATAATAATAATAAATCTAGTTTGATTCTTTAAAATGGATTTATATAAAAAGTAGTTTTCATCACATTTTTTCATATAAATAAAAAATAATTTCTTGCATTTATAAGTATTTAATTAGTGTAAATGATTTAAATATTTATAATTAGGATGATCAAATTTTTTAATTAGTCCCCTTTTATTTTTTTCCAATATGAATAGTAAAAGTGGTAAAATATTTCACCACGGTAAAAGGTAAATCAGGTAAATCTAGGATAAAAAAAAGCTTTAAGGACATCTTTTTTTATCAGAATTGTTATTATACAAATAAAATTAGACTTTTATAACCTTATTATTTAAATTTATTAGTTTAATGGACACGTTTCAATGAAAACAACCTATATAATATTTAAATCAATGAATATTACAAAATTCCACTCCCTTAGTTTTTAATATGCATTTACTATTTATATAGGGAAAATTAATTCTATGAATATTTATAAAAATATATTTTTAGCATAATGAAATTATTTTCTATTGTATTTTTTTAATTTTTTTTAATTATATAATGATTTAAATTTCCTATGCAACATCGATGCAATAATTCTCTATTCAATAAAGAAAATATAATAACTAGTTTTAAAAATATAAAATGTGATATATTTTGAATGAGTTAATATATAATGAGAACTATATAGATATATATGGCATAATATGGACTTTTTAAATCATTTTATCCAAATTCCACCTTTTTTTAGATGTGTTTATAATTTAAATTAATTGAATAGTGTTAAAATTGAAATAAATAATATTTAATAATAAATATTTTTTATAAAATTATATAAAACTAAAAAAATCCTATATTCATAAAAATGAATGGGATATGAATTTACACAAATTATATCTTCCATTTTTGAGTCATATTTCTTTTAATAGTAACATTATTAACCCTTAATGGGTATAAAACATTAATATTACTGTAATTGTTAAAAGGGATAGTGGCTGTTAGAAATAAAAATAAGTGTATAGATGTGATCCAAAAATGTTAAAATTTTAATTTATGAAATTATTTAGACTCCTAAACATGTTAGATTTTAATATTATCAAATCTAGGTAAATCTAACAAGAAAATCAAAATATATTAATTTTTTATGATAAGAAACTCATAGAGTTCCCCTCCCCTTCAATTTAAAAATGGAACCCTCCTTTCCCTTATTCAGAAAAAATTATTACTTATAGATCGAGAAAACATTGAAAATTCATAAAATTTACTTCTGTATCATCAAAATATAGGTTTTTTCATCCAAAAATACAAACCCCAAAACCATTTATAGTAGTTTTAAATGAGTCTTTTCAAAGAAGAGGTAGTACCTTTAACCGATCACTTTATTACAAATTTTTCTATTCACTCTTTTAAATATATTATATTATTAATTAAAAACTAAACCAAGAATCATAAATCAACTTATATATTATTATGATTATTAAAATACAATTATACACAATCTTTCCAATCAAATGGTGAGTGAAAGTATCATTGTTAGGTCTGCAAGACCAACTATCTCTAGGCAACGATACAATTCATTTTTCATAAAAATATTTTATAGACATGTATTATGATAGCTTTAATATTTATTTAATAAATTTATGAATGAATTATAATTCATTAATAGTGATATCATTTATTCCTTCTTACCCCCTAATCCTTTGGGAAACAATAACATCGTTCCTGCGTACGTGTGGACTACTATCACCATAAAGCGATTTGATTTGTTTTTCATTTATATTTTAATTGGTTGGTGATGATTATGAATTTTATAAATATATATGATTTATATTATTTAATAATTCTATTTCAATGAATAATTATAACTTTATTTTATTTTTTCTATAAATTGAAAAATGAATATTGTGTTCTTGCATACGTATGACTTACTGTCTCGATGAACAGTGTGTTAATTTTTCTATCCCTATAATTTTTTGATGGCTATATATATATATATATATATATATATAATTAATATATATTATATTTATACCATTATTAACATTCATTAAATTATTTAACTATGGTCAAAGTACAAGGATCAAAACAACCAAAAAAATACATGAAAAATGAAATAATTTTCATTCATAATAGTGATTCTAAAAATTTATTATCAATAAAAAGGTGATAAATTATTATAAGTAAATTATAAATAGTTTATATAAATATATATTAGTATGTTTCTTTAATAATATGTATAATAAACCAATATTTATTTTATACGAGGTCTTAAAATGTGCAAAGGATGTTTATCTTGAGGTAAATTGTTTTATGTTACAGTCTCATTGTTTATAAAGATTGTTTTTTATTATGTTTATCATGATGAAATATTATGATATACCTATAAATAATCAAAAAAAAAATCTTATCCTCTAGTATTTTATTATGAATACATATTTTTCTATTATTTCCCTTTTCTTTAGTATTTAAGATACGAAAATTGTTTTTATATAATAACTAATATATTTCTCTCTTCGATATAATTTTATTCATTCATAACCATGTATTCTAAAAAATTAAGGATGGATTTTAATATTCTTTTAAATTCATTTTAATCATATTTAACATTTTACAAATTAGTTTAAAGGGAATCTTTTATTCATTTTCTAAATAAGGGGATCTTTTTATTTTATATTAAAAATATAAAAGGAATGTTTTTTAAGTCCTATATTATGAATAAAAATTCTACATAGACATGGCCACTCAAAATTTTAAATATTCATTTACAGGATACCATGGTTATTTTCAACGAAACATTTGAACAAAATTTTCAAAATTTGTAGATTTTGAATATTTTATTTCAAAATAGAAAGGTTACTTTCCTCATGAATTTTTTAATTGTATTATGATCCATCAATAAAAAAACATCAATGTTTATTATGGTTTATAAGGAATATGATCGTAAAAAACATCCTTATACTTTATTTCAGTGGCTTATGTTTTTGAGTACACGAAGATTATTAATCCAATTCCATTTCCAGGGGTTTCACTATGATGAAATGCTAATGAAACCCATTTATTTTCATGAGTTCTGACATAAAGAATTTTTTATGATATTATGGCCCACATATGTATAATATTTATTAATATATTGGTGGGACATATATCTTACTCCATTTCATTGGGTAATGATTAATATCTCATGAGGAAAATAGGACTTGAATGGGTAATGAATGAAGTTCAGTATAGGACATTTTCCAGAATGTTAGTATTAGGTTAGAACATTGACTACTATGATGGTTTAAGGATTGAACCCCTTCAATTTTGATAGTATTAGAGAAGCACCTTGACTACTTAGGAAATGATTTCTTATGTCTTTTTTGAAGAAAAATTTCATTGTATTCTACTAATATAAGGTTTTCATGGTTCATGTTCTTTGATTTAATTATGAATAATGTCTTATTAACTACAAATATTTATTCCATAACTCAACATTATGATATATTATATAAAATGTACAATTTAAAAAAAAATAAGATCATGTTTTTTACTCTTTTTCTCATGGTATGATTGTATAATCCCAAATATCTTTCTTTTTTTACCTTACTAAGCATCAGATCTCACCCTCTTGAATTATTATTTTCCTAGGTAATAAATAATAGTTTCTTGTATGATCTATCTAAGAATGGTGATAGTGATGAAGATCCAAATTGGAGATGATGTAGACCTATTATGAATTTTTTATTTAGGTTTCCAAGTTTAAAACAATACTTAAACTATATAATTCTAGTGTGTATCATTATGTTATGTGAATAATATTCATCTAATTAGATGTAATATCTATGTCTATAATTTTTTAGTAGCTATAGTCACTACTGAAAAGGTGGTATGGATTAAAATGTAGAATCATATATTTATTTAGGGTTATAATATAATGAAGTTCAATATAGAAGATTTCATTAACACTCAGGATATGATGGACTCATTACATTAGGACCTGATTCATAAGGAGAAAAAGTGATGTAAATATCTTATTATTTAGAGACTCTATAGGATGTATATTTGTAAACATTTTGGGTTTTATAAGAATAAAAAAAATGTTCCGAATTTTTTAAATATTGTTCTTCTTTAGGTTTCTTCTTCACATTAAAAGTTAAATTCTTGAAAATAAATATAAATTAAAATTTCAAGTAAAACTTATGAAGTTGAATGACATTTTTATTTGAATTGATTATTTTAAAATTAGTCTTAAAATTCAAAATTTTAATTATTGTAAAATATATTTATAGAGGATGTTGTTATGAAACCAAAAAATGAAATTTTAATATAATGGGTTTTTAGTAAGAGTGATGGCGTGAAAGAAGGAACAATATCATTATACCCTCTAAAATTCTTGTGTCTTGTTTAGAAGTTATTCATGGTCCCGTAAGATATGGCACATTTAGGTTTGGTTTGGTAATCCCTGATTAGCTTCCCCTATTCTTTCTAATGTGTTAAAAATTATTATATTTTTTGATTTTTGGTTTCCCAGTGCAGTCCAATTGTTCTATCACTTATTATTCTCTTCTATGATGAACCATAACTTAAGTAACCATAATGGGGAATAAAACTATGATATAGTAATGATTTTGTTGTATTTATGGGATGATTTGATCGAATTATATATTTTGTGGATATATGTTTTCCTTTATTTTGGATTTTGGACCCTATTGTTTCACCCTAAGGTTGAACATTGATTCTTTACAGACTTCTTCTTATATAACATCTATTACCAAGGTTTTATTTTTTATTCAAGTGTTTTATGATTTAATTTCAACATGTATTCATGTTTTTTGAACTATGAACTACTTAGTCTATGTTATAGAGACTTATTTTTGGATTTAATGATTTTTATAGGACTTTTTATATGCACACAATTTTACCAATCCATGTTAGGAATATTTCCCTTCAAGTATTTATTTGTCACCAAGAGGTGGAGTGTTGAATCATTGATATATTTTCTATTATGTTTCCATTATTTTGAAACAAAATTCACCTCATGTTAAATATTATTACACTTCTAAAAACAAAATAATCATATATCCACATGAACAAAAGAATATACAATTTTCATTACTCAAAAAGAGTAGCTATGTACTTCGTATGGTATGGAAACAATCCAATTACACACAATCAAATAATAAATAGTCTCATTTTGAGGATAAAAACTAGTTGGATATACCCTTATACTTGTGTAGCCAAATTATCAATACAAAATTTTATGTGCTTCTTCTATCTCAAAATATGTAAAATAATTTTGCATAACAAGTTAAGAAACACTCACTAATTAGTTTCTAACATATTACCATGTTTCCTTATCAACTTTAAATTATATAACATTCAAAAAAATCTTTACATTCCTACCCAGAAATATATAAAAAATTCTCTAGGTTTTGTAATGATACTCAGTCCAACATCTAAATATAGTTACTTAGTTTGATTGCTCAGTTAGGAAATATAGGTCTTCTAGAATACCAATGAATGAAATTTTTAACTACTTCTACCTCAATCCATAAATTTTAATTCGATTTTTCAGACCAATGACATAGTATGGTATGATAACCAATGAATATGATATTATTTCTTATTATTCTTCCTAGAAAACTTCCACAATAATTCTCCATCTAGAAAAATTCTCGTATTATATTTTTATAACTTATATCTTTTCAATCGCATGTGAATATTTTTCTGATACATTAGAAATTACAATATACACTAACCATTTTATAGGAGTGAAAAAAATAGATTAAGGAGGGATCTAAAAATAATTACCACTTAAAAAAATTTATAAAAACATTAATTTCCCATTTATATAATCTCAATCATTGGATACTTCAATGATTCTATACTCTTCTAGATTCTTCTCTAACCTTCTTGAATATCACCACACCTCCAGGTAGATAAAAAAATTAGAACATTTATTTAGTTTTATTATAATTTTCATTTTGATTTCTTTATTATGATGAAGACATATTATCACTCTACTTTTCATGAAAAACATACCAAAAAATCAGAACTGAAGAATTCTCATTATGTTTCTCGGTATGTAATGAAAAACCCACTTATTATGATTTACTAAATCAACTATAACATATAAAAAAATTAAACCATTCTTCCAAAAACATAGTCACAATTTCAAAATTTATCAAAACTTTTTATAAGATCATCAAAAATATCTTTAAAACCCCTTTGATTGACACCACCAAAAAAACCATTAAAATAGATTTTGAGACAAGCTTCGACATTTTTTTGAAATTGATTCAAAACAATTCATCTTTTATTAAATTGTTCAACAACATCCTTGATCTGATGATCCTGAGTTTGATGGATCAAAAAATTATTTAATTTATGGTATTGGTGTCACCTCCTATCTGATGAGTGAAAAACACATTATATATGATTACTCTTGAACCAAATGAATGAAAAATTATGATTTCATTTCCTCTTAAAGAAAAACAAACATATTTGATTTCTTCTTTTTATCATGAACCACTTGGAACCAAAAATTTAACCTAATAAAAAAGGATGACTACATTGTTGATCCTCATTTGGTTGACTGGACTTTGACTTTTTTAGACGCATTTGTCACAAAAAATCACTTTTTCATCAATACCATCAATCTCCACGTATTGATCTCCTTAAAAATATATGTCTTTGATTCCATTTTCCAACTATCATTGCATCTAATTGATTAGTGTGAGGATTACTTTGATGGATCAGGGTCCGTAGTGACTTATTTCCTTTCATGATGCAAACAAACTTCCAGGATTCAGCTAATTATTTCTCCAATGGGTTTCATATTGTGTGTTGTTTACCTTACTAAATTATAGCATTGAAACCTTCTCACAATTTAAACAAAGCATCCCAGCCTTTAAATAATCTTGTGTCCCACAATATTTCATCGATAAACTGAGAACAAAAACATTGAATTTCTTCTTTCACAAAAACCTACTTGTAATAAATACTTCCTCAGGATTGTGATAATAATTAGAATTGTCACAACATTTTCTAACATAAATTCAAATGCTTTATAACATTCCATCCTTACAAAATATTCATTATTTACAACCAAACCTCTAATTGATTGGAAGCACTTATTCTCCCCCTTTCCTATATAAGAAAAGAATAAAAAGTTTTCGAGGCAAAATATGATTTAAGAGAGCTTCAAGATTAGAAAAAAAATCATAAGATATTCATTGGATCCATTAGAAATCATAAACATTTTCTCATTATGATTGAATCATTCTTTCTAGAACCAAGGTTAGTGCGGTGAACCTTTTCTCCCCAAAAATTTATTCAAAAACTGATGGAGTTTCTTATGTATTTTACATCAAATATTCTTAAGAATTTTTTTTTTGATCCTATCAATTATGATGAATTCTTTCATCATTTTCATCCAATCAAAAAAACATTAAAAGTGAATTGATTTCATTTATTTAACAAAAAATACAATACATTCATCACAAAAATATTCTATCTACCAAAAACAACATCTTTCCATCTTGGTCCCCATAATCTCCCCTTTGCATCTTGTTGTCAACCAAGGTTCATAAATCAAAAAAAAAAGTTGTAATCTCAATAAATTAATCACATATAAAAACTTATAAGCCTGTGTGAGATAAATAATTATAGAAAATATGAATAATTGACAACAAAGGAATATTATCTAATAGTAGTCAGATATCGAACAACTTATTCTTTTATCCACATATTCTTTCACATATTCCTTTTCACATTTAAATTTCCTACAAACCAACGTATCCTACAACCACTCAAAAAAATTAGAATATATAAAACACTTACATTCTTAGTTCACATATTACCCACAACTCCCTAGACAAACATGCTCCATTAAATGGTTTATCACATATCAATGGATTGGTTTATGAAACAATTATCCCCCTTGATAACACTATCCAAAGACAATATGATATTGGGGATATAAACACATAACACACCCTTGATGGGAAAGAGTTTGAACTCCCATGTTCAACCACAATTTGAAAATTGTTTCCCTAGGTAATGGTTTTGGGAATTAGTAGTCAACATATTCCGATGTAGGAACATACTCCAACCTAAATTCATTATTCTACATATGATCTTTGATAAAGTGGAAATTTTTATCAATTAGTTTTGAATGATAATGATATACATGGTTACTTGGATAATATACAATACTCTGATTATCACAACCCAAGAGTATGGGTAATATTAATTCAAAAATTATTTCTTCTAACTGAGTATTCATCCACATATGTTGTGTAACAACGTTAGTGTTAGAAACATACTCATCTTGATACATTCTAACAGTTACTAAATTTTATTTATTTGTATTCCAAAAAACATAGCTCTTTCCTTGAAATAAAACTCCCATAGATTTAGATCTTCTATAATTAACATTTCCTGTCCAATCATCATTTGACTACCAAAACAAGTCAATATTTTTTAAGCTGTAATACCTAATTCCAAAAAATTTAATACCTTTATTATATCATATTTTTTTCATCTAATATATGTGACTATTTTTGTGAAATTTGAAATCATTCACATAAGGTAATGACACAAACAATGTCTAGTGTTGAGGTAGTCAAATACAACAAACCTCTAATCATATTTCAAAACTATTTGGAGTATACTTCATTACTTTCTCTATATTTTTTCTATATGTTTCCCACTGAAATAATTGTGGAAAATGGTTTCAAAATTTCTATTCTAGACTTCATAAGAAGTTCTATAAAATTCTCTTTTCGGGAAATAAATATGTTTTTTATCTTTTATGATAATTGTAACCCAACAAATTATTTCCTTCCACCAAGAATGGGCTTTAAAAAAAATTATCTCATCTCTTCAGAAAATATTTCACATGTTCATTCATCATTTCCAGTAATAACAATTCCATTAAAAAACACTATTACAATGAGGGAAAATTAATTACTTTATTTTATATACCTATTACTACCAAACCTTCCATTTTTAAAACTCATAGTTATTAAGAAGGTATAAAATTTAGAATTCCATTCCATCAGAGGTTTTTTTAGTTTATACAATTCCTTAATCAATATACACACATAAATTTCATTCATCCCAACAAAAAATCTGAATAGTTGTTCGATAAAAACATCCTCATAAATCTCATCATTCAAAGAAGTTTATTTCACATCCATTTAAAAAATTATGTAACTTAAATGGACAGAAATAACAACAAATATTTTGATTTTCTCTAACATTTATAATGGAGAAAAAGTATAATCAAACTCTATGACTTCAAAATGTTATTAATTTTTAAACACTAAACATTCATTTTCTCTTATCACTTGACTATAATCATTGAACTGGTTTCAAAGCACCCATATTGTACCTATAGTATATTTTTTTAAATTGGCTTAGGAGTGAGTTCCCAAGAATCATTGTTCCCAAATTGATCCAACTCTTTATTCATAGCTTGAACCCAATATGGATGCTCAAAATCATTATTCACATAATTCAGATAACTTTTTGAATATAAAGAATTATTAGTAACATCTTCTGTTGTTATTCTTGTTTTAACCTTCTGATATTGATCACCAATTATGTTTTGAGCTTACACTTCCTACCTATTAATGGGATGAGATTTTCAATATTATTCCCCATAACTAGAATCAGTTATGTCTAAATATTATTATTTAGTTGGATTATAATTGTTTTCTTGCTTATGATAACTCATAATAAAATTTTTATATCATATTTATCTTTGTTATCAATAACTTTTACCCCAGAATATTCATATATTCTTCATATCTCTTAGTTTAAACAACTGTATCCTCTTAAATATATAGAATAGTTAAGAAATATTTCATATTCACCTCTCTATTCATACATTTGAATATTTTAACCATTTTTATTTATGATGGAGGGACTCCAAAAAACACTTAAGTATTCCAAACCCTGAGATTTTTCATGAAACATTTCATAAGGAGTCATATTAGAAATTGGCTGGTAGAAACATGAGTTCTAGATAAAACAATGTCACTCATTGATTGCCTCCAAAGGTAATGAGAGAGACCATTTTCAAGTAACATAGTTATCCCCATTTCAATTTTTTTTATTTTAGCAAAAACATTTTGTTGTGGTGTGTATGGAATAATGAACTCATACAAAATTTCATGTTTTTTAAAATAAATCTTAAACTCTTCATTTTCTTAATCACCAACATTTTATATTGTCAACTTATTTACTAAATTCTCACATTCCTTCTAATATTTTCTCTTGAAACTTTTAACTATTTTTTAGATCATTTTACTTATGTTCCATATAAATAATAGAAGTAATTTGAGTAATGTCCTAAATGAATATAATGAAGTACATATCTCTATGAGTTTATTTTTTCCCAATGGTCTACATATATTGAAATAAATAAGTTATAGGGTTTCTATTGAAAAAATTTAATCTTTCTTATGAACATAGTTTTTAATCATTCCCCTATAATAAATTTTGCAACACCAATCTCTCCTCCATGAAATACTAGGAATTCCACCGACTTTTTCACTCTTATATATCTTATTCAGGTTTCCCTAACATAGGTTTCCCATTCCTTTATTCTAGAAATGGATATATTCGATCATACATATATAACAAGAGTTTTTTAACCTCATGAACATGGAACATGTTTCCTTTTATACATTTCCATTTGAAAATATTCTTCCATTTTCCTCACATTTCACAATAAAAACATCTTTTCTATAAATAAATTTGATAACTTCTTCAAAAATTTGTAAAGAAATTCACATGTTGTGTTTCAACACCTCAACAAACAAATATTTGTCAGTCTTTACCTTTTCTTCCCCAATAATAACATATCCCAAACCATTGATTATGAGGGATTCATTAATTTCAAATTTCATTGTTACTTATTTTAATTCTTTCACTTTCATTAACAATTCTAAGTCTATTTTCATATAAGAGAACCCACTATCCAATATCGATGGTAATTCTCCTTTTTTATCTTCAAGAGAGGATTCACCAAAAATAAATTTTTTTACCTTTATCTTTTTTACATCCAACTTATGAGAATTATTATAAACCTTTTTTTCCTGTAACAAAATAACACATCCTTTTTCAAGACATCTTGGTTGTTCACATCATTCAAATTTTTTTCTAAATATTGTAATCTACTTTAAACTTTCGCATAAAGATTATCTGGTTTGTTCAAAACATCCTTCTTATAATACCTCATCTGAGAGTATTGACCCCCACTCACTATATTCCTTATGTAATTTGTGGAATAGTTTTAATTTTGTTGATTAAACCAAAAATTATTTTCCTTGTTCCTGAATCCACCACAATACTAGATGTATCCATATAAAGAGAATTTACCTTGATAACTTATATAACATCCATATATGTGATTATATTTCTCAGTAATAATATTTTTTTTTAACACTAGAACATATATAGTCCCAAAATGTTTGTTCTCAACTTGGGTCTTCTTCAACACAGTTTTCTTTTTTTAATAGAACCAGATGTTGTAGGAAAATTTTCAGACTATTTTTTTAGAATATTATGACTTCTCTATATTATTTATTACTGCCGCATACATAAATTTCCCATATTTCATCTTCTCAGAAAAAAATTTCCCATTTACTATTAAAACATGAAGGTATTTTTTATCTTCTTAGGTTCTCCCTTTACAGAAATTTTTCCAATTTCAGATATGAATTTACTGAATCATATAAACCTATTCTCTTCTTTAGATAATTTTTATTTAATAAATGTCAATTCATCTTCTTTTTATTTCATCTCAAATTCTTGATGTTCATTCCAATTCTTTTCTTTTACAACATATTTCATCAAATTAGTAATCTCTTTCATCATCTTAAATTTCTCATCAAGAAAAAAATATATGGTTTTTATAGAGGAACATTCATTTCTTGACTTCCTGATTTCTTTCTCAAAGATTCCTATATTCCTCAAATGTTTATTCAATTATTCATTCAAATGAAATTCTAATCGAGTTTATTCTTCTTCAAAACTACTATCCAGAACTCATCATCATTAGAAATTGTAGTGAATGTATTATCTCTTGAATTATCAGAATACTTTTCATTTTCATGTTCACTGTCTCCTTCTTCATCATCTTTATACCCAAAAAACATCTCCTATCGGAACTAGAGAATGTTTAGTCTTTATTCTTGAATAATATTTTTCTTTCTCACCATTTTTTTTCATGTTTTTATATTCCCTCTATAATCTTCATCACTATTGTATTCAATCATTATTTACGGGAAATTTGAAGTAGAGTTCCCAATGGATACACACATAATAAATTTTAAGGAATTTTTCCTCTATAATTTAATTTACCTATTTTAACATTTTCAAAAAAAGATGGATAAAAATTCATCAATATTTTTTCATACCAAATTTTCAAAATCAGAATCTACAACTTGTTCTTCTTCAAGAATCTTCTTAGGTTTATTTTTCCATGAATCCTTGAAATAAAAGTCTCTATAAAATTTTATTTTTCAATTCATAATATTCCCCCTAATAATTTTATTAATGATTAGAGTAATATAAAAATCATTATGTTATATTGTTTAGGGATTTATATATTCCAACAAGGAAACGTTGGAAAAAAGCCTACAAGGAAGAATAATCATGATCGTCACAATAATAGTAGAATATTATAACTTTTTACCAAGACATCAATAGTGATAACAATGTCATTCACCCTAGTAATATTGTCATTAACTAGTTAATACTCACCCACATTGAGATCTTTATACTTTAGTCACCATATTTTTAACTTTTCTTTATTAACATTTGTATTGCCTTCATATATATAAATCAACATATCCCATATACCTTTGTAATGGGGATTACCCTTCAATATTAGAATCTCACATTCAAGAAGTTATGAGAGTAAGAAAATCTTAAATCTTACTTAACCCTACAGAATCATATTTTCAATAGATATAATAGGAACATTTTCATCAATATGAGTAAATCCTTCTACTACAACTTCAAGAACATTATTCTAAAGATACATACGATAAGGAAACATTATATCATTATAGATATGATTGTTATTGCATTAAAATACCGAAATACACTTATTGTTTATATAATTAAAATTCTCCATCCTAACTTCTGGAAATGGGTAAATGAAGGGAACCTTTACTCTAATACCAAATGAAATATCCCAGACTTGAACATTATATCATTGAGAGGGGGAGGGGGTGAATTAGTAATATAACTTATTTGATGTTTCCTTTCTATTGAATAAAACATCATATATATATTTAATGATTTATCAATTTTTCTTAATAAAAAACAATCACAAATATATAGGACACAAGAATTTCCAAGGTTCACTACCCAATAAGAGTATCTATATTCTTGGTATGGGTTGGAAACAATCCAATACCACACAATCAAATAGAAAAAAAATCATTTGTGTCCTCACAAAAAAATAGGATATTCCTTACACTTGTATAAATATATGATTAATACTATAGTTTATGTAATTATTTTATCATAAATGATTTATAACAAGTTTTTCAAACATGTTAAGAAACATTCAAAAGACTGTTCCAAACATGTTATTGTAAAGCTTTACCAACCTTCAATTTTATTACGTTCAAAATATTTTTCAATTTCCTACCTAACAACATATAATAAAATTTATGTACATCATAATGATACTCATTATATTGTCTTAGTCAGATTCCTCAATCCGATTGACCAGTCTATAAATATAAATCTTCTAGAATACCAATGAATTTTTTTAAACTACTTCTTACTCAGTTTGAATATCTCAGTCTGATTTCCCATTTTGATGACCATATCTAATCTGATAATCACAGAATATGATCTTCTTTCTTATTATTAAAAGAAAAATTAATCTACAATTCTCTATCTGGATACTTATAGTCTCTAAAATTTCTAAAATTATCACTCTTCATCCGTAGAAGAACAGTGATTTGATACACAAAAAAATAAAATGTACTCTTTAACTTTTATAGGTTCCCCAAAAAAATTCATGCGGTAATGAGAAAAGTTCTCCCTCTTAACCAAATTTCCAAAAACATGAATTTTCCCTTAATTTATTCTCAAAATTTTCGTTATTCAGTGATTCTACACATTTATTTACTATTCTTGAATCTTATTGAATCTTCTCACAACTTCAATTGGATTTATACATTATAATTATTCATTAGTTTGATTCCAATAGTCCATTGGATTTCTTCATTACAGTAAAGAAATATGGTAAATCCAATTTTATTGAACCATTTAATAATAACTTATAACTGAAGACTTCTCATTATGATGATCAGTAACAACTAAATAAACTACTAATTCTAATTCTCTGAACCAAATTTTACATATAAAAGATTGAAAAAATTTGGTCGTAAACATAGTCCTAAATTCTAATGATATCATTACTTCTTGGAAGCACTTCAAAAACAACATAAATTACCCTTTTACTAACACAAAAAAATAAATGTTCAATCATACATAAATAAACCATTTGACAACCCTTTTTTAATTGATTTTAAAATTTTCACATTTTATTCAATTATTCAATGACTTCTTGGTTTTGATGATCCTGTGTCTGATGGATTGATATCTTCTTTACTTTGATGCATCAATGTCACTTATAGTCTGGTGATTCAGAACCACTTTATATATGATGAAACAATACCCAATTGAATGAAAAATTATGACTTCTTGTCCTCTTGAACAAGTTTAAAATATATCATATTTTATCTTTCGTTCATGACCCACATGAACTAAACAATTCAACCTAATGAAAATGGTTGACTACATAGTTGATCTTCACCATATTGACTAGTTTATGACTTTATAATAATCATTGGTCCCAAAATAAATTAACATTATTATCAGTCGCAAAAATATCCACTAAACTCATATACTTCAACAAAATTTTCTACCTATAATTCCCCTTTGCAACCATTACTACATCTGACTGATGATGTTTGTGATAACTCAGATATATCAGTGTTATCATTGACTTCTTTCATTTCTGAATTAAGATACAATAAATAATTGAGAATCAAATTATTATTTATTTTAATATTTGTATGTTGTGGATGATTTTATGGCTAGAAACTAGAGTCTTCCTCTTCTCAAGTTTCAAAAAAAATGTCACAACCTTTAAAAAATTCTAGGTTCAATAATATCCCACCGATAAGTTGAGACAAAAAACTAGGACTTTATTATTTCAAAAACTCCTCCTTTTTATCATGACTTCCCCTATAATATTTGAATAATTTGGATTGTCACATCATTATCTAACATACATTGGAAAGTGTTATAACGTCCCATCATTTAATCATATTATTTCATACAAACCAAATCTTAATCTAATTGGTATTACTTGCTCTACCCTATTTATTAATAAGGAAAGCATCACATTTTTTCCAAAAAACATATGAATTATGAGAACTCTGTGATCAGAAAAGAATCATTAGATATACATTGTTTCTATTTAGACTCTGAATCCATTTCGCATTATGTTCAAAACAATAATTCTATAGAAAAGGTGACTCTGATGAAACTTTACTCCTCGAAAACATCTTCCCAAATTGATGAAATTTATTATGAATTTTTTATTTAATCTTCATACAGATTTGGAATCTGATCATCTTGATTATGGTGAAATCTTTCATCATTGTCATATTATCACTAAAAATTAAAAAGTTATTTTATTTCTTTTCTTTGAAATATTATAAAATATTTCCATCACAATATTTTTCCATATCCCACTAAAATATTCTTGAAAAATTTTCCCCAATAGTTGATCATCCAAGAAACAATGTAGTTAGTGGAATAAGATATTAGGGTGGATCATTGATAAGACCCAAGGATTATAAAACCAGGTTTCCTTACTTGATAATTATTGAATTAAAATCTAGTGGTAAATGGAATGGTTGAATCATATTTGACCAAATAATGAGGGCCCCATAGGTGGTACAATGTCTCTCACAGTTGGTGCATAGTTTTGAAAAACGTGAGACCAAACCATGTGTGTGAAGTTTAGAGATTCAAAAATCCTCTTTAAGGAAAATTAACTAACTATTTAAACCATTATTTTTTCAAAACATATCCCACTCAAACATAGACAATTAAAATCATTCCTTTAGTAATTTCGTCACATTCCATTGTCGACTATAGTGGATCAAGATGTGTTAATGATAAAAAATTGTGGTATTTGATCAATGAACCTCGGTTATTCGTGTTCCATCTAGACTAATTATTATTCCCTTGAGAATAATTAAAGAAATTGATGTCACTGGCTAGATCTATGGTTTCTAGTTCCATCTAATGATGAATTCTTTGATCATTTATAGAATAGTGGAAGATATAGTGAGTTAGTGGAACCTGATTTGATAAATATAAATTTAGGTATCCTTAGAGGATCATGAGAGGTTTTTCAGTGTTTCTCTAATTCCATGTAAATAAAATATTCCTTAATAATTTATAGGATTCGTGATTTGTTTAATTTGGGATCAGTTTTAGGGATTCTTCACTATTATGGTTGAAATGTCTAGATCTTGGGTCTGAATCAGGTATCGTTCCGTAATGGGTTTAGATTTGTTCACCATCAAGATAAAGATAAGATAGTCCCTACCATTTAGGGCCTTATATAACCTTATATCCTTAATTTTATGCTTAAACCTTTATAGGATGAATGATCATATTTTATTATGATAGGATGTGTGCATAGCTTGTGAGACCCATGTATGATGATTGATTACAAGAGTGTTCCTATATAGAATGTTATACCGGGTTTGATATTGACCACATGTAAATGTATGTTTCTATTGATTCTCATGATGACATGTTATTTTCATCTTATATATCCTTTACCATGTAATGTGTTATTACTATTGGAACTTAGAATAGGTGGACTTTCAGGACATGGTTATAACATTTTGGGGGATTTCCAATGAGATGGAATAATTTGGAAAAATCAAATAGAAGATAGAGTAGGGGATTGATGTCCTTGTGACCATACCCATATCGGAGATAATATGTGTATAATAGCATTGTTTCATAACCCAAGGCATCAATAGGATATGATGGAAATTAGGCATATCTTATTTCCATTGATGGGGTTCAACATTCTTGAGTCCTGACCCATAATAAAGGAGGGAGAATAAGACATTATAGCCTGATCTGACTCAATTCATTGTGAATCCTAAGAGACATGTCCACCATCCATGTATCATGTTATTAGCCATTGTCAACATCCATTAGAATTGTCATACTAAAATGATACTAAAGTAGGTATGGTTAGGGCTCTTGGTACCTTTGTTAGCATATGAGATCTCAACATATGATTGTTAATGTTTTTTGTGCTTTAAAAGTTATCATGGAATATAATTGTTATAAATGAGAATATTTTTAAGGAAAAATTGGTAGTGCAATACTAGGTTATTTATATCCCACCCTACACATGCATATCAATTCATGTATAGTCTTCATGATTATGGATCTATAAGAAAAATGGGCTAGTATAATATTGCCACGTAGTAGAGATGAGAGCTGGTTGTCGTATGAGGATTGAAATTTGTGGATTTAATAGTGATTACTGGTTTTCTGTTTCAACTTCATATACAGTATTTTGGATTTACACATTAGAATCATAATATATTTACATGTATGACATGATTAAAAAAAATTACCACTTTATGTCTATATTATCTTCCCCCATGAAATAATTTTTTTTTATTTTATTTATGATTATCATTTATGAATATTGTTACTAAGGGTATAGTCTCCATGTTTCACCCATTGACCCACATCACTAACTAGAAGCCTCTTTTGTTTGAGGAGCTCCATATGAGGTCTTGAGAAATCCCACTCAGGATCTATTCCGGAAAACCTAAGTTGGGGTGTTAGAAAATGGTATCAGAGTCTTAGTTTTCCTAATTTTATTCTAGTTTATTCTAGTACATGATAGAACATAGAAAAGTTGTATATAATAATGGTCGGACAATTTCCATGTTTCCAGATCACTTGTGTATAAATGAACTTTTATTTAATATTAAAGGTAATTCTATTACAGTTTTAGGAGATTCAGTTGTTTTAATACATCATGAGTTTCCCCATAAGATGACATGTCACATATATACCTATTATGTTCTATGTAATAGATATTTAATTTAATTCCTTGAATTTTTCTTATTATATGATATATATTACTCCATGATATGATGATATATTTATGTTGAAATTATTATATTGAACTTGAGTATATCGTTATATCTTGGGTGTATTTAATTATGAGTAACATACATGTATAGAGTAATGGGATTGGCCTCAATTAGAAGTAGGAGGTTTATACCTTGTTTACGGGTATCTTATAGTATATGTATTGAAATATGAATCCCTTTTTATGTAACCTATAACGTATTATATTGTCTTTATAAGCAATGTTTTTTGTCACAATAAATGATCATTTTAAATTTCAAAATAAATACAACCTCAATGAAGCAATAATGATTCTTATAGATAGAAAGCTCTAAATCCACTAAAGGATATGTATGAGGATTCATTTTAGAATTATCCCACCTATACTTAAATGGTTTAGGTTATGGAACAATCTATATCAAATTCATTGTGATTTTACCTAGATAAGTTTGAGGAGTATAGAGGATCATGGTTAACAAGACCTATGTATTCATTCCCCAGTATTCCCCAATATTATAGGGTGATGGGTGACCACAAAATAGTGAGGAATTGATAGAAATATTGGAGATAATATTATAATTGTTCAATACACAATAGAACCAATGGATTATGTGGATGAAATTTATGATTCAAGGATCAATCAAGAGATGGTGTGGTGTAATATAACAAGTTGAAAGACATTATGGTATTTTGTGGGAGGTATTGATGAACTGTTTTTTCAGGAAACTATTTCCAATTATGTTAAAGATAGAGCATTCCAAGAAATTCATGGATATTTAACATAGATTTACAATCGTATCAACATTCTCATCTTGTTTCACTGAAAAACTTTATTTTCCTCCTCTTTTGGATAAAATTGAGGTATATAAGAAAAAGAAGATTAAGAACAATATTTATCGTATTATCAGATGGTAGGATTAGATATTTATTATAATGATGTACCTAGAGGTTTTGTACAATGCTTTGACTACATAGAACATCCTAGAGATGATCAGGTTTAGTAATCAAGCATGTGGGCCTCCTACTAATGTGGTGAGTGTATCTTCGTATAACAGTAATTCGATGATTAGTGAAGTAAAATGTAAAAGTAATAAATATTTTAAAAATATTTTGTCTTATTTATCCCCTTAGGAGGACGTCTATAGTGAATTAACTATGGGAACATCAAACAGTACCATAGGTTCTACCAATCACATCATAGAAAGTGTCATCGGTGTGGCAAGATGGTGTATGTCAAGAAGTATTGATTTATTGAATTCAGGTATGTTCTCTATAGGGGTATTGTATTGACATGAGACATGACCATGTGATCTTGATTGTGACCTCAGTAGTAGGCTCAGAATCCACAGATGACATTGACTACTGTGAGTCCTACATATTTGGGTCTAGGAAGTGGAGTTGATGTAGGCCATGTGTATATAATAGACCAGGTATTATATATCTTTTAAGAGGTATGATCAACCATTTATTGTATTAAATTAATAAAGTCTTCACATTTTAATAGGTATTTTGATACTAGTGATTCACTTTCTTTTATATAATCTATTATTATTATTGGTCTAGAACTATCGATTTTTTTCTGAGTTACTTTATCTTGACACACCATAACGGAGGAATGTTAGTTGACTCTAGAGATGTACAGAGAGTTTTGTAGTTGTTTTTTACTATAGAAATTTATATGATTTTTTGAAATATTAGATTATGAAATGTAATGTGATCATATAAATGGATAGGATTACTAGCTTTCGTTATCACTTCTGTAATTAGCAGACTTGGGTATTATTTATATAACCTAAGGAATAGAAATTTAGGATAAATTTTGAGTTGAATTTTAAAACTAGTAGTTTGAGACAATATTTTAGCTGGATTTGAGCCTTAAAAATATAGTTATTAGGATTTTCCCTCAGAGTGGAATCAACAGTACCCCCCTCTACTTTTCTTAGAGTGGTGGATTTTTATGGGGATGTTTTATTAGATGACTTCATAGATATTTTTCCAGATAAATGGTTTTATTTTGATATTGAGATTATTCCTAGTTCTTAACTAATATCATTATCATATTATTCATACTTATTTGAATGAGATGAAAGCAATGATTGATGATTTCGATGTGAAGGGATTTATTAGATCTAGAACCTATCCTCAGGGTTATCCCATGTTATTTTCCATGAAGGCAGACAATAGTATTTAACTTTTTATAGGTAAATGGAAGATGAATCTTGTAATAGTGATGAACAAGAATCCTTTACCCAATATTGATGATCTCATTAATTAATTTTAGTGACCCACCATGTTTCTATAATAATTTCCTTTATTTAAGCTATTATAATTTATAGGTTATAGTGGAGGATATTCCAATAAAATCATTTAAGGGTATATATGGATTTTATGTTCACCTCATAAAACATTTTAGTTTAATTAATTATCCCAACATGTTGATGAATCTCATGAGTAATATTTTACACCCAAATAGTGACTCATTAACCATGGTAATTATTGATGTTATCTGCATATATTCACAAAAATAATATTTAAATGACATACAACTACATACCAAATTGAGTACACATTGTGTGCATCAGCTCTACAAAAATAATTCAAATTACAACATTATGATTGGAGTGGTTATTTTTTTAGTCATGTAATCTATAAGTAATAATGTTATATAAACCCTAATAAGGTGTAAATGATGATATATTAGGTTATTCTTTTTAATGATTCTGATATTTTTAGTTCCCTCTTGTTAGATTGATACTATCAAGGATTTAATTTGAACATTTTTCACTTAACAACGCTGGTTTTACGAATTACCAAAAAGCGGGTCAATTTTTAGGGTCTATTTTTTGTGAAGAGGTTTTCCTTGATTAGAGGAGGATATTGATGAAAAAATTAGTTTTTATTCTTCAAGATATTGGAATTGAATATGATGTATATAGTGGTGACTCAAGAGTGGGTCATAGAGCTCTGCCGATGTAGATGGATCATGTTGTTTCTTATGGGTCACATCAGCTATGACCCTAAGAGTGGAGCTAACCAACACGTGACTAGGAGTTGTAAGTTATGGTTAACATCCTAAACTATTGGAAACATTATCTCCTTAATGATAGGTTTTTCATTTACCTGGACTACATGAACCATTAATATATATTCTCTTAGTGGGAACTCAATTAGAGGTTCTTGTATTTGGTAGAGTATGTGTAGAGAGTTTAAATTTAGAATGATTATTCTCTTGGAAAAGGTAATATTAATTATAAATCATATTGGTTTTAATAATCTCAGAAATTTATTAGTTGAGTGGTTTAGATCGATATTGATGGTTGATTGTCTTATGGATGTATGTGAGGTTCATGGATGTGTACCCTTGGTTTTATCACCTTTGTTAGTGGATTGGGGGAATGGTGGTCAAGATTCAGAACCTACGTATAAGGTTATTTATGAATGAATCTCAAAAAGGGACCCAATTCAATGACTGTTAGTAGGTGATGATGACATTATTA
This sequence comes from Viscum album, assembly GCA_963277665.1. Taxonomy (NCBI): domain Eukaryota; kingdom Viridiplantae; phylum Streptophyta; class Magnoliopsida; order Santalales; family Viscaceae; genus Viscum; species Viscum album. Next base: position 1,169,464,835 of record OY728151.1, on the reverse strand, counting down.
TCTTAAATTACATATTGTAGTTCCAAAATCATTGAGATTGGAGATGATAAGGGACTCCCATTTTTTAAAATTTGATGTATAACACCTGAGATTAAATTAAAGTAATATAAAACTCCATATTAATAAAAATATAATAAAATAAATATTTTAATAATTCATAGAGGATAAATTATTATTTTTTAGGATGAATATATATTTTGAACAAAATATGTTGGAATAATCCTAGAGGGAATTTTTGAAAATTTCCATTAGAAATAAGCTTCTACGAATAATTGGAAAATTATTATATACCTATCCATTATTTAATTCACAATAATGATTTAAAATATGTATAATTAACAATTTATTTAATATCTATTTTATATAAATAATGATAAGATAGTTTCGAGGTAAAAAGTTTAATTTTTTAAAAATTGTTAAAAAGGAAAAATGCCTTTCCATTTTAATTAATTAATATAATATACAATTATGATTTATTTAAATGAAATTTATTGATTATATACCTAAATATATTGATTAAAATCCATATAGGGATCAGTAGTTGTCATATAATTAATTTAAGATCATCCTATGCTTGTAAAATGCATTTTTTTAAATCATTTTTGACTCTTTTTTCATACTTTTTTATTAAATAAAATTCATCCAATTCAGTGAATTAAAATTCATAAAACTGATTCCATATTATTAATCAGAGAAATTATTAATATATAATAATTTTAACTTAATTTTTTTATAAATAATAGTAAAGAAAACAAAAATTTTATTACCACAAATATGGTTTAAATGGGTTTACCAGTTGGTTACCCTAAAAAGATGATAGTTAAATGACATATAAACATTATAAAAACCCCTTTTTAAATTTATTTAGACCATAATGTTATGAAGTTATAATATTAGCTATTTTGGAGCCATTTTTAAATAAAGTTACTTGATAATATTGCAAAATATTGAAAAATTACCAGTGTTCCATCCACCTCAATTATAAAAGGGCACATCTTCCTCACATATAACATCACATATCAACCAATTTATCATGAAAAACCCTAAAAATATATCTTTGAAACATCATTTTACATGTTTTAAAGGTGATAATATTCTTAAAAGTCTATCCCTAGGGTCCTTAATAGGAGATACAACTGTGGTTTTTCTAAGTGAAGTTAATCATTTTCACCAAGCTCAATCTTTTTTTCACATCTACTATTACCACATTAAATTATATATTAATAATTTAAATATTTTAAAATAGGTTCATATTATTTTATTATAGGTTATTATGTTTATGTAATGATAATTATCCATTTCCTCTACAATCAAATGGGAAACTAAACAATCAATTTTGTGTAAGGCAGATTACTACCTCACCAACTGATGTAATTCTATTTCAACCACCACCTCTCACAGATGAATATAATGATATATTTAAGGTATATGTATGATATATATGAGATAATTATACTTATTTAATTTTAATATCATGTATAACTTCTTACCTCCCAATCTTCTGGATAGAAATAACACAACTTGTGTGTACATGTGGACAACCGCCTCCACGAAGCGATCCGATTCGTTTTTTATTTTTTTTTAACAAAAAGGGTAAAATTAATATATTTAATGAATTTATATGATATATATGATATAATAATGGTTTTATAATGTAATATTACTATTTATATTTCATTTTTCTTTCTTTCCACCTGTGAAAATAGTGTTTATGCGTACAAATGACCAACTGTCACCAAAGAATAGTGTAATTAATTTTTCTTCCTATAAATTTTATGAATAACTCCATATATATATATATATATATAATTAATATATATAATTTTTATATCATTAATAAAATTTCAAGGATGATGGAACCATGATCGATGTATGAGGATTGAAACTAACGAACCAAAGAATTCATGTAATGCGAAATAGTTAAAACTCGAAAACAACTCATTTAAAAATCATTTATTGATAAATGGGTATTGAAATGTTATTATTAAATAATATAAGATATTATATGTATTAATATGGTTCTAAAATATATTTAATATAAATTTAAATTATTATAAAAGATACTAAAATCAATTAAAATGAATGTTTGACTTCATGTAAGAGTTTATTTCGCAGCCTCATCCCTATTAGGGATTATTTATGTTTAAATCTAAATAGACAGAATTATTTTATATTTTTATAAGAATTTTTTAATATATGGTTATTTCTATAAATTAAATTTTTTCATTCATTTCCTATTCCTTATGTAGTCAAGATAAAAAATTAATGTTTTTAGGGAAAAAATGACCTTGTTTTTCTACTAAGATGAGAATACTTCTCCTCCATTTTCATATTTCCACTAAAATGTATAAAATACTATTTTTAATATCACAAAATGATTTATTAAATATAATTTACCAATGTTTTAATTTTTTAAAAATTATTTAAATAGAATATTATGATCATTTTCTGAAAGTACTACTTTTAACCTTCATACAAAAGTGTGTAAGGAATGTTTTTTTATTATATGACATTAAAAGAATTCACGCCATGATAAATAATCATTTATTTGAATATTCTTATAGGTTCACAACATTATTTTCAATGAAAATATTTTACTTCATAATTGGTAATTCTTAGATTTTGAATATGTAATTTCAAAATTAAAAGGGTATTTCCCTCATGAAATCTCCATGTAAAATTTTTAATGTTATTAATAATTGTAAATATTATTTGGGGAATATTATGATCTAAGGGGGATTTTCTCTTATAATACCATTTTTCATATTAATCTGGTCGAATTGAGGTTATTTTGGTCCATTTGTGAATTATTATAAAAATTATGGTAGTTTTCTAATGTGAATGTTTATACTGATTATCATTAACCACTTTCATATGATGAATAAATTAGACATTGTAAGAGATTGGAGATACCTAATATAACCCCTATATTCATTAGTATGTCTCTTGATACACATTATTTTATTTCTTTGGTGTACGCCTTACCTATTAGAGTATGTTTTCTCAGCATAAGGATTTGACTATAAGATTATGATGTCCCACATTATGAATTAAATCATTATGAAATTTTTTATTGTTGTCCATGTGATGATTTTTGTAGTTATGTTATCCTTGTATATAGTCCTATTTTTATTGTATTGTTTTTAATGTAAATTTTGTTTTTGGAATCTCAACCATATTATTCGTGTTTTTTAATTTGTGATAGATTATATTACATGATTTCCCTTACTGAGCATCTGACCTCACCCTTTATTATGTATTCCTTACACCATGATATTAATAAGGTACATATCAATGATATCAATGATTTAATAGATGAATTAATATTTTCTAAAAATAATTATTATATCAGGTGTCAGGTTTTATTATTTAATGTGTGAATAATGTATGTATCTTGTATCCAAACAATAAAAAACTCATTGTCCATTCAAGATAAGATACCTTGCTCTCGTTCTAATGTAGTAAAACAACTAGTGTCTCCAAGATACATGAGTAAGGGTTGTTAATATTTGTAATATATGATCTTTACTAGATATCTTATGAAATAGATTTATTAAAACATAAATTAGAGAACATAACCAAATGAACAAATATATGAAAATTTCATATTATAGAATAATATAATAATGGTTTTCATATGACAATTATGATGTGGTTATCTTAGAAATACATCCCTATATGGATACTAAAATTGGATTTCATTTTGGAATATATACATTTAGGGTCAATAACCCCAAAATGAGTTAGAAAATAATAGCATGATCATTAATTTGGTGCAGGCATGTAACATCCCAGGTAAAAAAAGAATAATACATTTTCATATTTATTAATATTTGTGAATTAAATATTAATTTACTTTAAATGTGTTGCTATGTTCGATAGCGTACCCGATACGCAAGAATGAGTTTCATTGAAATCTTACGTTGCACACTAGTAATATAATAATATTATTTTAAATGGTAGTTAACACATAGCCGTTGTATTGGCAGGAATGAATAGAAATAACTAAAATATAATTATATATGTTTTTAAATGTTTTTACATTTATCCAATAAAAGATAAAGTCTTAAAATAAGAAAAGAATTCAATTTTAGGCATAGATACTCTAATATTCACTAAAAGGTCGACTTATCGCCTTTTGATGGCGAACCCTCTTTAAATATAGTTTTTTTCACTCTTATAAATTTTATTAGACCAAATAAAATTCTTATTTATAATCAGGACATCAAAATTTACTTTGTGTAAATTTTTGATATTTTTCCGATAAAGTTCATTTTTTTAATGAATAGTGAAAAATGTTGTATTTTAATTCAAAACCTCATTTTAATATAATTTATTTATATGATTATATTATCTTTTGAATTGGTTTTAAAGTAAAATTAGAATATATTTTTTCCATTTAATCCAATAGTGGTCATTGGAATTAATTTCACTTTGAAATTGGACTTAAACTAGTGTCAATCTTTTGATATATATTGTTTCATAAAAACACGCTATTTGTTTTGACAACGGGAATTAATTATTAAATTAATTAATGTAAATTATATGTTTTAAATTTTTTAAAATAGACATCATTTTTGAATTCGGAATATCAAATATATCTTAAGGTGAATTTTTGGTATTTTTCTGATAAACATCAATTTTTGATGAATAGTGAAACCACTAAGTGGTAGTTAAAAAAACTAATTTTTCGTCTAAAAGAAACATTACCACTTTTGTGAATTTAATTTCAAAAATCCTACATACATGGTTGTCATTAGGATGTAAAATTTGGTTCAATGTGATTAAAATAATTTTTTTTGTGAATAGTAACTTTTAAGTTTTATTAATCGCGATTAAAGGTAATTAGTGTAATTTAAGGTATAAATAATGTTATAATAATATGAAGTTACCTTGACACATGTCCTAACCTTATTGGATGTGTCATGGCCGACCAAAAAAATCCATGGGTCAACTTGGGGACCCCATGGAGCCACTTGGGTAAGAAAATGGCATTAATAACTTTTTATTTAAAGTTAAAATAAAAATGTCACAAACATGTATTGTTTTACTAAAACAATTTTTATAGGGGGTTATACAAGTCATAGTTTTGACTATAAATATTCATTAGAAATATAAAAAGATTTCATACATCATTATATTTTTTTTATAATTTTTAGACATTAAATAAATTAAATTATTTATGACACCATGATGATGCAGCGATTACCTCATTAATTAACGATTTAAATAAAATGAAACGATAATGTAAAATCTAAGACTTACACTTGTCAAAACCCTATTGGATGGGTGGAGTTTTAAACTTTATCAACTTAGCCTCAGAATATATCCTTTTGGGGACTTTAAAATCCAAAACTCATTTTATAATAAAGTAACATTTTATAACTTTCCAAGAGTGCCCCTCCTTCCTCTTATAAAAGGCCCCCAGCTCTACCACCTTACCCACACCTCTCAAGCCATTGGCTCGGCCAAGCTCTGCTCATTTTATCTCTCCACATCCCTCTCCTCATCCTAGAATCCTTAAATTAGGCAGAAAGCTCTTCAAGAAACCCTTTTGGTTCAAACCAAAGGGAGTTACCCGATTTAAAGGTAATGTCTTCTCTTATGTCCGTTTGTTTTATTTTTCTTCTCCAATTCCCCTAAACTATTTCTATTCCTTTATTTTGTAACAACACTAGTGTATCCAATATAATAGTATTTTTTTATGAGAAGGATTCGAGCTACACTTACACACACCTCCGTCCAATGGTTAAAGAACATACTGTTTCTGTGGTTGGCGAATTTCTGCCTCACGAAACGATGATTGTTCAGTCTTTTTTTAACACCTTTCATGGTGTCCATTAATATGTCACTATATTTATATATGATATATATTATGTTTATATTTTCCTTATGCTTCTGTATTTATCATTTATGGTATACCTTTATGGTTTCCATTATGGGTAAACACGATAATTTCATTTTAGGAAGTCCGGACTACCGCCCCCTCAAAGTGATTTGATTCGTTAAAACAATATGTGGGATGTATAAAGGATGGATTTAATGATATTATATATGATATTATACTGGAATTATAATATACCTTTATATCATTATGATTTCACTCCATTAAATATGAAATAGAAATGAAAGTAGTGTTCATGCGTACGTACGGCTTACCGTCTCCATGAACGGTGCATTTCATTTCTTACCTCAAAATGTTATGTACTATTATAAAAACATGTATATTCTGGATATATATGATATATATGATATCCAAATCATGAATATCATTCTGTATATAATGAACCTTTGACCACATGAACAACATGTAACTGTAAGAAGTCCATTTTTTACTTAAGTACCAAATATCGACAAAACAAACTTTATTAACTTAAATGATTACATAATGTTTATATAATGGAAATAAGTTATATAAAAGGAATAATAAACTTGAAAAAGGTTCTTAAGTAAGTATAAATTAACTTTAGTTTATTATTCAGTAGATTAAAGAGCAATCAAGTCACGTCGTACACGAGGTAAGGGACTTCGTCTCAATCTCCTTTCATTGAGGAATATTTTGTTCTAATATAAGACTTTCTTTTATACGGTGTATAAACCCCTTTGAATTTTAATTTTATAAAAAAGTAATCTTTTTCTATGAAGCGTTTTACTAAACGAAAAAAAGGAATGTTTATTTTAATGTACGCGGTGACAACGACCTTTTCCGTCGCCACGAGTATTATGTGTTCTTTGGATTCCTCAACAAGCCGTAATGTTTTTAAAATGAAATAAATACCATATACTCTTTTATGTATTTTGGTATTGAAAATGGTTTTTATAATGTATTTTTTATGTCAATATATTTAAGTGATATATTGTGATCGAAATGTGGAAATGTTTTCTTTCCATTATATTTGTTTTATGTCTTATGATTTTATAATGGTACTTGGACATTTGATGGGTGGTTACATGATAAACCATATGACGGGTGGTGCCGTGAATACCAGGATGGGCGGTTACGTTATAACCTCTAATGCATTGGGTATGGAAGTAAGCCGTATGGCTATTCCATTTAGTTATATGTGTGGAAGTCGACCGTATGGTTATTCCATTTAAGTATGTTTATGTCCCAAGTTACCTTTGTATGTTATATGTTCTTTATATGGGTTTTATAGTAATATTTTGGTTACAAAAGGGTAAGTAATGATCTTTTATTGAGTGAAGGGTTTTTACTACTTCATAAAGGTGAAAAGTATTACTTTGATAAAGTATTCATGGATTACTTGTTTTTTTGAAAAACTAACAGTTTTCCTTCTTTGTGTATCCCTTACTGAGCTTTTTATACTCATCCCAAGTTTTTTTTTTTGAAATGTTATTCACAAGACATAATGTGGAATAGGGTCAAGGATGGGATCAAGGAAAAGTCATGATGTCTTAAACATGGAACTAGACATTACTCTTTTTTTCAAGAGTTCATGTTTTGTAAAAAAAGGAAACTATGTGGAAGTGTCTACTTTCTAAACTTTTGAGATGTAACAGTTATGACCTAATTCTCTAAAACTATAAAGATGAAAAGATATTCAATGTGAATTATTCATTTAATTCAATATTAAGTAATTTTTAAGGTCGGGGCCTTATAGTTGGTATCATAGGTCGATCTAGACAACTTTAGGAGTTAGAAAATTGTTAAATTTATAAATTAATTCATGGTATGATTGAAATGATATAGCATTTAAAGATTACCATGTTGCTTCGCCTAAGATATTTCTGTGTTCAGAATGGTTTTCCGTAGAGGAAACAAGGCAGCTATGTTGGGACGACATCAGGAGGAAGACAAACTTCCTAATCAGCAACCTGAGATGGTTGGAATTGGAACTGAACAATTTTTTGCAGTGATGGAACAGTTGAATCAGGCTACAAATGGTGGTGGTATCCATGCACGAGATCAGCCAGATAAAACACAGAGGAACATGTCAGTGGTGGAAAATTTCATGAGCCAACATCCCCCATCATTCAGAGGATCATCTAACCCTGTGCTAGCTGAAGGGTGGATTAAAGCACTGGAGAAGATTTTTGATGTCATGGGGTGTTCAGAACATCAAAAGGTTAGTCTTGTTATTTACCATTTTGAAGGTGAAGCTGATCAGTGGTGGTCGATGATGAAAAATATCAGGGATAGTGATGAGAATGATGATCTTCACTGGGAAGAATTCAAAGATATGTTTCTTAAGAAATATTTTCCTAAGGTGGTTCGTCTTAGGATGGAAAAACAATTCCTAGAATTGAGGCTGGAGGATGACTCAGTGGCTGCTTATGAAGCAAAGTTCACTCAACTGGCAAGGTATGTTCCAAATTTCATACAAGATCTTGATAGTAAAATCAACTGTTTTTACTCAGGGTTAAATCCAAAGTATCGAAGGGATTTAGCATCTCGTGAGTTCAAAAGTTATGAAAAACTTGTTCGATGTGCGGAGAAGGTGGAAAGGGAGTTTTCCAATGATCAGGTGTTCTTTGACAAACAACAGAATAAGAGGTCCAGTTGGCAGGCAAAGGGTAAGAATTCATTAAATAAGTAAGTAGGTAAGAAAACCAAATATCCATCCTATGAGAAGTGTGGTAAAATGCATCCTAGAGAATGTTTATCTAAGTCTGGAAAGTGCTTTCAGTGTGGTAAGTCTGGTCATATTTCTCGTAACTGTAAGAAAGATAATCAAGTAGGGAATGAAAAGCCAGCGATAAGATGTTTTAAGTGTACTGAAATGGTTCATTATGAAAATGAGTGTCTAAAAAAGAACTCAACTGGGGGAAAGCAGATAGACTACAAACAGAAAGGGGTGGTGAAATCCTTTGCAACTACTTCAGCAGATGTTGGGCCATCGAATGAAGTAGTATCAGGTACACTATTTGTTTGTTCAGATTATGTCTATGTGTTGTTTGATTTAGGGTCTACACATTCTTTCATTTTTGAGAAGTTTTCTAGTAAATTGGGAATTACATATCAAGATATGAATCCTAAACTTATGGTAAAAACACCCGGAGGGAACATTGAGACAAAAAGAATTTATAAGAACCTTCATATCCTTGTATGCAGAAAGAATCTACCTGCAAACCTTATTGTTTTGCCTCTATAAGAGTTTAATGTTATTTTGGGCATGGATTGGATTTCTGTTTATCATGCTAATATTGACTACAGAGCTAAAGAGGTTTCTTTTCATAAAGATTTTCAGTTTGTGTACAAGAATGAACCCTTGCTTTTGATAACATATCAGGAAGTTGAGAAACTAGTAAAAGATGGAAATGAATGTTACCTTGCACATATTGTTGAAAATAAAGGAACTGTTTAGATTAATGATGTGCCAGTGGTAAATGAGTATCTTGAGGTTTTTCCTGAGGAGTTTCCTGGTATTATTCATGATCAGGAAGTTGAATTTACTATTGACTTAGTTCTTGATTCTAATCCAATTTCAAAACCCCCTTATCGAATGGCTCAAGTTTAACTTTTAGAGTTAAAGAATCAATTGCAGGAGTTATTAGATAAAGGTTTCATTCGAACTAGCACATCACCATGGGGTGCTCATGTCTTGTTTGTTAAAAATAAAGACGGTTCAATGAGACTTTGCATTGATTATAGAGCCTTGAATAACATCACTGTTAAGAACAAGTATCATTTGCCTCATATCGATGATTTGTTTGATCAGCTCCAGGGAGCTCAGTATTTTTTGAAGATTGACTTGAGGTCGGGGTACCATCAGTTGAAAGTAAAAGAAGAAGATGTTCCGAAGACTGCGTTTCATAATAGATATGGTCATTATGAATTTGTAGTTATGCCTTTTGGGTTAACCAATTCACCTGCTGTATTCATGGACCTTATGAATAGAATTTTCCATGAGTTCTTGGATAAGTTTGTGGTTGTTTTCATTGATTATATTTTGGTGTTTTCTAAAAGTAAAGAGGAGCATGAAAGTCATATAAGGGTTATCTTGCAAATATTAAAATAAAAGAAACTGTATGGAAAATTTAGAAAGTGTGAGTTTTGGTTACATCAAATTTCATTCCTTGGTCACATTGTTTCAAAAAAAAGGCATAACTGTTGATCCTGCTAAAACAAAAGTTGTTGAAGAATGGCCAAGACCCACAAATGTAATGGAGATCCGTAGTTTTCTTGGTTTGGAAGGTTACTACTGAAGTTTTGTTGAAAATTGTTCATGGTTATCTAGTCCAATGACTAAGATAACTCGGAAGGGTGTTAAGTTTATCTATACAAAAGAATGTGATGATTGTTTTCAGGAGTTGAAAAGAAGATTGGTGAATGCTCCAGTTTTGGAACTTCCTTCTAGGAATGGTGAGTTTTTTATCTACAGTGATGCTTCTTTGAAGGGACTTGGTTGTTTCCTTATGCAGAATGATCAGGTAATTTCTTATGCTTCACGTCAGTTGAAAATTCATGATGTAAATTACCCTACACATGATTTGTAATTAGTTGTTGTTGTTTTTGATTTAAAAATATGGAGGCATCATTTGTATGGAGTAAAGTGTGAAATATATACTGATCACAAAAGTTTAAAGTATATATTCACTCAGAAAGAATTTAACATGAGACAGAGAAGATGGATGGAATTAATCAAGGATTATGATTGTACAATTCATTACCATCTAGGAAAATCAAATAAAGTGGCCGATGCTTTGAGTCGAAAAAGTAATGCTTCATTAACCATGCTACGTTTGGAATGAGATCCTTTGGTTTTTGATTTGATAAACTTTGGCATAGAAGTTGTTGGTACAGGAATTTCTTCTATTTTGTTTCAGGTGTCAGTGATATCATCTCTATCAGACAGAATTAAGCAAGCGCAAAAGAAAGACAGTGGGTTGCAGAAAAAGGTAGAGCTGGTTCAGAAGGGTAAGTTGCCTGAATTTAACATTGATAATGATTGTGTTTTGAGGTTTGGGAGGAGATTATATGTGCCTTGTGATTCACAGTTGAAGAGTGAGTTGTTATGTGAGGCTCATAGTTCCCTGTTTTCAGTTCATCCTGGCAGTACTAAGATGTACAGAGATCTGCGAGAGTATTACTGGTGGGATGGAATGAAAATAGATATTGCAGATTTTACTGTGAAGTGTTTTACTTGTCAACAGGTTAAAGTAGAGCGACAGTTACCTAAATGGATGCTTCAGCCTTTACCAGTGCCAGAGTAGAAATGAGAAAATATATACATGGACTTTGTTGTGGGATTACCGAAGACATCTCGAGGTAATAATGAGATTTGGGTTATTGTTGATTGATTGACTAAATCTTCTCATTTCTTTCCTATTCGAGATACTTTGTCTCTAGATCAACTTTCTCGGTTGTATGTTAAAGAGATAATCAGGTTGCATGGAGTTACCCTCTCCATTGTATTTGATCGTGATCCCAGGTTTACTTCTAACTTTTGGAAAGGCCTTCAAAAGTCGTTGGGTACTGAATTAAATTTTAGTATAGCTTTTCATACTCAATCAGATATGAATTCAGAACGAACAATTCAGACTTTGGAGGATATTCTACGTGCTTGCTCGATGGATTATCAGGGAAGTTGGGACCAACATCTTTTTTTGGTTGATTTTTCTTATAATAACAGTTTTCATTCCAGTATACAGATGGCTCCGTTTGAGGCATTATATGGAAAGCGGTGTTGAACTCCAGCTTTTTGGGATGAAGTAGGTGAAAGGAAGTTGATGGGACCAAAATTGGTAGAAGAGTTTGTAGAAAAAGTTTAGCTGATTCAGAATCACATGAGAATAGCTCAGAGCAGGCAGAAAAGTTATGCAGACAACAGGAGGAAGGATCTCTCTTTTGAGGTAGTTGATCATGTCTTACTCAAAGTTTCACCATGGAAAAGTGTGATGCGATTTGGTAAGAAAGGAAAGCTGAGTCCAAGGTTCATTAGACCATATGAAATTCTAGAGAGAGTTGGATCAGTTTCTTACCGAGTGGCTTTACCTCCGAGCTTATCTCAGGTACACAATGTTTTTCATGTTTCGATGTTGAGAAAGTATATGTCAGATCCATCTCATGTTTTGAGCCCATAGCTAGTTCAGTTGGAGGAGAATCTCTCTTATGAAGAACAACCAGTCCAGATTCTTGACCAAAGAGAGAAAGTGTTGCGAAATAAGGTAATTTATCAGGTGAAGGATTTATGGAAAAACCATATGGTTGAAGAGGCAACGTGGGAATCTGAAAATTCTATGAGGGATAAATACCCCCACTTATTTTGATAAGTTAATAAAATTGCAAGGACGCAATTCCCAAAAGGGGGGAAGGATGTAACATCCCAGGTAAAAAAAGAATAATACATTTTCATATTTATTAATATTTGCGAATTAAATGTTAATCTTACTTTAAAGGGGTTTCTATGTTCGATAGCGTACCTGATACGCAATAACGAGTTTCTTTGAAATCTTACGTTGCACACTAGTAATATAATAATATTATTTTAAATGGTAGTTAACACGTAGCCATTGTATTGGCAGGAATGAATAGAAATAACTAAAATATGATTATATATGTTTTTTAAATGTTTTGACATTTATCCAATAAAATATAAAGGCTTAAAATAAGAAAAGAATTCAATTTTAGGCATAGATACTCTAATATTCACTAAAAGGTCGACTTATCGCCTTTTGATGAAGAAACCTCTTTAAATATAGTTTTGGTCACTCTTATACATTTTATTGGACCAAATAAAATTCTTCTTTAGAATTGGGACATCAAAATTTACTTTGTGTAAATTTTTGATATTTTTCCGATAAAGTTCATTTTTTTAATGAATAGTGAAAAATGTTGTATTTTAATTCAAAATATATTTTTAATATAATTTATTTATATTATTAGATTATCTTTTGAATTGGTTTTAAAGTGAAATTAGAATATATTTTTACCATTTAATCCAATAGTGGTCATTGGAATTAATTTCACTTTGAAATTGGACTTAAACTAGTGTCAATCTTTTGATATATATTGTTTCTTAAAAACACGCTATTTATTTTGACAACGGGAATTAATTATTAAATTAATTAATGAAACTTATATTTTTTTAATTTTTTAAAATATACATCATTTTTTAATTCGGAATATCAAATATAGCTTAGGGTGAATTTTTGGTATTTTTCTGAAAAACATCAGTTTTTGATGAATAGTGAAACCACTAAGTGGTAGTTAAAAAAACTGATTTTTCATCTAAAAGAAACTTTACCACTTTTTTGAATTTAATTTCAAAAATCCAACATACATGGTTGTCATTAGGATGTAAAATTTGGTTCAATGGGATTAAAATAATTTTTTTGGTGAATAGTAACTTTTAAGTTTTATTAATCGCGATTAAAGTTAATTAGTGTAATTTAAGGTAAAAATAATGTTATAATAATATAAAGTTATCTTGACACATGTCCTAACCTTATTGGATGTGTCATGGCCGACCAAAACAATCCATGGGTCAACTTGGGGACCCCATGGAGCCACTTGGGTAAGAAAATGACATTAATAACTTTTTATTTAAAGTTAAAAGAAGAATGTCACAAACATGTATTGTTTTACTAAAAAAAATTACATGGGGTTATACAAGTCATATTTTTTTACTATAAATATTCATTAGAAAGATAAAAAGATTTCATACATAATGATATTTTGTTTATAATTTTTAGACATTAAATAAATTAAATTATTTATGACACCATGATGATGCAGCGATTACCTCATTAATTAACGATTTAAATAAAATGAAAAGATAATGTAAAATCTAAGACTTACACTTTTCAAAAACCTATTGGATGAGTGGATTTAGAACCATTATCAACTTATCCTAGAAATATATCCTTTTTGGACCTTTAAAATCCTAAAATCATTTTATAATAAAGTAACATTTTATAACTTTCCAAGAGTGCCCCTCCTTCCTCTTATAAAAGGCCCCCACCTCTACCACATTACCCACACCTCTCAAGACATTGGCTCGGCCAAACTCTGCTCATTTTATCTCTCCAAATCCCTCTTCTCATCCTAGAAGCCTTACCTTAGGCAGAAAGCTCTTCCAGAACCCCTTTTGGTTCAAATCAAAGGGAGTTACCCGATTTAAAGGTAATGTCTTCTCTTATGTCCTTTTGTTTTAGTTTGCTTCTCCAACCCCCTAAACTATTTATATTATTTTATTTTTTAATAACACAAGTATCTCCAATATACTAGGATGTTGTTATGATAAGTATTCTAGCTACAATTACACACACCTCCGTCTAACGGTTAAAGAACATACTGTTTCTGTGGTTGGCGAATTTCTGCCTCACGAAATGATGATTGTTCAATATTATTTTAACACCTTTCATGGTGGAAATTAATATGTAACTCTATTTATATATGATATATATTATTTTTATGTTTTCCTTATGCTTTTTTATTTTTCATTTATGGCATACCTTTATGGTTTCCATTATGGGTAAACACGATAATTTCATTTTAGGAAGTGCGGACTACCGCCCCCTCAAAGTGATTTGATTCGTTAATGAAATATGTGGGATGTATAAAGGATGGGGGTAATGATATTATATATGATATTATACTGTAATTATAATATAACTTTATATCATTATGATTTCACTCCATTAAATACTAAATAGAAATGAAATTAGCGTTCATGCGTACGTACGGCTTACCGTCTCCATTAACGGTGCATTTCATTTCTTACCTCTAAATGTTATGTACTATTATAAATACATGTATATGCTGGATATATATGATATATATGATATCCAAATCATGAATATAATTCTGGATATAATGATCCTTTGACCACATGAATAACATGTAATTATAAGAAGTCCATTTTTGACTTAAGTACCAAATATCGACAAAATGAACATTATTAACTTAAATGATTACATAATTTTTATAACATAGCAATAAGTTATATAAAAGGAATAATAAACTTGAAATATTTTCTTAAGAAAGTAGAAATTAACTTTAGTTTATTATTCAGGAGATTAAAGAACAATCGAGTCACGTCGGACACGAGGTAAGGGACTTCGTCTCAATCTCCTTTCATTGAGGCATATTTTGTTCTAATACAAGACTTTCTTTTATACGGTGTATAAACCCCTTGGAATTTTAATTTTATACAAAAGGAATCTTTTTCTACGAATTGTTTTACTAAACGACAAAAAGGAATTTTTCTTTTAACGTACACGGTGACAACGACCTTTTCCACCGCCGTGAGTATTATTTGGTCTTTGGCTTCCTCAACAAGCCGTAATGTTTTTAAAATGAAATAAATATCACATACTCTTTTATGTATTTTGGTATTGAAAATAGTTTTTATAATGGATTTGTTATGTCAATATATTTAAGTGATATATTGTGATTTAAATGTGGAAATTTTTTCTTTCCATTATATATGTTTTATGTCTTATGATTTTATAATGGTACTTGGACATTTGACGTGTGGTTATGTGATAAACCATATGATGGGTGGTGTCGTGAATACCAGGAAGGGTGGTTAAATTATAACCTCCAATGCATTGGGTATGGAATTCGGCCATATGGCTATTCCATTTAGTGATATGTGTGGAAGTCGACCGTATGGTTATTCCATTTAAGTATGTTTATGTCCCAAGTTACCTTTATATGTTATGTGTTCTTTATATGGGTTTTATGGCAATATTTTGGTTACAAAAGGGTAAGTAATGATATTTTATTCAGTGAAGAGTTTTTACTACTTCATAAAGGTTAAAAGTATTACTTTGATAAAGTATTCATGGTTTACTTGTTGTTTTGAAAAACTAACAGTTTTCCTTCTTTGTGTATCCCTTACTGAGCTTTTTATGCTCATCACAAGTTTTTTTTTGAAATGTTATTCATAGGACATAATGTGGAATAGGGTCAAGGATGGGATCAAGGAAAATTCATGTTGTATTAAACATGGAACTAGACATGACTCTTTTTTTTTCAAGATTTCATATTTTGTAAAAAAAGGAAACTATGTAGAAGTGTCTGAAGGACCCCGGGACACCCTGAGAGGGGAGGGGTGAATCAGGGTGACCACTTTTTCTTTTAATTTGTTGGATCTTGTTCCCACGTTGGTAGGAACTTGTTGAACCTGTATGATGATTACGATCAAAATGAAAACATTCACATGCACAGAGAGGACACAGTCATTTTTACTTGGTTCACCACTAAGGGCTACGTCCAAGGAGCATACGCCGACAGGTTGCCGGTCGTACCTAAATCCAATATGCTTCACTAGCTGCGGATACAAAAGTTCGGGTACAGACACTCTGTCTCAGGCTCACTGCCTTTACAAAAGTTCAGGGATAGCTCACTGCGTCCCTCGGGTCACTCCCGTTGACTCCCCCTGGCTGACTGCCGTTGGTGAAGTCCCACTCAGTTTATAGACGTGAAGGTCTCTTCTTCATTTGCATAAGAGTGCATCCTTTGTTGAATGTAGATGCGCTATTGAAGTCCGATTCTCACCAGAAGAAGAATATCGCTTTTTCGTCGAATGAACCGAGTAGTTTCTCGGCTTTCGTGCAGCTCCAGTAAGGCAGGGGTGCTTCAATAGTGTCTAGGTCTCCTTTTCAAGCCCGGCGCGCAAGTCTCCCGGCGGCGCGCAAGTCTCAGGCGCGCAAGACTAAACTGGCGCGCAAGTGTCACTGAAGCACCTGCGCGACACTGATTTCTTGAACTAAATACTTGCGCGATCCACTTCCTTTCTCTTCCAAACTGCCTTGGGAGAACAGCCAAACACCGGCGCGCAAGCTCTACTTGCGCGACAAAACAACCACCTGCGCGACTCAACCACCTGCGCGACGAGAGATCGAACAATCTCCCGGCCTTGAACTCCGTTGAAAATGAGGAGGGGTGGTCCAGTATTTATAGGCAAACTGGACCCCCTGCGCGGCGGCGCGCAAGTCCCTCGACGGCGCGCAAGTCCTGTCTCCAGATCCTCTGTCGCGCAATTTACTTGCGCGACCCAACAAACACTTGCGCGACCTTCTTTCCTTAGCCAAATTTTGATGTTCTGATCCTCAAAAACATATGGCGCGCAAGTCTTTCATCCTCCAAGAGCTCGGCGCGCAAGTATCTTTTCCAAAAACACTTTACTTTATTTACGGATTTTCAGGCCCAAAAATTTGGCAAACACTGGGAAACAGCGCCACCTTCACTACTGTTTTCTTCCTGAATGGTATGATCGCTTTGTTGGTTCACACCCTGAACTTCCACAGAGGATTGACAACAAACACAAACCATACACCAAATCATGCTTTGATGAACCTGGTTCCAACAATCTCCCCCTTTGGGTTTGTTGGCAATCATAATAAATTCAAAACGCAAGAATCAACTCAGCTAACACTCTAAGTCTACGTGAGCAATGCTCGGTGTAGAAAACAAGAGAGAAAGCTTGAATTGGGTCTTAGAGTGTTGAAATCGTACACGAAATTCTCCATCCCGATGTATCCTTATTAAACTTCTCATCACAAGCTTACACTTCTCATCACAGAAGAATTGGGTCTTAATTGGGTCTTAAATTTATTCCTTTCTCCCCCATTGACAATAAAACCAAAGACCGAAAAGTTTGTTCAACGTTCAGCTCAAGCCATACTCCCCCTGGATAGTATCTCCCCCATAAACCTGCATCACAGCCATAAATAGATAAAAACAGTCAAAACACACGGGGAGAGGGGACTTCCGGAGCCTCCTTATGCAGTAGGAGGTGGTCGAACACCGAGGTTCAACCGATGCTTCTCGAACACAGCCGCGGACAATGGCTTGGTTAGGATATCAGCCACTTTCTCATTAGTTCCAACATGATCCATTTTAATCACGCCTTGTTCAACCTTTTCTTTGATAAAATGATGCCGTATTTCAATATGTTTTGTACGAGAATGCTGAACCGGATTCTTCGTAAGATCAATTGCACTTTTGTTATCACAATAAATCACCATTGGTTGCTGCACCTTATCACCAATATCTGTTAGCTGCTGCTTCATCCAAAGAAGTTTAGTGCATGCTTTTGTGGCAGAGATATATTCAGCTTCAGCAGTACTAAGAGAAGTACTTTCTTGTTTCTTGCTCAACCAGCCGACACATTTCTGCCCAATATAGAAAGCTCCACCACTAGTGGACTTTCTATCTACGACATCACCAGCCCAGTCAGCATCAGAAAATGCTGATAATTCACTATCCCTGCCTGCAGCAAAAAATAACCCGAAGTTATGTGTACCTTGAATGTACCTCATGATTCTTTTTACTGCTGCCATATGTTCCTCCTTTGGATTACTCTGAAAGCGGGCCGCAAGGCATGTTGCAAAGACAATATCTGGCCTTGTCGCTGTCAGGTACAGTAGGCTTCCAATGATCCTCCTGTACATGGTGGGATCAACAGAGTTCCCATCCTCATGCTTTCCAAGTTTAGTTCCAACTGCAATCGGAGTTGACATTGGTTTGGAGTCTTGCATATTGAACTTCTTCAGCAGCTCTCTTGCATATTTTTCCTGAGAAATGAATGTGTATTCCTTCTTTTGAATCACTTGGAGCCCCAAGAAATATGTGAGCTCCCCAATCATAGACATTTCAAATTCAGATTTCATGTGGTTGGCAAATTCATCCACTGATTTCTTCCTACTGCCACCAAATATGATATCATCAACGTAGACAAGAACCATGAATTGATCTTTTGGAGAATTCTTCACATAGAGATTGTGATCAACTCCTCCTCTTTTGAATTCCAACTTCTTGAGATATGAATCTAGCCGTGAGTACCACGCCCGTGGTGCCTGCTTCAAACCATATAGAGCTTTCTTTAGTTTGCAGACCTTTGTTTCATCGGTACCCAAGACAAAGCCCACTGGTTGTTCAATGTAGACTTCTTCTTCGAGTACACCATTCAAGAATGCTGTCTTGACATCCATTTGATATACTTTATATCCTCTTTGGAGTGCCATGGCAAGGAATAGCCTGATTGACTCCAGTCTAGCCACTGGAGCAAAGGTTTCTTCAACATCAATGCCTTCAATCTGAGAGTATCCTTTACATACCAGTCGTGCCTTGTTTCTGATGACACTTCCATGCTCATCAAACTTATTTTTGAAGATCCATTTGGTACCAATTACATTGTGACCTTCGGGTCTCTGGACAAGATCCCATGTCTGATTCTTATCAATCTGATCTAATTCATCATTCATGGCTTTCACCCAAGATTCATCTTTTGCAGCTTCTTCGAATGAGGATGGCTCTACAACTGATAGAAATGCAGATTGCGTGGTATTCCTCATCCTTCTGGTTTGAGTGGGTGCACTCCTATCCCCAATTATGTTGGATGGATCAATCTCAGCTCTTCGATTTCTCCTGCGAGGTTCAGTAGTATTCTCTTCAGCTATAGTTTCTTCTTCAGATTCTTCTTCTGAGTCAACATCATCATGTGATTGATGAGTGTTTTGAACAGCTTCCTCTATTTCTGCATTTGTAGGTTCTTCATTTTCACATTCTTCATGACTTTCTATCACATCAGCATATGACGTCCGTGAAGCATTTGTGGTTTTCTCTTCAATTATCTTAACATCATTGCTTTCCACAATCCTTCCCAAACGATTGTTGAATCATTTGTAGGCTTTGCTGTTCATTGAGTAACCGAGGAAGATTCCTTCATCTGCATTGTCACCATATTTCCCCTGATTTCCTTCTTTGTTCCTGATGAAGCACTTACTTCCAAAGACACGAAAGTATTTTAGAGAAGGCTTCCGTCCATGCCACAATTCATATGGTGTCTTCGTCTCACCCATATAAAGTCCTGTTCGATTCCGAATGTACACTGCGGCTTGAACAGCCTCTTTCCAGTAATGTCGTGGAATACGACTCTCAATCAGCATAGTTCGTGCCATGTTGTTCACCTGTTGATTCCTTCGTTCAACAACTCCATTTTGTTGTGGAGTTCTCACAGCAGCTACCTCATGTTGTATCCCATGCTTCTCCAGATAATTTTCAAATTCAATGGACGTGTATTCTCCTCCATTGTCAGATCGCAACACTTTGATTGTTCGTCCAGTATCATTCTCGGCGATTCGCCGATATGTTTTCATGCAGTCAAGGACCTGTCGTTTCCGGTGAATGACCATCACACATGCCATTCGACTGTAATCATCTATGAAAAGGACAAAGTACCTTTCTCCATGAGTTCCGGCAACATTTATTGGACCACAAACATCTGTATGAATCAGATCAAGAAGGTGAGATTCCTTTTTCTTCTTTGGCCGATATGAACTGCAGACCAGCTTCCCACGAATACAAGCATCACAGGATTTTTCACGCTCACGCTTCAGGTTGGGAATGTCCATGACAATTCTCAATTTTGATATTTTCTCCATGTCTTGTTGATTGATGTGTCCCAATCTCCGATGCCACAGATTGTTTTCTTCTTCAACAGTCATGTAACATACATTCTCTTCACTATCAACCTGATACAAGTTTCCTTCTGTTCTGCATCCCTTCATGAGAGAATTGCCAGTTTTTCCCTTGATAGTGCAGCCTTTCTGATTAAAAGTAACAACAAGTCCTGAGTCACAGAGTTGACTCACGCTGAGGAGATTATGACGTAGGCCATCTACGTAAAGGACTTCAGTCTTCTTTAGTTCTCCATTAGCTAATTTGGTACTCCCACTCCCTTTGATTTTCAGAGCCCCATCATTACCAAATCTTACTGTACCATCAACATTCTTTATGATATTTGTAAGTAGACCGGCATTACCTGTCATATGAGATGAGCAACCGCTATCTAGAATCCAGGTACTGTTGTTCTTTGTAGCTTTGAGAGCTACCTCTGCAAGGTTTGATTTCTCAATCTTCCTCCTTTCCTTCCATGAGACATTAGATTGAGTATATAGAACTGATGGCCTTTCAACTATCTCTTCCGCAAAATCAGGTTCTTCATAGTCAAAGTCTTCTTTAAGAGGTGAGAACCTGTTTGAAAGAGAAACATCGTCTTGCTGACGAGACTTGACATGTCTGGAACTTCTGTATGAGGTGTCAATGTCCCTTCTCTGCCTGCAATTAATGGCCTTATGACCAAAGTTAAAACAATGAAAACAATATCCATAGAAATTATTTCTTCTATAAGAATAAGGATATGAAATTGTTCTCCTTTTTTGAGCATCTATATCTTCTCCATTCAGATAGCTTCTTGCCTCTTCACAATAGGACATGGTATGGCCCAGATAGCCACAGAACTGACACTTCATGAGAAGAAATGTCTTCTCACTTGAATTTTTCCTTATAGCTTCTTCCTTGGGAGAATAGTAAGACTGTCTGCCATTTTTGAAAGTTTGAGGATAATTTTCAGGTCTCCTTTTAGTTTGGATTGAGGGTTCCTTTTTCAGCACTCTAGGTAACATTTCAACATGTTCAACTTTCATCTTATCTTTCTTTTGGATCTTTGCACTTCCAGCAGTTGATGACTCAGCCTCACAGCCAATTCCACTCTTTCCCATGCAAGCAGGTCTTTGATCACTCAAGACTTTTCCAACCCCATCTGAACCACACTTGGCTCTTGCAAGTAATTCTGCATCTGAGAATCTTCCGAACTGTATTTTCTTCCTCGATTCTTTTGGAACTAATTCTGTCTCCATTTTACTCCTCAGAGTAACTACTTCCTCCTCAAGACCCTCAACAGTCTTGGATTTTTCATCCAGTCTGGATGTGAGGTCATTGATGACCTTTGCTTGCTCTTCAATTCTCAGCTTCAGATCAACTGCATCATCATTTCTTTCAATTATTTTAGACTGTACCTTCACAAATTCTTCCAGTCATTCAATTTCAGCTTCAAGTTGATCAACATATTCATTTGATTCTTCTACAATTGATTTCCACTTATTGCAGCTCTTACATTTAATCTTAAGATTACTAACTGCATCCTTAAGTTGCACCTCAGGATCTACACAAGTTCTCAGTTGTTTTTCACCATCAGTATCTTCTGACTTTTCAACAGTGGCCATCATAGAAGCATGGTTCCCAGTTTTGAATTCTGGTTCTTCTTCATCACAGAATTCATTGTCATCTTCTTCCTCTTCACAGACAAAACTCTTCCTTTGCATTTTCTTACCAGATTTGAAGTCTCCCCTTTTGAAGAACCTTCTTTGAGGCTTTTTGAAGTTTTCATCTTCACTGTCATCATCATTGATATTCTTCAAGCACTGAGAGGCAATATGCCCAACTTTTCCACAACGGAAGCATGCGAGAGGTAACTTCCCTTTGAATTTCCCTTTCCCCTTCTGGAACTTCTTTGCAATGAGAGAAAGAATTTCTTTCTCTTCGTCATCATCACCGCTACTATCCTTTGAGATTTTCAATTTATCCATGGCCTTGAATGCCATTTCCTTGCTCACCCGAGTCGTAGCATCTTCTGGTTTGACTCTCATTTCATATGCTGCCAAACTGCTCAGTAAGTCATCTAGAGAAAGTTTGGAAAGATCTCTTTCCTCAAGAGCTGACACCTTCGCATTATACAGAGGTGGAAGTCTTCTTAATATTTTCTTTACAATATCAATGTCTTTGATTTCTTCGCCTAGACCACGAATTGCTCCAACCACTTCAGTAATTCGATTGAAGAAAGAGTCTGCATTCTCGTCTGGATGCATCTTCAGATCATCAAACCGATTGTGTAGCACTTGTAGTTTCGCCTCCTTCACTTTGCTATCACCTTCATAAATATTCTCAAGTTTATCCCACATAGATTTTGCTGAGGTGAAATTCATCACCTTCAGGTAAATCTGATCAGAAAGGGCAGCAGTGAGAGCATTCTGTGCTTTAGCATCTGCATCAAGAAGTTTCCTGTCTGTTTCAGTCATAGCCAGACCTGTTGGATCAGTGACATGTATTCCTTGCACAGTAGAAAAAAGAACTTCCATTCCAAGAGATCTTAGATGAGATCTCATTCTGTTCTTCCAGATCTGGAAATTGCTTCCATCGAAGTGAGGGACTCCCCTGACATTGACGGCGTTTTCCATGATGAAGAAGGTCAGATTCAACACCAGCAACCTTTACCCTCTGATACCACTTGAAGGACCCCAGGACACCCTGAGAGGGGAGGGGTGAATCAGGGTGACCACTTTTTCTTTTAATTTGTTGGATCTTGTTCCCACGTTGGTAGGAACTTGTTGAACCTGTATGATGATTACGATCAAAATGAAAACATTCACATGCATAGAGAGGACACAGTCATTTTTACTTGGTTCACCACTAAGGGCTACGTCCAAGGAGCATACGCCGACAGGTTGCCGGTCGTACCTAAATCCAATATGCTTCACTAGCTGCGGATACAAAAGTTCGGGTACAGACACTCTGTCCCAGGCTCACTGCCTTTACAAAAGTTCAGGGATAGCTCACTGCGTCCCTCGGGTCACTCCCGTTGACTCCCCCTGGCTGACTGCCGTTGGTGAAGTCCCACTCAGTTTATAGACGTGAAGGTCTCTTCTTCATTTGCATAAGAGTGCATCCTTTGTTGAATGTAGATGCGCTATTGAAGTCCGATTCTCACCAGAAGAAGAATATCGCTTTTTCGTCGAATGAACCGAGTAGTTTCTCGGCTTTCGTGTAGCTCCAGTAAGGCAGGGGTGCTTCAATAGTGTCTAGGTCTCCTTTTCAAGCCCGGCGCGCAAGTCTCCCAGCGGCGCGCAAGTCTCAGGCGCGCAAGACTAAACTGGCGCGCAAGTGTCACTGAAGCACCTGCGCGACACTGATTTCTTGAACTAAATACTTGCGCGATCCACTTCCTTTCTCTTCCAAACTGCCTTGGGAGAACAGCCAAACACCGGCGCGCAAGCTCTACTTGCGCGACAAAACAACCACCTGCGCGACTCAACCACCTGCGCGACGAGAGCTCGAACAATCTCTCGGCCTTGAACTCCGTTGAAAATGAGGAGGGGTGGTCCAGTATTTATAGGCAAACTGGACCCCCTGCGCGGCGGCGCGCAAGTCCCTCGACGGCGCGCAAGTCCTGTCTCCAGATCCTCTGTCGCGCAAGTTACTTGCGCGACCCAACCAACACTTGCGCGACCTTCTTTCCTTAGCCAAATTTTGATGTTCTGATCCTCAAAAACATATGGCGCGCAAGTCTTTCATCCTCCAAGAGCTCGGCGCGCAAGTATCTTTTCCAAAAACACTTTACTTTATTTACGGATTTTCAGGCCCAAAAATTTGGCAAACACTGGGAAACAGCGCCACCTTCACTACTGTTTTCTTCCTGAATGGTATGATCGCTTTGTTGGTTCACACCCTGAACTTCCACAGAGGATTGACAACAAACACAAACCATACACCAAATCATGCTTTGATGAACCTGGTTCCAACAGTGTCTACTTTGTAAACTTTTGAGATGTAATAGTTATGTCCTAATTCTCTAAAACTCTAAACCTGAAAAGATCTGCAATGTGAATTATTCATTTAATTCAATATTAAGTAATGTTTAAGGTCAGGGCCTTATAAGGAGAGTGTGACCATGCATCACATATGTATTGGTAGTCCTGGGAGAAAAGGTTTATTTAATTCAAATTTTTTCAACATCATTAGGAAATATTTGAAAAAATTTAGAGTATTCCCTATGATACTATGATTTTGATTCTAATAATAGCTTTGAATATTTTTTGAAGTTATTTTAGGTGTTTCACATGATTAAAAATTATAAAATATGTTTCATAATTTTATGATAAAATTTAGAGTGATACATTATTTAGAAAAGGAACCTAGAGGATCAAATGAGAATAGTATGAATGAATTTAATCCAAGTAAGGATTTACATCCTTAGTAATATAATGAAGCAAGAGTTTGATCTAGACAAATAATAATAATATTTTGGTAGATGACTCAATTGATGACCTATAAAATAGCCTATATAGATTTTTATTCTGATATGTAAGGTGTAGAAACAATGTAAGACCATTTCATGCACCAAAAACTACTATTATTCAAAGAGACTACCAATTATTTAGTTTGTCATGAAATGGATATATTTTTTATAAAACATATATTTTATTTGGGATATAATGAAAGGTAAAAAGATTTCAGGATTTTAAATCATCTCATCAGGGATGTTGATCAATGTTTTTCATTAATTTAAAACAATAAGGATGAGGAAGAAATTTGAAAAAATGAGTAGAATGATTTTAAGGTAATTTTCCTAGAAAAGAATTTTCCTCTTGGGAAATGTGTAGATATAGAGAGAAAATTTCCAATTACTAGACAAAAGGAAGATGTAATTTTTTCTATGTATGAAGCCAACATTACAGGGTTATAAATGAATTTTACCGACTATATATGTAATCCAAATAGTAACATTTTATATTTCTTAGATGGGATATATCAAAACCATTAGACAGAACTATTATCCCAAACCTTCTCGTCATAAAAGGTAGTAGTATAATATGGTACCATGAAATTGATAAAATTCTATATGTCTTATTACAAAAAATGGAATAATAACAAGAATATGGTAGGTGATCACTTAGGAAAATAAAATGGAGAAAAAAGGAAGAAAGTAAAGCTGTAATTAATGACTTCTAACAAGTATGAAATGAAATTATATGAAATTTTTTTATGAGATATTACTTAATGTGTGGAGATAAAGTCCATCTGTCATGTGATTCTATGGTCTTGAAATAATCTTACAACATTCAATGATTTAAGTGTAAGGAGTTGGGGTACTATGAATGTTATTTTCCTTAGCATCAAGGGAATTTTCCTTAGAAAATTCCAAATAAACAAGGAAAAGAATATACGATCACAACATTATTGGTTAATGTTCCTAAATGAGTGGTAGTAGGAAAATTATCCATAGCCTCAAATTTATCCAATTCATTAATTTTTTTTGAATATTTCAATATTTTATATATTTAATATTTTACAATAATATTAGATATTTCATAAGCACATAAAGGAGTGAGTCATCTAACAAGATTCTTAGTGGAGGAATCACCACAACCATTATATTCAATTAATTCCAATTATAACACATAAAAGTTCCCTTTTTACAGACTTTAATATTTATGATATGATTGATTTTGAAATAATACTTTGAATGGCCTGAGTTTCAAAATATAATGAAAAACATTATTACAAATAGAATGACATTAAATTTGTTGATAAATATATGGAATTAATTATCTTTATAGGGGAGACCTCATTATTTGTTCCTTTCTAAGATTCACTCTCAATATATCCTCTAAATGATATTCCTAGGGTAGAGGAGTAGAGAAAATATTTGGATGGAAAAAGAGATATTCAAATTGAGGATGTTCATACCATAAATGAAAACATTTATGTATTTTCTAAGGAATTAAATGGATATCCACAAATGTATGATGTTGAGTTTTCCATTTATTTAATACTTGAAACATGCACTATATTAATTACTTCCTATTGAATAGCCATTATGAAATTAGTACAATTAAGTTAATAATTAGACTATTTTTAAAATTATGGATTTTCCTTAATTTTTCACCTTAGTGAACTAATTTTATTTATTATGAAGGATGATATATCTATGAGTTTTTTTAGTGATTATTTGGAATTCAATGATTGTATGATAAAAAAAATTGTATCCTCAACCTCAAATAAATGATTTATTTTGTAATAATTTTTGAAATCATTATTTTTTTCATTATTGACCTTCACCCTTAGTGGCATCAATTTTATATAAAAAAGAATGATATAATGATGAAAAAAAATTATTAGGTATAGAAATTATGAGTTTACTATAATTCTATTTGGGAGGACTAATTCTTCCCTTATTTTTTGGATCTAATAAAAAAATTATAAAATGAATACCCTAATATTTTTTTTTGTGGTATATATTTATAATAAATTTATATAGTCTATGAGATATGTGGACCATAATAATAAATTAGAGATCATTCAAGAGACTATTATAAGAAAATTGTTGCATGGGAAATTTATAAATGTTTAATTATGAATTTAGAATGATGAATTTCATCTCAATATTATCTCAAGCATGGAATCTAAATTGATCATATGAAGAAAAAGGTAGTCCTAGAATGGCCTACACAAATAAACATATATAAGTTGAATTTTCTTCATTTGTTTGGAAGGTTACTATTAACAAGTTATTCAAAAAAATTCCATATTGGATAATCAATTAACCAAGATTACTGATAAATGGGTTTTATTTTAATGGATAATGTAATTTGAATAAGGTTTTAGAGACATGAAGAAAATATTGGTGAATGCTCCAATTTTGACACTACCATTATGAAATGATAGAATTAGGATATATGGTGACATATTTAATAAGGAAAAAAATTCATTATACAGAATGATAATGTTATTAAATATAAATCAATGTAGTTAAAAACTCATGAATTGAACTATCGAACTCATGAACATGAGTTGGTGACCATAATCATTCAATTAAAGATATGGAGACATTATATCTAAGGTGGATTAAGTGAGATATAGAAAGATTAAAAGGGTCTAAAATACATGTTTTCATAGAAATATATAGACATGTGATAAAGTTGATGGAACGAACAACTGATTGATTCGGACTATTCACTACACTACCACCCATGAAAAGAAAAATAAGATAGTAGATGGATTTAGTATGAATGATCATGTGGTCCTACCAAAAATGTTGATTGATAGGGATACTTTGCTAATAGATTTAGTAAATATTTATTGTATAATTATTATAGAATGGGAAAAATTACACAATTTTTGAATGATTTATAAATAATCATTAATGGAAAATATAAAAAAGCATACCTCCATGGAGAGTAATTTACAGGAAAATTAATGTCGTGAATGATAATAATTTGGAAGGATTATTATATGAATATGGTACTCTAAAATTTCGAAGTATTATATGTGTTCCATATATAAATAAGATAAAATAAAATCATTTAATAAAAACTTACAGGTGTTCTATCCACCTCAATTATAAAAGGGCACATCTTCCTCGCACATAATTACACATATCAACCAATTTATCATGAAAAAATCCTAAAAATATATCTCTAAAACATCCTTTGACATGTTATAGAGGTGATAATATTCCTAAAAGTCCAACCCTATGGTCCTTAATATGATATATAAAGGTGGGTTTTCTAAGTGAAGTAAATCATTTTCACCAAGAACTATCAATTTGTTACATCTTTTATTACCACATTTAATTATATATTAATAATTTTAATATTTTTAAATAGGTAAATATTATTTAATTATAGGTAATTATGTTTATGTAATTCTAGTTATCCATTTCCTCCTCTATCAAATGGTAAACGAAACAGTCAATTTTGTATAAGGCAAATTACAGCCTCACCAACCGATGTAATTCTATTTCAACCACCACCTCTCACGGAAGGATATAATGATATATTTAATGTATATGTATGATATATATGAGTTAATTATACTTATTTAATTTTAATATCACATATAACTTCTTATATCCTAATCTTCTGGATAGAAATAACACCACTTGTGTGTACCTGTGGACTACCGCCTCCACGAAGCGATGCGATTCATTTTTCATTTTATTTTAATGAGGAAGGTAAAATGGTTATATTTAATAAATTTTTATGATATATATGATATAATAATATTTTTATAATGTAATATTACTATTTATATTTCATTTTTCCTTTTTTCCACCTGTGAAAATAGTGTTCATGCGTATAAATGACCAACTGTCACCAAGAATAGTGTAATTAATTTTTTCTACCTATACATTTTATGAAGAACTCCAGATATATATATATATATATATATAATGAATATATATATAGTCTATATAATTAATAAAATTTTAAGGGTGATGGAACCATGATTGATGTATGAGGATTGAAACTAATGAACAAAAGAATTTATGTAATACTAAACAGTTGAAACTCAAAAACAGCTAATTTAACAATAATTTATTGATAAATGGGTATTGAAATGTTATTATGGAATAATATATTATATTTTAAGTATTAATATTGGTCTAAAATATATTTAATAAAAATTTAAATTATTATAAATGATACTAAAATCAATTATAATGAATGTTTCACTTCATGTTAGAGTTTATTTCACAGTCTCATCACTATTAGAGATTAATTATGTTTCAATATAAATAGAAGGAATTATTTGATATTTTTATCCTTATTTTTTAATATCTAGTTATTTCTATAAATTAAATTTTTCTTTCAATTCCCATTCCTTATGTAGTCAAGATAACAAATTAATGTTTTTAAGGAAAAAATGACCTTGTTTTTCTACCAAGATGAGAATAATTCTCTTCCATTTATATATATCCATTAAAATGTATAAAATAGTATTTTTAATATCACAAAATTATTTATTAAATATAATTTACCAATGTTTTAATTTTTTAAAAATTATTTAAATAGAATATTCTGATCATTCTCTAAAAGTGCTACTTTCAACCTTTATAAAAAAGTGTGTAAGGAATGTTCTTTCTTATATGACATTAAAAAAATTCACACCATGATAAATAATCATTTATTTGAATATTCTTATACAAGTTTAAAACGTTATTTTTAATGAAAATATTTTACTTCATATTCGGTAATTTTTAGATTTGAAATATGTAATTTCAAAATTAAAAGGGTATTTCCATCAAGAAATATTCTAGTAAATTTTTAATATTATTCAAAATTTTAAATATTATTTGGGGAATATTAAGATATAAAGGGTATTTTTTCTTCTAATACCATTTTAATTATTAATCTGGTCGAATTAGGATTATTTTTATCCATTGGTGAATTATTACAAATATTATTGTAGTTTTCTAATATGAATGTTTACGTTGATTATCATTAACCCCTTTCATATAATGAATAAGTTATACATTGTATGATATTGGAGATACCTAATATAAACCATCTATTCATTAGTATGTCTCTTGATACAAACTATTTTATTTATTTGGTGTATGCCTTACCTATTAGAGTATGTTTTCTCAACATAAGGATTTTACTATAAGATTATGATGCACAACATTATGAATTAAATCGTTATGAAACTAGTTATTATTGTCTGTGTGATTATTTTCGTAGTTACGTTATCATTGTATGTAGTTTTATTTTTCTTGAATTAGTTTTATGGTAAATTTTATTTTTGGAATCTCATCCATATTATTAATTTTTTTTACTTTATAATAGATTATATTACATGATTTACCTTACTGAGCATCTGACCTCACACTTTATTAAGTTTTCCTTACACCAAGATATTAAGAATTTAAATATAAATGATTTCAATGATTTAATAGATGAGTTAATATTTTCTAAAAATAACTATAATATCATGTTTCAGGTTTTATTATTTAATGTGATAATAATGTATGTATCTTGTATCCAAACACTAAAAAACTCTTTTTCCCTTCAAGATAAAATATCTTGCTCTTGTTCTAATGTAGTAAAACAACAAGTGTCTCCAAGATACTTGATTAAGTTTTGTTAAAATTTGTAATAGAGGATGTTTACTAGATATTTTATGAAATAGATTTATTAAAACAAAGATTAGAGAGCATAACTATATGATAAAATATATGAAAATTTCATATTATAGAATAATATAATAATGGGTTTCATATGAAATTGATTATTTGGTTCTCTTAGAAATACATCCCTATTTGGATACTACAATTGGACTTCATTTTTAAACATATACATTGAGGGTCAATAACCCCAAAATGATTTAGACAATAATATCATGATCATCAATTTGGTACAGGTGAGTGTGACCATACTTCACATATGGATTGATAGTCCTAGAGAAATGTTTTATTTAATTCATAATTTTTCAATATCATTAGGAAATATTGGAAATATTTAAGAGTATTCCCAATGATACTAATCTTGTGATTCTAATAATAGATACAAATATTTTTTGAAGTTATTTCAAGTGTTTCACATGATTAAAAATTATAAAATATGTCTCATAATTTTTTGATAAAATTTAGGGTAATCCATTATTTAGAAATGGAACCTATAGAATCGAATGAGAATAGAATCAATGCATTTAATCATGTTTTGGATTTAACTTCTTGGTAAGATAATAAAGATAGAGTTTTAATTGGACAAATAATAACAATATTTTGTTAGATGACTCAAGTTATGAGCTATAACATAGCCCATATAGATTATTATGCTGATATAAAATGTGGAGAAACAATATAAGACCATTTCATGCACCAAAAACTACAGTCATTCAATGAGACTACCAATCAATTTTTTTTTCATGAAATGGATATATTCTTTATAGAACATATATTTTCTTTTTGATATAATTAAAGGGAAAAAAACTTCATGATTTTTAATCATCTCATCAGGGATGTTGACCAATTTTGTTCATTAATTCAAAACAATAAGGATGGGGAAGAAATATGGGAAAATGAGTAGTATTATTTTAAGGTGCTTTTCCTAGAAAAGTATTTTCCCCTAGGTAAATGTAGAGATAAAGAGATAAAATTTCCAATTACTCGAAAAAAGGAAGATGCAATTGTTTCTTTGTATGAAGCCAACATTACATGGTTATGAAGGAATTTTACAAACTATGTATGTAATCCAAATAGTAACATTTTATATTTCTTTGATGATATATAGCCAAGTCATTAAACGGAACTAGTGTCCCAAACCTTCTCATCATACAAGTTAGTAGTATCATATGGTACCATGAAATTGATATAATTCTATATGTCTTATTACTCAAAATGGAATAATAACAAGAATATGGTAGCTGATCACTTAGGAAAAAAATACAAAAAAAGGGAAGAAAGTAAATTTGTAATTAATGAATTGAAACAAGTATGGAATGAAATTATATGGATATTTTTAATGATATATTACTTAATATTTGTAGATAATGTCCTCCTTTCTTATGATTTCTAGGTCTTTAAAGAATCTTACAACATTCAATGATTTAACTATAAGGATTTGGGGAATTATAAATGTTATTTTCCTTAGCATCAAGGGAATTTTCCTCAGAAAAGGCCAAAGAAACAAGGAAAAGATTATACGATACCAACAGTAGTGGTTAATGTTTCTAAATGAGTGGTAGTAGGAACATTATCCATAGCCTCAAATTTAACCAGTTCATTAATTTATTTTGGATATTTCAATCTTTTATATATTCAAAATATTCCAATAATATTATATATTTCACAATCACATAAAGGAGTGAGTTATCTAACAAGATTCCTAGTAGAGGCCTCACCACAACAATTATATATAATCAGGTATATTTATAACACATAAAAGTTCCCTTTTTACAGACTTTAATATTTAAGATATTTTAGATTTTGAAATAATATTTTGAATGGACTGAGTTTCAAAATATAATGAAAAACAATATTACAAATAGAATGATGTTAAATTTATTTATGAATATATGGAATTCCTTATCTTTAGAGGGGAGACCTCATTTTTTGTTCCTTTCTAAGATCCACTCCCAATAGCTCTTCTAAATGAGATTCTTAGTGTAGAGGAGTAGGAAAAATCTTAGGATGGAAAAGGTAATATTCAAATTGAGGATATACATACCATAAATGAAAACATTTATATATTTTCTAAGGAATTAAATGGATATCCAAAAATTTATGAAGTTGAGTTTTCAGTTTATTTAATACTTGAAATGTGCACTATATTAGTTACTTCCTATAGAATAGCCATTATGAAATTAGTACAATTAAGTAAACAATTAGATTATCTTTAAAATTATGGATTTTCCCTAGTGTTTCACCTTGGTGAACCCATTTTAATTATTAATAATAATGATATATCTATGATGGTTTTCAGTTATTATTTTGAAATCAATTATTGCATGATAAAAAAAATTTATCCCCAACCACAAATAAATGAATTATTTTGTAAACTTTTTCGAGATCATTATTTATCCATTATTGACCTTCACCCTTGGTAGCATCAATTTTTAGTAAAAAAGAATGATATACTAATGAAATTTTTTTTATTAGGTATAAAAATTATGAGTTTACTATAATTCAATTTGGGGGGACTAATTATTCTCCTATTTTTGGATCTAATAAAAAAATATAAAATGAACACCCTAATAATTATTTAGGGTATTTATTAATGATAAATTTATGCAATATATGAGATATGAGGACCTTGAAAATCACTTAGAGATCATTCATGAGACAATTATAAGAAAATTGTTTCATGGGATATTTAGAAATGCTTAATTATATATTTATAAAGATTACTTTCATCTCAATATTATCTCAAGCATGGAATCTCTATTGATCATATGAAGAGAAAAGAATTCCAAGAATTTCATACACCAATAAACATATATAAGGTGCATTTTTTCATTTGTTTTGATGGTTTCTATTAACTACTTATTCCAAAAATTTCCATATTGGATAACTGATTAACCAAGATTACTGATAAATGGGTTTTATATTTATTGATATGTAATTTGAATAAGTTTTTAGAGACATGAAGAAAATATCGGTGAATGATACAATTTTGACACAACCATTAAGAAATGATAGAATTGGGATATATAGTGATAAATTGAATAAGGTAAATTTTTTTCATTATACAGAATGATAATGTTATTAAATATAAATCAATGTAGTTAAAAACTCATGAATAGAACTATCCAACTCATGAACATGAGTTGGTGGCCATAATAAATCCATTAAAGATATAGAGACATTATATCTAATGCGAATTATGTGAGATATAGAAAGATCAAAAGGGTCTAAAATACATATTTTCACATGAATATATTGACAAGTGATAAAGTTGATGGAACAAACAACTGATTGATTAGGACTATTCACTACACTACCACTCGTGGAAGGAAAAAAAGATAGGAGATGGATTGGGTTTGAATGATCATGTGGTCTTACCACAAATGAGGATTGATAGGGATACTTTGCACATAGATTTAGTAAATATTTATTACATAATTCTTTGGGAATGGGAAAAATTACCCATTTTTTGAATGATTTATAAATAATAATTAATGTAAAATATAAAAAAACATACCTCTATGGTTTGTAATTTACAGGAAAATTGATGTCATTAATGGTAAGAATTTGGTAGGATTATTATATGAAGATAGTGCTCCAAAATTTGGAAGTAGGATATGTGTTCCATATATAAATAAGATAAAATAAAATCGTTTGTTGAATCTCATATCTTGATATTCACTATACACCCTAGTAGCACCAAAATTTATAGTGATTTTAAGGAACATTTCTGAAGGGGTAATATGAAGCAGAAAATTGAAATTTTTTTATAAAGATAGTTGGTCTGTCAATAGGTGAAGGAAAAGAGATTACAGCTTAGAGGATTGATGATACCTATACCTATTACTATTAGGAAATGTTATGAAATTACTATGGATATGGTAACTCAATTACCAATGAATCCTTGACATAATGACTCAATACATGTTATTATTGATATCCTAACCGAATCTACAAATTTTCTTGATATAATAGAATATATACTTCTAAACATCCTTGTACAGAATGATATTAATAAAATTTATATAATTTATGGTACACCAAATTAAATTTTGTCTTATCATGATCCATGATTTACATTGGGATTTTGAAAATTTATTTAGAAGGCTCTTGGTACTGAGCTTCTCTAGATCATAGAAAATAACATTCAAACCATTGGATAGTCTAAGGAGACTATTAAAAAATTAAAATATTATATGAGGTTATTCTAAATCATTATGTTCTATTGTATAATTATTTACCTTCTTTATTGTTTTCATATAATAATAAATTTCATTCAAGTAGTAAAATTTTGTTGTATGGAGAATTATATAGAAGGAGTTGTCGTACTCTAACTTTTTAGGCTGATGTTGATGAAAGTAAGCTTGTAGGACCAAAAGATGTTGAATATACAATTAAAAAGGTAACAAATATTCATAAAAATATTAAATAACCTCAAGATATGAAAAACAGTTATGCATATAACTAGTTGAAATATTATAATATTCCTTTGGTAGACCACATTTTCTTGAAAGTACCTCTATATAAGGGTTTAATAATGTTCGGTAAAAAAGGGAAACTGAGACATAAGTATAATAAAACTTTTGAAATTTTTGAAGGAATTAGAGCAATGGATTACTAACTAGAAATTATGTTAAGCCTCTATAATGTATATCATGTGCTCCATATCTCATTTTTAAGGATGTATGTTTGATGAAGCTTAAATTTTCCTATATTTTATACTGTAAATCATTGTTTATAATCCCACCATAGTGTTATTGAATGGGTAATTGTCACGTTTTTAGGTTTTAGTGTTATTTTGAGCATAAATATGAAAAATGACTAATTCTGGATTTTTGACAGATTTTTACGTCAAGGGTATTTTGGTCATTTACTAAAAAATATAATTCCGAATTTTTTTATTAAATTTTTTTTATAATACTTAATTTATTTCCTTAATTTTTGTCTTCTGGACCAGGAGCGGATTCAGCCATATAGAGGGTTTGAAAATTCATTGAATTTGGACATTTTTTTCGGGCGGACAGCGTGGACACTACCAATGTAACGGAACCCAAAAGCTTCCTACACACATCCAAATGAGGTGTTTCCACCTGGGATGGAACTAGGACATCTAGGAAGGACCTTAAAAGAAATTTGGGGAAGTTTGTAAGTCATTAAGGAATAAATTAAATGATATACTTTTGGAGGAACCATCCTGGAAGCTTCATCCAGAAACAGAAACCGAGCATTAAAAATTCATAACTCCATAATCAGGTTTCCAAATTATCTGAAATTTGTAGGAGAGACGTCCAAGATATTTATGAACAACATTAATTAAGGGTGGAACACGTGAAGAGGTCATTTATGGGGCCTAAAATGTGAAAACCTTCAGGGGTCAAATTCTGTCTATAAAAGGAGGCCCTCACCTCCTTCCCAAAGCATCCAATTCTCCATCCATTCCTTCAAGGAACCAAGGAGGAGATCTCCACCAAGGGAGGTCGGCCGCAAATCTTCCCCCTTTATTTTTAATTTATTTATTTTCTTTATTTTTAGTTTTCAATTGTAATTTATATTTCTAATAAATTCAAGCATTGTTTTTATTTTTGTGTCCACCGATTCACCCTCTTTTCTTCCTCTCATCTTACCATTGTGAATTATAATACTCATGATCATGAGTAACTAATCTGAGGAATATCCTAAGGGAGTAATCAGGTTCTTGAACCCAAGACCATGTTTTTAATATTCTTTGAGTTAATTCTAAGGATAATTTATAGTGGGTGTAATCCTCATTGTGGTTGTCTAAAGATTAGCTTCTTAATCTATAACCATTTTCCCTCGATTGAGGAGGTGGATGGAGGGTGTGCTTGGCGATCACTAAGTAGACTTTCCATTCATAACCGGTTTAGAATAAGGTGTGCACACATACGATGGAGTGTGTACACTAAGAATATTTGAAACTGGCCAATGAAGGTGCTCCCTGAAAATTCTTTCGGGAGAACTTCCTTTCTTCCATAATTCCATTCTGTTTAGCATTGCATGGTAATTTATAATTGAATGTTAGTTTCCTATTATTTTTTATTTCAATTAATTTATTAAATTCCATTTATTTTATAAAATATAAAACAACAAAAATAATTAGATTAGGTGAACTAGAATAAGTGATTGAACTGACTTCAATGCTCCTCAAGTGAGACGACTCTGGTCAGCCACTGTGCTGCATTAGGAAAATAAATTTGCTTTTACCACACCCTATGATAGGCGTGAGTCAATGTTCCATACTAAACACATATGATAGCCTATGAACAAATAGAATTGGACCCTGGTCTATATTAATATGATGAGCCTATATAGATTCCTGACACTATTGAGAAATTATTGAGGGAAAATAATTTACAGAATCTGATATATTAAAGAATTATAAAACTGAGTAAGTAATGTGGGTACCATAGGATGTTATGAATAATAACCACACTCATTTTATTAGAGAGTAATATACATGAAAATATCAAGTAAGGGTTTTTTTTGAATGATGGAAGAATGTAACACACGAGATTTTATTATAGTATATTAACATTATATTATAATAAAACTATTACATATATTTTTTTAAATATTTCATGGAACAAATTTTCTAATTTAATAGAATGAATATCATTTTTTAACACAACAGGTCAAAATAACCCAATAATTTTTTTAAAATTTTACTATAGAATTTATCTAATATTAATAAATTAAATTTTATAATTAAATTATTCCCAATTTTATTTTTATTATTGTGATAGAAAATTTATTATTAAAATTTATTTACGATCAATTTGATTTAAATAATGATAATATTACTTAGAAGTAAATGGTATAATTTTAACAAAATTATTTTTTTATAAACAAATATTGTCTTTTCCATTTTAGTTATATTTAGAAAATTTAAATGATGAATATATTAAATGAAATTAATAGATTAAATATAGAAATGTATTAATTTAAATCCATATAAATATTTTTACAGGTAATTTATTCAATTTATGATTTTCTAATTCATGAAAAATGTTATGTCACGAAAAAATATTTTCTATCATGATTAGTGGGTTTATTTTTAAAAGTATATTCATCAACATATATGAATAGAATTTTATAAAGTGGATTATATAATTTTAATTATAATAATTAATATTATTTAATAATTTTATGTTAATATTTGGTCACAACGAATAGAAAATACAATAAAATTAACTACCATGGTTAATTTTAAAACGTGTTTACCTGGGTGCTTACCTAAAAAATATAAGTTTTAAGAGGATGAAAAAACATTCTCAAACTAATTAATTTGGGTTTATTTTTTTATCTTACCCCAATAAAATTTGAATATGGGTTATTTTTTATCAATATTTCAATGACAGATTGTTAAAATTATTATAAAACATTGAAAAATTACAAATGTACCACTCACCTCAATTATAATAGGGTTCCCCTCACCTATTCACACCTCTAATACCATTTAGCTCTAAAAAACCAAAAAATTAACCCCACAAGATACTTATGAATGTTTTTAGGTACTTATAATCCCAAAATATCATCACTTGGGTCTTTCATAAGATATCCAAATGAGATTTTTATATGTGATGGTAATTCTCTTCAATAATCTCTTTATTTTTTACTTCTTCCCTTAACACCTTCAATTATGTCATAATAATTCCAATTTAATATCACAGGTGAAAATAATATACATAGATTTAATTATATTTGTGTAATAAAAGGATATAATTAATGTTTTTATATGGTATAATAATATTTATCCATATTTCCATCCAATTTAATATCTGTGTACGTATAAGTGCACTACCGCCTGCATGAATCGATGCGATTCGTTTTTAATTTCAACTAAATGTGGATGGTAATGGGATTAATTTAATGAGTACAAATGATATAATACTGATTATATATAGGTTAATTACTCTTCAACTTTATTTTTTTCATCCATCCAAAAGTGAAAACAACGTGCAGGCATACGTAGGACCTACCATGTTTATGATAAGTGTAATACATTTTTATATCTCTTCATTTTAGGGATTACTATAAGTATATATATACATATAATGAATTTATATGATATTTATATCAGTGTTAGATTTTTTGAGATTATGTAACCAAGATCAAAGTATATTGACAAAAACCACAAAACCGAAATACACATGAAAACTGAAACAGTTAACACTCGAAAACGATGAATTTAATAAATAATTATTGAAAAATGGCTATTAACATGTAATTATTGGATAATATATGTTATTATAAGTTTTTATATTACTAGGTAGAATATGTATAATAAATTTAAATTATTATAAATTAAACTAAAACCACTTACAACCTAAGTCATACATGAGTTATGGATTATTTCAATCAACCATCTTTATTCAGGGCTGTTTATGCTTAAGTATCCACAAGGGGAATTATTTTATATTTATATCTTAAATAAAAAAAATTATATTCTTTTATGGTAATTTCTATGAAATAAATT
Source organism: Viscum album (assembly GCA_963277665.1). Lineage (NCBI taxonomy): Eukaryota > Viridiplantae > Streptophyta > Magnoliopsida > Santalales > Viscaceae > Viscum > Viscum album. The sequence continues at coordinate 1,169,425,841 of OY728151.1, read as the reverse complement.
TTTTCAATCTATATATCTCTAATTAATTAGTCAAGATACCGAAATAATGTTTTAAAAAATATCAACTTTCTTTTTCTACTCAGTCGAGAATCATATTATTCCATGTCCATATGTACTTTAAAATGTATAAAATAATATATATAATATTCTCCAATTATTTATTATAGACATATTTACCCATATTTTACATTTTATAAAATATAATGAAAGGAATCTTCTTATTGTATTCTGAATGAGGTACTTTTGACCCTTTAAAAAACATGTGGATGGAATATATATCGTACATATATAGAATGAACAGATTTTCCAATATCATTAACTCTCATTTATTTGTAGTTTCATGTATTTTTGTATAATATTCCATTCAATGTAACCATTTTAATTAATATTTGTGACGTTTTTAAATTTAGAATAAGTTTTTTCAAATTGAGAATATTATTTCTCTCAATAATTGTTCCAAGGATATTTTTAAGGTATTATATTATATGTCAAAATTATTTGGTGCATAATATGATTTAATAGGGTTGTAATATTCTCATACCATTTTCAATATTACAAGGAATATAATATGATTATGTTTTTTATTGGGAAATTATTATCAATTCATATTCTGAATATCCAATAAAAATGTTTAATGTGATTATGTTTCACCCATTTCATATGATGAATGCATTGAAATTAGTTAGTGATAGGCATGCCCCACTATATCCACTTGATGCATCTATAGGTCTCTTAAGTAAAACTAGTTTGGGTATTTAGTTTATGCCTTAAATGTTTTTCTATCTTGTCTCGACAGAAGGCCTTAATGTTAATATTATGATATCCTATACTTTTCATTCAATAATTTTAAATAATGAAATTATTATTCATGTGAATTTGTATGTTTTTATTTTATCCACATATTAAATCCCATTTTATTGTAATAATTATATGAAATATATGTTAATTTTTTATCTCAACCATATTATTCATGGTTTATTTACATTGTGATGGATTCTTTTTTACGCTTTCCATTACTAAGAATCCGAGCTCACCCATTATCATGTTTACCTTTACATAGGATACAAAAAGGTGATATATGATTGAAAATAGATATTTAACTAAATATATAATAAATTTCACATAAGAATTTTTAGGGAATGTTTAATGTTTTTTATATAATGTGTGAATCATGTGGGTATTTAGTCTCTAAATACTATTAAACTATTATGTCCTTAGAGATATGATCCCATGTTCTTGAATTCATACATTTCTATAACCATCAGCTTCAGGTAGTGATTCTAGTGCTGATAAATATGTACCATGAAATCCAACATTAGTTCTGGTGGCTTGGTATCAAAAGGGACATCAATGGTTTTGATTCATGATGTTTTACATTTTATAGTGTAATGGTTCAGAATTAGCATCCTAGTGGTTTTCATCATCTATTCTGATATTGATGTGTAAGTGGGATTACATGATGGTGGATATCGTAATGGGGATCCCCTAACCCTAGAGGATTCACGATGTATTTTGGATGATAGTTGATTACCTAAGGAATGATTCTAATTTATTGTTAATATATGAGACTCATTCCATGAATGTTTTGGGAAATCTATTTGTATGGGTGATTATAAAACATAATGGGATTCCCTCAAGAACTTTAACTGATAGAGATATCCATTTCACATCACACATTGGGAAGGAATTATTGAGGGTTTAATTTTCACAGTAGAAATTGAGTACAACAAATAATACAAAGATAAATTATCAATAAGAGGAAAATATCAAGATATTAGTAGATATGTTGTTAGCATGAAACCTAGATTTTAGTAGAACATTGGATGATCACCACATAATATGGGAATTCACATATAACAACATCTTCCAAAATTCTATTGAGATAGATACTTTTGGGGCTCTATATGGACAGTCATGTCGTTTACTGTTATGGTGACATGAGTTATGTGAGGATGTTATTGTAGGGATACTATTTATGTGAGATACATCAATGAGATCAGAACTGACCATGAAGAGGTTAACCACCACTTATTGTAGGTAGTGATCATATAATGAATGGATGGTATGAGACTAGGTGTTTGTTGTTTTTGATTGTGCTTTCTTATGGATGAATACAAAGGTATGAAATCAAAATTTTTGTATGCACAAAATGCAAGTTTGTTGGTTTGTTAGACCATTAAATATTCCTATGTGTATTAGGACTATGTAATACTAAATATACCATCTTCATTGTTACTGAGGTTCATGATGTGTTTCCTATGTCTCATCTCTAGAGGTACATACCTGATCCTATTCATGTGATCAAAAATGGGGATATTAAAAAAGATACTGACAAATCATACATTGAATTCCAAGTTATGATCTTATTACAAACTTATAAGTAGTTATGTGGAAAGATAGTGCTACTAGTTTGGATCATATGGAAGAATTGAGGGATCTATGAGAAATATTTGGTGTGGGAGTCTAATATTCAGGCCCAGTGCCCATTATTATTTGAGTAATATTCCTATATATGATTCTTGGGGATACTAATTATTTATAGGGGTATATTATAATTACCTCATATTATTTAGTTGTGTTGTGAGTTAATTTCATACTTTATTCATTTTTTTATAAACAATTAATTTTCTGGGATGAGTTCAAGGGGTTTATTGTTGGTTTTGGATATTTTAAAAGGACCTTATATAGGGGATTGATTATATCATGGTTTTCCCAAATCATGATGATCCACTAAGAAAATGTACTATTAATAGAACAAGCACTTGTGGTGGAGAATGTTTTAGAAACGTAGTTTATCAAACTATGCATCCACACTTGAGAAAACATAAAATACATTCTAGTTTCTAAAAACCATGATTAGATAACTTTTTACCAAATCAAGTGATTGAACAATACATGAGACTAAGATATGAATAATTCCTTGTGTAGACAGTGAATTGTATGGAAAACCATGTGAAAAAAAAATGCGTTCATGGGTTATTGATCTAAAAATCAAATTTGACATCCATAAATTAACTATTTTGACACATTCATCATTTTAATATATCGCTATCAATTCTAAAGACATCATAGAATTAAATTATCATTTTACACTCATTCCAAGATTCCTTACACTGAAGCATGGTGCATTGATGATCATAAATTAAGGTTTGTGATCCATAAACCTTTATTCTTATGTGTCCATCAATATCTACCCTTATTCCTTTGAGAGCAATCATTTATATGGTATTCAGTTTTTATATCTACGGTTTTTTATTCCATTATATGATGAATCCTTATATTTTTTCTATAACATTGGTTGATCTATAGTGTTGGTTTAACCTCATTTGATAAATATCAAATCTATAAATAGTGGAACATCTAGTGACGTATATTGGTGTTGATCCAATTCCATAGACATTGAATAATCTTGAATTATATTCTATTAAAATGATTTGTTTGATTTGGGATTTGGATCTCAGTATTATTAGAGAGGTGGCTCGATCTAGTTAGAGATGATGTGTGACTCACGCATCATTACTTAATGTGTTTGGAGATTGTAATGAAAATGAAATATTTTGTATTTTCCTTACCCTTTTGGAAACGTACAAACTTATTCCGTTAATATGATTCTCATATTTTTATAGTTTAAATGTACATGTTTAATTGTGATCCCGTATGTGTGTGTATCCCACAAGACCACTGTATGTTTCTTGATTCTATGAGTTTCAATTTGTATCTTATTATATCATGTTTGATGTTGATCAATTGTTCTTGTATGTTGATAATAATTCTTATGAAGTAATGATGTGTTCTTCATATAAATTATCTACCCTATTATCAATCTATTAGAGGTATTACTGCTGGTATATAGAATATGTGGACTATCATGACATGGATATCACTTTTAGGGGGATTGAAAACGAAAATCAATGTGGATGACAATGGAGTTGAAAATAGTAAATGACTATTATGTCCATGAGGAATGTCATGAGGTAGATAAAGTTGGGGAATGAGGATCCTATGTCTTAATCCAAGGCATAGATTGGATACAATAACCATAGGACCAAAATTGTGACTAGGGATGAGGTTTGATTTTATGAAGGCCTTACCCTTGAATGAGGCAGGATGTGCAGTCCATGGGGATGAATCTGACTCTATGCCATGTGATTATCGTGGGACATTTTACCATTACTTTTTTCAGATATTGGTCACATTCAGAATCCTTTAGGACTATAATTCTTGAACATTTTTGAAGAAGGTACTAAAATAGATTCATGTATGTTTTTTAACACCCACATATGACAAATGATTATTAATTCATTCTTAAGGATTTTAATTTATCATGGAATACATCTATAATACTTTTAAACAATTGTTAAGGATGTATTAGTTGAGTTTAACTGGGTTATAGTACTCCCTCCATGAACATCCTCTAAATGAGTGTGTATACTTAATAAGAAATGAATCATGTAGGGGCAAGGGGCCTTTGTATAATATATTATAAGTGGAGCAGGGAGTTGGTAGTGGTATTAGGATAGAATTCAGAGGATTTTTGGTTTTTCATTAATTATTTTCATACATTTCATATGATTTGGATTTTCTGTCAATATTTTAATCTTGTTTTATTAATATATGAAATGAGTGACATTTTTTCTACATTATGTTTACATTACTTTTCATCATGATATTCTAGGTTGTTATAATTTGCTGATGTTTATGATTTACGATTATGATTTCCAAAGGTATAGTCTCCCTTTTGTACTCATATGACCACAACACTATTGGGTAACCTATTTTTTATGGGGAGGCACACATGAGGTATTTCTATGTCCCTCTCAAGATTCGTTCAAGAAAACATGGGTTGGGGCATTACAGAGTGGACCTTTCATCATGATTCACTATTAGGATAGATATTTTGACAGGTTGTTCAATATGTAGGCTTCTCTAGTATTTTTAATGTGTTCTTCATTGTTTCCATTAATTGAATAATATGGTTCACATGTAGGATTGGATGATGTTTTAAAATTTTGATGGTTATTTTAGAGTCATTGGTGGCTGGGCCGCATCTGGTGGTGGCTTCGAGATATGGTGGCATTCTTTCATAGAAAATTTTACGATGTCACTACTATAGGGTTATGTTTTATGGTTCATTGATAATGGTGTGTTTATGGCGGATTTATAGTTCTAGGTAATGAATAATATTCTGTATTTTTTTATTGTTGAATGTAATTTTTCATTGGTGTGTGTGTGTCAAAGAGATAGTTTTGATCTTGTGCAATGCTAGTGCTGTGATGGTGGTGGGAATGAAATGGTGACATGGGATGAAAAAATTGATTTGAACTTCCCATGGTTTATGCATTATTTTCCTAATATTCATATTAAGTAATACTTATTATATCTACCTCAAACCATATCTCTAGAAGTTCATGGTACCATTTTTTGAATTTTAAATATTTTAGTTAATATTGAATTTAGAATAATTTTTCGTTGTTTTTGTTTTAAACATAGTTTACCCAATGATTGGCTCAATATGTTTTTTGAGATTGTAATTAGTCCCCGCATAACCTCAATAAAAATTTCATTAAAATTATAAATAAAGTTATTTTGATGAATATTTATTGTCATTTTTGAAACAGTTGATGAAATTGAGTGTCTTAAAATAATCTGAATTTTATTTCAAATAGTTTAGATTAAGTTTCAAAATATTTCTGAATGAATTTTTCTTAATTGTGTTTGGAAACGTGTAACATATATTGAAGTTTGAAATTATGTTTTAAATAATAAAATGAAAAATATGTAATATTAGAAGTTTTTTATATATTTAAAATTAATAATTGTATTTTTTACATTTTTTTATAAAAATGGTTGGAAATAGAATAGTTTAAAATTTATATTTGTTAAAAATGGGGTTCGAATAAAAAAAATGAATATTTAAATGTGGTTTTGGAATTTATATCTCTCATATTGAATTTTGTATTGAATTAGAAGAATTAATTTGTTATGTGACTTGATGTGTTTATATACATGTGGTAATATAATTTTGGATAGAAATAAAATTATGATTACTATTTGTATAATAGAAATATTATATATAAATATATATATTATTTTCATCATTAAATAACTTATATTTTTTATGATATTTATTATTATTGGAATTATTTATATATAAATATTAAAAATAATATTATTTATGGATCAAGGGGACCATATAAATTTTCAGGACAGTAACAGGGACTGTAGAAGGCACTGTAGCAGTACTGTACATTATGTGGTACTACAGAAGAACTGTACACTGTATAGGTACAGTAGTAGAACTGTACACCGAGCGGGTACTGTAGCAGGCACTATAACACTTACTGTAGCAGGTACTGTTTGGTACTGTAGTAGCTGGAACTATTCACTTTGGGCCACTGGTTTGGGCTTGGAGTCCTTAAAGCTTTCGAGCCACCCAGGCCTTCGGGTCAGTAGGGCTTTCGGGCCACCTTTAAGGCATTCAGGCCACCTCAAGGCCTCGGGCCACATGCAGTTTCCCCAAACACACTACAAAAAAAAGGAGCAGCCCCAGAAGAGGATTCAAAGTAGTTGCACCCACCAGAGCAGAGCCAAATGAATTTTTCAGAATGAGAGGGTATGGCTACGCCATCGGGACCAGCCTATGCTTGCATGGGAAACCTAGCCAGATGGTCATGCGGCGGTGTAGAGCTATTATCATGATGTATATGCTGGGGAGGGGCAGTTCTTTGTAGATAGTCTGGTTGAATTCTCTAAGACCTTTGTGTCATGTAATCTCCTAAACCTACGGGTCATGTAATCATTGAGTCTACGGGTCTTGTAAGAGTTCCCCCTCATCCCTTGAATGAAGGGTTATCAAAAAAATCAATAAAAATGAAGGGCTTCGGGACATTCACGCAAATAACCAATCACCTCTTTGAATTAATTGTATTTCATTGGAAAATGGACCTCTATGGAACCCCATTTATTTTATATAATTTATTTTGAGATTTATTGTAAAAAGATGCATAGAATATGATTGTAGAAGATAGATATTCCGAATGTATTTGGAATATTAGACTCATAATATATTAATAAGAAACAATGAAACAAATGCATTATTAAAAAACTCCATAATGTGTGTTTAAATTCTATTTATCTTAAAATATTGAAATAGACTCCCATCATCATCGACGCCATTGGAGTCTCCCTCTCCACCTTTTCATCCCCAAAATCCCACCCCCAAACCCTAACCCTAACCCAGACGCGCATCCCCAAAGCCCTTCGCTCCCCGAATCCTTGTCTCACCATTAACCGCAAATTCAAACTCAAGCCTTCCATCCGCGCCGCCATCAGCCGTACCAAGAAGGAAGATACCGTCGAAACCATCAGGAGGCAGCTCGAAACCTCCTTCTTCGTTGCCGGAATCAGATACAAAGGTCTCACCGTCAAGCAGCTACAAGAGCTTCGATCCAAGTTGCCGGAGTCTTCCAAGCTCATCATCGCGAAGAACAGGCTCGTTGGAAAGGCCATCGAGGGGACCTCATGGGAGGCGCTGAAGCCCTGCTTGGAAGGTATGAATGTCTGGCTGTTCGTGCACAGCGATGAGATCCCCGCGTCGATTGCGCCGTACAAGAATTTCCAGAGGGAGAAAAAGCTAGAGGACAATGATTTTACGGGAGCTGTATTTGAGGGGAGGTTCTACGGACCCGAAGATTTCAAGTCCCTGGAGACAATGCTGACTAGGGCTGAGATTTATGCGAAGCAGCTGGGGTCTCTGGGAAGTCCTGCATCCGCATTGGTTGGGACGATTCAGGCGCCTGCGAGGGATTTGGTGATGGTTTTGAAGGGTTACGTGAGGAAATTGGAGGAAGGTGAAGAGCAGTAACTGGAAATTGTAAGTGCCTTTGTTTTTGTTGCTTCTGTATTCTAATTTTGATCGCCTGTGCATCAAAGTGTCGTCATTTGTGAAGTTTGTTTGATCCATGAATCTTGAACTGTAATGCAGGTTCCCACGGTTAAAAATGCATTTTATCAGTGTTAAAATATTGAAATAGATAAATTATTGAAATACATAAAAAAGGGTTTAAATTTGAATCATAGTTTTGGAATAATAAAATTATTGAATAATTTAAATATGTACATGTGATTCAAGAAGCATATCATTGGGAAATATAAAGGATTGAATTATTTTAAGTAATATTGAAGAATGACCAATGATTATAACATCAATGCATTAAAGGAATGTTGTAACAATATAAAACATGAAATCATAAGAAAAAGTGAAAGATAATAACCAAGAAATAATAACATATCATGCTTAGGGTGACAAATCATGCACCATAAATGGTATCTAAGGATATAAAGCATTAAACAATTCATTTTAAAACTCTATTATTCTGAACTCATCTATCACATTCATACCATGTACTTTTATTTGCATGCCATATAGATCATATAATATAAGAGTGTTTTTCATCAAATTTATTCGCATAATTAAGGATCCATGGACACATCAACTATGTATAGATACAACAGATGGACACCACTGAGTGAAAATGTGAATGTGTATTAACAACACAAATGTTTAGAAAAGAAAATGTAATAATAACTTTAGCATCATAACATGTGTACAACAAGGTTCATGGAATTGATTAATAAGAGTTAAATGTGAACTATTATTGTTTGGGATTCACATGTAAAATAAATTTCGTTGTAAAAAAGCCTATATAAATGAAAAATTGAAGATGAAAATTACAAATACAATGAATTTACATGAATAAAGTGGAAGAGAATCACTTACTTGAGAGGATACTTATAAAATCATAAGAGTAGTTTCATAAGATCTTAGGATAAACCAATGAGGGATTTAGATAGAGAAGGATGTAGTAACATAATGATTCATGTATTCATATTAAATAGGAAATAGTGTTTGGTTTTGTATTTATTTTTAAGGAGGGAAATTCTTTATTAATTTATAAACAGAGGTTTTGAACAATAGGTTATAAGATAATGATAACCAAAAAACTACCCATGGGTGTTCTAGTTTTTTAAGTTATAATGGAGTGTTATCCATCATTTTCTTATGTTTAGAATCAAAACCATTAAAATAATATGATTCGTGATGTGTAAGTGTGTCAAGTTCATAATTAATTGTCTTCAAATCCATAAAATATTACATAGGCTTTGGGGGACTGATTACATGTTTATAAAACTAATTAAATAAAATAAAAAATATATTATTTTAAATTTAAAATCTATAGTATATTTACTATTTAGGAATGAATAACTACCTTACTTATAACTACCTTACTTATAACTACCTATATAGTATATTTACTATTTAGGAATGAATAACCACCTTACTTATAACCAATTCCTCATCATGAACCACATCAACAGTTATGATCAAATATTATTTCACTAACTTTATATGCCTTCGAGGTTGTTGTCATCGGTTATATTCAACAACTATTTGCTTAGTGAACTTCATTGCATAGTGTCCATATTAATTGCAGTTGACACAATGTATAATAGGTTGAGGGGTGAATGAAAATTTATTTTCATTTAGCACATAGGTGTGATTCCCCCATTTGAATTTTCTTACTTGGTTCCTGTTATTTTCATATCTAAAAAATTTCATTGTCCCATTTCAAAAAAATTTGTTCTACTACATCCCACAATTTTAATAAATGGTATGTTGGACTATCATAAATCTATGATATTTATACATGAATCCCCCATAATTAAGCTTCATTCTCTCCATATTGACTAGTGAGATCCCCAAGATTCAATAATTTCTATTTTGGCGTTGTGGGAACATCAAAATATTTTCTCATATATTTCAAAATATCAAATAAAAAAATTTGTTTATTGATTTGGAATTAGAGCACTAACTAATCAATAAACTTTTCATTCAATAATAATGAAAAGTAATATGTGTATCGTAAATGTTGTGTGAATTTTTCTTCATAATTCATGAAGGATTTCTCATGTAGTTTCCTTAGGTTAGGAACTCCCTATCCTTTTTAAGATAGATAGTGAGAAGAAAATATATATTGGAAAATATTTTGTGGAATTTTTTCCCCTCAATCTCATTGATTTCTTAATTGAGATTTTTATTATTGATAAACATCCACCATTGATCATCCACTTCATCTAAGTGATAAACACCTAACATGAAATTCTCTTGTTCATAACAACGAATGATGGAGAATAAATTTTCATTGGAATTGATATATAGTTCTATGATTAAGGGATTGTAAGATACAGTAAATGTAAGATAACTTTATCTTATAATGTTCACAATTGAAACATAATCTTTATTAGGGTGGTGTGGGTGTTCAATGTAATTCATGTATCTTTTTAAATGTTATGTTAATTGAGAATTTATTTTCATGAAGTCTCAACTCATATACCCATTAGATTGCGGATCTAAATTTTCAAGTCATCACACATACAATCACATTGGTTGTTTACACAATTCCTACTATATCAAGCCAATGACTAAAAGAAAAGAAATTTTTTTATGATAATTTTCAAACTCTTGTACATATAAAGGGGATGGATTGAACGTTGAAAGTGATAACCCATATATTATATCTGTTTAACCTTGGAATGTCTAGGTTTTAATATATGTTATCAATAGTCTATTTTCTAGCATTTAATTTCATTAGAATTTGTGTTCCCTTCATAATGGTTAGAAAATTACATTTTATTAACCATATAATTCTCCATGGTAATGACTATCTTAGTGTACGTAATTATAAATATTTTTCATGAATAAGGTACACGTAGAGTTAAAACTCAATGAGCCTATTCAATGTTATTACAACTGTGGAAATATATTCCACAACCACATCCAAATGAATGCATCTAAACATGGATATATTTTTTTTGAAAAAACCAGAAATCTTTAAATTAATAAAATTTTGGGATTTTCTCTTTATTTTGTGTTATCCCAATGGTTTCAATACATCTTTATAATCCCAATCACTAAAAAAACAAGAAAATCATCTGATACCAACAATGAAAATATAATCCTATTATATAATTTATTTCATGTTTTATTACATGAATATACACATAATAAAATACCATAATAATGAGTGAAATATTGTATAAGGGAAATTATATACATAGACAATTAACATGAAATAATGATGAAAATACCTTATCTAAAAGCTACATAGCATGATATTAAATTTCATTGATCTTCTAATACTACATGAGATAACTTGGGGGCATTGATAATAATGGGGAGGGATATGATATAAAACCACAAGTAATGTTATGGTAAATCATTTTTATGTCTTATTAATATTCAATAATTATATTTTATAGTGTTATACTCATTATATGAATATTATGTAATTTTTCATTTGAAAGAAAAAAAATAATTTATTACTAACCAAACTGGATTTTTATACATTATATGGTTTTATTTATTTAATTATTTATAATTTTTTTTATTTTAATTTAGAATTTTTTTAATAATTTAAAAAATTTGAATATTTAAATTAATTTATAGTCAAATTTTTGTATTTTTCATAAAATATTTAGCTTTTAATGAATTGTGAAAAATAATAATTTTTAAGAATATGTCATTTATATTCATTATATAAGGACATTTAAAAGTAAAATATTAATTTTAATTTCATATCAATGTAAAATATGTATTATTTATCTACATATTATATAACTAATTACATTGAATCATATTTATACCTTCTTTTTTTGTAAAAGTCTAATTTGGTGCTAAAAAGCATTTATATAAAAAATTATGTTTCATTGTGTTTTATATTTTAATATTAAATGATTTTTTTCCACATATATAATTTGAATGAAGAAAAATATATTTCATATTTTTAATTTGGTGGTCTAAATAATTTAATTAAGAATATTTTATGTTTGGTCAATATGGACAATAATTGCAGTAAATTATTTTCACCTCAAAAATAGTAAATCAGGCACTGATGGATAAAAATAAATCTTTACATCCTAAAACACTCCATAAAACATGTATATAATTTATTTTAATAGTTTTTCTCGGCCTTTTCTATTCAATATTCAAAAAAATTTGGGATTTATATCCACTTTCCTTTGACTATATCTTTTATGTTATTTTAACTAAAAATAAAGTAAAAAATATCAGCCCCTTTCTTTTTATATAAATAATATTTTTTTATCCGTATAATAAATATTAATTTTTGGATTTAGATACTCCATTTAGGTGATAATTTACCTTTTCTATTAACCTCCTTGAATCATTTTGTGTAAAAAACTTTGATACCAGTGTAATTAAAAAAAGGGTTAACTTAGGGGATTAAAACCGAAAAATAATGGTGAAAACATAATCTAAATGTGTAAAAATTTTATTTGATGAGAATATTTAGACTCATAATAATACAATATTTTAAATATATAATTTTTCATCCAATTTTATATGAAAATTTAATTTATATTAATTTAATACTTTGTAATTCCAAGAGTCTCTCCCCCCTTATAAAAGGGCACCACCTCTCTTCTTTTCTTCACACATAAAAATATTTATGTTTATCTCTTAACTTAAAAAATAACATCATTACATCTCTATCAACTTCATGGAGGAATATATTTGATCATAAAACCAATCTGGAAAGGTTAAATGTATAAATATAAATAGGTTTTTTGAAGAAGAGGTAATGCTATTAACCGAGAATTATCATTTAATTTCATCATCTACCACCTTAAAATTTTCATCAAACATGATGAAATAATAATAAAATATCCTAAATATACTATGTTTTTTAATTTTCAATTGAATAAACTATATCTATATCCTCTTCTATGAAATGGGAAATGAATTTATAAAATGTGTTTATAGTGGACTACTGCCTTGTGAACCGATATAAATCATTTTTTATTATAAACTCTCAAAAATGGTTATAAATTATTGATTTAAAGTGATTATATGACCATATTTTTAATTTAATAAATTATTATAATTTGATAAAAATATTATATCATCTATTTTCATCACATTTCATTCATTGGAAAATGATAACATCATTTGGGAATATGTGTAGACTATAACATCCATGAAGCAATGTAATTTTTTTCATCACTACAGCTTATGGATGACATATATAAATTAATTTAAATATATAATATTAAATGTTTGATTTAATAGTAATTTTTGAGGATTAAATAATATTCACCTTATATCAATCTCGATCTCTTGAAAATTTTACGCATTACATATGTGTACGTACGACTTATCGTCTCCATGATCGTAACATAACTAATTTTTCAAAACCAACATTAATGGTTTTTGTTAAAATCACAATTGATGAATAAAAAAATAATTATGCCAGTATTATTATTCTAGAGATTAATATATAATGACCTATTTTTCCATGGTGATAATACCAAAGTCATTTTCGACATATGGGCCAAATATCATTAAAACATTCAACGTAAACATAACTAAGTATGTAACTGTATATAACATGTAGATAAATAAAATAAAATGAATAAAAACATGAAAATGACTTAAGAAATATAATAATTAAGAAAATATTATTTTTCTCAAATATAAGGAATTCATGTGATGAGTCAGACTCGAGGTATGGGTCACTTTACATTAAAATCATCATTTTTAATGTGTCAAATATATATTTTTTAAATAATTTTATTCCATGTATAAATTTTTAATATTACATTATGGATGCAATTTTGTTGAGATTGATCAGTAAATAAAGATTTTTTTTTGTTTTTTAATTTTATTTCAAACTTTTTCAAAATAATTTTTTCTATATTTTTAAGTAATTTATTGACCAAATTGAATGTGGAGTGCCTTATTTTATCTTATATAGAATCAAAGGTTCTTCTCACCACCATAACTGTTATTTTTGGATTGGATTAATTTACAATTTTATATGATTTTTTAAATGATAAATCAACATTTCCATTTTTCTAACTAGTTTCAAAAGAGGGTTTTAAATGGAATGAATACTTTTATATCTAGATAATGCTTATAATATTTATGAAAAAACTTTTTTGGGAAGATTTCATGTATAATACTTATATTATGGTTCCTCGGAATTATTTAAAATTATTTTTAGTTTTATTTTATTAAGGGGACCGATTTAACCAATCAGGTGTCTTATAAGCGATTATTGGAAGTTACTGGGTGAGATGTTCCATTTTTAAGAGTGATTTTCACAAGTCTTGGGCCTAGTGGAATCCTACAATGGGTGATTCCCAACATTGATTTTTCCCATAATCAAGGATCAATTAGATATCCATACGACAATGAATAACATGATCCACATAATTGATTCAAAGAAATAAACATTTGTTAATTACACAGGAACTGAGAGAGTGGATCATCACATATTGATTACAATTAATTTAATTGAATAAATAATAACATTTTCAAGAATTATTTCTTCAATGATGTATCTAGTTAAAGATCTATGGGCCACCATCATTTCATTTTAGAAACCAAGTGCATATTTCCCCTAGTGCTGATCTATACATGTTCCATGAATATCTAGACATCATCGAAGGAATATCTGGGTGCTTGGAAGATAGATCCTTACAGTTACTTTATCCACCTTTGATCGGTTCGAGAAACTATTCCAAAACATTTTCCAAGATCTAGTGGAGGATAATTGCTCTCTATTATTGGGAGTGTTCTTAGAGAAGGGAACTTTATAGGCTTGAGAGGATTCTCTAAATCTGTAGTGAAAATCCAAGATAAATGAATTGGATTTTTTGAGAAAATAACGTATTTTGGTTTTTATATTTCTAGTGTTAAAATAAAAAAATCTCACATGTACCTTTATTTATTTATATAATCCCATAAAGCCCTATATAAAATAATAAAAAATATTATTATTTCTCCACACGCACAAAACATCCAAATTATAATTATGTATTATTTAATTAAATAATATTAATTATTAATTATTTCCATCCAAACCATTATATTCGTTATGCTATTCATAAAAATATATATTCGGCCGTGAATAATTTCTATTTTTTTTATTTTATAAATAGAAATATATTATTCCCCAATAAATAAATAAATATTTATTCACTGAATAGAAAATAAATATTTGTTAAATATTCATCTCACAATATATTCACATGAATAAATTATGATGAAGTAAATGTAATCAATCATACATGAATAATTATTAAATCACTTGTTGGATTAATACTAATTAAACCTATTAAATAGTAAATAATAATGTATTATTTAATCATGATTTTGGATAAACTTAGTGTGCGACCCTCTAGGCCTTTTTATATGGGGAACTAGGTGAAGTAGTCTAAATTCCAATATTAGCATCAAGAAACATGTGAACGCCCCCATAGAGAAAGAATGAAAAAATGGCATATTACATCACACTAATTCTTATTGTGTAAAATAATCCCTTTATCAAACAATCTAAAATCGAGTTGGTTGTATGGCATTGCCATTAACCCTTATGCTCAATTATATCTTTATTTAAATTTATGGAAATAGAACATTCCTAGAGAAAACCATGGACATGGATTTATTTAGGTTATATCATTTCTATCAAAAGGACTGAGATATTAAAGTTTGTTAAAGAATAGAAGGGATTAATCATTTCTCTCACTATTCATTAATGCAATATGTTTCCTGATTCCCCCAACATATCCTACCTCTCTAAGAACATCTATTGTCATAGTTTTCGTCAATATATCAGATCACACAACCCATAATATTCCTTGATAATAATTTTAAAGTCTAAGGACCAATAATCACATACACATATAGTAACATCCAATGGAACTCCTAAATATTGATTTCTAACTTGTGGGTCTCATTATCATAATATCGTACATGATATTACCAAGGGAATACACCTTGATTAGGAGCCTCAATGTCTTATGAGTCTCCATCCCTGATAGCATGTATCAGTTGTGTCTATAAAATGATATCATCTTTCTATAGAGCATATATTCAAGAATAGTGTCATAAAAATTCTTGTTTCTCATCAAACCAGGGTACTACTTTTACCTTGTAGTGAGATAACTACTCTTAGGACATTATCACATACTATTTATTGTAGATGAACAAAAATGATATGATAAGTTGTTATTAATATTCAAAAAAATTAAGTCACTTTTATTGTAAAGTACATATAAGATAGTTCATGGTCACCAACTCCAACATACTCCCACTTCCACTAGTGTCAACTGCTAACAACTATTAGTCTGCTAGATCTCACAATATAATCATGCTTTTGATGAGATATGACTTTAGATAAGGGGTCCACTATGTTCTCTTCTATGGGTACTCTGATAACAGTGACTTCACCCCTCTAAAAGAAATCATCAAGGAGGTTATATATACGAAGTATATTTATTTCCAATTGGTCTAATATTTTCTCATTTTCTAGAGCCACCATTCTAGTATTGTCTCAATATAATGTGATAGGTTGTTTACTACTAGGTACTATATCAAACTTCTAGAAAGTGTTTCGAATCCAAATTGCTTCCTTGGCTTCATCAGAATATGATATATACTCAAAATCCATTATAGAATTAGTGACAACTGGCTACTTTGAACACATCCAAATCACATCTCCTCTATTGATATATAAAACATATCTTAATTTCAATTTTAGATCGTTATTAATTTTCTAAAAAATAGAATCAGTATAACCTCAGATTACTAGCTCATCTTGTCCTCTATACACAATGAACATATACTTTGTTATTCTCGGATACTTAAGGACAACCATAACAGTTGTCCATTGCTATTCTCTTAGATCTTCATCATATATTCCTTCAATTCTCAGAGCATATGAAACATCATGTCTACTACATAAATGGAATACATTTATGATCCTATAACTGAAGCATATGAGTTCTTTTTCATTCCATTGTTACCATGTTGTGTCTGATGACACGTTTTCATAGAAAGATGTCAACCATGTGACACTAAAACCAATCTCTTATTTGATTGTTCCATACTATATCTATTTAGTATGTGGTCAATATATATGCATTTTCATAGTCGTATTTTCCTCTTAGATCTATCAAAGATGATCTTGATCTCTTGATTGTAGGCTTCTTCACCTACTTCCTTTATGGAGAAACACTTGATTAACCAGTCCTTTATAGAGTATAAGACAAGTATGTTATTACAAATAAGTAATATTTCATTAACATACACTAATAAGATAAAAACATCATTCATGCTAAAACACTTGTAAACACACGAATCACATTCATTATTAATAAAAGGATATTATTTTATGGATTCATCAAATTGAATGTTCCATGACCTAAATTATTGCTTCAATCCATAAATGGATCTTTGAAACTTTCAACAATTTTTGGCATGATAATGAGTCAAAAAAAATTCTATTTGTGTCATTTAGAAATCATCCTAGAAATTCTCATTATGTAATTCTATTTTGACATCCATCTGCCAAATCTCATTGTCATGGTAAGATGTTATAGAAAGTAGAATTTAAATTTATTTAAACATGGAAATTGGTGAAAAGGATTCATCGTAGTAAATTTTTTGATGTTTTTAAAACCATTTAGATACTAGCCATTAATTATTGGCATTTACTTTACCTTCTTTGTACAGTTTCCTATTTAATACTTATATGCATTCAATTGGGTTTTCATCAAATATTACATCGACCTAAACCCAAACATGGTTCTAATAAAGGGAAACCTTTTAATAATTCATGGATTATTTCTATCTTGAATATTCTGAGTTCTATACTACATAATTATAGAAGAGTAGTTAATCAAATATCAACCAATAATTAATTAACATATTTGGTGATGAGAAAACTGTTTCTCTCTAGTTCTCTTACCTCTCTTACACTGCTATGCATTACATGTGTTTCAAGAACTACTTATTAGATGGGGACTTATGGAATGTATTCCTATACTAACTCTTGTTTATATTGAGCATCAACTTTATCAAAGTCAATCATGTTCCCAAAATACATTTTGAGGATGTTCTCCATCTCAAGAAATACATATTTTCTAGTTACACTCTCATTCTTTTTTGAGGGTTTGTGTAGGAAGTATCCCATTGTTCCATGGGATAACCTATAAAGATACACTTTGTTCCCCAAGGTGAAAGTATTTTTATTGATAATCTGTTAACAAAAACCTCACAACCCTTTACACATGTATACAACAACATGGGTTTTATTCCACTGCATAACATGAAGGGATTTCCATTTTAGTCTTTAGTTGGTACTTATTTTAATGTCAATTTAATATTTTGAAAATCATATCCCAAAAATGATAATGGATGATCCAGATGAATAATTATAGACCTTACCATGTCCAATAAGGTAAGGTTCCACCTTTCACTAACACTATTCCACTGTGGTGTATAAGGTGGAGTGAGCTAATATAGAATCCCAAACTCCCATAAAAAGTCGTTGAAATCTTGGTTAATATATTCCCCACCATTATCAAATCAAAGATTCATTATCTTCTTACCAATATTATTCTATACTTTATTAATTAATTAACTAAATTTCATAAAGGAGTTGGACTTATACGTCATCATGTAGATATAGATATCTTTACTCAATTCATCAGTAAAACTTATGATGTAATAATATCCACCACTATCTTCTACTAAAAATGGACCACACACATCAATGTGTACTAATCCTTTAATTAATGTGGCCATTTTACCTTGTCCAATGAATGATGGTTTTTTCATTTTTTCTTGTAAACAAGCCTAACATATATCAGGTGGTTTTACCTCAGATGTGTATAAATATCCATCTTGATAGATATTTTCCAAATGCTTCTAATTTACATGAACAAGATGATGATTCCACATCCTTGTGTTATGTGAGTCATGTGAACAAGATTTGTTGTCTATTTCTAACACCTAGTTTTCATAATTTAATACATAGAGACCATTATTCAAATTCAAAATACCATCCATATATTGTCCTTATAAAATAGAAAACATTTATTTCCAAATGTGAAAATAAAAACTTTTTTATATAAACATGACACAAAAATTATTGTCTTGGTATTTATAGGAACATAAAAAAAATCTCTTAAAACCAAAATCTTACCCGTTGGAAATGAAATGTGCTAGTTACTAATGGATAGATTATCCATCCTCACACCATTGAAAACTCAAAAATAAACATCTCCTCTAGAAATCATCCAAAATATACTTTGTTCCTAAATTTGGTTACATATGTGAGAACCACCAGCTGTATCGAATATCCAATGTGTAGAAACGGAAATATTGCACTAGATAATGAACACACCGTTAGCCTCTATTTACTTTTAGGTGTAGTTCATCATCATGTGTCCTGGTTTTCTACAGGAAAAATATACTTCCTCCTTTTCCTTTCCATGCCACCATATATTATTATTCTTGGAAGAATGTTTCTCAAGAGATGTAGGATGCTTGTTAGTCCAGGTCCCGTTTTCCTTAATATTTATTTTCTTATTAACCACATGGATGGTGATTTTATCTTGTCCCATGTCATTATCCACTTGGAAAACAAAGTTCATATGTTCTGAAAGACTATTCTCATTATTTTTCATATAATAATTCAAAATAAAGATAAAGAAGGTCTTGGGTAGTAATAAATGTATGAGATCTATATGCATGTAATCTAGGAATTTATTCCCTAAGATGTCCAAGAGTTCAACATAGCTGATAAACATGACTATAACATTCCAATATGACATAGAATATCCAATATTAGTTTGGAATAAAGAATTGGAGATATAGTACCTATCTAGTATCGCCTTATCTGGATAGAGATCCTGAAGGTGAAACATCTTGCTATAGGCATCCATATCCTCATGTTTCTTCAAAAGCTCATTGGAAATGGATGATACCTTAGTGAAATGATCATGTGTATAATTATTCATATGTTTCTCATAGAGCGACATATCTTCATCACTTAGCTCATTTCTAGGAACAAAAGGTAAATTCTCTTCCATCATATACAATTTCCTTTCATGGTGAAGGATGACATGAAGGTTCCTTTTCCACTCGTGAAAATTTGCACCTGTGAGAAGGTTTTCTTTCAAAAGTGTAGATCTAAATGATATGTGTGATTTCATTCTATTAATGTTTCTACAAAATAACATATGAATAATTTTTTTAATTTATCTGATAAAATTTTGAAAAATAAATAAATATTATATTTATTAGTCTCCCTCTACTTTATCGACACCCAATATCCCTCACCATTGGCTTCAGAATATACCATTTCTTGGATGTTCTAGTGGAAACGATCCATTTTACCTTCTCATTACCCCCACTTTGGGTGGTCAATAAACTCAAATGGTTTTAAGTAGACAGTCTAAATGCCAACTACATTAACTCACAGTTCCTTTATCTACTGAGTGGACTCCCCAATCCTGAAATACTAAATTTATATTTCCCCAACCTTTTCCACTTAGTAATATAAAATCCTTATTTGTATGTCAACCATTGATGTTATCCCAGTTATGTTATCCCATAACCCCATGTTATATCACTCCAATAATTAAATGCACCCTATCTTTGGCTGGTCATGAACATTAAACTATGGTTTGATTTTAATCAATATAATGGAATCGTATACAAAATTGATATTTTATTAAGGGATTTTCTCATTTTATACTTAAATTTAAAATTATTATCTATATAAAATTCTTGTTAATATTAAGTTGGATTACTTAAGTGATTAACCATGTATTCGATAATATTTAAATATAAGCTATTTTATTTTAGTTTAATATTACATGATTGTAAATTCATTGATTTTGTGATCATAACAAGACATCCATAATGAAATTATCATTAGACTAATGGAAATAAAATGATAAAGTAGTATGATGATAAGATCTTACTTCTGTTTTATTTATCCAGGGATTGATAAAATAACTGTTGACTTAGGGGAAAAAACTTTTAACCAATTAAGGTCCTTGTTGAAGCTTTACACTTGTCCACCTATGTATCTGCTTGGATTAGATTCAACTCGAATCCAAACTTGAATGACCACCACTATCTTGGGAGCTCAATAATCACTTGGGGGGAAAAGAGTTTTTATAAATGATACCATGGGCACTCATTCCATACATAATTAGAGTATAGAAGGAAGACATTCCAAAATTTTAATTTAACAATATATTAAATGAAACCAATCACATACAAAAGGTATGGTCTATATCATGATAATCCACAAGAATGCAATGAATTTTGGATTCAATAAAACTACCATTCAATTCATAATCATTTTTATTTAAGATAAATTGTTCTTGATGTGATTAGTAATTATCTTTAATTAATCAATCCTTTTATCTTAATTATAATACATCTTTTATTTATATTATCATTAATTATAATTTTACAAAATTAAATAAATTCATATAAAATTAACAATGTATATAAATGTTCCTTGGAGGAAACATGGGGGATACCTGTCTGATTTTTTCCAACATGTATTATACTCTTAATCAATTTTACTATTGTGACATCTGGAATCTATAACATATCAACTAATTTCAAAACATTCAATTCATGGATGATTACATGAGTTATATGATTTTTTAGTCACGTGTTATTTTTAAATGCTCGTAGAGTAATAACTAGTAACTCAGCTCATACATGATATGTAGATCTGAAAATTACATTGATATCACATAAAAATATAAATGTTTTTCATATCATTACAACCACAAACAAGTAAATTTCTCATTTTTTACATAGTAATATAAATAAAAATTAAATATGTGCAACTTAGTATAAGTACAAGGTGTTTAGATCTGATCTACACAACGTGTACACTACTCACTATCAATCTAAGAGACACACCTAGGGACTTGGCATGTAATTTTTAACTCAAAAATTTTGGAGTACACAACTTGTCCAATGTGCCACATTCCACATGAACTATGAGTTATCTGGTCTCCAATTAGGTAATCCATTTATGGAATACCCCACCCATATATGACTCAAAGGGACTACACACCGTGTATGTGAGTTACACGACGTGTAGTCTGGATGTCCATGCACCATTAAATTCTGGTCAACACATGGTAAATTAGCTTTGAAATTCAGTAAATAATTAATGAATAATCTTGAATTTATTTACAAATCAATTCTTAGGCATTGAATGTGATAACATGACATGAAACATTGGTTACATGATGCCCAAGTTTTCTTTTTTCTATGATTGATGTCCAATCCAGGATTAATACGATAATAAATGTCATGTTTCATGAAATTGATTAAATGAAATAGAAAATGGGTAATTATACTTGAACCAAGAGCTAAATTACAAAATATTTTTTATAATTTATTTAATTAAATAAATAATTTCATTTTAATGAAGTATTTCTTATTTAATGAACTCAGTGATAGATATGCAATCCCCCATCATTGTGTTGTATAAACCAAGTCTATATTTTCATTAGTGGTGATCCACATGTTTTCAACAAATCACTAGACATTGCTGATGAAATCAAAAGGTGCTAGTATGGTAGATCATTGCACTTGCGCCATTGGACTTTGATCACTTTGAGAACAACTATCAAAGTGTTCTCCTTGATCCAATGTATGAGAATCTCTCTCGGTTCTTGGGAGCATTCAAATAGAAGGGTGATCCCTAGGCTTGAGTGGATTCTACGAATTCATTATTCAAAACCAATACAAATTAATTGGATCTATTGATAAAATAACATAATAGGGTATTTATATTTCTACGGTTAAAAAATATCATTGATGATGTTCCCTTAATTATTTATTTAATCCTAGAAAAACCCCATGTCAAATAATAATAATAATTTCATTATTTATCAACACGCTCAAAACATTTTATTTATAATTAAATATTATATAATTATATAATATTAAATATTTATTATTTCTCACCAGACCATTAAACTGAGTCATCCATTCTTCAACAACATTAATCAGGCCATGAATAATGTCAATTTATTTATTAAGTAAACATCCCTGCATTATTCTCCAATAAATAAATAAATTTTATATTCACTAAATAGAAAATAAATACTTATTAAATATTCCGCTCGTAATATATTCTTTAAAATAAATATTTATTGAATAAATATGATCCGGAATACAAGAATAATTATTAAACCATGTGTGGGAATAATGTTTTTTCAACTTGTTAAATAATAAATAGTAATATATTACATAACATAGATTCTAGATACACTTAGTGTGTGACATTCTAATCCTCTTTCGCTTTGGAATTAGGTGAAGCAGCCCAAATCCCAAGGTCAGCATATAGCCACACACAAAGGAAACCATATTGGAAGTAGTTAATTCTATAATGGCATGTTATCTCATATGAAATATAACTGTGTAATATAATAACATTATCGCAATATCTCAAATGGAGTAGGTTTCATGCCAATGCCATGAAGCTATATAATCAATTATCTCTTTATTTGAGTTTACAGATATAGAACATTCCTACAAAACACCATGGACATGGAATTATTTTTTCCATATAATTTCCATCAACGGTCCCGTGATATTAATTTCGGTTAATTAATAAAAGTGTTGAATCCTTTCTCGCATTATTCATTAGTGAAATATTAATCAGGATGCAACCAACATATTCTACCTTGCCTCAAACATCTATCATCATAGTCTTCATCAATACATAAAAGTATGTGAATCATAATATTCATTAAAATAATAATAATGTCTATGGTCTAATACACATGTCCCCATATATGGACATCTAATGAGATGTATAAATGTGGATTTTCGACTGGCGGGTATCATTATCAAAATTTCCTACTAGATATTGACAAGGGTTTACACCATGAGAAGGTTCCTCAATGTCCTATGTGACACCATCAATGATAGCCTATATCATTTAGTTCCCTCAAATGATATCATCTACCTATAGATCATATATTCAAGAATATTGTCATAGTACTTCTCGGTTATCATCATAGCATGGATCTGCTATGACCTTTTAGTGTGATGGCTACGCTTTGGACAATATCACATAATATGTCACACAGAAGAACATTCATTATTGATAAGAGGTTTATTAATATTAAAAATAATGAATATGTGTTTATCAAATAGTACATAGAAGAAGGTTATTGGTAACCAACTACAAAAATTTTATGTTTGATATAGAAATTATATCCCATGTTACCCATACGATTTATCAACTATTTATATAATTTTCTAGAAATAATATGATTTTACAAGGTAACATATTGAGATTATGTTTAGTGGAAAGATTATTTTACTTATTAAGGGTTAAATTTAAAATGTTTTGGAATGATTTCATGAGTTTTACATGATTCAAAAAAAAGTGTTTGAGTTTTATTTGTCCATTAATAATTCATTTGATTTTTTTAAAAAAATATTTAGGAGTATAATTTGATTTCATAGGTATGAAAATTTTTATTTTGATCTCAAGGATTATTATGAAAAAATATATTTTTTAAGAGTATTCATAGACTAACTGGTGTATTTTTTTCATTTTATAGGTACTTAACTATGAATTTGTGTTCCAGACCACATTTTAAAATGTTTTCATATGGATTTAATGATGAGGTAAAGAGGGAAATTTAATAGATATGCCCTGAAAAGAAAAAAATATTATATCATAATAGTTTTTTATTTTGGGAAATGGATAGTGAGTTGATGTGTCAAATTTATGATGTAATAATTATTTATGTATTGGTGATTAATTAACACTCTTAAACACTAAACATAAAATATATTCAACAATACATCAAAATAAATTATTTTATAAAGATACAATTTAAATAATTTTCAGGCTATATACTTACATATAAAGCATAATAAAGGAATAATAAATGTATAACATAATGTATAGTAGTAAATTTGATTCAAGAGGCATAACCTAGTGACAATGAGTGCTGAGAATCATAATCTTAAGCAATAAAGAAAAAAATAAATTGATAAAATCAATGCATTAAAATAATGGAATGACAACATAAAACATCACACCCTGTGTACAAATCAAGTATTACCACTGAGACATCCAAATATAGTGTCATTAGTTTATAAAATTATGAAATATTCATGGTATCTCATTAGATAAAAACATTATTCATGAAATTGGAGGTCAATAAAATTTCACACCCATATATACCATTCATATCAAGTAAATAATTTATTTCTTCCCCAAAGATCAAACAACATAAAAAATGTATTTTATCACATTTAATATCACTATTATGATGTGTGGGTGGTAGAAATGGAAGTACCCAATCATTTATGGTTATGTATAAATAATTGAATTCCTTTGAGAGAAAATGATGATGGGTATTCACAACATAAAATTTTGGCATGGAATATCAGAAAATAATTTCAACAGCATAATTGAGGTACAAAAAGTTTCATAGAATGAATTAATAAGAGTTAATGGTGGTTTATCACTACCTTTTAATTACAAATAATGTAATGGAAAATTTAAAAACTCATGTAATCATGAAAAATGGAAATAAAAAGGCATAATATAAAAAATTAATTTAAAAAAGATGAAGAGGAAGAGAATATATTACATGATATGGTTCCTTTGAAATAATGGGATGAGTTTCTAGAGAGATTGGGAACACCGTATGAGGTATTTAGAGAGGTATAAGGTAAGAATAATTTATTTATAGTGGAGAGTAATGGGAGGTTGGTTGGGTATTTTTCAAAATAGAGTGGGGTATTCTTTATTAAATTATAAACATAGGTTTTAGACTCTAAGTAATAAGATAATGAAAACCAAATACCATCCTGTACTTTTCCCCATGGTTTCTATAAAAAAAAGTGGTTTAAAATAAATTATGTTTAAATAATTTAAGTTATTAAAATAAAAAAATTAATGGTGTGAAAAAGAGTCTTTTTCATGATGAATTGTTTCAGAAAATCTAAACTATAATATAGGTATTGGAGGAATCATTAAGCATTTAAAAATTAATTAAACAGAATAAAAATGAAAATACAATAAAAGGAAAACATATTTTTGGTCATGGTTACCATTTTTTATTTACTATATAACATTTGTGCTACTATGATGTCATAATACATACTACGTACTTTTAAATTATTTAATTTTTACATATAAATATAACAATCTCATGATCATATAAAAAATTAACCATTGAATAATTATGACAAAATAATTTTAAAAATTATAAATATTTTACATAATTTTTTTTTAAATATTGGAATTTCACATTTGAAATAAAAGACCACACTTGTTGAAAATATTTTTTTATAATATAAACAACTTTTCCACCATTATAATAATTACACGAGACATTAATAAATAAATTTATCATATAAATTCATATAAATAATATATAATACTATTTCAAATTTATTTCAAAACTCTTAGATTTACTAAAAATATTTTTTTATTGAAACTATATATTTCATAAAAATTAAAATTTGGTTCCATTATATAATAATATATTCATTATCAAAATCACTATATGAACATGTATATATATAAAGTATTAATTAAAAGGGATAAATACAATTTTTTTATTAAAATGAAAATATTGTAATTCATACTATTGGTTTCTATATATATAACATTTTAATACACCAACATACACATTATGGATATAGTGTGCGATGGTTCTTCTGTCTTAGTGTGGTTCGACATGTCACAACCCATCCTCGGGGCCCGTGCCGTGACTACCCCAAGCCCGCCTTCCATAGGCCAGGGGCTGGCGACTAGCACCAAGGCATAATTCCCAGTAAAAAGGGAAGGCATTGCCTTTGTAAAGTAAACAAACACCACAGAGCAAGCAAGAAGAAGTAAACACTAAGTAAAAACTGAGTATAACAGTAAGTGCGGAAAAGTAAGTGGGCCAGTATACAAACCCAAACTGAAAGTAAAGTACAACTGGAAAGGGAAAACAACAACTGAAAAGTAAAGCCGCAGCGTCGAGCCGTCCACTGGAAGTCCCACCCAAAGGGTGAGTATATATAGCCTCCACAACTCCTCGGTCCAGCCATCCACTCCGAGTACGTCCCACCCAGTGGTCCACCTCCAGGTACTGTCCTGCTCCGCAAGCCTCAACCACGATCAGCGTTGTCCGTCCTCTGCAACCAATACAACGTAGTGCGGGCATAACCCATGCAGGGGTGAGTATATGCTACTCAGTAGGGACCCCGAGACCCCCGAAGGTCTCCCAGAATCCACAAAGTATAATCCACAAAGGAAAGATACAATCACGAAGTAACATCAGACACTACTTAGGTATATGCCCATACATATACCTAAGTCATCAATTCCAGTTCGCTCCAACTCCGAGCCCAAGTAAAACCCAGTCCACACAGGAAAACGTAACCCGTTCCACATAGGAAAACACAACCCAATCCACACAGGAAAGCATAACGTAATCCACACAGGATATCAAGTCAAGATTCAGCTCACACAGGTATACTTCTTCGTATAACGATAGAGATGATCAGATATATCCACTGATTCATCTATGTCGTCGGACCCATAAAGGATCGATAGGTACTAACCCCCACAATGACCCACAAAGGATTTAACCCACACAGGATCGATAGGTAACTAACCCCCGCAATGACCCACAAAGGATATGACCCACACAGGATCGATATGTAACTAACCCCCGCAAAGACCCACAGAGGATCAGACCCACACGGGATCTGTAGGCGCTGGCCCACACAGGACCGCTGAGTGCTGACCCACACATGATCGGACCCACACAAGATCGGTAGCACTGATCCACGTAGGATCGCTGAGTGCTATAGTCGTTGCCGTCGAATCACTGAGGATCTCTGTACAGTCTTCGTCATCGTCGTCGTTGCAGTCGCAGCCAGCTCTAGGGTTTCCGCACACAGTAAGCTCATTCGGGAGGGTCCGCTCCATGAGCCGAGAGGCTGATACATCAACTGACACATAGTCCAGAGTTGATGTATCAAAATGTTCTGTATCGTCAACAGGAACTCAACGCCACAGACGACGCGTCAATCGGACGCCCGGTCTGAGAGTTATTGGTTTTTTTGTCCTAGGGGCCTGGTTGGTTTTTAAGTCAAAACCAACCCGACCATACTCCACCTATGTCCAAACCTCGGGCGGAGTAAGCCAAAAGATCCATCTCACTTAGAGGAATCCATCAAAGTCGACGGCACGTCAATCGGACGTCCAGAGCTCAAGTTATAAGCGTTTCCGCTCCGAGGGCCCGGTTGGTTTCGTGTACGAACCAACCCAGCCAAACCCAAGGTGCTCCGAAACCTTGAGTACGATATACTGAAACGACCATCTTGATCCAAGGATTGCATCGAAACTGACGGTGCGTCGATTGGAGGCCCGTAGCTCAAGTTATGGGCAACAGACTGAAAAAGGTTTGGTAATAAGGGGTTCGGGCCCGGTCCGACCCGGCCCAATACCCCCAGGGTCGGCCCGAACCGGTTCGACCCGAACTGGGTCCGGGTCCGTCCCGATTGGGTGCGGCCCGGCCCGGCTGGCGCAGCCCGGCCCGACCAGGGTGCGGCCCGACCCGGCCTGGGCGAGGCCCGACCCGGCTGGCTCGGTCTGGCGGACCGGCCAGGGCAGCCGCCCGACGCGCGGCACGCTGGCGCGCTGGCTAGGGGCTTGACCGAACGGCCGAGCCGTTTCTGGTGTGGTGGACGCTGCCCCCACATGAAAGAAACCGCAACCCCTTTATGGGGCCGCTCAGCTGGTCGGCCGGGGGTTACGACCCCCAGAGTTTTCCTCGAACCGGCCAGCCCGCACCAGCCGGCCAGCTGCGCCACAACGGGACTGGCAAGGGCCGGTCCCCTTACTTCGATGCCGGCGGCCCGGTACCGGCCGCCGGTTCTGTTGCTCCGCCGTGGCCCGAAACTGGCCGCGACCTTGGTTCGTCCGGTGCGGCGCGACGGAGCCGCGCCCCTCCACCGCGGCCCCGCTCCGTCCGCGGTGCTTTAGTGGTTCTCTGGTGCGGCGTGACAGTGCCGCGTCTTGGTTCGTCTTCAACGGCGTGGCGCAACGGCGCCACGCTTCCCCCCTTTCCTTATCAAATTTACACGCGGTGCTTCGGCACCGCGTTACCTTGCTCGCCGCAACAATACCACAACCAAAAAAAGGGGAGGAGCGTCGGCCGTGTTTGTACGGTCCGACCTCCTCCCGTTATCACGATAACAGGCGGATCAAAGGAAAGGAGAAAGCGACGGAAGATTTCACGAACTAACAAACAAAAATAAATCCCTACCTCAACGCTGTCGTCGAACGAGCGTTCGTCACAGAATTAACCGTCGCGGAAGAAGAGGATCACCACGGAAGTAGAGGATCGCCGCGGAAGTAGAGGATCACCGTTGGCGTTAGGTGATCTCCGAGGAAGGCGTCTCTCACCGCCGTCCGCTGTCGGAGGTTGGCGTTCTTTGATTGGCGTTGGTGCGTTCTTCGTGTTCTTCATCGAAGAACGAAGAATCTTCTTTTTTTTATCCCAAAGGTTTAACACAACACAAACCCCAACAATAATAAAATAAGTCCTCCTCTTATTTTATTATCAACATAAGAATTTGAAATTCAAAAGATAAGAAATGAACAATTAATTCAATGAATTAATTGTAACGATTTAACTGCCCAATTTAATGGGGCGTTTCTTAACCAGAATAAACGTAAGGTTTGACTTTCATTAAAAGGGGGGTTGCAGGTGCATTACTTAGAAGGGAAGAAACAACGGGGCTCGTGTGGGACCCACCTCAGAAATATCCTACCAAGTGGGTAGGATATTGTAAGTCCCACCTTATCCGCTTAACTTAGGTTAAGCCGCTTTAAGTGAAATAAAATAAATTGTCGCACCACTTTTATTTTAGTTATTAACTTAACCCCAAAAATTAAAAACCACACCTGAGCAAACGCAACTCCGAAAAAAGTGTTTCTAAGCAAATACCGGCGCTGCGATTCCATTGGTACCCTCAGAATTCGATTCCGAGCACAAGATCAAAAGTTAGAAAAACCCGCTCGTTCGTTCACTGAACGTACCCGAGATAAACTTTGGAAAATGATTCCGGGCACACCGGGCCTCGGAATCCGGTTCCGTCAGAAACTGCGTTCTTGTAAAACTCCCATGAAAATTAAGAAAAAATTTCCTTGAATTTTACAGGTCTTTACATCACTCCCACCTCAGGTCTTTATGTCCCCGTAAAGACACATCAAAAAGTAGGGAAACAAATGTGGGTACTGAGCACGCATCTGAGCCTCCCACTCCCAAGTGCTCTCCTAGAGGTTCCCGTGATGCTATCTGATGCGCACTAGAGGAATAGACCGTCCACGTAGGACCCACTCCTGTCGATCCTCGATCTCCACCGGAACCTCCGCAAAAGTCGCCCCATCATCAACGTCCATCTCCCCATGGTCAATGATATGCGTCGGGTCGTGGACATATCTCCTCAGCTGAGATACGTGGAAGACGTCGTGCACCCGGTGCAACTGAGGAGGTAGAGCAAGGCGATAAGCCACCTCGACAATCCTTATGAGGACCTGGAATGGTCCGATGAAGAGTGGAGACAACTTGCCACCTCGGCCAAATCTCCGTAATCCATGCCGAGGTGAGACCCGCAAGAAGACGTGGTCGCCATCCTCGAACTCCAGTGGCCTACGCCTCCTGTCAGCATAGGACTTCTACCGGCTCTGAGCTGTCCTCATCCACTCCTGGATGATCTGGACCTTTTCTGTCGTGGCTTGGACCATCTCCGGTCCCACAAGTGCTGACTCCCCAGGGTTTGTCCAGCACAAAGGAGATCTGCAAGGTCGGCCGTACAACGCCTCGTATGGTGCCATCCCGATGGCGGAGTGGTAGCTGTTTTTTGTACGTGAACTCCACCAAGGGTAGGTGGTCCTCCCAACTGCGACCAATGTCGAGGACACATGCTCGGAGCATGTCCTCAAGAGTATGAATGGTCCTCTCCGTCTGACCATCCGTCTGAGGGTGAAAGGCGGTGCTCAGACGTAGCTGCGTCCCGAACGCCTCCTGCAACCCCTTCCAAAGCCGGGAAGTAAAGCGAGAATCTCGATCAGAGACGATAGATGATGGAACACCGTGAAGTAATACAATATCCTGAATGTAGAGACGTCCCAAGCTCTCCACTGAGCCCTGCTCTCTGATGGGTAAGAAGTGTGCCGACTTGGTGAGTCGGTCGACAATCACCCAAATGGAGTCGTGACCTCTGGAAGTGCGTGGAAGTCCAGTCATGAAGTCCATAGATATCCCGTCCCACTTCCACTCTGGGACCTCCAAGGGCTGTACCAAGCCTGCTGGTACCTGATTCTCTGCCTTCACCTCCTGGCAGGTGAGGCATCGAGAAACGAACTCTGCTACAACCTTCTTCGTACCCGGCCACCAATGATGTCGTCTGAGATCCTGGTACATCTTCACCACTCCAGGATGTACCGCCAAGGGAGAAGTGTGAAACTCTCTCAGCACCTCCTCCCGTAAAGCAACTGGTACCAAGTTATGTCCTCTGAAAAGGATGTCATGCTCTACTCCAAAGGAGAAACCATCAGGTGCCTATCCTGAGGATATCTGCGCACGCCGTGTCTCACAGTCGGCGTCCCCACACTGTGCCACTCTGACCCGCTGTAGTAGTAGAGGAGTGACTGTGAGATACTGAAGGAAGGCTGCACCATCTCCATCCACGAAGGATATCTACAAAGCGGCTAGCTGCTCTGTCGCCTCCTCAAGTAGCTGAATGCCCGTCCTCCTGCTGAGAGCATCAGCTACCACGTTCCCCTTCCTAGGAGTATAGACTATCTCAAAGTCATAGTCCTGGAGGAACTCGAGCCATCACCACTATCTCAAGTTCAGGTCCTTCTGAGAGAAGTTGTACCTAAGACTCTGATGGTCAGAAAAGACTGTAAAGCGCTCACCCATCAGGTAGTGTCGCCATGTCTTCAGAGCGAAGACCACTGCTGCTAACTCCAGGTCATGAGTAGCGTAATTATGCTCATGCGGCCTCAACTAGCGTGATCCATAGGCGATCACGGCCCGCTACTACATCAGGACACACCTGAGTCCAGTCCCTGATGCATCGCAGTAGACTACGTAGCCTACTCCCTCCTCCAGAAACCTCAAGATAGGTGCACTGGTCAATCTCTGTCTCAGCTCCTGGAAGCTCTGCTGACATCTGTCTGACCACACAAAGGGTTTCCCCTTATTTGTAAGAGATAAGAGCGGTGCTACGACTCTGGAGAAGTCTGGCACAAATCTACGATAGTATCCAGCTAGTCCCAAGAAACTCCGCACCTCTGTCATGCTCCTGGGTGGCTCCCAAGCTAGCACTGCCTCGATCTTCACAGGATCCACCGCAACTCCCACCTCAGAGATGACGTGTCCCAAGAAGTGGACCTCACGTATCTAGAAATGACACTTTGAGAGATTTCCATAAAGCTGGTGCTCTCGGAGTGTGTCTAGTACAACCCGTAAGTGGTAGGTGTGCTCCTCCTTAGTCGTCGAGTATATCAAAATGTCGTCGATGAAGACCACAACAACTTGATCGAGGTATGGATGAAAGATACTGTTCATGAGGCCCATGAACACTATGGGAGAATTGGTTATGCCGAAGGGCATAAACAAGAACTCATAGTGGCCATACCGACATCGGAAGGTCGTCTTCTGCACATCCTCATCCCGAACTCTGAGCTGATGGTAGCCTGACCTGAGGTCTATCTTTGAGAACCACCATGCTCACTTGAGCTGATCGAAGAGGTCATCAATCCTCAGTAGCGGATACTTGTTCCTCACTGTCACCTAGTTCAGGCGACGATAGTCGACACAAAGTCACAAGCTCCTGTCCGCCTTCTTGGCGAACAAAATCAGGGAAGCCCAGGGTGAAACACTGGGTCAGATGAATCCCTTACCCTGCAAGTCCTCCAACTATACCCGTAGCTCTCGAAACTCGGCGGGAGCCATCCGATATGATGGGGTAGATATCGGGGCTATCCCGGGGTATAGGTAAATATAAAAGTCTACCTCTCTGTGAGGAGGTAGTCCTGGAACGTCATCGGGAAAAACTTCCACATACTGATCCACCACTACAGGAAAACCAGGACTCCGCACATCAACTGATCCTAGGATGAGGCTAGCCAACTAATGAGTGATGGGCTGTCCTCTCCTCTGTGGGAGTCCATCCTCTGCTGCGAAGTCTCCCTTCTCGCCGGTGAAGTTGAACATGCTCCCGTCGGTGCGTACACATCGCACCTTGAGCCTAATACAGTCAATCTGAGCATGGAATGTAGATAACCAATCCATGCCCAAGATGACGTCGTAAGGCCTCGACGCTGCTACAAGAATATCCCAGCCGAAGATCTTGCCTCATAGAGTAATCTCACACTACCGGCACCAGTGCGTAATCGTCGAGTCTGCTTCCGTAGGAGTATCTAGCCATAAGGATCGAGCCAACGACTCTGTCAGAATCTCCGAGCTCCGAACAAGGGCAGCGGCTATGAAAGAATGACTTGTTCCTATGTCTATAAGAACTGCAGCAATGGTGGAATAAACACAGATAGTACCTCAAATCATCTCAGGCGCACTGTGGTCGTAGGCCTCCGCTGCCTGGAGCTGTGCCTGTCTCTGCCCGCCAGCTCCCTGTGGTCGGGGTGGACCTCCTGGTGGGTGGTGGTGGTAGAGCCTCAAAGTGTCACCCACCACCTGCTGATCATCCAGCTCCTCTACCTTGTCCGCCTGCTCCCTGCGGACCACCACAGTCGACCCTCTGCCTCTGCCTGGGTGGCACCTCAACCGTCTGCTGCTCCTCGGCACGGCGGGTCGGGCAGTCACGAGCCATGTGGCCCTGCCCGCCGCATGTGTAGCACTGTCTGCCTCTCGAAAGACTGGCTCCGCGCTGTGTTCCCCGCACTGCTGAGCTAGTGTCCTGAGGTCGTCTGCCTGAGGGTCTGGTCTGCCTGAACCCATGAGTCATCCGTCGACTTCCTGCTGCAGAAGACTCTGCTACGTGCCGCCCCACGGTAGGTCTCGCTGCTGATGTAGACTCAGCAAGAAAGCTCTCGATCAAAAGGGCTCACTCCAGTACTCTTTCCTGAGTCGGAATACTGAGGGAGATCAGAGATGCCCTGATCTCATGCCTCAACCCCTGCTCAAAGGTCCGGGCCTGGAAGAATGGGTCCCGTACCATGTCTGTCGAGTAGCGCAAGAGATCGGTAAATCTCGCCGAGTACTGGGCGACCGTCAAGCTGCCCTTCCGCAGCTGTAAAAGCTCCTGGATGAGCACCGCACAGAGGGTGGCTAGGACAAACTCCGAGAAAAAGAGGCTCTCAAAGTCCTTCTAGAGGAGAGATGCCTCATCGTGCACCTGAAGCATTAAGCTCCACCATCTGCCTGCTGCCGCGTGCAGTAGGATCGCTGCGAGGATCACCATGAGGTCTGCTGGTGTCCTCACTAACCTGAAAACCCGTACAACTGCCTCCAGCCAATCCTCGACTGCCTGAGGGTCCGTCTCCCCACGGAACCTGGGCGGTCGCTGGCACTGAAACTCGTGTAGTGCACTAAGGCGACATGCATCGTCAGCGGCTGGGGCTGGTAGCATCGGTGGCTCGGCGGGTAGAGGTACCGCCGATGCCTCTGCTGTCAAATGGCCCTATACTGAGGCCTCGTCGCTCGGTGGGCTGTCGTCACGCACAACTCTAGGAACCCTAGTTAGCTACCGTCGTGGGGCCATCCTGAAAAGAGACAGGTGCTCCACGGTCAGAACAATATACCTGGTGAGCTGACACAAAGTAATCACAAAAAAAACTTGAAACACACATGCAATCAATGTTTTCGTGCATTAAGTCGGAAATCAGAAGTCAGGGTCCTGGTGTACGGATACGTCGGCCTCCGCACCAATACTGGACTCCCTGGACTGATAACCACACCCAATACTCTTAACACTATTTCTTCACATGGAAAAAGTTCAGAGTCCAAAGTTCTGTGGTAGAACCGAACTCCTCTGATACCAATTTTTCATGACCTGTCCCCGGGGCCCGTGTCGTGACTACCCCAAGCCCGCCTTCCATAGGCCAGGGGCTGACGACTAGCACCAAGGAATAATTCTCGGTAAAAAGGGAAGACATTGCCTTTGTAAAGTAAACAAACACCACAGAGTAAGAAAGCAGAAGTAAACACTAAGTAAAAAATGAGTATAATAGTAAGTGCGGAAAAGTAAGTGGGCCAGTATACAAACCCAAACTGAAAGTAAAGTACAACTGGAAAGGGAAAAAAAACTGAAAAGTAAAGCCGCAGCGTCGAGCCGTCCACTGGAAGTCCCACCTGAAGGGTGAGTACAGATAGCCTCCACAGCTCCTCGGTCCAGCCGTCCACTCTGAGTACGTCCCACCCAGTGGTCCACCTCCAGGTACCGCCCTGCTCTGCAAGCCTCAACCACGATCAGCGCTGTCTGTCGTCTGCAACCAATAAAACGTAGTGCGGGCATAGCCCGTGCAGGGGTGAGTATAAGCTACTCAGTAGGGACCCCGAGACCCCCGAAGGTCTCCCAAAATTCACAAAGGATAATCCACAAAGGAAAGATACAATCACGAAGTAAAATCATACAATACTTAGGTATATTCCCATACATATACCTAAGTCATCAATTCCAGTTTGCTCCAACTCCAAGCCCAAGTACACCCAGTCCACACAGGAAAACGTAACCCGTACCACATAGGAAAACACAACCCAATCCACATAGGAAAGCATAACGTAATCCACACAGGATATCAAGTCAAGATTCAGCTCACACAGGTATACTTCTTCATATGATGATAGAGATGATCAGATATATCCACTGATTCATCTATGCAGTCGGACCCACAAAGGATCGATAGGTACTAACCCCCGCAATGACCCACAAAGGATCTGACCCACACATGATCGATAGGTAACTAACCCCCGCAATGACCCACAAAGGATCTGAACCACACAGGATCGATAGGTAACTAACCCCCACAATAATCCACAAAGGATCTAACCCACACAGGATCGATAGGTAACTAACCCCTACAAAGACCCACACATGATAGGACCTACACAGGATCTGTAGGAACTGGCCCACACAGGACCGCTGAGCGCTGACCCACATAGGATTGGACCCACATAGGATCGGTATCACTGATCCATGTAGGATCGCTGAGTGCTATAGTCGTCGCCGTCGAATCCACTGAGGATCTCTGTACAGTCGTCGTCGTCGTCGCAGTCGCAGCCAGCTCTAGGGTTTCCGCACACAGCAAGCTCGTTCGAGAGGGTCCGCTCCACGAGCCGAGAGGCTGATAAATCAACTGACACATAGTCCAGAGATAATGTATCCAAAAGTTCTGTATCGTCAGCAGGAACTCAACGCCACAGACGGTGCGTCAATCAGACGCCTGGTTTGAGAGTTACTGGCTTTTTCGTCACAGGGGCCCGGTTGGTTTTTAAGTCAAAACCAACCTGAATGTACTCCACCTGCGTCCAAACCTTGGGAGGAGTAAGCCAAAAGATCCGTCTCACTTAGAGGAATCCATCAAAGTCGACGGAACGTCAATCGGACGTCCGAAGCTCAATTTATAAGCGTTTCCACTCCGAGGGCCCGGTTGGTTTCGTGTACGAACCAACCCGGCCGAACCCAAGGTGCTTCGAAACCTTGAGTGCAATATACCGAAATGACCGTCTCAATCCAATTATTTCATCTCAACTAACGGTGCGTCGATCGGAGGCCCGTAGCTCAAGTTATGGGAAATGGACAGAAAAAGGTTCGGTAATAAGGGGTTCGGGCCCGGTCCGACCCAGCCCGATACCCCCAGGGTCGGCCCAAACCGGGTCGACCCGAAATGGGTCAGGGTCCAGCCCGCTTGGGCGCGGCCTGGTTGGCCCGGTCTGGCGGACCGGCCAGGGCAGCCGCCCGGCGCGCGGCGCGCTGTCCAGGGGCTCGGCCGAACGGCTGAGCCGTTTCGTGTGTGGGGGGTGCTGCCCCCGCGTGAAGGAAACCGCGATCCCTTTATGGGGTCACTCAGCTGGCCGACCGGGGGTTACGACCCCCGACGTTTTCCTCGAACCGGCCGGCCCGCACCGGCCGGCCGGCTATGCCACCACGGGATCGGCAAGGGCCGGTCCCCTTGCTCCGACGCCAGCGGCCTGGTACCGACCGCCTGTTATGTTGCTCCGCCGCGGCCCGGAACCATCCGCGGCCTTGGTTCGTCTGGTGCGGCGCGACGGCGCTGCGCCCCTCCGCCGCGGCCCCGCTCCGGCCGCGGTGCTTTAGTGGTTCTCCGGTGTGGCGTGACGGCGCCGCATCTTTGGTTCATTTTCAACGGCGCGGCGCGACAGCGCTGCGTATTGGTTCGTCTTTAATGGCGTGGCGCGATGGCGCTGCGTCTTGGTTTCTCTTCAACGGCGTGGCGCGACGGCGCCGCGCTTCCCCCCCTTTCCTTATCAAATTTCCGCGCGGTGCTTCGGCACCGCGTTACCTTGCTCGCCGCAACAATACCACAACCAAAAAAAGGGGAGGAGCGTCGGTCGTGTTCGTACGGTCCGACCTCCTCCCGTTATCACGATAACATGAGGCTCAAAGTAAAGGAGAAAGCGACGGAAGATTTCACGAACTAACAAACAAAAATAAATCCCTACCTCAACGCTGTCGTCAAACGAGCGTTCGTCGCGGAATTAACCGTCGCGGGAGAAGAGGATCGCCGCGGAAGTAGAGGATCACCGCGGAAGTAGAGGATCACCATTGGCATTAGGTTCTCTCCGAGGAAGGCGTATCTTGCAGTCGTCCATTTTCGGAGGTTGGCGTTCTTCGTTGGCGGTGGTGCGTTCTTCGCGTTCTTCGTTGAAGAACGAATAATCTTCTTTTTTTTCTCCCAAAGGTTTAACACAACACAAACCCCAACAATAATAAAACAAGTCCTCCTCTTATTTTATTATCAACATAAGAATTTGAAATGCAAAAGATAAGAAACGAACAATTAATTCAATGAATTAATTGTAACGATTTAACTGCCCAATTTAATGGGGCATTTCTTAACTAGAATAAACGTAAGGTTTGACTTTCATTAAAAGGGGGGTTGCGGGTGCGTTACTTAGAAGGGAAGAATCAACGGGGCTCGTGCGGGCCCCACCTCACAAATATCCTACCATGTGGGTAGGATATTGTGGGTCCCACCTTATCCGCTTAACTTAGGTTAAGCCGCTTTAAGTGAAATAAAATAAATTTTCGCACCACTTTTATTTTATTTCTTAACTTAACCCCATAAATTAAAAACCACACCCATGAAAATGAAACTCCGGAAAAGGTGTTTCTAAGCAAATAACGGCACTGCTATTACATCGGTGCCCTCAGAATTCGATTCCGAGCACCGGCTCAAAAGTTAGAAAAACCCACTCGTTCATTCACTAAACGTACCTGAGCTAAACTTCAGAAAATGATTCCGGGCACACCGGGCCTCAGAATCAGGTGCCGTCAGAAACTGCATTCTTGTAAAACTCCCAAGAAAATTAAGAAAAAAATTTCCTTGAATTTTACGGGTCTTTACATGACAATCCTGGTTTGGGAAGCGAACTCTATAATCTTGATGTTCCACTATAAATGGTTTCATTTGTGCTTAAGATATTGAAGGTCTTCTTCAGCTTGGTCAAGGGAAAATCGATGTAATTATATTTACCTTATAGACTCTGATAAATGGGATTCTTAGGGTATGAACATATAGGTCAAGGCCATCGATTCTTCCTTCAATGTCAATTTTATTTTATTAAAACCCCTTGTATATATTAATCATAGTGGTCACTATAAAATGACTATATTAACAATGAATATGGTTATTATCCATCTTTAAATCCAAATAGTCAAATTATGGATATATTTAATCATGATCCAAAATAAAAAATGAAATATATTTATGTGTTATCTATAATAAAATTAATTAATAAAGAACATATACATTCATAAACAAATTTCATTTGTAAATGATTTGGTTATAAAATCATATATCCATGTGCACTCAAGAAGTTTAACCTAGATGACTAAAATCTGGTTGGGGTTGTAGTCCACTAAAGAAAGATCAGTTTCATGGTTTTCAAATTTACATAGAGCCTCTTTGTCTAAAATTTTAACATATTCTCTCTTGTGTGGGTTATGATGAAGGGGCATGTGGCCAGTGTCCCTTCTATTTAGGAAAAAAAATACTTGAGAGCCTCAATCATTGTACAATTTCCATTATTGTGAGGATTATTATATAGATGAGGGATAATATTTGTAAATTCAATGATCTTTTGAAATGGATTTCTGAGATCTGAGGATTCAATGACTATACCATGACATCAATAGGTAAAGTTAACCATGAAAAACCATGAGATTTTTTGAATTATATTTTTTCA
This sequence comes from Viscum album, assembly GCA_963277665.1. Classification (NCBI taxonomy): domain Eukaryota; kingdom Viridiplantae; phylum Streptophyta; class Magnoliopsida; order Santalales; family Viscaceae; genus Viscum; species Viscum album. The sequence continues at coordinate 1,169,386,493 of OY728151.1, read as the reverse complement.
ATTTTTTTTTTATATTTTAGATTTCATGAAACACTGATGATAGTTTATTATATATAATAGTACCATGTTTTTAAAATATTATACACAACAAAAAGTTAATCCTTCACTACACACAACACCAACATGAAGTATGTTGCACACAACATCGAATTAGCATATAATGCATGCACAATTGAGTTTATAAGAAAAGTATTTTTTATTTAATTATTTAAATGAGATAATTATAAACTATACATTAAACATAGTTAAAAGAATATTAATTTTTTTTTTAATTTTCTTTAATTTTATTATATAAATAAATCGTATAGATAATGAAATTTAGGATTTTTGGTAAAGTACATTTATGTTAGAAATATCATTTTCTTGAATGGACCACTTTTAATGTCCTTCTATGAAAAACAATAAAAATAATTTTAGACAAATTTATAAATTGAAATTGATAAAATAAAAAAATAAATTAATAATTTTAAAATTATTCTAGGGTGAATTTTGGGGATGTTTCTAAGAAATTTCATTTTTATGAATAGTGAAAACTGCTTCATTTTAGATAAAATATACCTTTTTGGTTAAATAATTATTAATGTGAATATATATTTTAAATTTTTTAAAGATACATTCAATAAATATTATATCCTTTAATACAATTTAACATATTGTAATCAATTTCTCTTTCAAATTTAATATGAAATCATAACAAAATTTTGAAAATTTTTCTACATGAAAAACACATTATTTCGTCATGTATGTAGGATTAGTATTAATATTAATTTTTCCTCTTTTGTGATATGAATTTATAAAATCTGAAATAGACCATTATATTTAGTACAATATTTAATTTTTAATAAGTCCTAGTTAAGTTTTTTCCAAAATGATTAGTAAATGTGATTAAAATTAATCCTATCGATAAAGGCCACATATAGCTTAATTAGGGACTCAACCTTAAAATTAAGGGTCCAAATGATCTATACACTACCCAACACAAATTTTCAATCCATATTTATACCATAAACCATTAATAAACATTGAATTCATGATTTTTTTGGATTTTTATGGCTTTTTTAAGGAAGAACATGTGTACACAAAACATGTTTCTAAAAATTCAAAGTGACTCCTTTTCTATCCATATAAAAATCCACCACCTCTCCCACTTCCTAAAACACATAAAAAATATTAAGTTCATCCAATCCCTTCCCAATCCACCTACTGACATCCTTATCTTCCTACTAGAACCCTTCCATTGGTAATATGAAAACCTAAGGTAGCCTTCTGGCCTAGACTAAAAGGAGTTACCTGATTAAGAGGTAATGTCTTATCTCCAGAACATTTCTTTTATTTTCCTTCTCTACCCCTCCACTATCTTTACTCCCTAAATGTATAAAAAATCCAATATCATTAGTAGACTATTATTTTTTTATATCCTAATTGTTCTAAGTAAACATACACACACATCAATCTAATGGGTAAAAATATATTGTTTCAGTGTACGATGAACTACTGCCTCACAAAATGACGATTGTTCATTTTTTCCTTTACCACCTATCATGGAATAAATTTTGAAGGAAAATATATTTATATATGTTATATGTGATATTCATTATATCTTTATGATTCCTTATTTATTTTAACAACACATATGTTTTTTCACTTTCCATTTGGTGTTAATACGATAATCTCATTTGAGGAAGTGTGGACTACTGCCCCCTCAAAGCGAGTGATTCATTCACAAAACACAAGGAATATATAAATGGTGGGTTTTGTGAAATTATTTGATATATATGATATAATAATTATAATATAATAATTATATATATATATATATATACATATGTCATTTACATACATTCTTTCAACATGACAGAAAAAATGGAAACAATGTTCATGCGTATGTATGACTTACCGTCTCTATGAACGGTGTCTTCCATTTCATACCACTATATTATATAGATTGTTATAATATATATATATATAATTAATATAAATGATATTTATTTTATGTTTTATATTATTTAATCATGATATATGTAAAGGGAACAACGATATAACAAATTAAGACACCTGCAATGACCAAAGCGAATATTACCCGAAGTGAAAGCATAACATAAGATAATTAAAAAGATGGTAATAATTTTACAATAAAATAATATATGGTATCATATATGAGAATATTATTCTCTAAAATATTTATAATGAACTCATATTTATTATACAAGAATCTTGTACATGTACGAAGAGAGTCAAGACACAAGGTATGAGGATTTGAACTCCCTTTTTATTTCTGTGAGAAGCATGATTATATCAACACCATTTACATTGTGTGGTGTGTATAACGAACATTTATGCAATATATTATTCATATATATAATCATTTTTGAATTTATATATCCATTTTATTACGTTTATTTCATGGGTTTTATGTTTAAAAAGTTACCAAATCGGTAAAATAATTTTATCACAATTATCCTTCCTTGAGAATAATGTTTTGTTATGCGACTAAATTAGTTTTGGGGTATATATAATTCCATATTTTAAATAAAATTACTTTCATAATATTTAAATAATCATTTAATTTTGTTCTCTTACATGGAGAGCATGGTACAAAGTTACCAAGTGATAAGTGTTTCCTGAAATAATCTCATCAGTTTTTTTAGGGTTGATAATTGTTATGCTTCATTGATGTAATATTGTGATCCATATCTCAATAAAATTTATTAATTTTATTCTCATTTTTTTATTCAAGATATATTCATGTATTATTACCATTTTATATTCTATGAAACATATTATAATTAAGAAATATTTTTTAATAAAGCCCGAAATTACTCTCCCTTCGGTCAGAAATCTGTGTCCCTTAAAAACAAGGTTTACTTAAAGTGTTTCCAAGAATATTATAATAATATATTATGATCATTAAAATGAATTTTTATACATTTTTTATTTTACCAATGTTTTTGTTATTTCTCAAACCGACTCAGTACAATGACAGTGGCAGGACCGATCACTGTATAAACTGAAGCACGCCTCCCTATATGCCAGAGGCTACCAACTACAAGAGAGGGTGTAAGGATAGTCAGTGGGGAGAAAATATCTTCTTATCATAGTTCTAAAATAGTATTACAATGTAAATACAAATCAACAGTAGAGGATGTAAATAGAAATAATAAAGCATTAGAATAAAAATTTCATATAAAGGATCAATAGTGTCCAATCACAATTTATACATTAAATTAATGCATGTCATGTCATTGATACATGAAGAAAAAAAGTAAATAGTAAAACATGATTTTCAATACAATACAGTTTAGGACTCCAATGAATAATAATTAAAATCCCAAAGGTGATCTCTGTGAGCTTCATAAACTCCCAATCGGTTCTTTTCTCCTAACTCCCTGGTTCAACAAAACATCAACACACATGGTCCAAGGCACTGCGATCATGAAATTATACTCAGGTACCCCACTGAAATGGCGGTCTAAGTAGGGTGTGAGAAATAAATCTCAATAGGAAGACACCACTGGTGTCATGCCCAATCCCAATAGTGTGGTATATATTAAATAGTGTGAAGGCGTGCATGAATAAAGTAGGAAGTAAAATGTAACTAAACCCCCGAGTAGCCGATTCAGTCCTCAGTTGGGGTCTTAACATGTAACTAGTTAATTAATTAATTAATTACCATTTTATGTTAATAGGTTTAGTGAGGCATAGCCAACACTAACATCACGAGGTGATAGTAGAAATAGTGAATGTCCCAATATATAATAAGGACACCTATAATGGTATTTGATAATGAAATTCCACTATAATATCCAAAGAAATATAGACCTAAAGGGCTGCTAACTTAGAAGTAACGTGATCTAGAAAAAGGATAAGTGTGTAATCAAAGGATCTTATTCTGATGCATTACTCCATGAGTTGCCTACCAAATCCAAGGTGATTGCCCAAGGTAAAACGGGGCTAATCAGTGAATAGGTCAAATTGTATGTAAACGTGGAACCTACATGTCAATGTTGGATCCAAGGAGTGTATCCATGTTATCACAATACTGATTCCATGTCACGACCGGTCCCCTAGGGCCCGTGCTGGGACTACCCCAAGCCTGCCTTCCATAGGTTGGGGGATAGCGACAGGCACCAGAAAGGCGTATCCATAAAACAGGAAGGAATTGCCTTTAAACTATACAAGCACCCAAAGTAGAATGCAAAAAGATATAATCATGAAGTAAAATGCAGTAGTAAAATAGTGCTGAAGGTGAAGGGGACCAGAATACAAGGCCAAGTGGAAAAGTACAAGTACAACAGAAAAGTACAAAGCAGCTGAAAGGTGGAAAGCAGCTCCTAGATCGTCCACCACAGATCCTACATAAAGGGTAGCTACAACTCACGATCAGTAGTCCCCATGTCACGTTATGCCAATGGTCCACCTCTGAGCACCGTCCAGTCCTGGTTCCCTTAAACCTCAGCCCAACTGGTCATTGTCTGCACAATACACAACAAGGCGCGGTCGAAGCCCGTGCAAGGGTGAGTATAACAATACCCATTAGGGACCCCAAGACCCCATAAGTTCTCTAATAATTCCATAAGGAAAACCAAAAATAGTGTTTTCAATTATAAAACACAATAAAAAAGACACATCTCAATTAGAGTCACAACTCAATTAGAGTTTCATCTCAAACCAAGTTTTCAGAAAAGTATAGAAGTACAGATGATTAGTCGTGAACCTAGATCATCTTATTCTGTCAAGAGGCACTGCTTCTAACCATAAAAAGTCACACCCACACAGGATTGATAGGTACTAACCCACATAATGATCCACACAGGATCTGACCTTCCTAGAGTTGATAGGTAACTAACCCCCGCTGACCCATACAGGATCTGACCCCCATAGGAACGGTATGAGAAGACCCACACAGCATAGCTGAGCACTGACCCACACAGGATCGGTGTGCACTGACCCACATAGGATTGCTGAGCACTGACCCACATAGAATCTGACCCTCACAGAATTGGTATGCGCTGAATGACACATGATCACTGAGCGCTGCCTCTGTATGATATGTCTCTAACCTCCGCCTCACCGCCAGCCACTGGATTCCTCACACCAGGTGCGTTCGAGTTCTGTACAAACTTCCCATGATATATCGGTTTTACCTTGAACACTAATAAGCTCCAAAAATTAGTAACACAAAGGACCTCTATGTTGTAAGGGTTCCAACACGACTGATAGTGCGTCAATCGGACGCCCGATCTATAAGTTATATGAGTTTTAGCTTTGGGGGCCCGGTTGGAATTGGATTCGATCCAACCTGGCCATACTACAACTATCTCCAAAACTCAATAGGATTATACCAAAATAACTGTCTCGATCCAAGGATCCCAACGCCATAGATGGTTCGTCAAACAGACATCCGTTTCTCGAGATATAGCCCTTTGAGTTATATGGGGCCCGGTAGGGCCCGGGTCTGGTTCGACCTAGTCAGATTGACCCGACATGACCCGGTCTGGGCTGGGCCATAGTGGGCTTGGCCTAGTCCACAAGGGGTGGCCCAACTCCCAAGGGGGGTGGCCTTAAAAAAGGTGGCCCACAAGGGGCGGTCCGGCCCACATAGGGCATGGCCCGCGAGGGGGCAGCCTGCTTGGGTTGGGGCCTGACCGCAGTGGAGCACAGATCGTTGTGGAGCGCGGACTGCTGTGGGGTCCACCCTATCCAGATCGGGGGGGGGGGGGGTGTGAACCCTCAAGTCTCTTAAACTCCCAAACGTCTCAGAGGTTGTTCGGTTTGCGAAGCGGCGGTGCAGCGTGGGCACTGCCCGATTGTCGCGGAACCCACTGGAGGCGCGGGTTCGGCCTCCGCCGCAGCTGACGAGATGCAGCCCTCTGCTCGCTGGTAGTGCACAATGTCACACTACACTTCCTTTTTGGCAGGCTGGTGCCAGCCATTCCAATGACCTTCGGGGCCTTGAGCCGCAACCTCCTCTTGTGGCGTGCGTCGGTGCACTCCTTCTTCGTAGTCGGTCGGTGTCGTCACGCTGGCGGTATTCCACGGAGAATGCAAGGGTGTAGCATAGTAGTGGAGGTTCTGAGTAGGGTTCGTTTCCCTCTACATTAGATCGTATCATAAGGGAGGATGAAGGGTTCAATAAAATCACTTGAAAAAAACCATAATTAAAACCCCTACCTTGAACCATGGGAAGAGAACTCGCGATTGATGAAGTCTCATTGTTCAGCATTACCGCAACAGGTTCCCAATGATTCTTCTCGTACATCATCCATCAGTTTGTGGTTCAATGTCACCCATCACCTCCCACTGGGATCAGTTCCTTCTTTTAGGGGCTCATCATCATGGCACTCCTTCAACACATCATTTCTTGGAGAAGCTGTCCAGATACCAATTCCCAAGCTACATATATATAGGAGAGGGGGAGGGTAAGTAACGACGTGGGGAATTAGAGGGGACTCATTAATAAGAAACCTTCCAAATTCCCCAACGACTACATTACTTAGGATTCAAGGGTCAAGACATTTATTGGCTTGACACACCGCCGGTCCCCCACTCCGCTTGTCCGTTGGAGGATAATAATAAAATAATAAAATTATTTTATACTATTTTTTTAAAAGTAAAAAAATATTACCTTTTCTCCAGACCTACTTCTGTCAAATTAAAGTCTTCCTTAAGTGAATCTTGGTGCTTCAGATTCAATGGTGCCCTTTGATTTTTAATTCAAGCACCAGTTCAAAAATTAGAAAATGTTTCTCGCACATTTACTGAATATATCATAATAAAAGATCAATAAATTAATAACATTCACCCTCAACCCACGTCGGTCGAGGTTAGGCTCTGCTTGAAGAGAAAACACCCCCAATGAACTCAAATATACTCTCATATTTTCTATCTGATTCACCGTAAAAAATTTATGGATTTTACAATAAAATAATTGAAAATTAATTATTTTAATTAGGTCCAAAAGAAAACTTTGACTGGTGGCCCATGATGGTCATTATTAGAATATTCCTAAAGAGATAATTCCCTCACAAACTTAGTTGTGGTCTCAGATTTTTTTTTGAGTCACCGTTCGTGAGTTATAAGCATATGAAAAATAAAATAACTTTATTTAATTATTTTATTTATGGTTATGCCATTTTTGGGTTTTCTCACATGAAGCTAGTTCCAACTAAAATTAAGTTGTGCCTAGGGTAAACCCACCATACTGAAAGCAACAATACCCTTGGATTTCAGATCCAGGGAACCGTTTAACAGTTATTCAAATTTTTTAGGAAAACTGCTTACACGTGCTAATTAATACTTGACAAAACTTCGACGGATCATTCTGGGCACTCCGGGCCTCAGAATCAAGCACCATCAGATTTATCAGTCTCGAGATAATTTTATATAATTAAAAAAATTACATGGAAAATTTGGGTCTTTACATTATCCCCACCATTGGTCTTTGCATCCCTGAAATCCACAACATAGACAAAGAGAACAAATGGGGGTACTGAGCACGAATCTGATCCTCTCGCTCCCTTGTTCTTTCCTAGAGGTTTCCGTGCTGCCAAAGAACACACATTAGATTTATTGATCGCCCATGATGGACTTGCTCCTGTTGATCCTCAATATCTATTGGAAACTCTGTAAAGGTCTCCCCATCGTCTAAGTCCATCTCACCATGGTCGATGAAGTGAGATGGGTCTTACACGTATCTCCTCGGCTAGGATACGTGGAAGATGTTTTGCACCCTCTCCAACTATGGTGTAAGTGACAAGTGGTATTACACCTCTCATATCCTCTGAAGTAATAGAAAAAGACCGATAAAACTCAGGGATAACTTTCCACCTCGGCTAAATCTTGGTAGTCCCCACCGAGGGGAGACTCACAAGAATATGTGGTCCCCCATCCTGGAACTCTGTAGGTATCATATCCTATCAACATAAGACTTCTGTCTGCTTTGTGAAGTCTTCATCTGATCCTGGATGACCTTCACCTTCTCAATGGTAGCTCGTACCAACTCCATACTCATATGTGCTGACTCTCCTAGGTCTGTCTAGCATAGAGGTGATCTGCATGGTCGACTGTATAGGGCATTGAATGATGAAATTCCAATGGTGGAGTGATAACTGTTGTTGTATGAGAACACAACCAAGGTAAATTGATCCTCCCAACTATGGCCAAAATATTGGATGCGTGCACAAAGCATATCCTCCAGCGTCTCAATGGTTCGCTCCGTCTGACCATCAATCTAATGTAGATGAGTCCCAAATGCCTCCTGTAATCCCTTTCACAATCGGGATGTAAAATGTGTGTCACAGTCAGAGAATATCTTTAGTAGCACCCCATGAAGTCATACAATATTCTGTACATAAAGGTGTCCCAAGCCCTCTGCTGATCCCTGCTATTAGATATATAGGAAGTGGGATAACTTGGTGAGTTGGTCAACTATCACCCAGATAGAATCATGTATGCTAGACATACATGAAAACCCTTTCACAATGTCAATAGATATCCTATCCCACTTCCAATCCGGAACCTCTAGTGACTGTGCTATGCATGATGAAACCTGATGCTCGACCTTAACTTGCTGACAAGTCAGGCATCGAGAAACAAACTCTACCACTACTTTCTTCATCCCTAGTCACCAATGATGACAATGGAGGTCTTGGTACATCTTCGCCACACTAGTATGTGCCGCCAGAGGGGAAATATGGAAATCACTTCACACTTCCTCCTGTAGCTCCACCGGTACCATGATACATCTTCTAAAGAGGATGAAATTCTCCCCACCATTAGAAAATCCTCTAGGTGTTGTCCTGAAGATATCTGAGCACATCGGTCCTTGCAGTCAATATCTCAAGCTGTGCCCCCCCAAATTTTCTGAAGAAGTGATAGAGTGACTATCATAAACTAGAGGTAAGATGCTCCCTCATTATCCAAAAAGGATATCCACAGCGGGACTAGCTACTCTGACACCTCACACAACAGTTGTAGACCAGATCTCCTACTGAGTGCATCTGCTACCACGTTCCATTCCCAGGAGTATAGACTTTCTCAAACTCATAGTCCTGGAGGAAATCTAACCACCTCTGCTATCTCAGGTTCTGGTCCTTATGAGAGAATATATACCTGAGACTCTTATGATCAAAGTAGACTGTAAAATTATCACCCATCATGTAATGTCACCACACCTTCAAGGTGAAGACCACTGCTACTAAATCTTGTTTGTGGGTAGTGCAGTTCTTCTCATGTTTCCTCAGCTATCGTGAGCCATATGTGATCGCTGATTTCTCCTGCATCAGGACACACCCATGTCCAGTCCCTGATGCCTTTTAGTAGACTACATACCCAACACCCTCTTCTGGTATCCTGAAGATTGGGGCACTAGTAAATCTTTCCCTCAACTCTTGTAAACTTTTCTGGCATCTCTCTATCCATAGGAAAGTCTCCCACTTTTTCTTCAAAGCTAATTAAGGGTGCTGATACCCTAGAGAAGTCTCGTTCAAAACTCTGGTAGTACCCAGACAAAGGAGGAGTACCTCTCCTTTCAGGGAGGTAATCCTAGAAACATATTTTGAATAGATATCCAAACACTCTGCCACTGCTATTGGGAACTGAAAACTAAAAAATCTTACTGCCACAAGGGTAAGGATGGCTGACTCAAGAGTTATTGGTTACACACTACTATGCACGAGTTTATCCTATGCTACCTGAGTTTCCTTTTTCATAGAACAAGGAAACCCCCAATCCAATGTTGTAGATAAACCACAAAATTTTTCCCTAATACAGTCAATCTATGTATGAACTGTGGATGTCTAGTCCATACCCAAACTTATGTTGTATGACCTAGACACTACCACAAAGAGGTTCCAACCGAAACTCACACCTAAAATGTCAGATCAGACCGTTGAAATAAGTGTTATTTTTGAGTCTCTTCCCAATGGTATCTCCATACGTAAGGGTCAAGTCAATGGTTTAAATAGAAACTCTAGGTCTTGAACAAGATTTGTGGAAAGAAGGAATGATTAATTCTTATTTTTACTAATATGATATCTAGTAGTAAACATAGACCGTACCTTTAACCATTCCTAGAGCCCTTGGGTCACACTCCTTGACCGCATGCAGCTACTACCTTCTCCTTCCCTCTAGCTCCCTGAGCCTAGGGGGGACCATATTGGGGTGGTGGTTGTATCATGTCGAATTTTATACCACCTCATGCTGCTCTCCTAGCTCCAGTTCCAAGTCTTCTTCTCTGAAGATTCATCTGTCCTTAACACTTCCTCTTCCTGAAACATTTTACATGCCTTTGTTTTTGAGACTAGTGCTAGTTTCCTACTTCCCCATTAATAACATTCACTTGTTGTATCCACTCATCCAAAAAAAATTCAACCAAAAAGGTTCTCTCTATCACCCTAACATAAGTAGGAATGCTTAGAGGAGTAGTGTTTTCTCAGATTTCCCTAAACACGCCTCACTTGGAGGTCTGATCCCTAAAGAACTGACCATACTATATTCATCGAGTACCTGAGATGGTCGGTACACCTCAATGAATACTCATTTACCGACAGGTCATCCTACCGAAGCTGTTGAAGCTCGTGGGAACACTAACCCCTTAGCTTTTTATGTCAAGAGACCCCCTTCTCTGATAAAGGTTCTCAAGATGGTCCAAAAAAAATCACCTCTTCCCAAGATCAGGGTAATCAAAACCCTGTCATCGTCCTAGTCAGACAAGTAAAAGGCTCTCTACCAGGACCAATATTTGATCGAATGGTGACCTGGATAGATGGAAACTCGACCACCTCCTCAAGACAGTCCTTAGTCGCATGTGATTCAGCCTTACATAGGAACCTGAGGGATATATAATGTTGTAACATGTGAAAGGAACTAAGACTATATCAGTCCACTACTGGTACCACTAGTTGTAACTATTGGGAAATGAGCAGTGATATAGCTGGCACACTACTCGAAGGTACCATCTCAGGAAACTGTCCATGTATCGATGCCTCATCACCATGAGGAACATCCTCATGGTCACACAATGATAAAGATGAGTAGCTAGGATCACCATCTAATATGCTAGAATCCCAACTAGGTGGAAATCTATAGCCACAACCTCCAACAAGTCCTCAGCTACTTGAGGATCTATCTCACCTCAAAACCTCAAATGCCTCTATTTCTGGAACTCGTGTAATACACTATGTCGGCGTGCATCGTCTGCTAGTGCGGTTGCTGGTAACTGCTACCCAATTGTTTGTGGGGTTTTCGGTACACCACCTGAAGGTGAAAACACAGTAAGAGGGCCCAACACCAAAGCCTTGTCACTCGGTGGGCCGTAATCGTGTACTCTCTCTATAATCCTAGCTGGCTGTCTACACAACAGCATCCTAATAAAGAATAGGTGTCCCGTGGTCATTAAGTTATACCAGGTGAGATAACTCAATGAAATAAAAAGGAAAAACATTCCCAAAACACACTCAATATGTTTTTTGTGCATTGAGTCAGAATTCAAAATTCAGGGTCCTAGTGTATGGATACATTGGTTACTGCACCAACACTGGATTCCCCAAACTGAAAAACACACTCAAAACACTCAACACTATTTACAAAAAGAAAAGATCAGAGTCCTAGTTTTTTTAGTAGAACTTACCCCTCTGATATCAATTTTTCATGACCCGCCCCCCGGGGCTCGTGCCATGACTACCCCCAAACCGGCATACTATAGGCCAGGGGATGGTGACTAGCACCGGAATGGAGTATCCCGAAAATGGGAAGGAATTTCCATTAAACTATAAAAGCACAGAGTGTTGAATGCAAAAAGATGTAACCACGATGTAAACTACTGTAGTAAAATAGTGCTGAATGTGAAGGGGGATAAAATACAAGCCCAAATAGAAAAGTACAAGTACAACTGGAAAGTGAAAAATAGCTGAAAGGTGGAAAGTAGATCCTTGATCATCCACCATGGATCCTCCCTAAAGGGTAGGTGCAACTCATGATCAGTAGTCCCAGCATCATGTCATGCCAATAGTCCACCTCCAAGAACCATCTAGTTCTATCTCTCTCAAACCATAGCCAAACCGCTTGTCGTATGCACAAGACACAACAAGGTGCAGTTGAAGCCCATGTAGGGGTGAGTATAACAATACCTAGTAGGGACCCAAGAACCCTGAATGTCTCTTAGAAATACACATGGAAGACCAAAAATCATGATCCTAATCATAAATCACAAAGAAAAAGACACAACTCAATTAGGGTCTCAGCTCAATTACCGTCTCAACTCAAACTATGTTTTCAGTGAAATATAGAAGTAAAAATGATTTGTCACAAAGCTAGATCATTTTATTCTTTTAAGAGGCACTGATTATGACCATATAGAGTCTTAACCACATAGGATAGATAGGCACTAACCCTCATAATGATCTATATATGATCTGACCAGCCTAGAGTTGATAGGTAACTAACCACCGCTAACCCACAGAGGATCTGACCCACACAAGATCGGTATGCTCTAACCCACGTAGGATCTCTGACCGCTGAACCACACAAAATATGGACCACACAATATTGGAATGCGTTGACACACACCAGATCGTTTAGTACTGTCCTCCGTATGATCTATCTCCAACCTCTGCCTCACTGCCAGCCACTGGATTCCTCGATCCCGTTGCGTTTGAGTTTTGTAGAAACATACCATGAGATATCAGTCATAAATATACCTCCACTAAGCTCCAAAAAGGAGTAACCCAAAGGACCACCTTGTTTTAAGGGTTCCAATGCGATAGACAGTGCATAAATTGGATGCCCGATCTATAAGTTATAAGTGTTTTAGCTCCGGGGGCTGGGTTAGATTTGGGTTCGATCCAACCCGAACATACTCAAACTATCTCCAAAACTCAAGAGGATTATACCAAAGGAACCATATCGATCCAGGGATCCCAACACCGTGGACAGTTCATCAAATGGAGGTTTGGTTCTTAAGATATGTCCTTTTAAGTGATTCTTAGCCCGGTAGGGCCCGAGTCCGGTTCGACCCAGTCAGACTAAACCGGCCCAACCCAGTCTGGGCTGGGCCACGACAGGCTTGGCCCAGCCTGCAAGGGGGCATCCCGACCTATAGGGGGATGAAAAAGGGTGGCCTGCCAGGGCAACGGCCCGACTGTGGGGGAGCGAGGACCATTGTGGTGTCTTCCTTATCTAGTGCAGGGGATGTGACCCCTAGGTCTCCCAAACTCCCGAACGGCCCAGATGTTGTTCAGTTTGAGATGTGGCGGAGGCGCGTGGGCATCGTCCAGTTTCCGCGTAACCTTTCAGAGGTGCAGTTTCGGCCTTTGTCGCAGCTGACGAGCCTCGACCCTCTACTCACTGTCAGTGCGCGACGGTGCGCTGCACTTCCTTTGCATTCGGTCAATACCAGCTATTCCGATGACTACCACAACCTTGTGCTGTGGCCTCCTCTTGTGGCATGCATTGACACACACCTTCTTTGTTTCTGGTCAGTTTCATCATGTTGGATGCATTCTGTGGAGAATGAAAGGGTAGAACAAAGTAGCGGAGGGTCCCGGCAGGGTTCGTTAGGCCCACGCCTTCTGTGATAGCTCATAACATAAGGGAAAATGAAGGGTTCAATAAAATCACTTGAAATAAACAAGAATTAAAACCCCTACCTAGAACCTTTGGAGAGCGCTCGTGATTGAGGAAGTATCGTTGTTCATCGGTCCCACAACAAGTTCCCAACGACGCTGCTCATACGCCATCCTTCAGTTCATGGTTCGGTGTCACATGTCACCTCCTTCTGGGATCGGATCCATCCTCTAAGGGCTCAGCATCACGAAACTCCTTTATCACTTTGTTTCTTGGTGAAGCTGTGTAGATACCCCTTCCCAAGATCCATATATATAGGAGAGGGGGAGGGTAAGTAACAATACGGGGAATTAATGGGGGCTCATTAATTAGGGACCTTCCTAATTCCCAAACAACGTCATTACTTAGGATTGAAGTATAAATAAATTTATTAGATTGACACACCGATGGTACTGCACTATTCTTTTCTGTTGGAGAGTAAAAATAAAATAATAAAATAATTTTATTCTATTTATTTTAAAAGTAACAGAACATAACTTTTTCCCTAGACCTTCAGCGGTCAATGTAAAGTCTTACTTAAGTGAATATCGGCACTTCAGATACAACAGTGCCCTTGGATTTTTAATTTGAGAACTATTTCAAAATTTAGAAAAAGCCACTCGAGCGTTCACTAAATGTATCTTAAAAAAATTTCAATAAATTAATAATGTTTACCCTCGACTCACAGTAGTCGAAGTTAGGCTCTGTTTTAGGAGAAAACACTCCAATGAACTCAGTGATACTCTCATATTTTCAATCCCAGACACCGTTTAGATGTTATGGATTTTACAATAAAATAATAGTCACTTAATTATTTTAATTATGTCCAAAAACTAACATTCAATAGTGGTATGTGCCGGCCAATGTTAGAATCTTCCATGACAGATAATGGCCTCACGAGCTTAGTGGTGGTCTCCGATTTTTAATATGAGTTTCCGTTTGTGAGTTATATGAATATGAAAAATAAAATAACTTTATTTAATTATTTTATTTAGGTTTATGCCATTTTCGGGTTTTCCCACAAGAGGCATGCATCGAGTAAACTTAAGTCACACCTAGGGTAAACCTGCCATCCTGAATGCAATGGTGCCCCTGGATTTGTGATCTAGGAAACCATTTATGTGTTATTATACTTTTTTAGGAAAATTTATTACACATGATAATTAAAGTTTAACAAAATGTTAATGGATTATTCAGGGAACTCTGAGTCTCAGAATCACATGCCATCAGATTTAGCATTCTCGAAATAATTCCATATAATTAATAAAAATTACATGTAAAATCCGGGTCTTTACAGTCCAAGAAACTTATCCAAGGTAAAATGGTTTAAACAAATAAATATAACCAATGGGGTGTAAACATGGAACCTACCTATTATTGATGGATGCAATGATCACAGTCCAAGCCATCTTATAGTACAACCTAAAAGGGGGCCTTACGGTATTATACCAGAAATCCAAATATGAGACAAGAATTGGGATCTAGGTGGGTCTTAACCTAATAAAACCATCCGTGAATTCAAAATGTGGTACTCGATTCTCAAGGTATACTTTGATCATAATCCAAGATAATCTCGAGTCTAACCATTACTATTTGATATTGAATTCATATATATTATCTTTTGGTTCCATCCTTGACATCCATTAGTTTGGAATGGTCATGTAGAATTTCAACCATTTAGTAAAATCAATTAATTAATTTTTAAAATTCAAGGTCCACACTGCTACCTTCCCTTAACATGGTAAGGGTTACCAGAGACATAGAACCAATTACTCTCTAATGAACCCAGATCCGTCCATGGAATCCATACATGGGAATACTTGTATCTCCCAAGGTATGATTATAAAAACCCATTGAGTATATCCATGTAATTACTACCTAGGAACCCACCTATCACCTAAGGTGTTATTAGCATTCAAAATATTTGAAAAAAATTTAGTAAATTCATTTGAGGGTCAATCGTTATTCGTTAACCATTTATTTATCTGAACACATTCTATTTACCAAAAAATGTCAATAGAATTTATTTGGCTTGATTTATCCATAGAAAATGGTAATTACCCACATGGGAAATTCGAATCTAAAAAATCAAACAAAACACTTAGATGATGACTTGGTCCACTAATCACATAAAATTGGTAAATCAGTGTTTCTAATGCCTTTAGGTCCATGTCATAATCATTCCATATCACAAAATAATTTCATGGAATAAATATTATAATCAAGATAAGTGAAGCAATAAAAGTCTATCCACAACTTTTTATCATGAAGGTGGTGCACCTCAATTGAGGGGTTTTATTACAAAAACATGATATTGCTTAACACCCAAAATATTTATTACATTTAGCATCTAAAATGAAACATTATTGATTAAAAATTAATAGGAATTCAATATAAATAATTCACTACATGGATTTAATTTCTAATAAATGTGAGGTAAAAATTGATTAATGCATTTATAAAACCAAGGACATGGATAGGGACCCTACCTCAGGGTGGAAACAAGTGATCCACTTCTTCTCTTGGGGCTTTATAACTAAAATTATATGCTCCCCCACTAAGTATATGCACTTACACACATGTTAAATAAAACCTATCCCTTATGGACACACCCTCATATCCATGGGAAGGCGCAAGAGGATTCTTACACATATTATTATATGCATATACTAGTCGCTTCTCACCTACACATACATTTTTAAATATATAGATGGGAACACCTATACCTATATGTGTGTAATCACTACCATTGATATTTACACATGTAACGGGGGAACCCACATACCTATATTTACTTTCCTATGCATATACAAGAGAGTCTCCCTTTACTTGGAGACTTGAAACCAACAAGAAGGGACCAACCCACTACACATTTAACACTGTAAACCTTAAAATAAATAACGAGCAAAATTTAAATTATGTAGGATGTATAAACAATGGAAAACCCTCACCTAATGTGCTGGTGATGAACCAACTCTAAGAAAAAACACCTTTAGAGGCTCAATGCCTTATCGATTAATTAATTGGGAGTCAAAGACACATAAAGGTCTCAATACAAGAGGATCGAAACAAGTAGAAACCATGAAAACTCACCTCAAAATAGAACTGATGTCCTAAAATCGCCTGAACCTCCTCTCCTTCAGTGATGGTTGTTGGAACGTGAATGAACATGACCCAAGAGGCCTTCTAAACCAACCTAGAACAGGGTAAAACTTAAAATCGGATCACCCCCAAATTTCTAGGGTTTGACGTAATATTATGGGTTGACGAAGATGCCAAAATCCAGCCATAAATAGGGAGTAAAAGGAATATAGGATCTTAAAATGAAATATAGAAGGATATTTGTGAAGAAAGATGTCTTGGATGTGAAGATCATAGGAGGTCCATGGAGGGGGGTAGTGCGCTGAAGGGGAGAGCCCCTTGTTCTGGGTGCGTCACGTATGAGGGAATGGGAGAGGGAGAGTAGTATAAGGTTTTAATTTTAATTTCATTTTATTTTTCAATAATTTAATTCTTTAAAAGGAAATGTCATCATGGTTTGACCTGCATGTTTTTTCATACCATGAAAAAAACATGCGAAGTATACTACCTCTAAGACACACCCTACATGGGCTAGGAATGCAGTTTAGGAAACCGTTCACAACCTGTGCTTAAGGCCACATCCTCTTTTAAATTAGGGTCACACGATTACCTACAATGGGATGCATGGTTTAGCAGGCTATGCAAAAACTGTGCACCCTATGCTATCTTTTAAAACGTGATTTTTTGGGTTCAACACTCCCAAAACATCTCGAGCCATCGGAAAAACAAAACAGGGATTCACCCAAGCCCAAAAACATCACATAAGAGTGATCCAACTCTCAGAATATCATTTCGAGGTCCAGTTTTAAAAACAACTCATCCATATGATGAGAAAGTTCAAAAAACATCACATTTTATTTGGTGTAAAAACACAGGATTCTTCATTTTACCCACCATAAAAACATATCATCTCCGAGAAGCCTTCAGGAAAAAACCTAAACTTCATTCGGCCTATAAGTTTCATGAAGTTTTGTTCAAATAGCAGCATTTCATTACCAATTCCCAATGCACCTTAATAATTTTCTATGCATTCTAGGCTTTGGCCTTTATAACTTGAGCCAACGCTCAATGTTCAACATAAATACAGAAACAAAAAATTCTTGATCTTGTTTTGATATAGACAATATCACATCATCATCTCGATAGACAGTCAACTAATGGTTCTCCCCACCATTTGTCTTAACATAAATAAGGGGTCAATCCCAAGCCACGGTACCACCACCATCAAAATTTCCTTACAAGGCATAAAAATAAGTGTTCTTACAATGCTCCTGGCTTTATTTCATTAAGAAGTAATGTTTAAATCCTGATAGACCCAATAGAAACTGCTCACACAATCTTCTTCAGAAGATACTCCTGACCTTGAAACAACAGTTTCCTTCACCATGAATCGTGATTTAAAATAAATCCTTATAACCATAATCATTGAACTAAATGATGAGAGAATGAGTCGAGCTATTTGGACAACATATATCAAAGAATTCCAGTGTACACAACCGACACAAAGTAGAAGGAACCAATGGAGTCCGTGATTCTGACCAAGGTATTATTATGTTGGAACCCATGAATCACTCAAGATGTACCAAGACTTGATATGAACCACATTTCAGTGTGTAACACAAAAAAATATCATCCAACAAGCTCAATAACTTTTAAAGATTTAGTGCAACGTAAGACCAACACACTCTTAATACAAAGAGGATGACATCAAGATTGTTGACATGATCTACTCTTAAGAAGAGAACACTAAGAGGATTTAAGATGGGGTTTATAGTCAAACACACCTAGAAATTGGAAGTTAAAATAGTCAAACAAGATCAAAGTCCTAATGCAAAGAAATCACAGAAATGAAATAAGATTTGAAAGGCTCAATGGTATTCATGAAATAACCAAACATTAACCAATGAACCCCTTAGGTTGTGCTCCTTCTACATGTAAGGACACATTTACCAGGTTTAAAATGACACTACCCACATTAGGAGTGTCGTAGACACAAAAGGAAGGAAAAATAACTTCTCATAAGCATGCTAGGTTATAACAATGAGACTGACATGTCAAAACACCCAAGTCTTTCAAAAACCCTCTTAAGTATTGGTATGGAACTGGTTATTTAACTCACAAGTCACTATACTTGGAGATGACCTAAGAACATACGCAATAGTACATGAAGATTTATTTCAGAGTCGTATTTCCTCATATGACTATTTTCCTAGACAACTCCATACCAAGTCGTCCATCACTAAGAAGAAGAGAGATTCAAATGACATATGAAGCGGCCGACCATGCTTGAGGCAGTTATAACCAGATGAAATGAGCATTAGTTGATTTTAAAACTCATATCAAGGTCAAAGAAGACATGACAATGCATCTGAAAAAGTGTGTCACAATAAAATGTGAAGTTATAATTTGGACAACAACACCCAAACGACACCAAAATTGAGAAAAGTTAGAGCACTAGAAAGAAATTTATGTTCTGATAGTGCTACCTATAAAAGGGTTATCTCATTATGAAGGAACATTTTCACCCCTAATAACTGGTCATGTCAAACAAAATTTACTAGCCTCAAAAGTATGTCATAAATCCATTTTTTAGGAAAATAATTATTATGAAGAGTACTCATGCTTCCATTCCAATGAAACTCAAAGAGAAGTATGAAATACCCTTACACGAGGGTTTGAAATAATGGACACCACTACAGGTTCCATTTCCAAGCCTCTTATATTAAATCACGTTTTATATTTAAGCATCAAATATTTAATCAAAATATCAAGTACCCATTTAAAAAAAACTCAAGGTACATGATTTTTTTTAACAAACACCCCAGGAGATAACTAGGAATGTTTTATTTTACCCCCTTTTTAACCATTAAACAATTATTAGCATACATCATATGTTACAAATTTCATAGGGCCTCATGAAATCACATTTTATATCAGTTGTCATTTCCTAATTCATGAAGATCACATACAATCCATTTATTGAAAATTGGCTCCCATTAATTGATACAGAGGTAAATTTAGAATTTAACACGATCAAACATAATGGTCCAAATTATTTGGGTGTCCATATACTAACCTGTGAAGCACCCAAAAACATTATATTTTGGCATGTGGATCCCTTTAGTCAAAAAAATTCATTTTACAATTTAATTTAGAAACATTTTACAATTTTTCAATTACAAGGGTAACATTTTCCTGGACATAAGAAGACCATAAAACTTATAACTAAAAAATGGATACCTTTGTTACCACAACCAATAAAAATATCCCATGAAACCATTTAAATATATCAATGTATGATTTCATGTCACTACATGCAGCGAACATAGAGTAACAAGACTAAATCACAGAAGTATGCTATAATGAGCAGTAAGAACAGAAGGCATGCTAATGTATTACCTAAATAGGTATAAATCTAAGCATGATATATCTATATGGAAAAGAATTATACATATGAGGAAAACTACTAATGCAACCACATGGATGGGCATATATGCATGGAATGTAAATTTATAATTTCATAATGTGGTGAATGTATGTTTTATCCTTTCCATAATAGGCCAATGGTAATATTCATAATTATATAAATCGTAAGCAGAAAAATGTGCACCAATCACTCTATAAGAAATAATATAAATTTTAACAGTGAAAAACATAAACAGAAATCCCACCCCTGGACAGATGGTAATTCCCCCATACGTGGGGTGATCGGTCCCAAGAACGACTATTGACCATGCTCTGACAAATTCCTAGTATCCTATCAACCAACCCAAAATTGAAATAAAAAGATAATAACCAAATCTAATACTACTTTGTAATGTCCCAACCCAGAAAACCACAAAGACGGTTGCTGGACCGATCATCACATGACCGCAAGCATGCCTCCCTATACACCAGAAGCTACTGACTAACAACAAGGGTGTAAGGATAGTCTTTGGAGAGATTATACCTTCTAATCAGAGTTGCACAATAGTATAATAGAGAAAATAACAATCAGTAATGGATGCATTAAATAGAAATAAAAAATATGCAGAATACATCTTTCATATAAATGAAAAAAAGTGGCCCATGCCAGTTTATACATTATATGAATGCACTAAAAGGTATTGATAACTGAAGGAAAGTGGGAAACATTAAAACAAGATTTTAAATAAAATTCAATGTAGGAATCAATTAATGAAGAAATTAAAGCCCAAAGGGTGTCTCTATGAGCATCCTGAGCTCCCACTCTTTCCTTTTCTCCTAACTCCATTGTACAAGTAAACAGCAATAAGTAAGGTACATGGACCTACAAAAAAAGAAAGTCTACCCGGGTACCCCCGTGTAATGGCAACCCAAGTTGGGTTTGAGATATAATTCTCCATAGGGAGACACAACTAGTGTGTAATCCAATCCTTAAAGTGTGGTATATATTAATCAATGTGCATGAATGCATGAATAATTTAAGCATTATAATGTAACTAAACACCCGAGTTCCTGTTTCATCCCTCAACTAGTTTATGAACATGTGACCAGTTCATTAATTAAGTAATTACCATTTTATTTTAATTTGTCTAGTAAGGTATAGATAACACTGAAATCATGAAGGGATAATAAAAATACTGAAGGTCCCAAGATGTAACATGGAATCCTATAATGGTATTTGATAATGAAGTTCAATGGTTATAACCAAGGAATCATAGAACTACAGAGCTGCTAACTCAGTAGTAACTAGGTATAACAAAAGGGTAAGAATGTAAACCATGGAGAATATTCCGAGGCATTCCACAATGAGTTGCCTACTGAATCCAAGGTGATCATCCACTGTGAAATGGGGCTATGTAGTCACTTTATCCTATGGGATATAACCATGGAACCTACTTGTTAGTGATGGATCCAAGGAGTTTATCCATGGAATCCCAATACCAAGTCCAAGTGTAATAACCTACATCTTCATTTTAGGTATGGATCTTGTCTTCATGTTGTTTTGAGGAAAAAGGAAGAAATGAGAAATTTCTTTGTACACGACATGTACTTATGAGTACATGTCGTGTACCTATCTTGACATGTACAACTATGTGATGGCCGTGAAATGACCGAGTACATGGTAATGTGGTGACATGGCCAAATTCTTTAGTCGGGGGCCAGTGAAGGATGCTACATGGCATTTACATTTAATTAACATGCCCTGTAGTTTTCTTTTTTAATTCATATATCAGATATGGGTCCCATATAATGTCCAAAAACGAATTCTTCTTCTATTGTTTCTTATAGGATCACTCGGGAATGATGAATGAAGATTGAATACCCGATTCTCTATTAGAGCACTGATTGAGACACCTTTGGGTGCGTCAGAATCCCACCAGTGAGTTCTCAAATCCTCTAGATACTTTATTCATGATTCATCTTCTCTCATGGGTTATTCAAGGTTGGGTGCTTTTCAACTTTTTGTAGATATATGCCGATCTAGGCTAATTCAAGGGATAATGTTCAATAATATCCATCGTGATACATCAAGTTAAGTGATTTGCGCCTTTTGTTGTTTTTATTTGGATTATATATTAAAAGTGACTCATAACCATTTTTGGGGCATTGGTTGATTTGGAATTTAACCATATTCATTACTTGCGATGGTTTTATTGATTTATTCAGGGTTATTCTTTATGCATATGGTTGGATACCTTATTTATGGGACACCCAATGGGTGTGTTTTACTTGATTTATTATTTATGGATGATTGGTCTAGGATTCCTATTAGGCTTTCCTCATTTACCATACCTTGGTTGATTAGGATAGAGTTTTAATTATAATATGATATGTATGTGTAATTACTATGATTGATTATCCATGTAGTAGTTTTAGATTACATGAGTTATTTTGATATTATATGCACATAATTTTTTATAAAGGACTATGAGAGCCTTGGTGTAGATGTTTGACCTAGGGGAATTGACCGTGAGAGTTTCCCATGAGGTTTTTTATAATTACCTTATTTTAAGTTGACCAGGGGTATTGACCATAAGGGATACCCAGGAGGTTATTTATAATTTATTGAGGACATGTTGACCTAGGGGTATTGATTGTGAGAGCTACCCAGGTGGTCATTTGTAAATGATTAGTTCTATGTTATTCCAAAGTGGATAGACCATGAGAGATTCCCATAGAGTCATTATTTTAATTGATTTATGTTGTGTACAACCAATTGGGATAGACCATAAGATCTTCCAAAAGGGTTGTAATATAGTGATTTGGTGTTATGTTAGACCATAGGGGTTTGACTGTGATAACTTTCCCAAGGTGTCATTTATGAATAATTGTATAATTGTGACAAGTCTTCCAAGACAAAGAACAAACTTGGACTCAATCTTACTTGATTGTTTAGATGGTATTATGAGACATCTATTCTAGTTACTTCACACGGGGGATATAGAGAATAGTCTAGATCTCAGGGTCACACGATTCAATGGATTTAATAGTGGCTAAATGTAAATAAAAGTAATTTTAAACTATAGGATTGGTTTGTTTTGAGTACTTACTATTTTATTGATTCATTTCTGCATATTTCCTGCTGTATATATTCACTGATAGTTAGGTACAAATATTTTGGTGGTTTCTACTAGGATTCATCTCACACCATACTTGTGTCATGTTTTTGGACCCAAAAAGGTTATATGATATTTGGTATAGATAATGGAAATCACCCTTCTTCATCAGGTAATTGATTTTTGTTGGATATGGGAAGCATGGGACCAAGCTGAGGCTTGTGTTGCTATTTTATTTTTTACATACTATTTTATAATTTAGTTTTTTTATTATATTTATAGAATTGTTACTTGATTGGATGATTTCCTGGACACATGTGACATGAATCATTTATATATATATATATATATATATATATTCTCCTATTTATTTATTAATATTAGTTTTCCATTGTTTACATCTATTTTATAGTCTTAATGCTTCCTCTATTTTTTACTATATGGTTTCTTCTATGTACACTCTACCAATAAGGGAATAGATTCTTCACTATAACAACCTAGTACCTAACTACTAGTCATAAACCTCTGGAATTTGGGGACCTATGCTTGAGGCCATGTGAACAACCATGTATGGGGCACTGCATGGAGGTACTCGGATCTAAGATATTACAATGTGGTATCAGAGGAATTTTCTATTTTCAACTTTTCCTTAAAATTTGGAGGCAATAGACTAGGATAGGATGGAATAGGTATTTGGTAATAGGATATGCTTGGGAATAGTTGACACATGTATAGGGAAAATCCAAGGTACCTTGAATATTGTAATTTTCCAGTTTTTAAATTACTACAGTTGATTTGATTTCACCATTGGTTGACTCACTTGTTTTGTGCTATTATCATTAAAATTATTGAGGTTATATTCTATTAAAACCCATTGAGATGAGGGTATTCCATCTCATTAATCATATAGGAATTTGATATATATCACATTCCATGCATTCATTCCATGCCATGTAGGGTGCATTACTAATTTCATGTAATTGTGATAGATATTGTGCAACATATGCATGATGTTGTGATAGATGTCTTGATAGAAATACATGCTTTATTTTATAGGTTATTGTTATTGTAATGTTTCATTTTTATCGACACCAAGCATTGGTGCTTGAGGTGTTATGGGCCCTCTTTGGTCAGAATTTTGTGGATCGTGTTTGAACATTAATTGAATTCTGTTAATATGTCTTGAATAAGGATGCCAAAATTTGATTTACGGGGAGTATGGGCTCTCACGGATCCAAACATTGAATGCCTTGGGATAAATTTAAAGATTTTGTGGGGTTTTTGGAGAAGTTTTAGAGGCTTACTATGCAGAAACTCAGATAACATTGCGTGTGATGTTCTGAACACACCCCATGCATTCTTCTGCTATGGATGAACCGACTTTTCATAAGTAAACACCATATACCATTTGTACATGTTGTGTAGTTATTAACTATGTGACTAACTGTGTGAGAAAAGACATAGGGTTGATAAACAGTTATTATAACACACCATGAACTAGGAGTACATGCCGTTATGTAAAAGGCCATGTATCTAGACTTGTGACTAATGACACATGTGGGTGATACTTGGGTTTTACACACAATGTCTAGATTATACATGTTGTGTTCTAATAAAATGTGTATCCGGCCATGTGACTAATGATAGGGGTGGATTAAACTTGTGTGGTTCATGCTGTGTCAAGAGTGTACATGTCGTGTAGCGTTACACCAAGAGAGAACTATGTAGTTCTAGTCGTGTGTAATAATTTGGATATGAGGGAATATTCAAGTACACACCAAGTCCCAGGAGTAACATTTCGTGTGTATGGGCGTTACATGATCACATTGGAAGAGATTCATGCCCATGTTAGGAATTAAGGTAATATTCCATGTAGTGGTTCTATATGTTGTTTAACCCTATTTTGTTAAACATGAATGTTTTCCTTCTCATGTTACATTATTGCACTTCTAATTTTCAATTTCTCTAATCATTTATTTATGTTATCACTTGAACATGAAAATTAATGACACCAAGACATCCTCTGATTGTATCCCTAGTATAGTATGGTGATCAAACACTATAAATGGTAGGTCAAGGACTAATAGAAGATCCTCCCATAATTCTCATCTTGGAACAAGCTATTATACAAAATATAGGTGCTGGTGCATAGTTCTGTGAAGCTTCATAAATATGATGATGACTTTTTAGGAGCACAAAATCCTACCCCAACAATGGGAGAGTTGACATGGGTGTTTTGGTAGGAGAAACCTCCCACTTTTTTAGGGGATGGAGGACCATAGGCTGCAGATTCATGGTTGGAGGCCATGATTTTTAACATTGAGTATCTGGAGATGCCTCTAGAGAGGATGGTGGATCTCATGACATACATGCTATGTGATTCCTCCTTGAGATTATGGGATGTTATATCATAGGTGGGAATCCCTTGGGATATGGCTTTGGAAGAGATTTAGAGGACCTTCTATGATTACATCTACCCCGATACTTTGAGGAAATACGGAGCCTAGTAGTTAATGCATTTAATTCAGGTAACTCTTTCATTGATGGATTATTCTCCTCACATTACAGAAATTATGCACTTCACACATGTATTTGGAGTTGATAGGTTATCACTTGGTATTAGATTGGAGGATTTTATTAGGTACGACATACGATCATAGTTTAATGTTTTCAGGTTGATTTCAGTGAATGCTATAGTAAACCAGACACTGATTACTGAGTGCAATTTGAGGGATTTCGGATATGTGAGCCAGGGCAGTTCAGCATCCTGAGTTGGTACGCTTATGAATGATAGAAGGAAGCACTACATGGATCTTACATGTGGTGGTTCTTCAAGTAGTTGGGATGTATCTTTAGGTATCCAGGTGGTGCGATAATTGTGCGGATGGAGTGGGTAGACGAGACCACACTACCTGAGAGACCTAGTTGAGTGCCCATCCTGTGGCAAGATGGGTCATCTTTAGCAATTTTTGGGATTTCCTCACCAGCAGATACTGAGAGGGGATCTATTATGACTCCATGTTTAGGAGTAGGATCACCTATTTCTCATCAGTCAAGGAACTAGAATTCATTAGGCCATTGAGGTTAAGGAGGTAGTAATGACCGTGGAATCCAGAAAATAGGTTTTTAGCGACAGAAGGGTTGATCAACTCAGGGTAGCCATGTAGGGTCACAGGTCCACGGTACAGGTCATACATTTGCGATGAAAAAGACATAGAAGAAAAGGGATCCTATACCCTCTATGATTCTAGGTACAATTCTAGTTTCCTCGGTTTTAGCTTATGTACATTTCGATAATGGAGATTCCCATAGTTTTATATATTTTTCTATTATAGAGAGACTTGGGATCTGTATCTTAACTTATGATGATGTTTTGATGCTAGATAATCCATTGGGGATTATGATGGATACTGTAAGTCAGTGAAAGGAGTGCCATCTTGAGGTTGGTGGGTGGAACGTCCTATGGGACCTCTTTGTCTTAGAGATGACATGATTCAACGTCACTCTCAAAATGGACTGGTTTGTCACCTTTCATAAAATTGTTGACTTCTATCACCAAAGGGTAAGTTTCACATCCCAAGAGGGCAGGTCTTTTCTACAAAACGGTGAATGAGATGTCTACGCAAGAAGAACTAGAACCGAGCATCCTGGGTTGGGAGGAATCAAAGAACAGATTGGTATTTTATAACTAGATAACTAGAGGACATCACATATGGACATTCATCCAGTGGTGGATCGTTTTAGAGATGTCTTTCTAGACGACTTTTCACGTTTACCTCCATAGATAGAGGTTGATATCTCTTTTAAGCTTGTTCTTGGAGTAGCACCAGTGTCTATTCCTCCTTAGATTATGGATACTCTAGAAATATAGGAGGTCAAGAAGAAGAAAGAAAATTTTCAGGAAAAGGGTTTCATCCAACCCAATACTTCTCCTTGGGATTCTCTTATCCTTTTTGTGATGGAGGGAAATACCCTCAGACTTTGTGTGGATTATTGTAAGCTGAACTAGTTGACGGTCAGAAACCAATATCCATTTTCAAGGATTGATGATCTTTTTGATCAGCTTCGAGGATGCTGAGTGTTCTTGATGATTGAAATCAGATCCAGTTATCATAAATCGCACATTAGAGCATCAAATATGCCTCTTATTGAATTTCAGAACAAGTATGGTCTATAAGATATTTTTTTTGTTTTTTCATTCGGTCTCAAGAACGTGCTAGTAGTATTTATGGATCTAATGAGATGAGTGTTCCATCCTAACTTGGATTCATTTGTGATATTTTTCTTGGATGATATCTTATGGTACTATCACACTCGACACAACTTTTCCACCCACATTTAGATTGTATTGAGTACCCTGGGAGAGAATCAGTTATATGATAAGAACTCAAAGTTCCACTTTTGGATAGACCATATTCACTTCTTTGGTCATGTAATGTCTGATAAAAGAGTATCAGTCATCCCAGATATGGTAAGAGCGGTAGCTTCATATGAACAAACAAAGAACATGTTTGAGGTATGGTGTTTTATGGGGCTGGAAGGTTACCATAGATGCTTTATTCAATACATTCCATGCTTAGAAGAACCAATGATGGGACTAACTATTAAGGGTATGAATTACTTGTAGACAGATTCCTATGATTCAACCTTTCTGAAGCTAAAATAAATATTGACTACAACACAGATACTGATTTTTAAAGAGTCGGGTAGGAGTTACACCATTTACTATGATGCATCAGGTATCAGTCGTGGAGATGTTCTTATGCATTGGAATGGATTCATTGCATATGGGTCTTAGTAGTTGAGGCCACATTATTGTAATTACATGACGCATGATCTCGAGTAAGATGATGTTGTGCATGCCTTGCGCAGTTGGAGTCATTATCTTTTGGGTGATCAATTTGTAGTATTTACTGGCCAAAAAAGACTCAAGTATATCTTTACTCAACATGATCTGGATTTGAGATAGGGAAGGTGGGTTTAGAACCTTCAGTATTTTTCATTGAGCTTGCCTACACGCATTGGAAAGGCAACACAATTGTTGATGCTTTGAGAAAGAGGACTTAGATATAGGCAGTTCTGGGGGCCAAAAGTTAGTGGCAGCTTCTGGATCTATTCCCTAAGATACAGTTGGAGGTGTATGGAAAGTAGGGGCATACATTTATTTCCTCTATAGAGGTTACCTATACTCTTCTGGATTGAGTGAAAATGAGGTAGATATAATATTATTAAGGCCTAGTCCTATGGGAGAGTGTGTTAGGTGAAGACCATACTCTTGGGTGGACCATAGGTGAGGATGTGTTTTTTCATTTTCATGGACGCATATGGGTATCCAAAGACATATGTGAGGATTTTTTGGTGTATTTTCATTCCCTAGTACGGGTACTCATCCTAGTGTAACCAAGATGTTTCAAGATATACATCATTATTATTGGTGGCTAGGTATGGAGAGGGGTGTAGCTGGTTTTGTGATGAGATATTCCACCTAATAGTAGGTTAAGGTGGAGCATCAGTGACCACCATCACTTTTAAAGTAGTTACCGATTCCCGAGTGGAAGTGTAATGATGTCCTGATGGATTTTGTGACAGGTTTACCAAGTTCAACTCGATGGAATGATGTTGTTTGGGTTGTTATCGATAGGGTCATGAAGGTTTCACATTTCCATCCATTCAAGGAAACCATTAGTGTTCATTATCATGGTATGTTTTACATCCGAGAGATAATATGTTTGCATGGGGTTCCACACTCTATCATTCAAGAAAAGGATTCCTAGTTAACTTTTCATGTCTGGAAGGGACTACAGAGGGATTTGGGTACATATGTACTTTATAGTAAAACTTACCATCCCCTGACAGATAGCCAATATGAGTGTAAGATTCAGGTTTTGGAGGATATGCTTCGAGAATGTGTCCTAGATTTTTAGGGGGTTTTGGGAGAGACACATACCCTAGTGGATTTTTTCCTACAATAATTGTTTTCATGAAACTATTAAGATGAAACCTTATAAATATTTGTACGGTAGGCCATGTCGATCACCCCTATGTTAGCTGGAGGTAGGAGAGGAAGCTATGTTTGTTCCTCATCTAGTTGAGGAGTATATTGAGAAGGTGGAGTTGATTTGGAAAAGGATGACTACTACAGAGTCTCGATAAAAATATTATGATGATCAACGAAGATGACCTCTAGAGTTCAATGACATAGATTAGGTTTTTTTTTGTGTCGCACCGAGGTTTTGACAAAGAAGGATTAGGAGATAGGGGATGCTTTTAATGAGATACATGAATCCATTTATAGTTTTGGAGAGAGTTGGGCTAGTTTCATATTGGTTGTAGTTAACTTAGAGGTATTGGTCTATGCATGAATTATTTCATTTTTCTCAGCTACAACATTACTTTTCAGACACGTATAATGATTTTAAACCTAAGGAGGTTGAGTTGGAAGTGGATGCATCCTTCTAGGAGAACCCAATTCGGATTGTGGATCACAACACAAAGGTTATCCGTGGCCGGTCTATTCCTATGGAATGGGTTCTATGGTAGCACAGAAGAGTGTAGGATGAGACGTGGGACATGTAGGATGATGTATGATCATAGTGGTACAAGTTGTTTGTGGTGACCTAAAAGACCACTTTAGTCGAGGGATGGTTAATGATACTACACGACGTGTACATTTAATGACCACACTGAGTATTTTTCTTTTTAATTGATATATCAAAGTGGGGTTGCGTCTCATGTCCAGAGATGACTTCTTCTTCTAGCGTTTCATCTAGGGGAACTCAAGAACGACGAATGAAGATCAAACCCACAATTATTCATCCAAGATCCGATTGAGACACCTGGAGGTGCGTTGGAATCCCACTAGTGAGTTCTCGAGTCATACAGATACCTTATTCCTGATTCTTCCTCTCTCATGGGTTATTCAAGTTCAGGAATATTTCATCTTTTTGTAGACATACACCTATCAAGTATGATTCAGGGGCCGATGTTCATTTAAATTGAACATAAGAAATCAATTTAGTGGTTTGTGACTTTCATTGTTCTTATTTGGTTCATATATGCTAAAAGTTCTGCATACCCATGTTAGAGGTATTTATTGATTTGGAATTTAACCCTAATTATTACCTAATATGGTTTGATTCTTTGATTGAGGGTTGTTTCTTATGTGTATGGTTGGATAGCTTGTTTATGGGATACCCCATGGGTGTGTTTCCCTTAATTGATTGTTTATGGACATTGGGTCTAGGATGCGTGTTAGTATTTTGTCATTTTTCATTCCATGGTAGATTACGATGGAGTCTGATTGATTACATGATACGCATGGGGTATTCCTGTGAATGATTAGCCAGGTTGTAGTTTCAGATTACATGAGCTATTATGATATTATATGCACACTGTTTTTATACAAGACCAGGAGAGACTTGGTGTAGATGTTTGACCCAGGGGTGTTGACTATGAGAGCAACCCAGAAGGTAATTTATAATTACCTTATGCTATGCTGACAATGGGTATTGACCATGAGAGCTACCCAGGTGTTCTTTTATAATTTATTGAATCAATGCTGAACTAGGGGTATTGACCTCAAGAGCTCCCCAAGTGGTTGTTGGTAAATGTTTAGTGCTATATTATACTAATGGGGATAGACCATGAGAACTTCCAAAAGGGTATTTATTTTAATTGATTGATTTTTTGTTAGACCAAAGGGGATAAATCATTAGAGCTACCCAGAGGGTTTCTATCTAGTGAATTAATGTTATGTTAGTCTAGATAAGTGAGACTGTGATAACATTCCCAAGGGGTAGTTTATGAAAAATTTTATAATTGTGACGAGTCTTCCAAGTCAATTTAGAAACTTGGACTCGGTCTAATTTGATTTTTTAGATGGTATTATGAGGCGTTTGATCTAGATACTTTAAACGGGGGGATATAGAGCACAGGCTAGATCCTAGGGTTACATGATTCAATGGATTTAATAGTTTATAAATGTAAATGAATGTAATTGAAAACTATAGGAATGGTTAATTTTATTTTCTTCCTAGTTTATTGATTCATTTCTCTATACTGACTGCTATATATATTCACTAACATTTAGGCATAGATCTTTTGGTGGTTACCTACTAGGAATCATCTCACACCCTATTTGGGTCATGATTTTGGACCCAAATATATTATATGATTGAAAGTATAAATAAGGGTAAGAACCCTTCTTCATCAGGTAATTGATTTCTATTGGAGTTGGAGAGCATGGGACCAAGATGAGGCTTGAGATGCGGTTGGTGTTTTACATAATTTTCTATACATTGGTATTTGTATTTTATTTCCATAATTGTGACTTCATTGGATGGTTTCCTAGATATATGAAACATGAATTATATATATATATATATATATATATATGCCCCAATTGATTTATTACTATCATTTCTTTGTTTACATTTTTTGTATGTTATTACTGCTTCCTCAATTGTTTAATATTTTTTTTGTGTTGTGTATAATCTGTCAATGAGGGAATAGTTTCCCCACTATCACAACCTAGTCCCTCACTACTAGTTAGAAGCCTCTGAAATTTGGGGAAATGAGCTTGACTCCATGTGGTGAACCGGGTTTGGGGCACCTTTGGGCAGCACCCAGATTCTGGATGCTACACCAAGGAACTCATCCAAGGTAAATGGTTTAAGAAAATGAGTAGGCCTAATGGGGTGTAACCATGGAACCTAACTATCGTTGCTAGATCCAAGGATCATAGTCCAAGGAATCATGTATTACTACATAAAAGGGGACCCAATGGTTGTATACTGGGAATCCAAAGACGAGACAAAGATCAGGATCTAGGTAGGTCTTAACAAAAGAAACCTGTCCTTGAATTTGGAAATGGGTACTCGAGTCTCAAGGTAATCTCTAATTAGAATTCAAGATAATCACAAGTCTAACCATTTCTATTTGATATTGAAGTCATATATATTCACTTTTTTCTTCAGGTCTTTCCTTCCATTACTGTGGAAACATCATGCATCATTGTATCAATTTAGTAAAATCCATTAAGGCATATTCAAAAGTCATGGTCCACACTACTACCTTCCCATGACATGGTAAGGGTTTCCATACACATGAAACCTTTATTCTCTTATGAACATGAGTTCTTCCATGTAATTACTACAAGGGAATCCATGTATCTATCTAGGTATGAGTATGGAAACCCATTTATTCCATCCATGGAATTCTTTCTAGGGAACCCACCTATCACCCAAGGGGTTATTAGCATTCAAAAAATTTGAAAACAATTTTGTAAATACATTTGAGGGTCAATCATTAAGAATTAACCATTCATTTTAATTAACTCATTCCATTTACCAAAATATGTTAATTACATTTATAAGGAACCATGTATCCATGGAAAAGGTCAATTACCCACTTGGGTAATTCCAACCAAAAAACCGGACCAAACACATTAAATGGTCCCTTAGTCCTCTAATCATTTAAAAAGGGAAACTCAATGTGTACAATTCAATTATGACCATGTCCTAAACATGCCGTATCTCAATATAAAATCATGGAATATGGAATATAAACACAAAAAGTCACGTAAGAAAGGTCTATTCACAACTTTTTATCTTGAAGGCAACACACAAAAATTGAGGGGTTTTATTACAAAAACATGATATTTCATAACACCCAAAACTTTCTTACATGATAATTTAAAACTAAACAAGCTAGATTTATATTTAAGAGGCATAAAATATAAATACATCACCACATGGATTTAATTTCCAATAAAAGTTCAGTAAGAAATTTATTTATGCATTTTTTAAATTGAGGACTTGGAAAGGGACCCTACGTCGGTATGGAACCACGTCATCCACTTCAGCTCATGGAGCTATCTAACTAAAATAATATAATCCCCAACTTAGTATATGCACTTCCACACACGTTCAAGGACACCTATCACTTTTTCACACACTCTCATGGCCATGGAAATGTACAAGGGGATCCTTACACATAGGCTTATATGTATATACCGATCTCCACTAACCTATGCATGCATTTATATAAATATATATACATGTTTACACCTAGACCCTTACATGTTTAATCACTACCATGGATATTTACACATGTAACGAGGGAACCCATATACATATATATACTTACCTATGCATATGAAGGCGAGTCACCCTTGACATTGCAACTCAAAACCAACAAGGGACCACCACAAAACACATTCAACACTCCAAACCTTTAAATAATTATAGAAGGAAATTTAAATTGCGTGGGACCAAACTACAAAAGAAAACCCTCACCTCAGGTGTCAGCAAGGAACCAAATCAAAGAAAAACCACCCAGGATAGCTCAACATCCATCCAATAAATTAATAGTGATTCAAAGATGGATAAATGTCTCAATAAAAGAGGTGAAAAACAAGTAGTAGCCACAAAAACTGACCTAAAAAAAAAACTAGCCGACTGAATCTATATGAACCGCCTCACCTTTGGAAGCAGTCGTCATAACACACATGAACATGACCCTAGAGGCCTTCCCCACCAACCTAGAATAAGAGAAATCCAAAAAAAAGGATCACACCGCAATCTATAGGGTTTTAAAGAATCTTTTGGGTTGACGAAGAGGCCAACATACCACCAAAAATAGGGTGGAGAAGGGATAGAGGAGCTTACCATGATAGATCAAAAGATATTTGAAATGAAATAATACATGGAAGTGAATATCAGAGGTGGACCATGGTGGGGGGTGTAACACGTCGAAGGAGAGAGGCCCTTGGCCTGGGTGCATTGCATATGATGGAATGTGTGAGGGAGAGTAGTCTTAAGTTTTAATTTTAATTTCATTTTATTTTTAAATAATTTAATTCTTTAACATGACCCATCAGCATGTTTGACCCACACAGTTTTCCAAACCATGCGCAAACCATGTGGAGTCTACTGCCTCCAAGACATACACTGCTCGAGTTAGGAGAATAGTTTTGGAAAAAAATGTGCGGCCTATGGACAAAGCCACTACCCATTTTTAATCAGGGTCATACGATTACCTATAGTAGGCTGCACAGTTTAGCAGCTCGTGTGAAAACTTTTCACCCTCTGAAATCTTTTAAAACATGAAGTTTTTCAAGTCTAGAACTCCCAATACGTCACGATCCTCTTGAGAAAATAAATTTGGTTTCACCCAATCACATAAATATATCTTATAAGAGATCCTACTCTTAGAATCTTATTCCGAGGTCTGGTTTTAAAAATGACCCATCCATTAAACAAAAAGTTCAAAAACCTTCATATTTTATCTAGTTCAAAAAACACAAGATTCTACTGTTTTCAAAAGAATATTCATGTCTCTTTATGAATGATACAATTTTCCAATACTTTTATGATGAAAAATGAATGTTCTTTTTACCTCATATGATATATTCAAATTTTTCCACTTTCAATACTTTAGAGATTTTTTTATAATGAATGATTAATTTTTATGAAAATGTTTTTAAATGAAATTTTCAATGAAAATGGATTTTAATATATTTTCAAACATTAATTATAAGTTTTTAAGAAAAATGGTTTTCAAAACATTTTCCAGATTCTTTTTTACATTTTCAATAAAATTGGTTTTCCAAATGTATTCAAGATTCTTTTCTATGTTTTCATGAGAAATGGATTTCAAAATGTATTCATGATTATTTTAATAGTTTTCAAGAAAAATGTTTCTCGAAATGTTTTCAATCATATTTTATATGTTAATAGGAAAAATAGGATTCAAAATTTTTTCTAGAATCTTTTATAAGTTTTCATGAAAAATGGTTTTGAAAATCATATGAATATTCTTTTATAATATTTCAATAAAATTGATTTTCTGATAGTTTTAAATCAACATTTATATGTTTTCAATCTATTTTTAGGAAATATGGTTTTCAAAACTTTTTAAAGCTCTATAAATAAGTTTTAAATGTATTGTAAAAAAATGGTTTTCAAAACATTTTTAAGATTTGATTATATGTTTTTCGAGTTTTTTTCGAAGAAAAAATCATTTAAAATATTTTGATGTTTATTTTATGTTTTAACGAAAAAGGGTTATCGAATGATTTAAAGTCTTATTTATATGTTTTAAAGGTATTTTCCATGAATTTGTTTTCTAAATGGATTTATGTATTAAAAAGAAATTTTCAATGAAGAAAGGATTTTTCCTCAAGAATTTGTTTTGAAAGATATTTTAAAATTATTTTCCATCAAAGATGAAATTTGGTGACATTAATCATTTATTTTTAGGAAATGTAATAAAGGTTCCATTCTTATTATTTCTGTGAATTGGTTACTCTTAATTTCATAGTCTTTATGAAACATGTTTCTATTTAATGGGTTATATGTTTATGAAATATGTTTCTTTTTCACATATTATATGTTTATGAAATGTGTTTATTTTTATTGGGTTATATGTTTATGAAATATGTTTCTTCTTCATGGGTTAGGGGTTTTATGATATATTTATGCAACTTGTATGTTTTTTCATAGGTTATGATATGTTTAAAAATTTATGATACCCATTTCATTTCATGGGTTTAGATATGATTTATAAAGTTTCTGTGGAACATGTATGTATGATTTCATTATTGGATGGGTGGGACATATATATCCCTCCAATTCATTAGTTAAAGATTTATATATCATGAGATAGGCTAATATGGTCTTAGGAATAATACTTGATTACTAAGATGGCCATGGGAGTGAACTATGACTACCAAGATGGTATGAGGAGTGAAGTCATGCTAAAAGGATGGATATGGGAGTGAACCAAGACTACAAAGATGGAATGAAAAGGGTACCCAAACATTAATGATGGTCTTAGAAGCAATTAATTGACTACTATGAAAATCATATTATATGCTTATTTTACAACCAAAATTCAATGTTTTATTCCTATGATAAAATTTTATGGCTTATGTTCATTATTTCCTTATAATTCATATCTTATGAAGTACCATGGATTAGGCCATGCTTCAAGTATATAATATATTATATGCATGGTATGATATTATATTATATTTCCACAATCAAGTTTCATACCCTTCTTCTCATTACTATACTTATATATCTCCCTTATTTACCTTTATAGAGCATTTGAGCTCACCCATTTCTTGTGTTTCCTTTCCGCATGTTATACAGAAAGGTTATATGTATGAGTACTAACGGTGGAAATCCTTATTGGAGAAGATGAAGATCCATCACCAGGATATAATATTTGTCTATATATTTCCAAATTCCTTAATCTATTATGCTCATCAGGCATTGTATTTCTATATTGTACAAAATATTAATCTAAAATGATGTAATTTCCATATATGTTAAGCCTGAGTCTCTATTGTAGGTAACAAATGAAATAATTAGTCAACCATTGTAAACAAATATGATAAAAATTTAGTTATATCCCATGATATATTTATAAGGATATGTATAGGTTTTTCAATGTGGACAAGTATAAGGATGAGTAAAAATTTAAGAAAATGTCTTTAAATTTTCGTAAAGGGTTGTGTGAGTGGTACATAGAAATACATCCATGCCAGGATAATATAAGTGGAAGTGGATCTAGAACAAATATACCTTGGGGGTAAAAATTCTAATAAGATGTTCCAGGCCTAACTCAGGGTAATCTGGTATATAGAAACAGGCCTTGCTGCACAAATGGTTTGACAGTCATAGAGGACATTGTTTGGAAATTCACAA
Source organism: Viscum album (assembly GCA_963277665.1). Classification (NCBI taxonomy): domain Eukaryota; kingdom Viridiplantae; phylum Streptophyta; class Magnoliopsida; order Santalales; family Viscaceae; genus Viscum; species Viscum album. The sequence continues at coordinate 1,169,349,577 of OY728151.1, read as the reverse complement.
ACTCATCATGATCCATCATAAAGGATTTAGATATAATTTTACCATGAATAACCTAGGTTGAACATTGTATGGATTATATTAAGGAATTGGTATTCATTTATAATTTCCATAAGTAAATATTTTCATGACTATGTGGGTTTATACTATAATAATTAATTCTCAAACTATGATTATAGTTTTAGTCAATAGTGGGAGCCAAACGGAAATAAATTAATGTTGAATGTGAGTGATGATTTTATGACTAGATGTTATGTGGGATGATCACTAGAGTGAAAGATGGTGTGTTCATGTCTAACCGGTTTTCAAGGGACATGATTAACAATGTGTACCTTAACCAACTCACGAACTCACTAAGGAAGAAAAATAAGGAGATCACTAAGAGTTTTGGTAATGGATACCATAGAAGAATGAAGATTAATTTTCCTTTGTTTCAGGGGTCTTGAAAGCATCACCTAACCGAATTTCATAGAAGAACAAGAGGATACAATGACTATGGAAAAGAAGGACACAAATCAACTGACAACAAAATAAAATTGAAGAGTTCAGTTAATGAAATGGATTAAAATATTTTACATCCTATGCCTTTATTGATGGTTAAGTATTTTAAGTGTAAAATTAATTATCATTATGAAACTCAATGTCCCAAGAGTAAATATCCTAAGGAAAATCATCAAGGTGGTGTGAATAATGATTACATTTTTGACGATGAAGAGACTTCAGATGAAATTTGAAATGAAAGAGGTATTGTGTAATAGGATGGGGTATCATAGTTAATGGAATATATTTGATGCAGATATATAATTTTTTTATGTATTTGGATTGAAAAATTATGATATAGGACGGATTAAATATACAAGGGTGATTTTACTAATGTTTTTATCTCATTATTTACAGGTTTATTTTGATTGTACCCGATGGAATAGTGGAGTGATTTAATGACATTGTGATATTATGAATAAGGGAAGGTAACCCTTAATATGTTTTTTAAGATAAGATAATTCTGTTATGAATATGAAAATTGGATGGTACTGGTTACCTTAGAACTAAGTATAGTTAATAGGTCTGTTAAACTATCATGGATGAAGTTTACAACTTATTCGATTTATGGAATACATCCAATAATCTACAAAATAAGGAAGCATGCATGTTTTCAAAAGGATTTATGAAAATTACAGTTTCTACCATGTTTCAATATAATTTACCATGATGGTATTCACATGTTTGGAATATAAAAACCAAGAACTACTTTGTGGTATATAGACGAGAAATATTAAGCTAGATTTGTGAATTTCTTTCTAAGGATTTGGATTTTCATCATTCAGAAGGGTTATAAGGTTATTCATTCATGAAAAGTTTATGTTAAATATTATAGGAGGTATTTATGTATTTATTTTTTATTAAAAACATTGGATAAAAGGCTATATAGTGATTAACCTAATCTCAAGGATGTCCTGTATATATATTATTTAAATTATATTAGTCTGGTTTTATAAAAGGAAATCATATATATCAGGTGACAACCATTCCTGTCTAGAAATTCCAAGGGTATTGAACCCATGACCTATGGACAATAAGGGTTTCGTGCCTACCTCTAGCCTACATGATGTCTAGGTCAATGTATAATTATTTTTTTGTTATAAATATATATGAATAAATTATAGTGTTAATTTTTAGGTTTATATATTAATTTATTAACATATTTATTTTTAATAATAGTTATAAATAAATAGTTAAAATTTTCTATCTTTTATAGGCCTTAAAATCTAAAAAAGTGTATTTTGGTGCTTCAGGCATCAAAGTTAATTTATAGACATCCATTTCTTGATGAAATTGATGAAATGGAAATCGATAAAATAACAACCAAAGAATGAATTTTTTTTATTCTTGGTGTTTAATATAATTACACAATGATAGTATATTGATCAAAAAAATGTGTAGTCTGAATACACTAATTTTTTTTGAACTGAGGGACTTTTAAATCATCACATATTTATAAAAATTAGGCCCTCAACTTTTTTATGATCATTCACTTGTTTGAGATTGATGGACTTAATAAATTCCTTTTGATATTTACTCTTTTATAACATGTTCAATATTTACTCCCAACCTATGTTTTCCTATGTGGGAACCTACTTATATTTAAATTTTTGTATCCATTATGGTTCTAAATTACCATTTTTAAAGGAAGAGTTTGTATTCATTTTTACAATGTATGTTTCTATGAATGAAAAATTAACATATAAAACCATTGATAACCCAAATGAATTTAGATGGAAAAATTTATTTTAATGGGGGTAGAAAGTAACATCCCGAGATTTTCTGAATAATGTTTTTTTTTTCAATTTAATTTAACCTTTTTCATATTTTACATTTAATGAAACACTGAATACATATTAATTTATTTTATGACATTATGTTTGTCTTGTGTTATATTAAAATCCATTTTAATCATGCTATAAACACAACAACAACTTGGCGTATGTTACATGGAACACCGACTTGGAATACGATGCACATAACACTAAGTTTTTATGAAACATATTTTTTTATATAATTATTTAAATGATATAATTATAACCACATTTTAATATAGTTATAGTTATATTAATAACTAATTTTAATATACAATTTATAATTTATTAATATAAATAAAAAATACCAATAATGAATGATATGATATTTGGGAAAGTCCTTTTATATTAAAAATTAAATTTCAAGAATGAACTGTTATTAATTTCCTTGTATGAAAAATAAAAAAATTAATTGTAGATAGAATTAGAAATTTAATTTGATAAAATAAAGTTCATTTGTGAATTCATAACATTGAAATTATCCTTAGGTTAATTTTCAGTATTTTTCTAAAAAACATCATTTTTTGATGAATTGTGAAAACTAGTTCACTTTAGTTAATAACTTCCTTTTAATTTAAATAACCAGTAATGTTAAATTATATTTTAAATTTGATTTAGAGTCACATTAGATAAATATTAAATATATTAATACAATGTAATTTATTAAAATCAATTTCACATTGATATTTAATATAAAATCTTAACAAACTTTTGAGAAATTTTCGACATCAAAAAACTGTTATTTCATCCTGTTTGTGGGATTAGAATTCATATTAATTTTCTTAATTCTGTGATTTTAATTTTTTAAAACTAACATACACCATTTAATTTAGTATAATATTTACATTCTAATATGATCTAGTTAATTTTCACTAAAATGATTAGTAAAAGTGATTAAAATAAATTACTGCATGTAAAGAAAAATTAAGCTTAATTGGGGGTGAAACCATAATATTAGTGTAGAAATGCACTATACACATTTCCAAAACTCATTATATTTAGATATTATTTAAATAATATTTTAATTATTGATTTTTTTGGTTTTTATGACTTTTTTATATAATAACATGTGTACACCAAACTTGAATCTGAAAATTCCATGTTAATCCTTTGCCTTCCCTAAAAAAACCCACCACCTCTCCCACTTAATAACACCTCTATAAACTATTATGATCTAAAAATATTGGACCAAAAAACATAAAAACATATATATAATCTTCTTGAATGCTTTCTTTTGGGTATATGGAATCACAAGGAAACCTTTTGGTACAAACTAAAAGGAGTTACCCAATTAAGAGTTAACGTTTTCTCTCAAGCTCTATTCTTTTGTTTTCCTTCTCCTCCAACTACACTATATTTATTACATGATTTTATAAAAAAAATATTATACTCAGTATACTAGGATGATTTAATTCTCTAGTTTCAAACTACACTTGAACACACCTCATCTAATTGGTAACTAACATTCTCTTTCTGTGTACGGCGAACTACTGCATCACGAAACGATGATTGTTCATTTTTCTTTTACCACCTATCAGGGTAGCCATTATTATGGAAAATATCTCCCTATATATATATATGTTATATATGATATTTATTATTTATTTAATCTTATTTATTCCATTTTAAAACACATAACTTTTTACTTTTCGTTTGGTATTAATACGATAATCTTGTTGGAGGAAGTGTGGACTACCACCACCTCCAAGCAATGTAATTTGTTAACACACCACATGGAATGTATTAAAGATGTGTTTAGTGAAATTATATGTTATATATGATATAATAATGCTAATATATATATATGTCATTTACATTCTTTCTTTCAATGTGATAATACAAATGCAAACAACATTCACACGTACATATGGCTAACCATCTCCTAGAATGGTGTATTAAATTTCATAATTATGTATTATAATAATTAGTAATATATAAAAATACTATATATTTATTATATTTATATAATGGTCTACATTCTTGAATCATTATATAAGTATAATGACCAATGATATAACAAATTACGAAACATACAAAGAACAAAGAGAATATTACCCGAAGTGAAACCATAACATATGATCATTAATAAGAAGGTAATATAAGGTCATAATAAAACCAAATATTGTATTATATATATGAATATTTTAATTTAAAAGAAGTATATTAAACTCATATTTGTTATACAGGAAGCGTGTACAATTATAAAGAGATTCAATACACAAGGTTAGTGGATTTCAAATCACTTTTTATTTCTGGGAGATATATGTTTTATTCAACACCCATTAATTTGTGTGGTGTGTATAATGAAATTTTATGTAATCAATTATTATTTTAGTTAAATTTATGATTATTTAAATATCCATTCAATGACATTTGTTTTATGGGTTTTAAGTTTCAAAAGTTACCAAATCGGTAAAATAGTTTGGTCTCAATTTTCATTATTTGAGACTCATGTATAATTATTTCACCTAAATTTGTTTTTGGTTGTATATAATTACATATTATAAATATAATTATTTTCATTATATTCCATGAATCATTTAATTTCCATCTCTTACATGGAGTGTATGATCAGAAGTTACAATGTTATAATATTTTATTGAAACAGTATCATAATTTTTTCTAGACTGTTAATGGTTATGATTATTTGAGGAAATATTATGATTAATTTCATAAGAAATTTTTTTATTTTTCTTTTAATATGGTTATTAATTCTATATTAATGTACTGGTACCATTTTCTACTCTATAGTACATGAGATAGTTAAGAAAGTGTTTTTAAGAGTCTTACTTTACCGTCTATTCGGTCATAAATTTGTGTCCCTTAAAAACCATGTTTTCTAAAAAGGGTTTCCATGAATATTATAGTATTATCCAATGATAATTTAAATAAATAGTTACCCTTTTTACTTTTATACATTTCCTCAATGTTATATTCTTGTCACTTTTTAAATAAGGCAATTATCTATCCTTTTTACCATGAAAAAGGAATGTTTTTTTACCTCATACAACAAATATGTATTTATCAATCATCAATTATTGGGATATTTATTTTCATATTTAATGGTTAATTTTTAATAAAATTATTTTAATAGTGAATTTCAAATAAAGTGGTTTTGAAAATATATTCAGGATGATTTTATATGTTTTCAAGAAAAATAGTTTTCAAAACATTTTGAAGATTATTTTATATGTTTTCCAGAAAAATTATTTTTAAAATGTTTTTAAACTTCTTTTATTTGTTTCCAAGAAAAATGGTTTTCAAAAAAAAATCAAACATATTTTATAAGTTTTTAGGAAAAATGGTTTTCAAAATTTTTTCAATCCACTTTTATTTATTTTTACAAAAATGGTTTCCAAATTATTTTCAATCTTCTTTTATAAGTTTTCAAGATAAGTAGTTTCAAATTGTTTTCAATATCCTTCTATATGTTTTCAAAATAAATGGTTTTGAAAACGTTTTCAATAAGTATTTATAATTTCTCAAATAATTTTTTAAAAAAAAAAGGTCTTTAAAACGTTCTTAAGATCTATTTATAAGTTTTTAAATTATTTTCAATCAAATGGGTTTCAAAACGTTTTTAAGATTTATTATAAGTTTTAAAAGTGTTTTCAAAGAATAATATTTTTCAAATGTTTTGATGTTGATTTTATGTTTTCAAGGAAAAGGTATTTCAAATGATTTCAAGTCATCTTTACATTTTTTATGGGTATTTTCTATAAAAATGATTTTCAAATGGTTTTATGTATTAATAAGATACTTTCAAAGAAGAAATGATTTTTTCTTAAAGAATTTTTTTTAAAGGTATTCCAAAGTTATTTTCCATATAATATGATTTTTTTGTTATTATTTATGCTCTATTAGGAAATACTATAAAGGTTCCATTCATATTCCTTATATGAATGGGTTACACTTAATGTCATTGTCTTTATGAAACCTGTTCCTCTTTCACATGTTATGTGTTTATTAAATATGATTCTTTTTAATGGGTTATTTGTTTATGAAATATATTTATATTTCATGGGTTATGTGTTTATGAAGTATATTTATACTTCAAAGGTTATGCTTTGGATGAAATGTTTATAAAACTTGTAACTTTTTCTACATGTTATGGTATGTTTACATGATTATGATACCCATTACATTTCGTGGGCTAAGATATGATTGATTATGATTTTATGGATCATGTTTGTATGATTTAATTATAATATAGTTGGGAACTATATCTCCATCAAATTGTTTGGGTAAATATTTATATCTCATGAGATAGGCTAATATGGTCATGGGAATGAACTAGGATTGCAAAGATAGACATGGGAGTGAACCATGACTACCAAGATGGTATGAGGATGGAACTCATGATACTAAGATGGCTATGGGAGCGTACCATGACTACGAAGATGGTATGGGGAGTGAACCCATAAAACCAAGATTGTCTTGGCAGTGATGCCTTGTCAAATATGTAAACCATAATATATGATTATTTGTCTTCCACAATTCCATGTGTCATTTATATGTTATTTTTTCATGGATTATTTTATTTTTTTAATTATGATTCATTTATTATGAACTAACATGCCTTTTCCAGGATTCATTAATTTGAAATTTGATATGTGGGGTATAATATTCTATTTTCATGTTCATGTTCTCAAACCCTAATTCTCATAATTATGCTTGCATATATCACCTATTTACCATTACCGAGCATTTGAGATCACCAATTTCTTTTGTTTCCTTTCACCTTGATATGAAAATGGTTTTATATAGGAGTACTAAACATGGAGATATTTATGGGATATGCTGAAGATCTCTCAGCATGATAGAATATTCTATTTTCAAGTATCCAAGGGCACTAAATTATTATGGTCCTTAGGCATATATTTTTTAATTGTACACAATATTCATCTAAAATTATGTAATATCCTTGTATGTTAATCTTGGGTCATTATAAACCATCATATCATCTTCCCCTCCATTGAGTAGAAAATTGAATGAATGGTGCTTCAAATCTATATCCCTAAAACCAAGCCTCACCAAAATTCATTAATGTGACCCGAATTTTAATTCTTTCCATGATAGAAACACACATGAACAAGTCTAGTTCTCCATAAAAAAGATTAAATGTCTTTATATTAATCCCCAAATTATTGATAAATTTCCCACTTGGTCGATACTCCCATCATAATTAAAATTGAAAATTTTAACTATATATTTTGACATATGGTTTTGGATAAAGTGATCCTTACAAAAAAACTTTATGATGAGATGATCCTAATAACCTTAGAGAACCCCATCATTTTGGAAATTCAATATGATAAATTTAATAAAATTTTAATGGAAGAAATACTCACTAATAATTTGTCATTTTAATTCATGAGTTGCAGGATGTGGAATCTTTGTAATCCCAGGTGCTGTAATGTCGATATATGATAGAATAATATTATTAAGGTAAAAAATTAAGTACTATACCCTTCAAAATATAATATAATTTCTAATGTATTATAGGATTTTTATTCCAAGCCTATAAATCATGATCCCACCACACATGGTGATCTCCATATTGAATGTGAAAAAAAATAAAAGTACTATTGAAAGGGATAGAAAAACAAGGCTACCTATAATCAATTAAATCTTAAAACCACAATATAATGATTATAATCTACCATTTACTATTGTATGAGGAATGTTAATGACACTATTATGGTCATAAAACTGTAGTTACACCCTAGTCCAAGAAACTCATTGAATCTGTAAAATGATACAACTCTTGATGAGCATACTAAATCTAAAATGGGGGACACCAAAACTACAAACCAAATTTTTAATTACATGAATATAATAGTGATTCATAATAATGGATGTTTGAGGATGTTCCCTAAAAAAATTCACCCAAGAACATTAAAATAATTATTCTCAAAGGATTTATTATAACACTACGCCATTATAGTAGATTCCACATGAAATAAATTCATTTCCCTTAGTGGTATATTTATGTGTAGATACTGTTAATGATCATAAAAAGTGTGATAAAAATTATAAACTTTCATAATTTGAGGACTCTAATATTTTTTGAGAACATTAATGGATTTTTGGAGTTTTCCAATATAAATAAAGAAGGATTAAATAATGATGGTAAATCAATGAAACCATTTATTAACATGGGGAAGAAGAAAAGAACCTATAAAAGTGGGAGAGTATCATCAAATCCAATGTTATTAATATATATTGTAACTATAAATTAATTCTAATTTCTTTCACTATCCTTGATCTTTTACATTTATATGAAAATAGTAAGGAATTTTTTTGTTGTAATTACCAATCCCATGATGATATTTGATAAGTAAAAGGAATTCTTCTTGTCGAATCATGGTTATTCAATTCTCACCCATAATATTTATAACAATATTATTGATACCATTTGAGTTATTAAGAATATATATATATAATTTCATTATTTCTCTAGAATATTTTATCATTTCTATTGATTAGTTAATTTTAATATATATTCCTTAGCTTGATCCATTATATATGCATGAAAACTATTTATATAGAGATGATGGACTTATAGAGAGAATTTAATATAATGTATGGACAAGAGACATATATTTTTATACATTATGGTGACATAAATATTATCTTAAACCTTTATAAAAATATGATATGTGATCTCACATAGTAGACATAGAAGAATTATACTATTGGAATGGCTCCTATAACCCCATTGAAACAACTATTTCATGTATTGATTTCAGTTGGTGTGGATACATAATGAATAGAAAGTAGGAACGATAACATGATAAATGAATATATCATATTATTGAAAAAATAATATCTGCTTTGTTATCTAGGTTCAGATGTCTAAAATTCAATACGATTCGAAAAAAACATATTATACATGTTTGAGTGAATGATATAAGAAAATTATCTTTTCCATTTGAACAAAATTATTAATGGATTATCATTCAATGATGTGTGGAATTTCTTACTGAAGGGTAGATGATATATTATACAAGTTTCCCCCTATAATTATATTTTAATAATATTAATAAGATCAAAAAACTTTTAAGGGAATGAAGAATATTTTTTATTCTCTAAAAAAGATGATGACTTCTGGAATTCTATAGAATCACTATACTACTTCAAAATTAAAAAAAATCTATAGTGACCCAACTTTTTCATACATGACTGTTACATCTTTAAAAACATAAAAAATATAATAGTATTAAAAAATAAGATTGAAATGTATAATTTCCTATGTCAATTATTCACATACATAACATTTACAGAATAAATCTTAAACATTTATTTTAATCCTTCTTCTTTATCCTATTAAAAGCTCAATTTATCCATTGTACATGTAATCACTAGTGGATATTCCTCAAATAATGGGGTGAGATAAAATCCTAGTAAGAGAGTAAATAAATGATATAAATAAACATAACATGGGTGAGAATATTAATAATAAAAATCTCATAATCATAGTATCATCATCATATTCATGATGGGAGACATTAGATAATGGTATTAAATGCAGAAATGCATAAAAATGAAACATCATGTCTTAGTGGTCAAATACCTCACATATTTCTAAACAAAGATAGCATCATGTTCATGCATAACATATGTGAATAATAATAATATCATAATTATGAACAATTATATTTTCACTTTAATGGATAATACACATTATCTCATGAGATTCCTCACATTAACAAATGCATTGAAGGGATATAAATTATTTTGTCCCACCTTCCACATCAAAAGATTTAAATAATCATGCATTTCGCATATAATGTAAATCAAAAAAATTCATGTAGTCACCCATGTAAATGAATTAGTTTAATAATTATTTCATAAATCATGAATAAACACGGGAGTCCCAAATTAAAAGGGGAAAAGTACTTTTTATAAAGTTCATTATTCTTGAGGGAAGAAGAAACGACTTAATTGGAGACAAAATGTGTTTTGGAAAGAATATATCTTCTATAAAATCATTTTATTTATTATAAAATCCAACATGAAACATTTATTTCACTAGAAAAAAAGAAATGAAAAGTCAAATTATATTTTTATAATATTAATAGATTATGAACACTAAAATTTTCTTTGAAAGTGGAGTAACCCAAAGAATGGTGGTTGGGTTTGAGAATCCCATACCTTATGTTTGAATACATTATTCACTTGAAATTAATATAATAGATAATAAAATTATACTCATTACTTACATAAGTAAAAACCACTTCAAAAATTATTTGATTTATTTTAAATTTAGAAAGAACCTTTATGTCCATTTTGATGAGTTATAGAGTTTAATCTCATCGTTCAGAGAGCGTTCCTTTCCATGGTTTCATTGTCGGTATAAATATATATAATTTTTGTGGTTTTATAAAATTGTAAAAATTATACTGTATTGAAATTATTAGTTTTTAATCAATTTAATAATTTTAATTTGTCTTATATATCATTTGGTTTTATGGTATGATCATGATTCATTTGATAAAACATTTATGATAATGGTTTAGATTATTTTGGTATGTTTCTAGACCTTAAAAAACTATGTTTTATTTAATATTATGTCTATATATTAGTTATATGACATCAAAAAAGTTAAAATAAACATATTATAATCTTTTTTAACCATAATAATGGTTTTTTGGCCAGCCTTGAAAGCAGTAATGGAAAAAAACCCATCATCCACAAAGGCGGTGAATGGACACATATTAAATGATATTTTCATTTTAATAATAAAAGGATAGGGGAAAATATTTAAGGACGGATAGTCCATTAATACAATAAAATTCAATTATGTATAAGATACTGGAGTTATCATCATGCCTCTTTAGATAGGGGTCGAAAGGATAATATAAGAAAAAAATGAATTAATTAAGGGTAATTAGGTAGTTAAATCTTGAATGTTAAATACTTGAGAAACTTTTTATGTCATTTAGGTTTGGTCTTCTATTGATATTAGAATATCTGGGACATGGGATGATGCAGCTTAAGGGAATTACGACGAATTTGGTTAAGCTACAATGCTTGTTGTGTTTGAGGTGAAGAGATGGTGAGGGTGGTGTTTATAGAGGAGGAGAGTTGTGTTTCTTGATTATAAAATAAATTAGTTAATTATTTTGGCTCAAAAATATCAATATTGTTGATTATAAAACAATATATATTAAATTGTTCCTAATATTTCATGAAATGGTTTCAAACATCACAAAAGAATAAAAAATTCATGTATTCAACTTATAACGTTAAATACTGTAAATAAAAATATTTCTTTATTCAAAATAAAAGTCATCTATTTCAAAAAAATACCGAAAATTTAACCTAACCATTTACTGATGTATAGATAAAAAAATGGAATAAATTTTATGAAAATAATCTTTTAAATACTATATATAAAATTGTAAATAAAATCATTATTTATTAGAAAAATACGTATTTTAATATTATAGCCCATTTTATGAAACTTTAAAATATTAGGTAAGGTCTCATAAAATTACCTTATAAATATAATACAAAAAAAATAAAAATTTATGTATCTATTTTTTAAAATAAATTTTATTTTCAATCTTTATATTAATTATAAAATTATAAATATGTATTTACGTTTTACAAAAATAAAAAAACCTAATTTATCATTTTAAAAACACCTATTTACATATACTATGAAATAATTATATCATATTTCAATTTATATAAGGATTAAAATTTATTTAAACCATAATAGGTGAGATTAATATTCTATTAGCTATATTAACTTTTCTAATGGTCATATTACTTTTCCATTGGGCAGGTTACTATTCCATCGGTATAGGTTTCTTAATTTTTAGAAATACCAATTATTTCATTCTCCATTGATCAGAATGATGTTTTATTTGGTTTTATATGTAATGTATGTGTTTTGAACTATATAACATAATTATAATAAGGTAAAATCCATTGATCAAATTATTCATCGTTCTATTCATCCCTCCTTTTGAAATTTCACCCTCAAAATTTCGTTTTACATAATCTGTTGAAAACATGTGAGGGTATTACTCCTTCATCACATCCTTTAGATCCCATGTCACCTATTACTATATATGGTTCTTCCAAAACACTTCGAAAAGGTGAGTTATCATATTGCATAGGACATTGTATCTATGGTTCAAGAACATTTCTAGTTCCTTCTCATATAATAGGTTGTTATCCATTTGTTCCACCTTTGGATTTAGTACATGTGAGGGATAAGGTATGTACTTCTTCTAGAGAGATAAATGGAACTATTCATGAAATTGAGCCATATTTGGAGGAAGTGAAAGATGATAGACCACTGATCCTATGTGATCAAGGATCTCAAAGGGGCCAACGTACATAGGGGTAAACATCCCTTTATTTCCAACCCACATGATTCTTTTCAATGTTGATATTCAAGGGTCATATTTTTATTAAACATTGAACTCCATGTCCCTTCAAAGAATATTTGTATAACTCTTCTACTGTCTATCAATAGCTTTGATATGTTTTTGGATGGATTTAACCTTCTCTTTCGTCTCATTTAGATGATCAGGTCACAGCAGATTTCGTATTCCCACTTCATCCCAATAGGTTAGAGTTTTACATCACTTCCCATATAGAGCTTCATATATATCCATCAGAATACTCACACGGAAACAATTGATTGAATGGGAACCAAAATAATGGTATATGCTTATCCCATACACATTTGATCTCCCTTGACCTATCTCTTAGCATGTCTTGGAGCATATGAATCATTCTATCATATAGGAAATCAATTAAGCGATGATAGGCTGTACTGAAATTCAATTCAGTACTCGAATCATGTTGAAGAATTCTATAAATATTAGATATGAACCAAGGATCATTATCCTAAATTATCAATAATGGAACACCATGCAACCTCACCACTTATTTTACATATAACATGGAAACCTTTTAAAGTGATAGATATTCCCAAATAGAAATGAAGTGGGAAGTCTTGGTGAGTCAATGCACCACAACCCATGTCACATTGTTTCTGTTGGTTGTTTTCATAAGACCAGTGATAAAGTCTATAGTAAAATACTCTCATTTTCATATAGGTATAGGTAATGGTTGCATCATACTTTTGGATATCTATTACTATTTATCAACATGATGACATACCAAACACAATGAGATATAACTGGAAATATAATTCTTCATATTGTATAGCCAAAAGTGTTCTAGAAGATCAAAGTAGATCTTAGTACTTCTAGGATGGATAGAGAATGATGAGATTTGTACATTATCCAATATCAAATTATTTATCTTTAGTGAATAATGCACACAAATCATAGTTCCAAACTAAATCACATCATCATCATTAAATAGGTAGTCATACATCATCCCTTGCTTTACCACTTTCACCATCTATTATAGCTCCAAATCATCCATTTTTTCCTCCTTGGTATTTTCTTGGACATATGGTTGTCCATTAATTTAGTAAAGGTATGATGTATTCCTTACCATTATGATTTCCAAATAAATAATTTTCATATCAACAAAGATAGGGGTTTTCTCAATCTACATCATGAATAAAGTTGGAGGTTCTTTCCTACTAAGACCATCAAATACCTTGTTTGACATCCCATGATGATAGTAAATAGAGTAATCATAGTAATTTATTAGCTTTAAACATTTCATTGGATGCATGCAGAGCAACTTTTGATTGAATATATACTTTATCCTATTTTTATGAGTATAAATGTCACACTTTTCACCATAGAGGTAGTGCCACAAGATTTTAAAACAAAAAAATCACAGCTACTCACTACACATCATGCATTGGGTAGTTCAACTCTTGGGTCTTCCAATACCATGAGGTGTATGTTATCACTTATTCATTATTCAAGAGTATACAACCAAATACTTTCATTGAGTCATCAAATAATATAATAAAACCTTCTCAACTTCTTGGTAGGATGAATACATGTGTAATTATTAGCCTTTTCTTGATCTCCTTAATGATTTATTAACATTATTCCTTCAAGAAATAATTTTACCCTTTCCATGTTAACATAGTTATCAGATTAGTCAATCATGATTAAGTCCTCAAAAAATGTATATAGTACTCAAATAAGTCAATAAAACTATGTATTTAAATGTCATTAGTGGGTTTGGGCCATTCTTTAATTGCCTTTGTTTTTGGAGGTTCAATATAAATTCCCTCACATGTAAAAATAACTCCTATGAATGTGACCCACCACTTACAAAAGTTAGGCATATTGGACATAGAAAACAATTTCTATTTCCTTAATTTTTACAACACTATCCATAGATGTTCTTCATGTTAATCCTTGATCATGGAGTAAATTAGAATATCATTGATAAAAACTACCAATTATTTTCAATTTAGTCTCAAAATATTTTATTCATAATATCCATGGATATTTTAGGAGAATTAGTATGTCTGAAGGGAATAAAAAGAAATTCATAATTTCCATAAATTGTACAGAAATCAGTCTTATTAATATTTTCCTTCATCACCTTCAATAGATAATATCAATAATGAAATCCACTTTTGAGAATTCCTGGGATACTTGTAGTTGATTGAACAAGTCATCAATACTAAGAAGAGGATACTCGTTCTTTATGGTTCTCTTATTGAGATCCTAATAATCCACACACAACGGAATTTTCCAACCTTTTTCTTTACAATTTTAACTGGTACACCCCAAGGAGATTCACTAGTGAGTATGAACCCTTTATCCAAATTCTCATTTTTTTCTTTTATTAACTCATCCAATTTAATATGGGAAAACCTATAGGGACCTTTTGATATTGTATTGGCTCAGTGTTTGATCTCTATTGAGAAATCTACCTTTCAATTAGGGGGATGTTTGGGTAACCAGTTGGAGATACATCATGGTATTCCCTCAAAATTAGGCATTTCCTCATGTTTTATTCAAACCTTGGATGCAACCATTTGGGCTAGGTGTTCATTATCATAGGTTATCAACACCCACACCATTGATGGATTTAAATTGAATATTCAATATCTTCAATACATTTTTATAGGAAAAAGGGATGGTTTGGAATATGATATGTTCAACCCTTTTCCTAACAATTGAGGTGTTATCTATATAATGAGATCTAGTACATGCCCAATATAGAATAAAATGCCACCAAGGGAAGTATTATGAAATTAATCAAAATAATCTTCCAAAATATACTTATAGGTGTTGAATCAAACACATGGGTAATAATGATCATACCACTATGTGTTTTTAATGATATATCTATGTCAAGGTATCTTGGATTCATTTCAATAGTAAAATAAAAAAAAATTATATAAAGGAATAAGTTGAACAATAATCAAAAAAGAAAATTTTCATTATTGACTAAATAAGAAGTGTACCTTATATGACTTCATTTTCTTTCTCTATTATAGAAGTAGTGGTGTAAAAAGTATTCCATTACTCCTTTGTCTTTGATGTATGATGAAACTGGTTACCTTCAAGGATTCTTGGATTAGTTCACTGGCTATCATAGTTCCCTGCTCAATATAGATGATGAATTGAAGTATATGTGATGCATTAGGTGGTTAACTTATTTATATTATCATGTTGGTTGTCTTATTCATGTCTCTCCTACATTCACAATCTTGGTGGGCTTCTATCCCTTACATGAAGCATTTCCCTATCTCTTTTATGGAATTACCATAATGATTCTTCTAAAAATATTGACACATTGATGGTTGGATCCTCTTTCATCTATTTTAATTTGATCCACCAACATAAAAATCTATTTTAACTTATTTTTTCTATAACCATGGGACCAGTCCTTAAACTACATATCTACTTTTAGGGTTCACCAAACCACGTCTTCATAACTCTGAAAGTCTCAGATAGATAGATCCTTTTGAAGGTGTGGTTTTAAATCACTAAATATTATTATTATTTCTCTATCATTGTTTATAAAAAATACAAGTCATACCCTTCCATCCCTGTGTTGTTTGCTTTTTGATCCATGATAGATTTAACTTCATATTTCATTAGATCTATAAATTCTCTATCCACCCTTGTTCGAAGAGTTTTAGGTAAATTATTTTCGAGAAATATTTTGTTAAATTCATCCCCCAACATATATTCTCTTTAAGACATTGACTTAGTGTTCATAATCAATGCCCACTACTGATCAACCTCTCTATCTAAATGATAGATGTCCAGAGTCAACATATCCTTCTCAAAATAGTGGTGTACCAAAAATATATTACCCATTGAGTTTAACAAGTCATATGTTTCTTGTGTATTAAAAGATCCACTGACCACTAATGGTTGTTACCACATAAATTACTCAATGGATAGTTACCCCTTATTTGGGGAATATTGACTTTCCATGTGGTACAAGTTGTTATTTATAGCCTATGATTGTTGGATATACATCACCATAATGTTTTAAATTCTACATCACATGTAATTGGGGTAGCCATTTGAAAAATAATTACCTTTTCACTCAAAAAGGTATTGTCCTAGTTTCTCCTAGTTCTCATCATTTTCTAAAATTAAATTTTTGACAAAATGTTTTGTCAAAAAATCATTAATTGTTTTAATTTTAGATAATTAACAATACAAGGAATGTCTTATAGGATCCCAATGCTATGAAATTTTCTATAAGAAATATGTTTTTATGCTTAAATATATATAGTATTACCCTAAGTTATTACAATAATGTAACATATTCCAAATTTTCAAATTAACTAAACTGTTCTCTAATACCATATATAAGGAGCCTGCATTTTTTACATGACTATTACATAATTTTGAAGATAAAAAACATAATACCATTACCAAACCTAGATCTAAAGGATTAGTGTCTTGGAAAGATTAGGCTTATACATTAAATTCACATAATAAAACATCAATATTTATTTAAATTCCACTTCTTTATCATTTTTAAAGCTCACTTTCTCCTTACGACATGTAATCAACTAAGGATATACATCAATGAAACTGGTAAGCTAAAACCCCAGATAGGGGGTGAATAAAGGATATATATTAATATAAAATGGGTGATCATAATCATCATAATAATTCCATAATAATAGTATCATCATCATGTTAATTTCTGAAAATATTAGATATAGGTATGGAATGTGACAATGCCTAAAAATGAAACATCATGTATTAGGGGTCAAATACCATACAATGTGGTGAAAAAAGCTAGTATCTTGTTCACGCATAACAAATGTGCATAATAATAACATAATCACTATGAAAAAAGGTATAATCATGTTTACACAAAATATAGATTATCTCATGAGATATATCTCATTACACAATGGATTGATGTTCAATATAACTCCAGACCCACCCATCAAATCATAAGATTTACATTATCATGCTTGCCACATAGAATGTATATAAAAAAAATCCTAAAGTCACCCTTGAAAAAGAATAGGATTCATAATGATTTCATCAATCATTAATAAACATGGGGTTCCCAAAATAAAAATGAAAAATCATATTTGGTTTGATGTTCATCATTCTAATCCGAACAAGAAACCACTCAAGAGGAGTCCAAAAGTTTTTTTTGCAAACAAGATTTCTTTTGGAGAATCATTTTACATTCATAAAACCAAATTGGAAAAATCTATATATTTAAAATAAAATTTATAAAAAATGAAATAAAATCTTTGGAATATTAAAATATTATACGCACTGAAATTATCAAATAAGGAGGAGTAATTTGAAGAAAGGGTTTTGGTTCGAGAATCCCCGAAGATTAAGTCCAAATGAATTATAGACATTCACTTAGTATCAGAAATAATAAAATTATATTAATTTATTAAATAATAAAATTATATTAATTTATTAAATAATAAATAACATATTAAAAACTAATTTTATTTATTAATTTTATTACGTCTATCTATTTCTATTTTGTTGATTTATAGAGTTTAATGTCATCATTTCTAAGAGCATTCATTTTCATTGTTTCATGGTATGTTTACTTGTATATAATTATGAAAGATATTTTTAAAACGGGAATTATTATATAGAAGTGAAATTATATGATATTAGATCAATTATATATTCTTAATTAATCCCAAGTACTAATTGGTTTTCTAGTATGTGAATAATTCATTTGATAAGACATTAATGAGTAATGATTTGTTTATTTTGGTGGTCTTTCCTACCATTATCAACTAGTTTCATTTTATTTAATATTACGTGTGCAAATTAGTTATAGAAAATTACAAAGGTTATAAAATAAATATTAAAATAATTTTTTACCATAATAATGGTTTTATGATCATCCTTGGAGGTAGTAATTGAAAACAAAAACTCATCATCCATAAAGGTCATGAATCGACTCATTAGTAATGATGTTTTCATTTTTAGAAAAAAATGGTTTAGTACATTATATATGACTCTAGAATTCATGGGTTTAAATTATAATGTTAAATACTATGAATTACTATATTTCATTATTCACAAAAAATTATACTATTACAGAAAAATCTAAAAAATTCACAATAACGATTTTAGACACGCAGATTTCGAAAATGGAATTCATTTAAGTAAAATAATTATATAAGTATGTGAAATTTAATTTTTAAATAAAATCATCCTTTACTCGAAAAAAACCCAAATATAATATTATGACTGATTGTTTGACAGTTTGAAAAATTACTCTTGGTGTTATAAAATTACATTATAATTACAATAAAAAAATATTAATTTAATATACTATTTCATTGCAATTAATTTTATTTTAAATAATTATATTTATTATAAAAGTATAAAAAAATAGTTATTCTTTACAAAAATATCGACACTTAATTTGTGATTTTTAAAATAACTAATTAGTTATACTATTATATAATTATATCATATTTTAATCAATAAGATGCCTAAATTTTATTTGTACTTTCATTTGTGTGGTTACTTTTCTATTGGGATGATTACTATACCCAATTATCATATTACTATTTCAAATGATTGGTTACTATTCCATTAGTACATGTTCTTTAATTTCTATAAATACCACTTATTTCTCTCTTCATTTATGAAATTGTTTTTTTATTGGGATATCTATGTGAAGTATGTGTTTTATACTATATAAAATAATTATAAGAAATCAAATTACATTGAAAAATGAAAGGGCATTACAAAATGCTTCACATTCCATATCATGAGGATAAAACACATCACTCCAAACATGATTTATTTATAACCCTCATGGTATTTCTGGTTATGAATTGGCACAATGATAATTGGATAAAATATGGGGATTCAAAGATAATTTTTATTCAGTTCCTTCATAAGTAGAAAATTTTAGTTAAATATATCTGTGTAATAGGAATTAATGACTCTCTACTCCCCTATAGAATAAAATTTTATTGTTTTATTGGTTATTACACTGAAATACTATATAGATTTGATGATAAGAAATATTTCCCTCACTTGATTGAAAAAAAATTTATTCCTATAATTAATAACATCGTAATCAATCATTATCTATAACTCCTCTTAAGGATGAAATCATAGATAAATTATTTTCCAAAATCTGGACTGTGATGTTGGTCTTTAGGGTATTGTAAACATCTTCATCATGTTTTCATAGAAAATATTACACGATTAATTATAAAATAATATGAGATAAATATTCATTTATGTTTCAATGCTACATGTATTTTTGCCCACATTGTTGAAAAACATCGTAAGATAGATCATACAGATAACATATTGTAATTTAGTAAAATGCACATTGGGAACATAATTTCAATGATTATTAGTATAATTTTGGCTTGAGGCTTGGGAAAATCATTTGTAATTTCACAACACCAAATCAGTTTTAAATTTTTAGTAGTGGTAACATTAAAAATAATCTTCTAACTACCACGTAATTTATCGATTCACTAATGAAAATGGAAATGAATGGAAAATTTTCGTCAAATATTTTTACTTCCATAGCCATTGATAGAATTAATTTTACATTCATCTAAGTTACCCTTATGTGTTTTGGATTCTCTAGAGGAATAATATAATCTATTAATGTTATCCTAATTATTCTAGGCTCTCCATTCACATTAATATGCCCTCAATAGAGTTTTTTGGTATTCTAAATGTTTTGGACAAAGAGAGACTATTTTATTCATCAAATATGAAATTATTCAGAACTAAATGAGTTAATCCTTATGAATCATGCACACACTAGGTTCTACAAGAAAATGAGGATGTAAAGGAAACTGATTTCACCACTAAATCTTATGTATACTGATGGAATTATTATCTTTATGAATAAATTTTAAAAAAATATAGATAATATAAAATATATATTATTTCATTATAATTATTTTTCAAAAATATATACATATTAGAATCAATTATTAATTTTTCATGGTGAGGGGATCATGAAATTTGATGATATCATAGTTTCCATAGACCATAGAGTGAATAGAGGGTCTGTTCTATTTGATTATCATTGAGTCCAATTATCTAGGGGTATCATAAAGAACATTAATTTATAGAGTATTTACTTTATTATCATACACATAATTTCTAATGAGAATGAAAAAAAGGATGAAACAATAAGGGATAGTTTATTCAGTTATTTCTGTGGCCCCATTTATGTGTGATTATGAATTTTAAATTTATTGATGACATAGTACAATGTTAAAAGATTCTATAACATTGTAATGAAGTTTTTTTTTGAATGAGTTAATTCATGAATGAATTTATGTAATTTATTCATGAAAATAATGGACTAAACCAATTGATATGGGTGGTTTTATAAAAAAATGACTTAAGAAATGCAATGCATATTTTATCACTAAATTGACTTGAAATCTTCTCATATTTGATGTTTAATCACATGAGTTTTTCTAAAATAGTTCTATTATAATGATGTACATGGATTATTCTTTCTCTCCATCACCAACTGAATATATTAGTATGACATTATCTTATCATGACATGATGAAAAACTAAATAAGGATGGTCATAAAATTTTTAAACTAAATAACTGAAGAACTGGTTTTCTAGGTTGAGAACTAAATTAGATCTTGGTAGTCCCAAAAAATAGGTAGTATATGACAATTTTTGAAATAAATAAAAATATTAGTGAGTCTTATATAATTATAAATATTTAAATCATCATAAAAATAAATAATTATTTTTTTTGTCGAAAGATATACACTTGATCAGACATTGATCATAACTGGATGCTTAAATACTAAAGATCATTACATACACAAATGTGATAACAAAAAAATCTATGAAGTTGGACTGCTAACATTAAAAATCAATTCATTATTCCATCAATTCACATGTATATATGAATATTATATAGTAATTTATTACCTTATAATGAACTTCCTAAAAATTATAAAATACATAATGTCTTGGACCATTATATTGGCATGAATGTTCTTGAAAACATTAATTATCTATTTGTAAATTACAAATCTACGATGATATTATTGGAACACAGACATGAATTGTTTATTTTAATGTTATTAATAGTAGTTATTTATCTCATAGGTTCTAAATATTTTTTAGTTGAGATATGAGTAATGGATTCTTTGGGTTGTAAGAAATACCCACCAAATTCCCAATGGTATTCTATTAAGAATCTAATGGGATAAGAGGTGGGGCATTCCCACAGTCCCTAAAATTCTAAACCATATTGAAATCTAATGGAATTTTATATTTATTTCTATGTCCTCACATAATATGGGAGAAAATTACTTTATTTGTCTCCCTACATTTAATTTTTTTTCAGGGTTTCTTTACTCCACCCACTAAAATAATATGGTGGATAACCCCCTTTATTCACCCCCCCTCTTAGCTAGTCCTTATTTATATAGATATTGAAGAGGGTAACATCATTGATGTTGGTTAGTAATTCCTTCTATGACCATTATTACTTTATCATGATCACTTAAATTATTTTAAAAATTCTAGTCCTATGATTAAAATTCACTTTCAGTGTATTTTATTGAAATTACTCTATAATGATGGGGTATTAAAGTAAGGGTACTCAAGGAAGTAATGGGAGGACGATAACTGATGGGTATATGTGGTTTATCTAGTTATATTTGACCTAGAGATTCTATATATGGATTTATGTAAAAGGTGAAGAAATTGGTGGGTAATATTGAATATTTAATTTTTTATGCTTCTGACAGGGATACATAAGATTTTTAACATGTTTTTGACAACTCATTTCATTTATTTACAGTATGATTTCACATCCCCACAAGTAATTTTCCTATTACATAATATTGGATTAATTATGTAAAGTGATTTAAAGTTATTTTTATTTAATTTAGAGGAAAATTTAAATAATTGGATTATGAATGGATCCAAGTTTGGGATGGATGAACACGTAGGGATGGTTTGTTTTGGATATTAAGGGAAAAATAAATTGTTATGTTTAGTTTCCCCACAACATTTTCCTTTTCTATTGGGTATACACAGATTAAATTGTTTATATACATATTTTAATGAGTTTCCTGATCTTACAATTACCTTATGTGGTGGGAATGGTCTCATTGAGAAACTTTTGTCTTATATAAAAAAACTCATGTATATTATATTCTTTTGGAAAACAAGTAATCTAGTGTTACATTAAATTTTTTAGGTTATCCGCAAAATAGTGGTAGTGTATATTGTTATGAAGAACCATGTTTTGGAATACTATATTGATGTACTAGTGTAATATTCTCCAAGATGATCTTTGTATTTCATATCAGGGATTGTTAGAGTTTTTAGGGAATTTTCATTTATCAAATAAATTTTAGTGGGGGTGGTTGGCTAAATAGATTCACTCTTAAGAGACATTTTAGGGTATTTCAGTCCTTGAGTGGGGTTTTTCAGGAGTAATTAAGATTGGAAACTTCAATAGGTGTATAAATGAGGATACATATGAATTTAGAATTGTGATGATTGCTTTTTAATGTTGTATAATACATGTCATATTAAATCATGATACATTCCTAGATAAATTCTTTTACGGATAAATTAATTAGTTAGATATGTGTGATGACCTAAGGATAAACTATTATTTATAATATTTTGGTTATGTATTGGGATATTATATGAGTAAATATACCCTATATTGATCAATTAGTCATGGAAAATAATCGATATATAGTGTTATAAAAAATTTAGGATTATTTTTTTAGGATAGAGAGGTGTAGACAATGTATTTTCTATTACGATTATTGATAGTTGATAATGGTAATTATTATAATACCCATAAAATTTGGTTTGTAGTTTTTATCTCTATCTTTTATTTGTATTTGGGGTTGGATATTGGGATTTTATAATGGTAGGAAATATTTTGATTACATTAATTTTATTTTTTAATGGAGGAGGTATTTTAATATGTAAATGATGTTATGTGGAACATTTTAGGTGATTTGTTATGAAAACCCTGCTCATTATTACACACTAAAACATATTTTATTACATAAAACCCTCACATGAATCAACATAGAAGATAGATAGGTCTATTTTATTTGGGGATTAGTAACATTATAGAACAACTTAAAACATGAAATACACATCATTATTGAAAACTGTTTTACAATACCAAAACATTCTTTCGTACTTATCATTTCATGGGATAATCTAAGGACACGAATAAGAAAAGTGTGAGAAATAAATACCAGTAAGGGAGTAAAAAATGAATAACATGAATAATATAGTACTTGTTAGGAAACATGAATATCAATGGAGCATAAGAGAAACATGAACATAAATGCATGATATAGTAAGATAATCATAACATGGGAAACAACATTTAACATGATATTAGAACGATCCAAGGATGATTTCACATGGATCATGAGTAAAACCTTACTAAACTTGAATTATAATGAGTCAACCCTCATTTAAATTGATGTATTGTGATAATAATCTTTACCCAATACATTGGAGTGCTATCTGGGCGCAACCTTCTTAATCATTCCATTTCATACATAAGTGTGCAACATAGATCATATAACATGGAATAATTAAATAACATCATTTATTCCAATATAAATGAATTTTGAATTCATAAATTAAAATATATAAGAAATAAGTAAATGTTTATAAATGTGAATGCCATTGATAGAGAAATGGGCATGGTATTCACTGCACAATGACTTTGGCATGGAAAATCACAATGCAATTCCCACAGCATAACGACATGAAATATGAATTCAGAAAAAAGTTTGATGAGAGGTAAAGGGGAGTATTATCATATATATACATGAAATGAAATGTAATGGGGTAATATAAATTCATTTTAGAACATATTTAATGGAATTTAGATTCATAATACCAAATAATTTCTCAAATGTAAATGAGAAGAGAGAAATCCTTACAGAATTTCTGCATGGTAATGGGTGTACATGAGAGTCATTAATGAGAGGGAAAGAGGTGTATCATCATTAAAACATAATTAGGATATTATGGGGGAGGTGATAAATCATACCTCAAAGTTTTTAATTTAATAAAGGGTATAACAACATAATGAAATTTGGATAAAAAAGAGAAAGGAAGAAATCCCTTACTTGGAAGTGTGATCCCAATGGCTTGAGAGAGGCTTCAGAAAGGACTATTAGGAGCATGGGGTGTATTGGGAGGATTTTAAATAGTGTAGGGAATGGGTTGGTAGAGCTACAATGTCTTTTACTGAAGATTATGTGGGAGCTTGTGTGGGTTTATATAGGAACAGAGAGAGAATTCTTTATTATTTAGGTTTTGGACAACACACATTAAAATAATCAAAACCACAAACCAACCTATGATTTTTTCCAATGGTTTTTTATCAAATGGGATTGGAAATCAATATTTTATAAGGAAAATTTCCTAAATTATTAAAATATTTGGCTTGATTATGTGGAGCTGAGTCACACTCTCAAGGAAAACATTTTAAAATGTTCAAATATTTTATAATCTCGGAGGGTCCACTATTTTTTTTAAATAAATAAATCAAACCTAAGATCACATTATTTTAATGGTAAAACATATATTGGACGAACATCCCATTTATATTATTTTATTACATCAATATTATGTCATTATGATTTCATAAAACACATTATTTAATTAAACAGTATTTAATTTTTATCCAAAAATCCGACTGTATCAAAAAATTATGAAAATTGACCATTGGATAATTTCAATTTCATGATTCCAAAAATAATATTCATTTTATCTAAATAATTTTCAAAATATGTGATTTTATACTTTTGAAATAAAAATCGAGATTTATCGGAAATTCATTGGTTTTGACAAAAAACGGCTTTCAAACCTTAATAAAAATTACTATTGTATTCCTAAAAATTATACAATCATTTATATTTAAAAATTAATTTATTAATAATATATTATTAAAATATTATTATATTCAAAACCCCATTAATTCATCAAAATATATTATTTAATTGAATACTAACTAAAATTACTATTTGTGCTTTAAAAACTACTTACTAATAAAATGAATTTATATTGTTTATTATATAAAAACAATAATGCACAAAATCATAGTTCTAGGGTCTTGTTACATATCCCCATATAACACCTGCATAATACCTAAGGGTAAGGTGTGTGATGGTGATAAAATTTTGGGGTGGCTCGGATAGCATCACTCAGGTGGTGATATCTATCAATTTCCACTTCTCTTGTAGACGGTTTAGTTTCAAACTAAAGTATTTTAGCTCAGCTTGGGTTTGGTCCAGAGCATATCCCAGGGATGATACCTTCATTCTGAGCTCTAAAAAATGGGCTTCATATGGAGAAATTCTACTGGATGTGGCCATCACTTCCTTTTCGGAGTAAATAGGATTTGTTAAAGCCTTATATTTATACTAATCACGTGATCACTGTTCAACGAATATATTATCAATGGTAATAATTCATAATATTATTTTGAATTCCAAAATCATAAAACTAACTAAGTGAATAGGTTATATAACCAGTTAGAAAATACGACATTGAATTAGATCAAGAGGAATAAAATTCTGGGTCATTACAATCTTCCCCCCTTAATAAATTTTCCCCCTGAAATTTCCATTTCCCACACTAAAATAGATTTGGGTAACTCTACTTCATCACTTCCTCTAATTCCCACATTGCCTCTTCAAACATGTTGTTTCTCTACAACACTTTCACGAGGGTCATTGACTTATTTCTTAGAACTTTTTATCTATGATCTAAGATCTTCACCGACTTCTCTTCATAGGAGAGGTTATTCTCCAATGGTACCACCTCTGGTTTGAGTAGATGCGATGGGTTAGGTATATACTTCCTCAAGAGTGATACATGGAATACATCATGTACATGAGATATCTTTGGTGAAAGTGCTAGTCGATAGTCCACTTCTCCAATGCGATCAAGGATCTCAAAAAAGTTGATTTACCTTGTACTGTGCTTTCCATTCTTCCCAAATCTCATAACTATATTCATGGAGATATGTGGGGGAATACCATGTCTCTGACATCAAACTCTAGGTCTCATCGACGATTATCAACATATCTATTTTTTTATTATGAAATGATTTAATGTGCTGCTGGATGGTCTTAACCTTCTCCACCATTTCTTCGACCATTTATAGACCTAGAAGTTTTCACTCTCCAACTTCATCCCAACAGGTCAATGTTCTGCACCTCTTCCCATAAATGGCTTCATAATGATCCATTTGGATTATTGAGTGAAAACTGTTGTTGTAAGAGATCTAAACTAGAGGAATATGTTGATCCCATCCTCTTTTGAAATCCATTGAGCAGTATCTCAACATTTCCTCAAGTTTTTGGATAGTCCGCTTAGATTGGACATCAGTTTGAGGATGATATGACGTACTGAAGTTCATCTTAGTATCCAGATCATTTTAAAGACTCTTCCAAAACATGAGGTGAATCTTGGATCTCGATCACATATAATCAATAGTGGTACTCCATGTATCCTTACCACTTCACTGATATATATCTATTCTAGTTGATCCAATGAAAAATACCCTTGAATTACAATGATGTGTGCAGTATATGTAAAATGATCCCTGACAACCTAGATAGAATTGTTTAATTTTGATGTATTTGGATTTCTGGTGACAAAGTCCATGGTGATGTTCTCCATTTTACATGCTTATGTGGATAATGGTTGCATCATCCCCTTAGACTTCTGCCTCTCAGACTTCACTTGTTAACATACCAAGAACTTTGATGTATACTCAGTTATATCCTTCTTCATGTTATCCCACCAACAATTATTTCAGAGATGTCAATACATATTTGTGTTTCCTGGGTGTATAGAGATTTTTAAACTATGTGCATTATCCAAAATATCTTTATTTATCTCTAGATTTGATAGAACACATAGTCTTGTCCAAAATCTCACAATTTATTCTTAATTAACATTTAACTCCAAGAATTTCCCTTTTCTGATAGGTTCCACTTTATTCGAAATTCCTACATCATTCTTTTTAGAATCCTTTATCCTTTCCAAAAGAGGTGATTGAGAAATAATTTGTCAAAGGATTGATGATGTTACCTTATTTATGATTCACTTGCACATCATCATAAAATATAAAAACATTTGATAATTTTCAATTCCAATAATCGATAGAATTGCTGGGACCATTCTACATAGAGCATCTACCACCTTGTTTGCTTTCCTAGGTTGGTAATGGATTGAGCAGTCATTATCATTAATTGTTTCTAGACATCTTCTTTGGTGAATATTCAACTCTTTCTGTGTGAATATATACTTGAGAATTTTTTTATCCATGTATATTTCACACTTCTCCCCAAAGAGGTAATGTTTCCATATTTTTAATGCAAAGATTACAGTAGCAAACTCTAGATCATGTATTGGATGGTTTTTCAGGTGATCTTTTAATTGCCTTGAAGCATAAGCAATGACATTGTCATTTTTAATCAACACACAACCCATGAACTTCTTTAAATCATCACTAAATACAAAAAAAGTTCTTTACTTGTGGGTAGTGTGAGGACATGCATAGTGATAAGCCTCATTTAAACTCCTTGAATCAATCTCTGTATTTGTCAGTCCAAAAAAACTTTACTCCCCTTCGAGTTAGCTGGGAAAGAGGGTTTGGGAATCATGAGAAATTTGTCACAAATTGGTGATAATATCCAACTAACCCTGGGATGCTATGGATATCTGTTACTGATGCTGGCCTCGACCATCCCTCAAATGTAGGTGTCTTGGAGGGATCCACAAATATCCCATTTCTTGGGATGATATGACCAAATAATGAGACTTCCTTCAACTAGAACTCACACTTACAGTACTTTACATAGAGTTTCTATTTTCCAAGGTCTTTAGTATTGTTCTTAGATACTCCTCATGATCCTCCATGGTTTTGGAGTATATAGGAATATCATTTATATATACTACTAAAAATTTGACAAGGTAATATCTAAAGTCTCTATTCATCATTTCCTTGAAGATTTATGGAGCATTAGTGTGTCTGAAATGCATTACTATGAATTTATAGTGCCCGTATCTTGTACAACAAGATGTCTTATGGATATCATCCTTCTTCACCCTTGGTAATATTCTGACTAAAAATCCACCTTGGATAAGTATTTTTCTACACATAGTTGATAAAAAAAGTCATCAATTCGTGGCAGAGGATACATGTTCTTTATCATGATTTTATTGAGCTCCTGATAATCAATGCAAAGGTGCATTGACACATCCTTCTTCTTGATGAAGAGGACTGGTGCTCCCCATGGTGAAGCACTTGGATATATAAACCCTTTATTTAGATTCTCCTATTATTGTTTCTTCATATCTTCAGGCTCCAAAACAACCATTCAATACAGAGTCTTGGATATTGGAAATTCCCATAGTATATGATCAATTGAGAATTCAACATCTCTTCTTGGAGGAAGGCCATGAAATTCCTCGGAAAACACTTCAGTGAATTCCACCACAATAGGAATGTCTTCAAGGATGATTTCTTCTTTGGACTCAATCATATGATCACGATACACATACTCATAGGGCAGTAATATCCACTCTTGAGATGATAGTGCTAAAGATGATTCATCCTCCTACTTTCACTTGTATAGAATTGGGGGTCGATTCTCCATATGGAAAGTGATTTCCCTCTCAAATTTATTTTTGTTGGTTCTATATATAGAAATCCAATACATGCCATGAATTTCATAAAATTCCACCAAAGGGAGTATGATGAGTTTCGCCAGGAAGTTCAATCCCAAAATTATGACAAGGGATGAGTTATATTCATGGAATTCAATTATTTCCCCATTTTCCATTATCATTAACATCTTTACATCCATAACATGTGGAGGTGTTGGGATTGTTCTAGTAAAATTTATAAATATAAGAGAATGAATAGAACCAGAATAAAAATTTACCTTCCCTATTCTTGAATTAATAACTAGCATACCTATCACCACTCAGTTTTCAGTGTTCACTTCAAAGGTAGTGATGGAAAACTTTCACCCTTGTTGCCTTGGAGGTTGTTGGTTGCCTCTGAAAAACCTTTTCTTAGGGAACTTGTTTGAAATGTTCCTTGGTTCCTTATAGTTGAAGAAATGAAAAATGTTTTGAGGGTCGAATGAAGTGTTCCTCTCCTCTATAACAACTGTGAGTTTTTCTTGTTGGATGTTAATGCCCAAGTTCCCTTCTATTCCACACCTAAATCATTTTGTCATCCCTTTTATTTAATTTCTGGGGTGCTTTATTCCACACCTTTGGTATGTGGAGTGTAGGATTTTCTTAGCATATTTGGATTTATCCATCAAGACATTAGAATTGAATTACACCTTATGAATCTTATCCCCATGAAACCCTTGACATTCACTGATCTCCATTTCATCCTTGAAGGAACATCGTGAAATTTACTCATTTATCTCGAAGTCACGGATCTCTAGGTCTTTCCATAGGATAGGTTTTATCCCACCAAAGAAGTGGTCAACCTTGCATTCAGGGGTAGCGACAAAGTCACAGGTGTATCACAAAATCCTTGTGAATTTTTCCTTGTACACTCTGATAGATTCATCATATTTTTTCTTGAGGGAAAGTATGTACCTTTAGATCTTAAGTCAGAGGGTGAAAGTAAAATATTTATCGAATTTGTTTTTTGAAAACCATCCATTCCAAATCCTCGATCTCCTCCTCAATATTCATATTTTTGATCAATGTCCTCCATTGATCAACTTCACCCTCAATACAATAACCATTCAGAAGAACCTTATCTTGTTCATAACATTGACGGATGGAGATGATCATCTCAATGGAGTTGATCTATTATTTGGAGATTGCGGGATCATATGATTTATTAAAAGTAGGAGGCCTTTTTCTCATGATGCTCTAGATTTCAACTTTTTATTTCTTTGGGGGGATGAATGTTCCTCTCCACTTGTGCTTCTATCCAGAACATGTGTTAACTGAGAGTGTATCATGAAAAAGTTCATGATTATCGCTCCCATTGGATTTGGAATCTCATTAGAAAAGTATTCAATTTATCTTCGCTTTGATTGTTAGCCCGAGTCCTCCTACTACAGACCATTGGCTAGAATAAAAAGAAAATTATGGGTAACACATAAGGGGTAATCCATAGACCAAAACGAATTATTTATAAACTACTTTTATTTCCATAACATATGAATTTATTGGATTTAATCTATGTTATCCATGATCTATTTACCAACATATATTATTGGGGGATTTTTTATTATTACCTTAATAATGGTTCATTTTAATCTTATGAATTTACCAATTCATATCCCCTGGGAGTATTGTATCCAATAGTGTTTCAAGGCCTATTATCATGCACCAGTTCCCGTTTGAGTCTAGATCAATGTGGTGTTTTTGGGTTTTACACCTAGATACACTTGTGCCAGAGTCGCCTCTACTTACTCGTATTTAGAAAGGGATGCATTTTCTTGATAAAAAACTTACACAATACTCACAAAAAATTAGGTATTTTTTTATTATACATTGCCTTATCCCTAAATCATTCACTAGGGTTTTCTAATCCTAATCTCAAAAATAACTGAACCTATCCTCTAATACCAATTATAAAAAATATTCTCTTTATTACACAATTAAACATATTTTATTACATAAAACCATCACTTGATACAACATATAGGATTGAGAGGTCTAGTGTCTTTAGGGATTAGGAACATCATATACCAACTTAAAACATGAAATACACATATTTATAGAAAACTTGTTTTACATGACCACATCATTCCTTCGTACTTAGCGTTGCATGGGATAACCTGAGAACATGCATAAGAAATGGGTGAACTATAAATCCTAGTAAAGCAGCAAACTAGGAATAAGATGAAAAATATAGTACATGATAGGAAATAGGAATATCAATTGATTATAAGATAAACATCAACATAAAGGCATGATATAGCATGATTATCATGACATGGAAATGTGGAAACTACATTTATCATGATATTAGCATGAGCCATGGCTTATTTCCCATTAAGCATGAGTAAAACCTCATTTCACTTGAATTATAATTAGTAATCCCTAATTTCACTAGACTTATCATGATACTAATATTTACCCAATGCATTGGAGCACTATTAGGGTACACCTTTCTTAATCATTACATTTAATGCATAATTGTGCCACGTGGATCATATAAAATGGAATCATTATGTAAAATCCCAGGTAAATAAATAATAAAGCATTTTCATATTTATTAATATTTGCAAATTAAATATTAATTTTACTTTAAATGGGTTGCTATGTTCGATAGCGTACCCGATACGCAACAAAGAGTTTCTTTGAAATCTTACGTTGCACAGTAGTAATAAAATAATATTATTTTAAATGGTAGTTAACACGTAGCCATTGTATTGGCGGGAATGAATATAAATAACTAAAATATGATTATATATGTTTTTTAAATGTTTTTACATTTATCCAATAAAATATAAAGGCTTAAAATAAGAAAAGAATTCAATTTTAGGCATATATACTCTAACATTCACTAATGGTCGACTTATCGCCTTTTGATGGAAAACCGTCCATAAATATAGTTTTGGTCACTATTATACATTCTATTTGACCAAATAAAATTCTTATTTAGAATCGGGACATCAAATTTTACATTGTATATTTTTGGTATTTTTCCGATAAAGTTCATTTTTTTAATGAATAGTGAAAATAGATGTATTTTAATTCAAAACCTCTTTTTAATATAATTTATTTATATGATTAGATTATCTTATGAATTGGTTTTAAAGTGAAATTAGAATATATTTTGACCATTTAATCCAATGGTGGTCATTGGAATTAATTTCACCTTGAAATTGGACTTAAACTAGTGTCAATCTTTTGATACATATTGTTTCAAAAAAACACGCTATTTGTTTTGACAGCAGGAATTAATTATTAAATTAATTAATGAAACTTATATGTTATGAATTTTGTAAAATATAAATCATTTTTGAATTCTGAATATCAAATATATCTTAGGGTGAAGTTTTGGTATTTTTCTAAAAAACTTCAATTTTTGATGAATAGTGAAACCACTAAGTGGTACTTAAAAAAAACTGATTTTTCGTTTAAATGAAATTTTACCACCTCTATGTTTTGAATTTCAAAAATCCAACATACATGGTTGTCATTAAGAAGTAAAATTTGGTTCAATGAGATTAAAATAATTTTTTGGTGAATAGTAACTTTTCAGTTTTTAATCGCGATTAGAGGTAATTAGTGTAATTTAAGGTACAAATAATGTTTTAATAATATGAAATGACCTAGACACATGTCCTACCATTATTATATGTGTAATGTCCAACCAAGAAAATCCATGGGTCAACTTGGGGACCCCATGGAGCCACTTTGGTAGGAAAATGACATTGATAACTTTTTATTTAATGTTAAAGTAAAAATGTCACAAACATGAGTTGTTTTACTAAAAAATATTTTAAATGGGGTTATACAAGTCATCTTTTTGACTATAAATATTCATTAGAAATATATAAATATTTACTACATCATTATATTTTTATTATAATTTTTAGACATTAAATAAATTAAATTAGTTATGACACCATGATGATGCAGCGATTACCTCATTATTTAACGATTTAAATAAAATCAAAAGATAATGTAAAATATAAAACCTACAAATGTAAAAAACCTATTGGATGGGTGGATTTCGAAATATTATCACCTTATCCTATAAATATATAATTTTGGGACCTTTAAAATCCAAAAATAAATTTATAATAAAGTAACCTTTTATAACTTTCCAAGAGTTCCCCTCCTCTCCTCTTATAAAAGGCCCCCACCTCTACCACCTTACCCACACCTCTCAAGCCTTTGGCTCGGCCAAAACCTTCCCATTTTGTCTCTCCAAATCCCTCTATTACTCCTAGAATCCTCACTTTGGGCAGAAGTCTTCCCAAGGAAGCATTTGAGCTCAAATCAAAAAGAGTTACCCATTTTAAAGGTAGTGTTTTCTCTTGTGTTCTTATGTTTTATTTTGCTTCTCCAACGCCATAAAATCTTTTTATTCATTTCTTTTGTAACAAAAAAAGTATCTTAAATATACTAGGATGTTGTTATGTGAAGGATTCGAGCTACACTTACACACACCTACATCTAATGGTTAAAGAACATACTATTTCTGTGGATGGAGAATTTCTGCCTCACGAAACGATGATTGTTCAACACTCATATAAAACATTCAAAGGTGGCCATTAAGATGTAACTATATTTATATATGATATATAATATGTTTATTTTTTACTTTATCTTCTGTATTTTTCATTTATGGAATACCTTTATGGTTTCCATTATTGGTAAACGCGATATCTTCATTTTAGGAAGTGCGGACTACCGCCCCCTCAAAGTGATTTGATTCGTTAATGCCATATGTGAGACGTATAAAGGATGGAGTTAAAGTTATTATATATGATGTTATACTGGAATTATAATATACCTTTATATCATTATTATTTATTTCCATTAAAGTATTAGATAGAAATGAAAGTAGCATTCATGCGTACGTACGACTTACCGTCTCCATGAACGGTGCATTTAATTTATTATCCCGAAATGTAATGTACTATTATAAGTACATATATATAATGGATATATATTATGTATGTTACATCTAAATTATGAATATAATTCTGGAATTAAAATATACATATCTCTCATTTAGTTTTAATTCCATTAATATGACATAGAAATGAAAGTAGCGTTCATGCGTACGTACGGCTTACCATCTCCATGAACGGTGCATTTCATTTCTTACCTCTAAATGATTATGTAATATTATAAATGCATGTATATACTGGATATATATGATATATATGATATCTACATCATGAATATAATTCTTGATATAATGTATATTTTACCACATGAACAACTTGTAATTATAAAGAGTTTATTTTTGACCCAAGTACTAATGATCGACAAAATGACCATTATTAACTTAAATAATTACATAGTGTTCATAACACGGTAATAAGTGATATAAAAGGAATAATGAACTTGAAAAAGGTTCTTAAGAAAGTAGAAATTAACTCAAGTTTAATATTCAGGATGTTAAAGAATGATCGAGTCAAGTCGGACCCGAGGTATGGGACTTCGTCTCAATCTCCTTTCATTGAGGCATATTTTGTTTTATACACAAAATTCTTTTATATGGTGTATAAACCCCTTTGACTTTTACATTTATCCGAAAGGAATCTTTTTTATACAAATCTTTTTACTAAACGACAAAAGGGAATGTTTTTGTCGTACGTATGCGGCGACAACGACTTCTCCACCGCCATGACCATTATTTGAGTTTCGGCTTCCTCTACAAGACATACCTTTTTTTAAAAAGAAAAATAAATACCATGTTTTACTTTTCTTTTATTTTGGTATTGAAAATGGTTTTCATAATGTTTTTTTATTATATCAATGTGTTGTATTGATATCTTGTGATTGAAATGTGGAAATGTAATGTTTCCTTTATGTATGTTTTATGTGATAAGATTATGTTATGGTTCTTGGGAATTATTATGAAGATGGGTGGTTCCGTGATAAACTAAGGGCAGGTGAGCCCGATATATCTCTCCAATGCATTGGGTAACGCGAAGGAGTTAAACGTTAAGGTTTCTATGAAGAGATTTAGGGAATATACTGTGATGGGTATTCCAAACGTAACCAAGAGGGTTACTACCTACGTAAGAATGTTATGAATACCTCAAGTTACCTTTATGTCTTATGATTTCTATGATTTATTCATGATTTGATGAGGTATGTTAACATGATTATGTTTTATGAGTAAAGTATGATTTCATACATGGACCAAAGTTTTCATTTCATACTTTTATATCCCTTACTGAGCTTTTTATGCTCATCCCAAGTTTTTGAAATGTTTTTCACAGGTCAAGGGAAAGGTACATGATGTGATGATAATTTTAATGAAGTGTTAAGAAAGAATCCATGTTTTATTTTAAATATGTTTCCGTTGATGGGAAAAATGAGTAATATCTTTATGTAACCACTTTCTTTAAATGTGGGATGTAATGCATGTTTTATGATCTAATTCTCTAAAACTCTAAACCTGAAAAGATCCTCAATGGGTATTCTTGAAGTCACTCAAGATTAAGTAATGTTTAAGGCTGGGGCCTTATAGTTGTTATCAGAGGTCAGTTTAGATAACTTTAGGAGTTAGAAATCTATTAAATGGTTATCCAAAAATATTTTTTATGGACAAATTGAAATGATATAGCATTTGAAGATTACCATGTTGCTTCATCTAAGACATGTTTGTTCAGAATGGTTTTTTGTAGAGAAAACAGAGAAGCTTTTTTGGGAAGGCATACTAAGGGAAATGACCTTCCAAATCAGCATACTGAGATGGTCAAAATCAGAATTGAGCAGTTTACTATAGTGATGACTCAGTTGAATCAGGTGATAAATAGTGGTTGTGTTTATTGATGATATTTTGGTGTTTTCTAAAAGTAAAGAAGAGCATGAAATACATTTAAGGGTTATTTTGAAAACCTTAAAAAAAAGAAATTGTATGGGAAATTCAGAAAGTGTGAGTTTTGGTTGCAACAAATTTCTTTCCTTGGTCACATTGTTTCTAAAGATGGGATAACTGTTGATCCTGTAAAAAAAGGTTGTTGAAGAATGGCCAATACCCACAAATGTAACTGAGATTCGTAGCTTCTTTGGTTTGGCAGGCTATTACCAAAGGTTTTTTATAATTTTTTCACAGTTATCTAGTCCAATGACTAATCTAACTCGGAAGGGTGTTAAGTTTATTTGGACAAAAGAATGTAATGATTGTTTTCAGGAACTGAAAAGAAGATTGGTGAATGCTCCAGTTTTGGCACTACCTTCCAGGAATGGTGAGTTTATTATCTACAGTGATGCTTCTTTGAAAGGACTTGGTTGCGTCCTAATGTAGAATGATCAGGTAATTGCTTATGCTTCATGTCAGTTGAAAACTCATGAGGTAAATTACCCTACACATGATTTGGAATTAGCTGCTGTTGTTTTTGCTTTAAAAATTTGGAAGCATCATTTATATGGAGTAAAGAGTGAAATATATACTAATCACAAAAGTTTAAAGTATATATTCACTAAAAAAGAATTGAACTTGATATAGAGGAGATGGCTAGAATTAATCAAGGATTATGACTGTACAATTCATTACCATCCGGGAAAAGCAAATAAAGTGGCTGATATTTTGAGTCGAAAAAGTAATACTTCATTAACAATGTTGCGTTTGGAACGTGATCCTTTGGTTAAGGATTTGATGAACCTTGGAATAGAAGTTGATGGTGCAGGATGTCCTTCTGTTTTGTTTCAGGTATCAGTGGAATCTTCTCTATCAAATAAAATTAAGCAAGCGTAGAAGAAAGACAGTGGGTTGCAGAAAAAGGTAGAGCTGGTTCAGAAGGGTAAGTTTCCTGAATTTAATATTGATAATGATTGTGTTTTGAGATTTGGTAAGAGATTGTGTGTGCCTTGTGATTCACAGTTGAAGAGAGAGTTGTTATGTGAGGCTCATAGTTCCCCGTTTTCAGTTCATCCTGGCAGTACTAAGATGTACAGAGATCTGTGGGAGTATTACTGGTGGGATGGAATGAAAAGAGATATTTCTGATTTTACTGTGACGTGTTTGACTTGTCAACAGGTAAAAGCAGAGCAGAATTTACCAAAAAGGATGATTCAGCCTTTACTAGTACCAGAGTGGAAATGGGAGAATATATCCATGGACTTCGTTGTGGGATTACCGAAGACACCTCGAGGTAATAATGCAATCTAGGTTATTGTTGATCGCTTGACTAAATCTGCTAATTTCCTTGCTATACGAGATACTTTTTCCCTAGATCAACTTTCCCATTTGTATCTTAAAGAGATATTCATGTTAGATGGAGTTTCTCTCTCCATTGTATCTGATCGCGATCCCAGGTTTACTTCTAACTTTTGGAATGGCCTTCAGAAGTCGTTGGGTACTGAATTAAATTTTAGTACATCTTTTCATCCTCAATCAGATGGGAAGTCAGAACGAACAATTCAGACTTTGGAGGATATGCTACGTGCTTGTTCGATGGATTATCAGGGAAGTTGGGACCAACATCTTTCTTTGGTTTAATTTTCTTATAATAATAGTTTTCATTCCAGTATATAGATGGAACCATTTGAGGCATTATATGGGAAGCGGTGTCGAGCTCCAGCTTTCTAGGATGAAGTGGGTGAAAGGAAGTTGATGGGACCAGAATTGGTAGAAGAGTTGGCAGAAAAAGTTCAGTTGATTCAGAAACACATGAGAACAGCACAGAGCAGGTAGAAGAGTTATGTGGATAACCGGAGGAAGGATCCATTTTTTGAGGTAGGTGATCATGTTTTTCTCAAAGTTTCACCATGGAAAAGTGTGATGCGATTTGGGAAGAAAGGAAAGCTGAGTCCAATGTTCATTGGAACATATGAAATTCTAGAGAAATTTGGATCCGTTGTTACCGAGTGGTTTTACCCCCGAGTTTATCTCAGGTACACAGTGTTTTTCATGTTTCGATGTTGAGAAAGTATATGCCAGATCCATCTCATGTTTTGAGCCCAGAGGTAGTTCAGTTGGAAGAGAATCTCTCTTATGAAGAACAACCAGTACAGATTCTTGACCGTAGAGAGCAAGTTTTGCTGGATAAGGTAATTCACCAGGTAAAGGTTTTGTGGAAAAACCATATGGTTGAAGAGGCAACATGGGAATCTGAAAATTCTATGAGGGATAAATACCCCCACTTATTTGGATAAGTGAATAAAATTGCAAGGACACAATTCCCAAAAGGGGGGAAGGATGTAACATCCCAGGTAAATAAAGAATAAATAATTTTCATACTTATTAATATTTACGAATTAAATATTAATTTTACTTTAAATGGGTTGCTATGTTCGATAGCGTACCCGATACGCAACAAAGAGTTTCTTTGAAATCTTACGTTGCACACTAGTAATAAAATAATATTATTTTAAATGGTAGTTAACACGTAGCCATTGTATTGGCGGGAATGAATTGAAATTACTAAAATATGATTATATATGTCTTTTTAAATGTTTTTACATTTATCCAATAAAAGATAAAGGCTTAAAATAAGAAAAGAATTCAATTTTAGGCATATATACTCTAACATTCACTAAAGGTCGACTTATCGCCTTTTGATGGAGAACCATCCATAAATATAGTTTTGTTCACTTTTATACATTCTATTGGACCAAATAAAATTCTTCTTTAGAATCGGGACATCAAATTTTACTTTGTGTAAATTTTTGGTATTTTTCCGATAAAGTTCATTTTTTAATGAATAGTGAAAACTGTTGTATTTTAATTCAAAACCTCTTTTTAATATAATTTATTTATATGATTATATTATCTTATGAATTGGTTTTAAAGTGCAATTATAATATATTTTTACCATTTAATCCAATTTTGGTCATTGGAATTAATTTCACCTTGAAATTGGACTTAAACTAGTGTCAATATTTTGATACATATTGTTTCATAAAAACACGCTATTTGTTTTGACATCGGGAATTAATTATTAAAATTAATTAATGCAACTTATATGTTATGAATTTTTTAAAATAGACATCATTTTTGAATTCGGAATATCAAATATAGCTTAGGGTGAAGTTTTGGTATTTTTCTGAAAAACTTCAATTTTTGATGAATAGTGAAACCAATAAGTGGTACTTAAAAAAAACTGATTTTTCGTTTAAATGAAATTTTACCACCTCTGTGTTTTGAATTTCAAAAATCCGACATACATGGTTTTCATTAAGAAGTAAAATGTGGTTCAATGAGATTAAAATAATTTTTTGGTGAATAGTAACTTTTCAGTTTTTAATCGCGATTAGAGGTAATTAGTGTAATTTAAGGTAAAAATAATGTTTTAATAATATGAAATGACCTAGACACATGTCCTACCCTTATTAGATGTGTCATGGCAGACCAATACAATCCATGGGTCAACTTGGGGACCCAATGGAGCCACTTTGGTAGGAAAATGACATTAATAACTTTTTATTTAATGTTAAAGTAAAAATGTCACAAACATGAGTTATTTTACTAAAAAAAATTTTAAATGGGGTTATACAAGTCATATTTTTGACTATAAATATTCATTATAAATATAAAAATATTTCATACATCATGATATTTGTTTTATAATTTTTAGACATTACATAAATTAAATTATTTATGACACCATGATGATGCAGCGATTACCTCATTATTTAACGATTTAAATAAAATGAAAAGATAATGTAAAATATAAGACCTAAACGTGTCAAAAACCTATTGGATGGGTTTATTTTGAACTCTTATCACCTTATAATCGAAATATATAATTTTTGGACCTTTAAAATCCTAAAAGAATTTTATAATAAAGTAACATTTTATAACTTTCCAAGAGTGCCCCTCCTCTCCTCTTATAAAAGGCCCCCACCTATACCACCTTACCCACACCTATAAAGCCTTTGTCTTGGACAAAACCTGACCATTTTGTCTCTCCACATCCCTATATTACTCCTATAAGCCTCAATTTGGGAAGAAGTATTTCCAAGGAATCCTTTGAGCTCAAATTAAAAAGAGTTACCCGTTTTAAAGGTAGTGTTTTCTCTTGTGTTCTTATGTTTTATTTTGCTTCTCCAACCCCATAAACTCTTTTTATTACTTTATTTTGTAACAACAACAGTATCTTAAATATACTAGGATTTTTTTATGTGAAGGATTCGAGCTACACTTACACACACCTACATCTAATGGTTAAATAACATACTGTTTCTGTGGATGACGAATTTCTGCCTCATGAAACGATGATTGTTCAAAACTCATATAACACCTTCAAAGGTGTCCATTAAGATGTAACTATATTTATATATGATATATAATATGTTTATGTTTTACTTAATCTTATGTATTTTTCATTTATGGAATACCTTTATGGTTTCCATTATGGGTAAACGCGATATCTTCATTTTAGGAAGTGCGGACTACCGCCCCCTCAAAGTGATTTGATTCGTTAATGCCATATGTGAGACATATAAAGGATAGAGTAAAAGTTATTATATATGATGTTATACTGGAATTATAATATACCTTTATATCATTATTATTTCTTTCCATTAAAGTATGAGATAGAAATGAAAGTAGCGTTCATGCGTACGTACGGCTTACCGTCTCCATGAACAGTGCATTTCATTTCTTATCCCCAAATGTAATGTACTATTATAAGTACATATATATAATGGATATATATGATGTTTGTTAAATCTAAATGATGAATATAATTCTGTAATTAAAATATACATATCTCTCATATAGTTTTAATTCCATTAATATGACATAAAAATGAAAGTAGCGTTCATGCGTACGTACGACTTACCGTCTCCATGAACGGTGCATTTCATTTCTTACCACTAAATGATTATGTAATATTATAAATGAATGTATATACTGGATATATATGATATATATGATATCTATATCATGAATATAATTCTTGATATAATGGATATTTTACCACATGAACAACTTGTAATTATAAAGAGTTTATTTTTGACTCAAGTACCAATGATCGACAAAACGACCATTATTAACTTAAATAATTACATAGTGTTCATAACATGGTAAGGTTAAAGAATGATCGAGTCAATTCAGACCCGAGGT
Organism: Viscum album; assembly: GCA_963277665.1. Classification (NCBI taxonomy): domain Eukaryota; kingdom Viridiplantae; phylum Streptophyta; class Magnoliopsida; order Santalales; family Viscaceae; genus Viscum; species Viscum album. The sequence continues at coordinate 1,169,308,049 of OY728151.1, read as the reverse complement.
ATGGGACTTCCTCTCAATCTCCTTTCATTTAGTCATATTTTGTTTTATACACAACCTTCTTTTATATGGTGTATAAACCCCTTCGAATTTTACGTTTATCCGAAAAGAATCTTTTTTATAAAAAGTGTTTTACTAAATGAAAAAAGGGAATGTTTTTGTCGTACGTATGTGGAGACAACGACTTCTCCACTGTCGTGGCCATTATTTGAGTTTCAGATTCCTCTACAAGGCATACCTTTTTTTTAAAAGAAAAATAAATACCATGTTTTACTTTTCTTTTATTTTGGTATTGAAAATGGTTTTCATAATGTTTTTATTATATCAATGTGTTGTATTTATATCTTGTGATTGAAATGTGGAAATGTAATGTTTCATTTATGTATGTTTTATTTGATACGATTACGTTATGGTTCTTGGGAATTATTATGAAGACAGGTGGTTCCGTGATAAACTAAGGGCAGGTGAGCCCGATATAGCTCTCCAATGCGTTGGGTAACGCGAAGGAGTTAAACGTTAAGGTTTCTCCGAAGATATTTAGGGAATATACTGTGATGAGTATTCCAAACGTAACCAAGAGGGTTACTCCCTATTTAAGAATGTTATGAATGCCTCAAGTTACCTTTATGTCTTATGATTTCTATGATTTATTCATGATTTGATGAGGTCTGTTAACATGATTTTGTTTTATGAGTAAAGTATGATTTCATACATGGACTAATGTTTTCATTTCATACTTTTATATCCCTTACTGAGATTTTTATGCTCATCCCAAGTTTTTGAAATGTTTTTCACAGGTCAAGGGAAAGCTACATGATATGATGATAGTTTCAATGAATTGTCAAGAAAGAATCCATGTTTTATTTTAAATATATTTCTATTGATGGGAAAAATGAGTACTATCTTTATGTAACCACTTTGTTTAAATGTGGAATGTAATGCATGTTTTATGATCTAATTCTCTATAACCCTAAACCTAAAAAGATCCTCAACGAGTATTCTTGAAGTAACTCAAGATTAAGTAATGTTTAAGGCTGGGGCCTTATACATTAAACATCAGAATTTATTCCATTATAAAATAATACGGAATTTATACATGAAAATATATAATCAATATGTAAATGCGCATAATGGTTAATACCCTTGATAGGGAAATGGGCATGATATTCACTACACAATGTCTTTGGCTCAGAAAATCGCGGTGCAATTTCGGCAGCATAATTGTTTGACATAAGACTTCATAAAAATGGTTCATAAGAGATAAAGGGGTGTCTCATCATATGTAAATGAAATGGACAGTAAGGGGGTAATATATATAGGCATTTACCAACAAATTTAATGAAATTTAGATTCGTAATACAAAATAATTTCTTGAATGTAAATGATAAGAGAGAAAATCCTTATGGTATTTTAGTATGCTAACTGGTTTACGTGAGAGGAACTAATGATAAATAAAGAGGTATATCATAAATAAAACATTATAAAGATAGTATGGTGGAGGTTAGAAATCATACCCCAACATTTTAAATTGAATAAATGGTATAACAACATAATGAAATTTGGAAAAAAATGAGAATGGAAGAAATCTATTACTCGGAAGTGTGATCCCAAATGCTTGAGAGAGGATTTAGAGAGGCTTCATATGAGATTGGGGTGACTCGGGAGGATTATATAGAGAGGAGGGAATGGGTTGGTCGAGCTCCAAAAGATTTGTGTGAAGAGGAAGAAGGATCAAGGGTTGTTTATATAGGAAAAAAGAGGGAATTCTTTATTATTTAGGTTTAGGAAAACACACATTAAACTAATCAAAACCACACACCAACCCTTGTTTTTAGGATGGGTTTTTTCAAAAGATATTGGAAAAATTTATTTTATAAGTCCAATGGATGAAATTTTTAAAACATTAGTCTGGCCTATGTTGAGGTGAGTCACACTCTCAAGGAAAACATTTTAAAGGGATAAAATATTTTATAAGCCATGGAGGGTCCACTAAATCTTTGTAAAATAAATAAACCAAAACTAAATTCAAATTATTTTAATTTTAAAACATATATTGAACAAAAATATCATTTATATTAATTTATTACATCACTATTAGGTCATTATGATGTCATTAAACTCATTATATAATTAAACGATGTTTAATTTTGACCCAAAAAGTTGACTGTCTCTGAAAATTATGATAAATTCACTATTGGATAATTTTTATGTCAAGATAAAAAACAATATATAAATTTTATCTTAATAATTTTATAAATATGTGAATTTTAACTTTTAAAATAAAAACTGACATTTATGGAAAAATCATGGGTTTTGACAAAAACAGCTTTCAAACCATTATAAAAATTATAATTGTATTCCTAAAAATTCTATAATCATTTATATTTAAAAATTAATTTATTAATAATATTTTATAAACATATTATTTAATTAAATAATAAATTAATTCATCAAAATATATTTCTAAATTTAATACTGACTAAAAATACAATTTGTGCGTTAAAAACTACTTACAAAGTATCAATACTAAAATGAATGTATATTATTTATTATTTACAAAAAATAATGCACATAATCATAGTGCTAGGTTCTTGTTACATAACCCCTTGTAACACCAAATAAAACCTAAGGTTATGGTGTGCGATGGTGATAGACTCTTGAGGTGGCTCAGATAACATCGCTCATGTGGCAATCTCTATCAACATCCACTTCTCCCGTAGGATGTTCCATTCAAGCTTTACGTGTTGAAGATCAGATTGGTCTTAGTAAAGAGAGAATCCCAATGACGTTACATATTTTATGAGCTCTGAAAAATGAAATTCATATAGAGATATTCAACTAGATGAGGCCATCTTTTCCTTTTTCTAAGTAAAATGGATTTGTTAAAGCCATATATTTATACTAATCAAGTGATCCATGTTCAATGACTATATTAGCACCAATAATAATTATTAATGGTATTTTGAAATCCAAAATCATAAAAACAATGATTTCCATATGTTATATAACCATTTTACAGAATAATACATTTAATAAGATCAAGAGGAATAAAAGTTTGGGTAGTTATATTTGTACAATGGAAAATATATATAAATGTGATTTTTTACCAACATGATGATGTGGGAGGAATATTACCTTAATGTTGGTTGAATGTATATAAGAGGTTAGTTATGTTAAAAAATTAGTATCATTTTTTCCTGTATAAGATGTTGGATATTCTTGAACTTCCACGTTATTTGGTTCAATGTTGAGAGTATAAATATGTTACACCTTACTTGGTATTTTTTTTCTTATTCAAATGGTCCCTTACGTGGTTCCATCTATGGCATTCATTTCTTATTTAAGATGTTGTCTATATTTATTATTCATTAATATTAATTTATTATTTAAGAGGCATTCTATATTATACCTTTAATAGTATTATGAACTAATCCAAGATGATAATTATGTTATACCTTCATAATTATTTAGTTCTATTCTATCAGATTGAAAATTTTACACTATCCTAAGTATTAAGATATGTGTACGAGGGGAATTAAAACCATTTTTCATGATCTTTCCTCAATATTTTTTCTATAAATATATGTAGTTCATGGTAGAGATATAAAACAACATTTATTTTTGTGGGTATGGTAATGTTACATGAAGTATTGATTATAGTATGATGAACATAATTGTGTACTTATATTTATTTAAGAGGTTTTATTAATAGTTCATATAATCACATATAGTATGATGTTTATGTTAATGGATAGTTGGTTGGATATATCAATTTTTTTTACTCACAACTTGTATTTTAACTCTAATAGATATGAAAATGTAATTTTATGAAATTTTTATTTGGATGAAATTATATATTAGATGGTTGAGATGAGATAAGTCAATAGTGTGATGGGGGAGTTAGAATGATTTATTTAGGGATTCTTCACAAAATAATTCCTATAGTATCTTTTTTCATATTATATTAATATTTTTATGATCATTAAATTATAGAGATCTTATTATATTCGATTGATATCTTATCATAGAATGTGTAATAATTTATTTTTAAATTCTAATGGTACATATATAGTGAAAATTAATAAATTATAATATAATATATTCTTCTTCATTTATGTTTATATTAATTTTAGTATTTTATAAGGTTCTTTTTTCAGATATAGTTTTACCATTACATGAAATGTTCCCTCATTACATATAAAAATACTCTTTTACATAATGAAGAACACATGAGTTCATGTGATTCTATCGATTGGATCCAGGAACCAAGTATAGGTTCTTCTAAACATGATTTATGAGAACCCTTAATTCTTTGATTTATTATGTTGGGTCTCCATAAATTAGACATTGGATAATGGAAACATCATTTTAATGATATCCTTGATTATATCTGACACTTTTAATGTAGAAACCAATTTACCTAGTCTATGGAAATTATTTTATTGGTTTTTATGGGTATGAACTCATTTATTTTCTTAAGGTAATGCTTTAGAATTTTATTTTCATTGACACATAATCATTTTTTGGAATGATGTTGTGAGAACGTGTATCATATTCTATATTTTTATTCACAATACATGTTCATTCTTGAACATAGTTAGATTTTTTTTTAAAAATTGGTGATTTAATAATTTTAATCCCAATAATGAATTATATAGTATTTCAATAAATAATTTCTTGATGACATTTTAATTGATTATGACCCATGATTAATGTTTTTAATGGTTTTTAGATTTGATAAAACAATTATTCAGTGTTTTACAAGTAATTTCAGAAAAAATCCAATGTAATTTTATTAATTATTTCATGGTTTCTTGTGAAAAAATTATTAAATAACAAATTATAAAAATGGATTAATTTTTTCCAGTTACCAAGGTAATGTTTGATTATTATTTAAAAATTTATTATTTTTAAAACATTAAAAATTAAATTATATGAACTTAAATATGTGTGAGAGATGTGTGATTAGTATGTTAATAATTTATTTGATTGGGATAATAAGATGTGATGTTAACTCAAGTATGTGTCAGATAGGAAGGTGGTTCATGGTGGAATAAAAACCCTTGATATCTATGGGAATGATATATTGAGTAAAATGTGTGTGTTTTCAATTATATACATGTAGTGATATGCGATATATTTTAAAGGTACTTCTTTGATATTGTTTGGGGAATATTATGAGATAAAAAATCCGATCCATTATGTTTTGGTGACTAGAATCATTAGTATCAGACTCCATGAAAGTGAGGAAAAAAGTGTAGAATAACAATATAGTACACATTAATCACTAACATATTAGACTTTATGATATATTATTCTAAAACCTGCTTGGTCTTCTCAATTCATGGATATAAGAGATGGAGAGTTTTTACTTTGTATAATGTGTATTGTTATAGATGTTATTACAAGCTATGAGTTTCGGTTTATCACTTAAAATGTATATAAGGTGATGGGTATAATGATATTGTATTAGGTATAAGAATGGATTATTTTTAGAAGGTATATATATATAGATATCCTCTTACCTATGATAAAATAGAGTATATTTATTCATTTCTAACATCATGTAAGTTTTGGTGAAATATAAGGATGATCCAATCATTGTGGGATTTCAAATAACTCAGGAAAATATTTATGAAATATGTATATATGGATTATATTTTAGGATTAGTAAATGAAATGGATCATAAATCTTTGTTTAAGTTAATTTTAAAATAAACCACATTGAATTATGGTCTTTATGTGGTTTACTTTTGATATACATAGCATAACTCTTATATAGTTATAGTGTTTTCATTATGAACAAGCCTTAAGAATAATATTAAAAATATAATTATATTTGGCCATGTATTGTGTGAGATTAGTCCATAACTAAAAATATAAATGAGTGTGAGAGTGGTGATGATGTACATGTGTTTTAAATAACATTTTAATCATATAAAATGATTTGTTCAAAGAAGTGGCATGATATGTGATTTTTTTAAAATGGATATTAGGTAAATGTTATTGTAGTTGATTTAGTTTCTATTAAAAGGTACCTCATAAAGGGGGTGAGGGAATTGATTTGATTGGAATATCCTATAAATAAAATCAATTTTACCATAAGTATTTTATGGATCTTTTAAACTCATGAGTAGGGGTTCACAATGAAAGAATTGATATTCCCCAGTGTTGATCTTGAATCATAGAGAAATCCATTTATAGTGGAGATGAAATGAATGATTATAATTACTATTTTTTATATATTCCTTATTTTCTATATTTTTTTATTTACATAGACTATAGGAAATATGTATGGGTGAATTCATTAAAGGGGTTTAATATTGGGGAAAAATTGGAGAAGATGATAATGTGACTGCCCTTATAAGATAATAAATCTATTATATGTTGATGTATATTCTGTACTTCATAATGATGTATGTTATGGGTCACACACATAAATCAAGTGAGAAATATAAAATCACACCTAATTGAAAATCCTTTATAATGGATATATATTTATGATTTTTTGGTAGTGGTACATGGATAGTGGCTGTTTTACATATAATTTAATTATATCAATGTATGTATAGAATAATGGATTCTTCTTATGGGTAAAGTACAATGTGAAGATCATAGATAATGTTATATAGTTTTATGGTGATGATTACATTCATATATGCCAATACCTATTAATGGGGGATAAAAAATAATTGGTGGGGAGCACAATTTCAATTTCATGGGAGTACGAACCTATATTTATGTTATGATTATTAAGAGAATTGGGAGTGATGTTTAATGTGGACATACCAACTTGAAGAATAGGTTTTTTCATAATTTTTTTATATGTGACAAATATTTTTTTATATAGTTGAGAAACACTAAATTAGAATGTTATATAGTACTAAAAATGTAATTTTAATGCATTTAGTAACTACTAGCATACAATTTGTAGAATTGACTAGTTTCATGGAAGGTTCAAAAAATTTATATGATCACATTTGTGTGTGATGAATAGTGAAATGAAACAACTCTTTATGTGATGGGATTAGTATTTTGAGGGATACATTTAATTTGTTTAGGGGAGATCAATAGATCTTCAAGTACAATAGTGAGCGGGCTGAATTCTAGTAAATACCATCTATGATAACCACATATGATATAAGTTGATGATTTTTTTAAATTTTTTTACAATTTAGATTGAATTATGCAGTCGATTTATTTATTAAATGCATCAATTTACATCAAATTATGGATTCAGAGGAATTCAATGAAATGAGATATCTAATCACCACATTTCTTATGAGCTCTGTCATTGAGGATTATAATTGATTAAATCCTATCATTATAGAAATAAAAACAATGTATATTGATACATATACAGAGGTGTTTAGTGTTTGGATATTTTTAGGAGTAGTTTCAGGTATTGTCGTGATATTTACTCTTATAGTCAACAATTGGGAAACCCATGGTAACCACCTAAATCCTATAGGGTGTCCACTAGATGAAATGGGATGTTACTCGTCTCCCAAATAAAATAGAATAAGATTAGTGTTTTAAGGGAACTATTTTTGGTCTCTATTATGAATTTCCTTTCTACAAACCAAAAAACTATGATGAGGGAATCTCATTTAGTTCATATGTCCCATTACATTACTCAATTGTTCCATGTCTGTCATAATAGGTTTCTTCATTATTCAAGATTGGTATTTCCTCTATATATTATTTGTTTCTTGATCATATTATATTATTTTACTTTGGAGATATCCATCAAGGAATGTATATTTTATTTTATTTATCAAAGGTGGAATGGCTCTATAATGATATTCATTCATGTGTATACATAGGGAATCCATGGAAGGATAACTATCGATGGATTCATGCCATTTAAAAAATGTTAAGTTATTCTATGATTTTCATTGATAATTTTTTAAAAATAGGATTAAATTCAATGGTTTTTTAATATATAATTATGGATTTTACTCATATGTATATCAAATATTGTTATTGATTTATATATTACATATGAATTGTGGTTCAGACTAGGTTACAATACCTAGTATGGAAATTAACTGATATTACATTATATAAAACAATAATAAATTAAATATAAATATTATTTAATAAATTTATGTGGGACAAGGAATGGATTGAGGGAATGTGGAAGTCTTCCTAGTTTGGATAAATATGGATGGTTTCTATGATTTATTTACGGAATAGATAAATTTTTAGAAAAATATAGGTGTACTTGATGATTATACTAGATATCTATATGGAAATTCTTGTGTATGAGTGTATGTTATTATAATATATTAAATTAATTATTTAGGATCTATGAATAGTATTTTTATGTAATGGATTCCATCAAGAATTAAGATTTAGATATTATAAGTCCTTGTGTAGGTTCTACGTCCTAGATTCATTTATTTTGTTATTGGGAAGTACTTTTTGAATTGATGATAATAACTAATATAAATTTCTAAATAATATAATATTTATTTTTGGGGATATTATATGGAAATGGTAGGTGATTTTGGAATTATCGTATTAGAGTGATGTCGATTTTTGAGAAATAATCAATGGATTTTGTTATAATATTTAGTATTTTTAAAACATAAGGGGTTGGATTTAAATGTTAATATATTATATGATGATTCATATAGTTGATATGAAATAGTTATTGAAAATATACAATTATAGATGTTAAAGAGAATAAATTTCATTAATTTTTACCAATCTATAAACTAATCATTGGATGTAGTACTTGGAACATTAAATGAGGTTCAATTCCTAATGTAATCCTTTATTATATAGTTGAAAGTGTGTAATAGCCTAACATAATAAGATCCTAACAAAGATGTATATTTTAAAAGGATAAATAATATGATAAAACAGAACCTATGTTTATTATGAAATAAATTATGAATGGGTATTCATATAGTCCATGTAACACCCCAAGCTTCCACGGTACGTTTCCCTTTGAATAAAGCAGTAGCTTGCATTGTACGCAACTTGGAGTTTTAACACACCACAACCAATCAAAATATCCATTATGATTATTAATACACACTTTTTGAAATTTTATAAATTTAATTTTTCAAAGTGGACTTCATTTTTGAATTTGGAATATCAAAATTAGCTTAGGGTTAATTTTTGGTATTTTTCTGAAAAAAATCAATTTTTGTGAATAGTGAAAAACAATGCGTTATTATTTAAAACTAAAATTTTATTTAAATAATTAGTTTTATTATTTTAACTTATTTTAGGAAAAAATAGATACAAAATAACTGTATATTTTCAATGTAATTCATTGGAGTCATTTTATATTAAGTTTAGATATATACAATTTTATTGAACTTTGTAACGTCTTTTACCCACCTTCTAGGAGCATTTACAAATTTGCATAAAACATAATTTTACCACTTATGTGGGTTTAATTTCAAAAAAAATAGACACATGGTTGAAATTATTAAGTAAAATGTGGTTCAATAAAATGAAAATAATTTTTGGTGAATAGTAACTTTTGACTTTTATTTACCACGATTAAAAGTAAATAGGGCAATTAAGGGTAAAAATGATATTATAATTACTCTAAAACATGTACTAATTATATTGGATAAGTAAAGTTCGACTGAAAAAAACCTTAGGAATAAAATATTATTCACTTTGGTCCACTTGGATTAGATTAGAACATTTATTATTATTTTATTTAAAGATGAGTTAAAAGAGTTAAATTCAAAGATTAATAACTAAACTATTTTTAATATTGGGATAAACACATTATAAAGTTGACTATAAATATTAATTATAAATATAAAATGATTTCAAACATAATTATATTTTATTTATAATTTTTATACGTTATATAATTTAATTTATTTTTGAAACAACGATGAAGCAGTAATTACCTAAATAATGAAATATTATAATAATTGATATTATAAATATCCAAATAAATGTAAATTGAGACTTATGATAAATTAAACTAAATTTATAGGTTCATATTACATTTTAGGGTTGATTAAATAAATTTTATGCATAGTGATAAAGTTTTTATGGATTTTAAAAAAATCAAATACTAAATAGTGTCAAAATTGACATAATTGAGTTTAAAAAAAAATACTCAATTATTAATTGATATAATATTTGTAAAAATATAAGGATCGGAAAAAGGACTTAGATAAGGTTATATATATTAATTATTAAACACATGGGGTTCTCTTGGCTTTTTATAGTATGTTTATTAACCATATAATATAAAAATACAAAGAGACATGGTTAATATCAAACTATTTAACTAAGAGTTAAATATAAAGGATCGGGTTAATATGGTGACCTAAAACTATCCAAAACCTATTCGTTGAGAGGTTTTCGACCCATACCCACCTTATCCTAGAAATAAATCATTTTTTATCCATTATAATCCTAAAATTATTTTATTATAAAATAACATTTCAAGCTTTTCTTAAAGTTACCCTCACCTCTCTTATAAAAGGGTACTTCTCCTTATCTTAATTTCACACCTCCAAAGCCATTTTTCTCGGCCAAAACCTTCCCACATATCCTAAAAACTTTCATACCTTCATCCTAATGGCCTTAATTTGGTCATTAAGCCATCCTACTGAGTCCTTTAGATCAAATCAAAAGGAAGAACCTGAAGAAGAGGTAAATATTTCATAACCTCTTTCCTGTTCCTTTATTCTTACACTTCCTCTTTCATTGTTATTTCCATTCTAAAACAATAACTCCAATATCTTCTACATATTTTGATGTAATTATAAAAATGGTACAACCATATTAATTATTATATCAATCATATGAATGACAATGTCACCATACGCGCCTACGTATGACTTACCGTCTCCATGTTGGGGTGTAGTTTGTTATTCAAACACTTCATTATTTGGATGGGTATAATAATTTGTATAACTGATGTAAATAATAAATATAAAATGTTAATTATTCTATATATATTATATACCATTCAATTACATACGATTTTACCATCAATATAATGATATTATCGCTCGTGCGTACGTACAGATTACCGTCTCCATGAACGCGATAAGATTCATTACCCATCATAATCATTCAAGAATAATTTTCATTTTATGATTAAAAATAATGTTTATGAACATAATATAATTATGCATATGAATCAAATACATCATATAAATAACATAAATGGAATGAATAACCAATCATATAAAGGAAAACGAATAAGTTAACACTCGAAATGATGATACTACTAGAATATTATTAACAAAGAAATATTATAAGATCATATATGATATCATATATATGTATATGATTCAGGTATAATTTAATAACAATTTTTTAACTATTATACAGGAGGTTAACATACCATCTACTAAGGAAAAGTACATGGTAGGGGTTAATTTCACAATCTCATTGTTATCCGAGGTTGTTTTTACGTAAGTATCTAATGGGACCTCTTTATCATCCACATGCATATTTTTTAAAAATATATTCTAAAACATTTTTACTATTTACTAGACTATAGGATAAAGTGAGTTATACCCTTATTTGACTTTTTATAAAATGGTTTGAAAGGAATCTTTCTGTGGTTTTCCAAATAAGGTACTTTATGACCTTCTCGACAAAATTAAGGTATGAATGTCTTTTTTTAACTTATACAGTGGGTGTGGCTATTTTCTACCATTATATCATTGTCGAAGCTTCCCATACAAGCTTAAAAGAATATTTTCAAAATAAATGTTTTATTTTATAATTATGTGACTTTTAAATAATTTCAAAATACAAAGAGGTATTTATTTCAAATAGTTTTCATTTCATCTATGTCAACATCCTATGATGGATTTTAAACTAGTTTGATGTTGATTTATTACGATACAAATCTCCCATATTGTACTGATGGTTTTGTGATATGTTTGTCTATGGATGTATTATTTTAACACAATTCATGGTTTTGGATAAAGTATTGACATTTTGTATGCTAGTTTTAATATGAATGTTTTTGTTATGTTTAAACCTTTTCATATGAGGAATGTATTGGACTTAGTAAGTGACTAGTGTATCCCTATATATCTCCTTGATGCATCGATAGGTCTCATGAGACAAACTAGTTTCTTGTCACAATGCCTCGACAAAATCATATTTGTAGTCTTTGCACAAGGCCTTGACTATGTGGTTATGAATTTTGGCATTATGCATTCTATCATTATGAAAGTGGATATTGATATTTCATGTGATTATTTGACTAGTATAATATTCATTTGAATATGTAAAAGTAATTATTTGATTTTATCTTTGCCATATTTTTCTGAAGTTTATGTTTAAAAGGATTTTGTTTTAGTCTTACACATTACCTTAAAATTTTATACTTATTTATGAATGTTTCCTCTATATTGTTATCCTTACTGAGCATATGAGATCACCCATTTCTATGTTTTATTTTTTTAAGGATGTAAATAAATATATTATGGTTGACCTACAGGGATAGGCTAAGGATATATGTGTGTTCAATGGGGAAAATTTTTTTTTTGATGTTTTTATTTCATGATGTAATGTAAAACTTATGAATGTATTGAGTACTTCCAAGGATACTAAACTGAATGGTCTTTCAAGACAAAATTATTTGTATCATACCAATTTTATGTAATAAATCACCAACGATAGGTTAAAGGGATCATGGCATTACAGTTGGTATCAGAGAAAGTTTAGTACAAACCTTGGAAACTAGATTTAGATAAAATCAGATTAGAGCACATTTCCCTAAGATAGACTTTGAGGATTGGTATAGAAGAACTTCCTAAAATTTTGGTAATGTATAGATTTTGTGTATTTTAAATGAAATACATCCCTTTATAGATACGAGAATGTAGAGGCGGCTCTGGAACTGATGTACCTAGGAGTTAAAACTTCGACAAGGAGTTTCGGGCTTGACCTCACGTATCCTGGTACACGACAACGGTCCTTGATGCACTCTTGGTTACGACACTCCTGGGTTATATGGTTAGGATAATTTAAATTTTTTTACAAACCATTATAAATTATTTATGAGTATATACATTCTCAAAGAAAATATTTTTGTATGATTATGTATTATATCCACAAATTGTTCAATTTATGTTATGTGTTTTATAAGTTTGGAATAATGTATTGCTATTCATAAACTAATCTAGTATATTTCATTATTTAGAAATGGTTCCTAGTGGAATGAATAGAAACTTTATCAATGCACACAATCCATGTAGGGATTTCACTCCTACTCAAGACAATTATAGTGGAGATGATGATGCAACTGGTGCTGATAAGCTTATCACTATACTGGGACAACTCACTCAGGTTATAAATAACAACCTTACCTATATGGAGCACCCTGATCCACAATGCGGAGGATCAACATTAGACCAATTCATGAGGTAACAACCACCAATATTCAATCGGTATACAAATCCATTATTATATGAGCAATGGATAAATTCCTTAGAGAAAATATTTCTTGCTTTGGGGAGTAGCGAAAGGGAAAAAAAATTCATAGAAGTTTATCACCTCGCAGAAGATGAAGATCAATGGTGGTCATTAATCCAAAACACAAATAAATATGAAGAAGTATAGAACATGGAATGGAGGGAGTTAAAAGATAATTTCTTAGAAAAATATTTTCCTCATGACCATCAAGCGAATATAGAAAGGAAATTTTTGAGTCTGAGACAAAAGGAGGATGAGAATGTCGCAAAGTATGAAGCTAAATTTAAAAGGATATCAAAGAATGATATAGATTATATATGTAACCCAAGAAGTATTATTGATCATTTATTCGATGGGTTGAAACCATTTATCCGTCGAGCATTAGTCTCACAATCCTTCTCATCATACGAAGATATTGTCTCATGTGCTATCAAGACAGAAAAGGAATTCTCTAAGTCTTATGACTTCAAAGAAAACCAAGAGAAGAAGAGATCTTTTGATCACCCAGGAAATAGAAATAAGGGGATGAAGAAAAAATTTTAATATACATCCTGTAGTAAATGTGTGAAGAATCACCCTGGTACTTGCCTAAAGGGAATGGTAGTCTGTTACAAGTGTGGTGAAAAAGGCCACCAAACTCATGATGGAAAGGGAAAGAAAGAGGTTGTCAATGTTGAATGCTAAAAATGTAGAGAAAAAGGACATTATGAAAATTAATGTCTTATGCACCAAGGGAAATTACCTTAGAAAAGGCCAAGGGAGAAAGGCTAATATTATGCGATCACTACTATTGAGGTTGAAACTCCGAAAGATGTGGTGGCGGATAATTTAATGGTTTCCTCAAGTTTATCCAATGATTTATTTGATTCTGGATCATCACATTGTTTCTTATATTCCCAGTTTTCTCTGAAAATTATATACTTTCAATCTGACATAACATGGGATTTTTCAGTCAAAAATCCTAAGGGAAGTATCATTTCCACAATGTTTTGTGAATCATTTCCAATTAGGGAATATAAATTTTCTTTATCTGCTGATATCATCGTCATACCCATGATTGTATTTGATATAATCCTCATAATGGATTGGATTTTGGACCATGATGTGAACATTTATTGTACGAAGAAGGAGATTACAATTTTCGATGATGATAAAGAGTACCTTATCTTTAGAGCAGAAACGTCACCACCTGATTCTTATCCAGATCCACCCCCAATAGCTCTACTAAATTCAATTATTGGGGAGGAAGAGAATGAAATAACTATGGGTGAGGAAAAGAATGTTCTAATAGAGTATGTACATATTGTACAAAAATATGTTGATGTGTTTCTCGAGGATTTATCTGGACATCCTCCCGAATGGGAAATTGATTTTTCCATTGATTTAATTCCTAGTTCAAGTCCCACATTGATGACCCCTTATAGAATGGCCACTGTGGAATTAGTGGAACTGAATAAACAACTAGAGGAATTGAGTAATAAGGGATTTATTCGCCCTAGTGTTTCTCTATGGGGAGCTCCTTTCCTTTTTGTTAAGAAGAAAGATGAATCTATGAGGTTGTGCATTGACTACAGGGAGATTAATGCTATAACAATAAAGAATAAGTATCCCCTACCTCACATTGATTATTTATTTGACCAAATTCAAGGAGATTAATATTTTTCAAATATTGACCTTCGATCTGGATATCATCAGTTGTGTGTGAAGAAGGAAGACACTCTGAAAACATCATTTCGAACTAGGTACATGCATTACGAGTTTACAGTAATGCCTTTTGGATTGACTAATTCACCCTCTGTCTTCATGGGTCTAATGAATAGTGTTTTCAAGGAATATGTTTATGAATTTGTAGTGGTATTTATTAATGATAAATTGGTATACTCAAAAATCTACAAAGGTCTAGAAAATCACTAGCACACTATTCTGAAAACCCTCAGAAGAAATGAATTATATGGGATGTTTAGAAAGTGTGAATTCGGGCTTTAAGAGATTTCTTTTCTTGGACATATTGTCTCTAAGGATGGAATCTCTGTTGATCTTTCAAAGGCCATGACAATCCAAGAATGGCCAACACCGATGAGTATAACTGAGGTACGATGCTTTATTGATTCAACATGTTATTTTGGACGTTTCATCTTGAATTTTTCCCGGTTGTTTTACCCATTAACCAAGATCACACGTAAAGGGGTTGGATTTGGTTGGAAAAAAGAGTGTGAAGAATTTTTTGAAGAATTGAATATAATATTAGTCAACACTTCTATCTTGAATCTACCATCAGGGAATGATGGGTTTGTTATTTATTGTGATGCTTCAATGAAAGGACATGGTTGTGTCCTTATGAATAATGATAGAGTTATTTAATATGCATCACAACGGTTATAAATTCCTAATAAAAGTTATCCCTTTCATGATCTTGATTTATAAGTTGTAATATTTTCTCTGAAGATATGGAGACACTATCTCTATGGTGAAAAAAATGTGAGATTTATACTGATCAAAAGAGTTTGAAGTATATTTTATCATAGAATGAACTCAACATGAGAAAAATGAGATGGATTGAACTATTCAAGAATTATGATTTCACTATACACTACCACTCGGGGAAGGAAAATAAGGTGGTAGATGCTTTGAGTAGAAAGGATCATGGAGTTTTGAACAAGATGAGAGTTGAAAGGGATTCTATTTTCATAGATCTAGTAAAGATGGTTATGGGAATAACCATGGAAGGTAAAACATCAATAATTTTTCAAATGGTTTCTAAACCATCCTTACTATAAAGGATAAAGATTTCTCAGACTAATGATGAAGAGTTTCAAAAGAAGATTAAAGCTGTGAATGATGGGATATTGAGTGATTTCATATATGAAGATGGAATTTTGAAATTTGGGAAGAGAACTTTTGTTCCTAACATACCTGATCAAAAAAGGTAATTGTTGGATGATGCTCATATCTCCAATTTCTCTATACACCTTGGGAGCACCAAGACATACAATGATTTGGAGGAACATTTTTGGTCGAACAACAAGAAGAGGGAGAATGCTGATTTTGTGTCAAGATGTCTTGTTTTTCAACAAGTGAAAGATGGAAGGCAATAGCCTAGAGGAGTCATGAAACCTATTACCATACCTGAGTATAAATGGGATAATATTACGACAGACTTTGTCATGGGGTTACCAAAGACTCCTAGATGGAATGATGCAATATGGGTCATTGTCGATCGTCTTACCATGTTATCACATTTTCTTACTATAAGATAAGATTTACCACTTGAACGTCTAGAAAAACTATACATTAATGAAATTTTAAGACTCCATGGTGTACCCCTATCAATTGTTTCGGATCGCGATCCCTGTTTTACATCAAGATTTTGGAAAAGTCTTCAGAAGGCCTCGGATACTGAACTTCATTTGAGCACTTCCTACCACCCTAAAACCGATGGACAATCAGAACGTACTATTCAAACCTTAGAAGACATGTTTGATCTTTCTCACATGACTTTCAAGGTATGTGGGATCAATATTTTCCTCCGGTAGAATTTTACCATAACAATAGCTTCCATTCAAGTATTATGATGGCACCATATGAAGCATTATATGGAAAGAGATGCTGCACACCAACTTGTTGGGATTATGTTGGTGAATGAAAACTCATAGGACCAAAACATGTTAAGGAAACAATGTAAATTGTGAAGGTTATCCACATCCACATTAAAGAAGCTCAAAGTAGGAAAAATTGCTATGCTGATAATCAGAAGAAGGATTTGGAATTTCAAGTAGGGGATCATGATTTCTAGAAGGTATCTCCATGGAAGGGTGTTATACGATTCGATAAGATGGGTAAATTGATTCCCAGGTACATCGTACCTTTCAAAATTCTAGAACGAATTGGGGTTATTTCTTACCATTCGACAATACCGCCAAGTCTCTCCAAAGTTCATGAAGTGTTCCATGTATCATTGTTGAGAAAATACATGCATGACCCAACGTATGTACTCACCTATGTAGAAATTAAACTGGAACCTAATCTAAATTATTGGGAATATTCTGTCAATATTCTTGATACCAGAGAAAGTGTGCTGAGAAACCGGACGACTCGTCTGGTAAAAGTTCTATGGAGAAACCATAAGATGGAAGAGGCAATGTGGGAACCCGAGGAACTTATGATGAAGAACCACCTGAATCTATTTATGCAGTGATATTATAGAAATTTCGAGGATGAAATTATTTTAAGGTGGGTAGAATGTAACACCCCAAGTTTCCACGGTATGTTTCTCTTTTAATAATTCAGTAGCTTGCATTGTACACAACTTAGAGTTTTAACACACCATGACCAATCAAACTAGCCGTTATGAATAGTAATACCCACTTTTTGAAATTTTATAAATTTTATTTTTCAAAATGAACTTCATTATTGAATTCGGAATATCGAAATTATCTTAGGGAGAATTTTTGATATTTTTCTGAAAACATTCAATTTTTGATGAATAGTGAAAAACACTACGTTATTATTTAAAACCAACTTTTTATTTAAATAATTATTTATATTATTTTAAATTATTTTAGGTCAAAATAGATACATAATAACAATATATGATCAATGCAATTCAGTGTAGTCATTTTATAATAAATTTAGATATATAAAATTTTATTGAACATTTTACCGTCTTTTACCCACCTTCAAGGAGCATTTACAAATTTCCATAAAACATAATTTTTCCACTTATGTGGGTTGAACTTCAAAAATACTAGAGACACGATTGAAAACAGTAGGTAAAATGTGGTTCAATAAGGTGAAAATAATTTTTGGTGAATAGTATCTTTTGACTTATTTACCACTGTTAAAAGTAAATAGAGTAATTAAGGGTAAAAATGATATTATAATTACCCTAACACATGTCCAAATTCTATTGGATAAGATTAATTAAAATAAAAAACCTTATGAATAAAATGTGATCCTCTTTGGTCCACTTGGATTATATTAGAACATTTATTATTATTTTATTTAAAGAAGAGTTAAAAGAGTTAAATTCAAAGTTTAATAAATAAACAATTTTTAATATAGGGTTACACACAATATAAATTCAACTATAAATATTCATTAGAAATTTAAAACCATTTAATACATAATGATATTTTATTTATAATTTTTAGACCTTAAATAATTTAATTTATTTATGACAAAACGATAATATAATAATTACCTTAATAATAAAATTTTAAAATAATTGATATTATAAATATCCAAATAAATGTAAATTGAAACTTATGATAAAATCCAAAAATTTTATAGGTTAATATGAAATGTTAGGGTTTATTAAATAAATTTTATTCGAAGTGATAAATCTTTTATGTCTTTCAAAAAAATCAAATACTAAATAGTGTCCAAATTGACATAATTGAGTTTTTTAGACAAATACTATATTATTAATTGATATAATATTCATAAAAATATATGGTTTAGCCAAAGAACATAGATAAGGTTATATATATTAATAATAATGCACATGTGTTTCTATTGGTTTGTTATAGTATGTTTATTAACAATATAATATTAAAATACAAAGATATATGGTAAATATCAAACTATTTATCAAAGTGTTAAATCTAAAAGATAAGGATAATATGGTGATCTAAACCAGTCTAAAACATATTGGTTTAGAGTTTTTCGACCCATAACTACCTTGGAATAGAAATAAATCATTTTTGAGTCATTAGAAACCGAAAATAATTTTATTATAAAATAATATTTCAAGATTTTCCTAAAGTGATCATCGCCTCTCTTATAAAAGGGTACTTTTCCTTTTCATAGTTTAACACCTCCCAAGCCATTTGGTTCGACCAAACCCTGCCCAAATACCCTACCAACATTCATCCATTCATCCTAGAGGCCTTACATTTATCATAAAGCCACCCTTAATGATCCATTTTGATCAAATCAAAAGGAAGAACCTGAAGAAGAGGTAAATATTTCATAACCTCTTTCCTGTTCCTTTCTTCTTCCACTTCCTCTTTCTTTGTTATTTCTAGACTAAAATAATAACTCCAATATATTCTACATACTATGATGTTATTATAAAAATGGTACAACCATATTCATTATTCAATCCATCATATGAATGACAAAGTCACCATACATGCGTACTTACGACTTACCGTCTCCACGTAGTAGTGTAGTTTGTTATTCAAACACATATTTATTTGAATGGGTGTAATAATGAGTATAACTGATGTAAATAATAAATATAACATTTTAATTATTATATATATATTATATACCATCCAATTACATACTATTTCATGATCAATATAGTGATATTATTGCTCGTGCGTACGTACAGATTACTGTATCCACGAAAACGAGGATATTCATTCATCACCATAATCATTAAAGAATAATTTTAATTTTAAGATTAAAAATAATGTTTATGAACATAATTTAATTCTGTATATGAATCAAATACATCATATCCATAACAAACATGGCTTACATTACCAAGCATACAAAGGAAAACGAATCAGTTAACACCCAAAACAATGATACTACTAAAATATTATTAACAAAGAAATATTATAAGAGAATATATGATATCATATTTATGTATATTATTCTTTTATAATTTAATAAAAATGTTTTAACTATTATACATAATTTTAACATACCATCGACTAAGGAAAATTAAAGGTAAGGGCCAATTTCCCAATCTCTTTATTATCCGATGTTGTTTTTACATAAGTGTCTACTAGGACCTCTTTATCATCCCCATCTATGTTTCTTAAAAATGTATTTCAAAACATTTTTATTATTCACTAGACTATGAGTTATATTTATTTATACCCTTGTTTGGATTTTTATAAAATGGTTTGAAAACAATCTTTCCGTTGTTTTCCAAACAAGGTACTTTATTACCATTTGGACAAAATTAAGGTAAGAATGTCATTTTTTAACTTATATGGCAGGTGTGGAAATTTTTACCCATTATATCAGCATCTAAGAACCCCATAAAATATTATAAGAATATTTTTAAAATAAAAGTTTTCTTTTATAATTACGTGACTTTTAAATAGTTTCAAAATATAAAGAGGTATTTATTTTAAATACTTTTCAATACATCTATTTCAAGATCCTTTGATGAATTTTAAACTTGTTTGAAGTTGATTTGTTATGATACTAATCTACCATATTGTATTGAAGGTTTTGTGATATTATTGATTGTGGATGTGTTATTTTTACACCATTCATGGTTTATGGATTAAGTATTGACATTTTTATTTCTAGTTTTAATACGAATGTATATGTTATGTTTAAACCATTTCATATTAGTAATTCATTGAACATAGTAAGCTATGGGTGGAGCCTGATATAGCTTCTCAATGCATCGGTAGGTCTCATGAGACAAACTAGTTTCTTGGAACATAGCCTTGAAAATATCTTATTTGTAGTCTCGACACAAGGCCTTGACTATGTTGTTATGGAAACTGGCATTATGCATTCCATCATTATGAAAGTGGAAATTGATATTGCATGAGATTATTCGACTAGTAGAATATTAATGTGAATAAGTAAATGGAATTATTTGATTTTATATTTTCCATATTAGGATTATGATTATGTTTAAAAGGATTTTGTTTTAGTCTTATACCTTGCCTTAAATGTTTATGCTTATTTATGAAAGTTTCCTCTATATTGTTATCCTTACTAATAATCTGAGCTCACCCCTTTCTATGTTTTATTTTTTCCAGGATGTAAAGTAATATTAATGGTTAAACTACAGAGACAAGATAAGGCAGTAAGTGTGTTCAATGGGGACAAAATGTTTTTGATGTTTTTATTTCATGATGTAATGTAAAACATATAAATTTATTTAGTACTTACAAGGCTACTAAACTGATCGGTATTTCGGGACATGATTACTTGCATCATGCCAATGTTATGTAATAAAGCACCGACTCTGGGTAACTGGGGTCGGGGCGTTACAGTCCACGAGAATTCAAGAGAATGTTTTACCAACTTACTGAGGGGAAAATAAAGTAACAATTTTGAGAAGAGTTCTATCTAATCATGATTATAGTTATATTACCCTTGGAATGTGGTGGATATTTCCATGGAATAGGGGTAAACGAAATATTGGGTTCTTATATATTATTTTATGTGGTAAGGAATTGTATATTATTATGGTATACATGTTTTGGGAGGAAGGAGACTGGGTTTTGGGTGTTTTATGATAGGGGATGAAAAATAATTTCTTTTTAATAGGATAGTGTTAATTTTTTGTGATGGTCTTGTAGAGTTATATTAGTGGTAGGAGGGTTCCCTATCCTTATTTACATGGTGTATATATAAGAAGATATTTATTTTACCCATTAAATAGTATTCCATTCCAATTCGAGAGGTTGAAAATATTATAACATCCCATGTATTTCTATTAAAATCATAGTTGCTGAAAATATTACTTCTTACACTATATTTGGATTATGTATGAGATTTATTATACTTTTAGAATTATTATTTTTATAATATCTACAAATTTAACTACGTTATATGATCCTTAAAATTTGATTCCTATATGAGAGTTTGGATATGTTAGTACTTCCTTAATATTCATTTCCTATATGAGAGGTTTATTATGTTATGTAATCCACTATAAGAAATTAATTACTAAGAGGTATTATATTTTATACCACAAAAATTATTATGTTACTTTTGATTGGGGAATCCAACATGTATATTATGATCCCTTATAATTAGGTATCCCATAAAAAATTGATTATGAAGACTAGATCACCACTAACATTGGTTGAAGTAGTTATGATAAGGTTCCTTGGTACCAAGTTAATGCTTTATTTACCAATATGTATGTTTTTATAGATTCTTTTATATTAATTTCCATAACATGCACTCATATATAGTCTTCCATGGAGAATTCAAGGGTAGAGAAAAGTAGCGGAGGGTCCAGGCGGGGTTTGTTAGGCCCACACCTTCCGCGTTATCTCGTAACATAAGGGAAGATGAAGGGTTTAATAAAATCACTTGAAATAAAAAAGAATTAAAACCCCTACCTAGAACCTTTTGAGAGTGATCATGATTGATGATATATCATTGTTCATCATTCCCTCAATAGGTTCCCAATGACGCTACTCGTACGTCGTCCTTCAGTTCATGGTTCGGTGTCACCTGTCACCTTTTGTTGGGATCAAATCTGTCCTCTAAGTGCTTGGCATCACGACACTCCTTTAGAACTTCGTTTCATAGAGAAGCTGTGTCAATACCACTTACCAAGATCCATATATATAGGATAGGGGGAGGGTAAGTAACGACACGGGGAATTAATGGGGGCTCATTAATTTGGGACCTTCCTAATTCCCCAACAAAGTCGTTACTTAGGATTGAAGTGTAAAGAAATTTATTGGATTGAAACAACGCTGGTACCACAATCTGCTTATCCATTGGAGAATAAAAATAAAATAATAAAATAATATTATTATATTTATTTTAAAAGTAACAGAACATAACATTTTCTCTAGACCTTCTGCAGTTAATGTAAAGTCTTCCTTAAGTGAATCCCAGCGGTTCGGATTCAACAGTGCCCTTGGATTTTTAGTTTGAGCACCATTCAAAAAATTAGAAAATTACACTCAAGCTTTTACTGAATGTCTCTTAAATATATTCAATAAATAAAAAAATTTCACCCTCGACTCACACTAGTCAAGGTTATGCTCCACTTTAGGAGAAAATGCCCCAATGAACTCAACAATACTCTCAAATTTTCAATCCAAGATACCGTTTATAAGTTATAGATTTTACAATAAAACAATAGTCACTTAATTATTTTAATTACATCAAAAAGATAAAATTCACTAGTGGCTGGTTCCGACCAATGTTAGAATCTTCCTAAAGATAAAATTCCCTCACGGGCTTAGTGGTGGTCTTCGATTTTTAATCAGAGTCACTGTTCACGAGTTATAAGAATATGAAAAATAAAATAACTTTATTTAATTATTTTATTTTGGTTTATTTCATTTTCGGGTTTCCCCAGAGGAGGACTGTGCTGAGTAAACCTAAGTCGCACCTAGGGTAAAACCGACATCCTGAATGCAACGATGCCCTTGGATTTCTGATCGAGAAAACTATTTATGTGTTATTACACTTTTTTAGAAAAAATGATTATGCATGCTAATTAAAGATTAACAAAACATCAATGGATCATTCAGGGCACTCCGAGCCTTGGAATCATGCGCCACCAGATTTAGTGGTCTCGAAATAATTCTATATAATTAAAAAAATACATGTATAATCTGGGTCTTTACAGTCCAAGAAACTCATCCAAGTTAAAATAGTTTAAACAAATAACTAGGACCAATGGGGCGTAAACATGGAACCTACCTGTTATTGCTGGATGCAACGATCATAGTCCAAGCCATATTATAGTAAAACATGAAAGGGGGCCCAATGGTAGTATACCAAAAATCCAAATGTGAGAAAGTATTGGGATCTAGGTGGGTATTAACCTAATAAAACCATCATTTAATTTAGAAAGTGGTACTCGATTCTCAAGGTATTCGATCACGATCCATGATAATCTCGATTCTAACCATTACTATTTAATATTGAAGTCATATATATTCTATTTTGGTTCCATCCTTTACATCCATTAGTTTGGAATGGTCATTTAGAATTTTAACCATTTAATAAAATAAATTAATTAATTTTCCAAATTCAAGGTCCACACTGCTCCCTTCCCTTAACTTGATAAGGGTTACCAGAGACATGGAACCAATTATTCTCTAATGAACCTAGGTCCATCCATGGAATTTATACATGTTAATCCTTGTATATCCCAAGGTATGATGATAAAATCCCATTGAGTCCATCCATGGAATTCCTACTTGGGAACCCACCTATCACCCTAGGTTTTATTAGCATTCAAAATAATTGAAAGAAATTTAGTAAATTCATTTGAGGGTCAATCATTATTCATTAACCGTTTATTTAACTCAACACATTCCATTTACTAAAACATTTCAATAGAATTTATTTGGCTCCAAGTATCCATATAAAAGGGAAATTACCCAAATTGGAAATTCCAATCTAAAAAATCAAACAAAACACTTAGACGATGACTTGGTCCACTAATCACTTAAAAAGGGTAAATCAGTGTTTCTAATGCCTTTAGGTCCATGTCATAATCATTCCATATCACAACATAATGTCATGGCATAAATATTATAATCAAGATAAGTGAAGCAAGAAAAATATATCCAATACTTTTTATCATCAAGGCATTGCACCTCAATAGAGGGGTTTTATTACAAAAACATGATATTGCTTATCACCCAAAATATTTATTACATTTAGCACCGAAAATGAAACAAACTAGATTAACAATTAATAGGCTTTCAATATAAATAATTCACTATATATATTTAATTTCTAATAAATGTGAGGTAAATAATTTATTAATGCATTTATAAAACCGAGGACATGGATAGAGACCCTACCTTAGGGTGGAAACAAGTGATCCACTTCTTCTCTTGAAGCTTTCTAACTAAAATCAGATGCTCCCCCACTAAGTATATGCACTTCAACGCATGTTAAAGAAAACCTATCCACTATGGACACACCCTCATATCCATGGGAAGGAGCAAGAGGATCCTTACACATATTCTTATATGCATATACTAGTCTCCACTCACCTACACATACATTTTTAAATATATAGATGGGCACACCTATCCCCATATGTGTGTAATCACTACCATAGATATTTACACATGTAATAGGGGAACCCACATACATATATTTACATTCCTATGCATATGAAAGAGAGTCACCCTTTACTTGGAGACTTGAAACCAACAAGAAGGGATCAACCCACTACACATTTAACATTATAAACCTTAAAATAATTAAAGAACACAATTTAAATTTTGTAAGATGAATAAACAATGAAAAACCCTCACCTTATTTGTTGGTGATGAACCAAATCGATGCAAAACCACCTTTAGCGGCTCAATGCCCTACCGATTAATTAAGTGGGAGTCAAAGACACATAAAGGTCTCAATAAAGTGGATCGAAACAATTAGAAACCATGAAAACTCACCTCAAAATAGAACCGATGGCCTAAAATAACTTGAACTTCCTCTCCTTCAGTGATGGTTGTTGGAATGCGAATCAACATGACCCAAGTGGCCTTCTGAACCAAACTAGAACAAGGTAAATGTCACGACCTGTCCTCGGGCCCGTGCTGTGACTACCCCAAGCCCGCCTTCCATAGGCCAGGGGCTGGCGATTAGCACCAAGGCGTAAATCCCAGTAAAAGGGAAGGAATTGCCTTTGTGAAGTAAACCAAAAACACCAAAGAGCAAGCAGGCAGAATTAAACACTAAGTAAAAACTGGTACAACAGTAAGTGCGGAAAAGTAAGTGGGCCAGTATACAAACCCAAACTGAAAGTAAAGTACAAATGGAAAGGGAAAACAACAACTAAAAAGTAAAGACGCAATGTCGAGCTGTCCACTGGAAATACCACCTGAAGGGTGGGTACAGATAGCCTCCACTGCTCCTCGGGTCCAGCCGACCGCTCTGAGTACGTCCTGCCCAGTGGTCTCCCTCCAGGTACCGTCCTGCTCCGCAAGCCTCAACCACGATCAGCACTGTCCGTCGTCTGCAACCAACACAACGTAGTGCGGGCATAGCCCGTGTAGGGGTGAGTATAAGCTACTCAGTAGGGACCCCGAGACCCCCAAAGGTCTCCCAGAATCCACAAAGGATAAACCACAAATGAAAGATACAATCACGATGTAACATTCGACACTGCTTAGTTATATTACCATACATATACCTAAGTCTTCAATTCTCATTCGGCTCCAACATCCGAGCCCAAGCACAACCTAGTCCACATAGGAAAGAAAAACGTAAATCCTCATAGGATAGCACAACACAATCCACAAAGGAAAGCAAAACAAGATTTCAGCTCACACAGGTATACTTCTTCATATGACGATGAAGTTGAACAGATATTGCCACTGATTCATCTAATCCATCGGACCCACAAAGGATCGATAGGTACTAACCCCTGCAATGACCCACAAAGGATCGGTAGGTAAATAACCCCCGCAATGACCCACAAAGGATCAATAGGTAACTAACCCCCGCAATGACCCACAAAGGATCTGACCCACACATGATCGATAGGTAACTAACCCCCGCAAAGACCCACACAGGATCGGACCCACACAGGATCTGTAGGCGCTGGACCACACAGGACCGCTGAGCGCTGACCCACACAGGATCAGACCCAGACAGGATCGGTAGCACTGACCCACAAAGGATCTCTGAGTGTTGTAGTCGTTGCCGTCGAATCCACTGAGGGTCTCTGTACAGTCGTCGCCGTCATAGTAGCAGTCACCGCCAGCTCTAGGGTTCCTGCACACAGCAAGCTCATTTTGGAGGGTCCGCTCCACGAGCTGAGAGGCTGATACATCAACTGACACATAGTCCAGAGTTAATGTATCCAAAAGTTCCGTATCGTCAACAGGAACTCAACGTCGCAGACGGCGCGTCAATCGGATGCTCGATCTGAGAGTTATTGGCTTTTTCGTCCCAGGGGCCCGGTTGGTTTTTAAGGAAAAACCAACCCAACCGTACTCCACCTGTGTCCAAACCTCGGTCAGAGTTAGCCAAAATATCCGTCTCACTAAGAGGAATCCATAAAAGTCGACGGTACATCAATCGGACGTCCGAAGCTCAAGTTATAAGCGTTTCCGCTCCGAGGGCCCGGTTGGTTTCGTGTACGAACCAACCTGGCCGAACCCAAAGTACTCCGAAACCTTGAGTGCGATATACCTAAACGACCGTCTCGATCCAAGGATCACATCGCCGCTGATGGCATGTCGATCGGAGGCCCGTATCTCAAGTTATGAGAAAAAGACCGAAAAGGTCAGAAAACGGGGGGTCTGGGCCCGGACCGACCCGGCCGGCGCGCTGGCGCTGTCCAGGCGCCGCGCAAGGTAGCCGTGGCCCCCCGTGCGGGGGCCGCTTCGTGACACCCGGATGTGGATTAAGCCGCGTCCCTCCTCTGCGGTCCCGCACAGCCGCGAGACCGGCCAGCGCCGCCGTGGCTTCATCCGCGGTGGGTCTTCCCGGCGGCGCGCCGGTGGGGGGTTCCGTGGACCATCGGACGAGCTCTGGTGGTCCGATTTGTGTGCGGTCTTCTCCAGTGCTCATCCCGGGACTTGTTCTTCACTGCAAGCCTTCGAAATTAACTTGCGGCCCCGTTTGTCCTCGCCCGCCAATCCGCACATAACAAAAAGAAGGGCGGTGGGTTTGGACTTGTTCGTTGGTCCGCACCCACCGTGTTAGCGGTTTTTAAAGTCTCACAACAATCATATTTAACAACCAGGGATATAAATCACAAAGATTTAAAAAGAAACAAACCATACCTTGTCGTAGTCGTCGAACGTGTGTTCTTCGCGGGATTGACCGTTGCGGAAGAAGAGGATCGTCGCGTCACGGAAGGGGCGTCGCGTCATCGCGGTACACGGCGTCGCGTCAACGATCTCCGAGGGTTAAAGAAAACACACAGATTTAATTTCATGAATTAAATCCATGTTGAGGATAAAATCCATAAAGGAATTTAAAAGATTTGAAATCTCCTACCTCAAGCAGTTGATCGAAGATTTGTCGCAGGGAAAGAATCGTCGCGGAAGAAGCGTCACGGAAGGAGAATAGTCACCGTTCTTCGTTGCCTTTCGTCGAAGGCTGGCGTTCTTCACGTTCTTCATGTTCTTCGCGTTATTCGCGTTCTTCGCGTTATTCGCGTTCTTCGCGTTATTCGCAAAGAAAGATGAAGATCTTCTAGCTTCAGAGATTTCTCCAAATCCTCTAAACAAGACACCCCTCAAAAGACAAGTGTTGGTCTTATTTTTAATCTCATGCCAACAATTGATTTCAAAGATAAGTAATGAACAAATTAATTCATAGAATTAATTACAACGAATTAACCGCCCAATTAATAGGGGCGTTAAGAATTTAGAAAACGCGTCAGTTGACTTTCATAAAGATGAGTTTTCACGGGTGCATTTCTTAGGGGTAAAGAAACGGTGGGGATCATGCGGGCCCCACATCACAAATATCATACCAGGTGGGTAGGATATTTTGGGTTCCACCCTATCCACTTCAACTTAGCTTAAGTGGATTTTAAGTGGCTTTAAGAGAAATAAAATAAAGTTGTCGCATCACTTTATTTTATTTTCTTAACTTAACCCAAAAAATTAAAAACCACACCCGAGCAAACACAACTCCAGAAAAGGCGTTTCTAAGCAAACATCAGCGCTGCGATTCCATTGGTGCCCTCAGAATTCAATTCCGAGCACCGGTTCAAAAGTTAGAAAAACCCGCTCGTTCGTTCACTAAACGTACCCGAGCCAAACTTCGAAAAATGATTCTGGGCACACCGGGCCTCGGAATCACATGCCTTCAGAAACTGCGTTCTTGTAAAATTCCAAAGAAAATTAATAAAAAAATTTCCTTGAAATTTACGGGTCTTTACATCACTCCCACCTCAGGGATTTACGTCTCCGTAAAGATACATCACAAACTAGGGAAACAAATGCGGGTACTGAGCACGCATCTGAGCATCCCGCTCCCAAGTGCTCTCCTGGAGGTTCCCGTGCTGCCATCTGATGCGGACTAGAGGAATCGACCGTCCATGTAGGACCCACTCCGGTCGATCCTCAATCTCCACCGGGACCTCCGCAAAAGTCGCCCCATCATCAACGTCCAGCTCCCCATGGTCAATGATGTGCGTCGGGTCGTGCACGTATCTCCTCAGCTAAGATACGTGGAAGACTTTGTGCACCCAGTGCAACTGAGGTGGTAGAGCCAGGAGATAAGCCACCTCGCCAACCCGGATGAGGACCTGGAATGGTCTGATGAAGCGTGGAGACAACTTGCCGCCTCAGCCAAATCTCCGTCAACCAGGTCGAGGTGAGACACGTAAAAAGACGTGGTCGCCATCCTCGAACTCTAGTGGCCTCCGCCTCCTGTAAGCATAAGACTTCTGCCGGCTCTGAGCTGTCCTCATCCGCTCTTGGATGACCTGGACCTTCCTTGTCGTGGCTCGGACCATCTCTGGTCCCACAAGTGCTGACTCCCCAGGGTCTGTCCAGCACAAAGGAGATCTGCAAGGTCGGCCGTACAACTCCTCTTATAGTGCCATCTCGATGGTGGAGTGATAGCTGTTGTTGTACGCAAACTCCACCAAGGGTAGGTGGTCCTCCCAGCTACGACCAAAGTCGAGGACACATGCGCGGAGCATGTCCTCAAGAGTCTGAATGGTCCTCTCCGTCTGACCATCTGTCTGAGGGTGAAAGGCAGTGCTCTGACGTAGCTGCGTCCCGAACGCCTCCTGCAACCCCTTCCAAAGCCAGGAAGTAATGCAAGCATCTCGATCGGAAATGATAGATGATGACACACCGTGAAGCCATACAATCTCTTGAATGTAGAGACGTCCCAATCTCTCCACTGAGCCCTGCTCTCTAATGGGTAAGAAGTGTGTCGACTTGGTGAGTCGGTCGACAATCACCCAAATGGAGTCGTGACCTCTGGAAGTGCATGGAAGTCCAGTCACGAAGTCCATAGATATCCCGTCCCACTTCCACTCCGAGACCTCCAAGGGCTGTACCAAGCCTGCTGGTACCTAATGCTCTGTCGTCACCTACTAGCAGGTGAGGCATCGTGAAACGAACTCTGCCACAACCTTCTTCATGCCTGGCCACCAGTGCTGTCGTCTGAGGTCCTGGTACATCTTCACCACTCCAGGATGTACCACCAAAGGAGAAGTGTGAAACTCTCTCAGAACCTCCCCCCGTAAGGAAACTGGTACCAAGGTACGTCCTCTGAAAAGGACATCGTGCTATGCTCCAAAGGAGAAACCATCAGGTGCCTGTCCTGAGGATTTCTGCACACGCCGCGTCTCACAGTCAGCATCCCCACGCTGTGCCTCTCTGACCCGCTGCATTAGTGGAGGAGAGACTGTGAGTTACTGAAGGAAAGCTGCTCCATATCTATCCACAAAGGATATCCGCAAAGCGGCTAGCTGCTCTATCGCCTCCTCGAGTAGCTGAATTCCCGTCCTCCTGCTGATAGCATCAGCTACCACGTTCCCCTTCCCAGGAGTATAGACTATCTAAAAGTCATAGTCCTGGAGGAACTCGAGCCATCACCGCTGTCTCAGGTTCACGTCCTTCTGAGAGAAGATGTACCTGAGACTCTGATGGTCAGAAAAGACTGTAAAGCGCTCGCCCATCAGATAGTGTCACCATGTCTTCAGAGTGAAGACCACTGCTGATAGCTCCAGGTCATGGGTAGCGTAGTTCTGCTCATGTGGCCTCAACTGACGTGATCCATAGGCGATCACTGTCCACTCCTGCATCAGGACACATCCGAGTCCGGTCCCTGATGCATCGTAGTAGACTACGTACCCTACTCCCTCCTCAGGCAACCTCAAGATAGGGGCGCTGGTCAATCTATGTCTCAGCTCCTGGAAGCTCTGCTGACATCTTCCTGACCACACAAAGGTTTTACCCTTATTTTTCAAAGATGAGAGTGGTGCCGCAACTCTGGAGAAGTCTGTCACAAATCTCTGCTAGTATCCAGCTAGTCCCAAGAAACTCCGCACCTCCGTCACGCTCCTGGGTGGCTCCCAAGCTAGCACTGCCTCGATCTTCACAGGATCCACTGCAACTCCCGCCTCAGAGATGACGTGTCCCAAGAAGCGGACCTCACGTATCCAGAACTGACACTTCGAGAGCTTTCCATAAAGCTGGTTCTCTCGGAGTGTGTCCAGTACAACTCACAAGTGGTAGGCGTGCTCCTCCTCAGTCGTCGAGTAAATCAAAATGTCGTCGATGAAGACCATGAAAAATCGATCGAGGTATGGCTGAAAGATCCTGTTCATGAGGCCCATGAACACCGTTAGAGAATTGGTTACACCGAATGGCATAACCAAGAACTCATAGTGGCCATACTGACATCTGAAGGCCGTCTTCTGCACGTCCTCGTCCCAAACTCTGAGCTGATGATAGCCTGACCTGAGGTCTATCTTCGAGAACCACCGTGCTCCCTTGAGCTGATCGAAGAGGTCATCAATCCTCGGAAGTAGATACTTGTTCCTCATTGTCACCTGGTTCAGGAGACGATAGTCGACACAAAGTCTCAAGATCCCGTCCGCCTTCTTGGCGAACAGTATCGGGGAAGCCCAGGGTGAAACACTGGGTCAGATGAAACCCTTGCCCTGCAAGTCCTCCAACTGTACTCGTAGCTCTCTAAGCTCAGTGAGGGCCATCCGATACGTTGGAGTCGATATCGGGGCTGTCCCAGGGTACAAGTCAATATAAAAGTCTACCTCTCTTCGAGGAGGTAGTCCTGGAACGTCATCGGTAAAGACGTCCGCATACTGATCCACCACTGCAGGAAAACTAGGACTCCACATGTCAACTACTCCTAGGATGAGGCTATCCAACTGATGAGTGATGGTCTGTCCTCTCCTATGCGAGAGTCCATCCTGTACTGTGAAGGCTCCCTTCTCGCTGGTGAAGGTGAACCTGCTCCCGTCGGTGCGTACACATCGCACCTTGCGCCTAATATAGTCAATCTGTTCGTGGACTGTAGATAACCAATCCATGCCCAAGATGATGTTGTAAGGACTTGACGCCACTACAAGAAGATCCCAGCAGAAGCTCTCACCTCCTAGAGTAAGCTCACACTACTGGAACCAGTGCGTGATCGTCGAGTCTGCTCCCCTAGGAGTCTCTAGCCGTAAGGATCGAGCCAACGGCTCTGTCGGAATCTCCGAGCTCCGAACAAGGGAAGCAGCTATGAAAGAGTGACTTGCTCCTGTATCTATAAGAACTGTAGCAAGGGTGGAATAGACACAGATAGTACCTCGAATCATCTCGGGCGCACCGTGGTCGTAGGCCTCCACTGCCTGGAGCTGGGCCTGTCTCTGCCCGCCAAATCCCTATGGCCGGGGTGGACCTCCTGGTGGTGGTGGTGGTAGAGCCTCAATGCGTCGCCCACCACCTGCTGCTCGGCCAGCTCCTCTGCCTCATCCACCTCCTCCCTGCGGACTGCCACGGTCGACCCTCTGCCTCTGCTTGGGTGGCCCCTCAACCGTCTGATGCTCATCAGCATGGTGGGTCGGGGAGTCACAAGCCATGTGGCCCTGCCCGCTGCATGTGTAGCACTGCCTGCCTCTCGAAAGACTGGCTCCACGCTGTGTGCCCCGCACTGCTGAGCCAGTGTCTTGAGGTCGTATGCATGAGGGTATGATCTGCCTGGACCCCTGAGTCATCCGTCAACTGCCAGCCGCAGAAGACTCTGCTACGTGCCGCCCCGCGGTAGGTCTTACTGTTGATGAAGGCTCAGCAAGGAAGATCTCGATCAAAAGGGATCGCTCCAGTACTCCTGGCTGAGTCGGAATGCTGAGGGAGATCAGTGATGCCCTAATCTCGTTTCTCAATCCCTGTTCAAAGTTCCGGGCCCGGAAGAATGGGTCTTGTACCATGTCTGTCGAGTAGCACGAGAGATCGGTAAATCTCGCCGAGTACTGGGCGACCGTCAAGTTGCCCTGCCGCAGCTGAAGAAGCTCCTGGATGCGCACCGCATGGAGGGTGGCTGGGACGAACTCCAAGCGGAAGAGGCTCTCA
The DNA here is from genome assembly GCA_963277665.1 of Viscum album. Lineage (NCBI taxonomy): Eukaryota > Viridiplantae > Streptophyta > Magnoliopsida > Santalales > Viscaceae > Viscum > Viscum album. The sequence goes on along the minus strand of OY728151.1, from coordinate 1,169,274,912 downwards.
AAGTCCGTCCAGAGAAAAGATGCCTCATCGTGCACCTGGAGCATCAAGCTCCACCATCGGCCCGCTGCCGCGTGCAGTAGGCTCGCTGCGAGGATCACCATGAGGTCTGCTGGTGTCCTCACAAACCGAAAAACTCACACCACTGCCTCCAGCCAGTCCTCGGCTGCCTGGGGGTCCGTCTCCCCATGGAAACTGGGTGGTCGCTGGCGCTGAAACTCATGCAGTGCACTAAGGCGACGTGCATCGTCAGCGGCTAGGGCTGGAAGCATCGGTGGCTCGACGAGTAGAGGTACTGCCAGTGCCTCAGCTATCAAAGGGCCCTTTACCGAGGCCTCATCGCTCGGTGGGCTGGCGTCACGATCAAATCTCGGAACCCTAGCTGGCTGCCGTCGTGGGGCCATCCTGAAAAAGGAAACAGATGCACCACGGTTAGAACAGTATACCTGGTGAGCTGACACAAAGTAATCACAAAGAAAACTTGAATCACACATGCAATCAATGTTTTCGTGCATTAAGTCGGAAATCAGAAGTCAGGATCTTGGTGTATGGATACGTCGGCCGCCACACCAACACTGGACTCCCTGAACTAATAACCACACCCAATACGCTAAACACTATTTCTTCACATAGAAAAAAGATCAGAGTCCCAAGTTCTGCGGTAGAACTGAACTCCTCTGATACCAATTTGTCACGACCCGTCCTCGGGCCTGTGCCGTGACTACCCCAAGCCCACCTTCCATAGGCCAGGCGCTGGCAACTAGCACCAAGGCGTAAATCCCGGTAAAAGGGAAGGCATTGACTTTGTAAAGTAAACCACAAACACCACAGAGGAAGTAGGCAGAAGTAAACACTAAGTAAAAACTGGTACAACAGTAAGTGCGGAAAAGTAAGTGGGCCGGTATACAAACCCAAACTAAAAGTAAAGTACAACTGGAAAGGGAAAACAACAACTGAAAAGTAAAGCCGGAACGCCGAGCTGTCCACTGGAAATTCCACCTGAAGGGTGGGTACAGATAGCCTCCACTGCTCCTCGGGTCCAGCCGACCGCTCCGAGTACGTACCGCCCAGTGGTCCACCTCCAGGTACCGTCCTGCTCCGCAAGCCTCAACCACAATCAGCGCTGTCCGTCGTCTGCAACCAACACAACGTAGTGCAGGCATAGCCCGTGCAGGGGTGAGTATAAGCTACTCAGTAAGGACCCTGAGACCCCCAAAGGTCACCCAGAATCCATAAAGGATAAACCACAAAGGAAAGATACAATCACGAAGTAACATTCGACACTACTTAGGTATATTCCAATACATATACCTAAGTCTTCAATTCTCGTTCAGCTCCAACATCCAAGCCCAAGTACAACCCAGTCCACACAGGAAAGAAAAACGTAAATCCACATAGGATAGCACAACACAATCCACAATGGAAAGCAAAACAGGATTTCATCTCACACAGGTATACTTCTTCATATGACGATGAAGATGACCAGATATTGCCACTGATTCATCTAAGCCGTTGGACCCACAAAGGATCGATAGATACTAACCCCCGCAATGACCCACAAAGGATCTGACCTACAAAGGATCGATATGTAACTAACCCCCACAATGACCCACAAAGGATCTGACTCACACAGGATTGATAGGTAACTAACCCCCGCAAAGACCCACACAGGATCGGACCCACACTGGATCTGTAGGCGCTGGCCCACACAGGACCGTTGAGCGCTGACCCACACAGGATCAGACCCACACAGGATCGGTAGCACTGACCCACAAAGGATCGCTGAGTGCTGTAGTCGTCAACGTCGAATCCACTGAAGATCTCTGTACAGCCGTCGCCGTCACAGTAGCAGTCACAACCAGCTCTAGGGTTCCCGCACACAAAAAGCTCGTTTTGGAGGGTCCGCTCCACGAGCCGAGAGGCTGATACATCAACTGACACATAGTCCAGATTTGATGTATCCAAAAGTTCCGTATCGTCAACAGGAACTCAACGTCGCAGACGGCGCGTCAATCAGACGCCCGGTCTGAGAGTTATTGGCTTTTTCGTCCCAGGGGCCCGGTTGGGTTTTAAGGAAAAACCAACCCGACCGTACTCCACATGCGTCCAAACCTTGGGCGGAGTAAGCCAAAAGATCCATCTCACTAAGAGGAATCCATCAAAGTCGACGGTACGTCAATCAGACGTCCAGAGCTCAAGTTATAAGCGTTTCCGCTCCGAGGGCCCGATTGGTTTTGTGTACGAACCAACCCGACCGAACCCAAAGTACTCTGAAACCTTGAGTGTGATATACCAAAACGAACGTCTTGATCCAAGGATCGCATCGCCACTGACGACGCGTCGATTGGAGGCCCGTAGCTCATGTTATGAGAAAAAGACTGAAAAGGTCCGAAAACGGGGGGTCTGGGCCCGGACCAACCCAGCCGGCGTGGCCCGGCCCGGCTGGGCATGGCCCAGCCTGGCGGTCTGGCCGGGTGGCTCGGCCGGTGCGCTGGCGCCGGCCAGGCGCTGCGCAAGGGAGCCGTGGCCCCCCACGTGGGGGCCGCTCCGTGACACCCGGACGCGGCTAAAGCCGCGTCCCTACTCCGCGGTCCCGCGCGGCCGCGGGACCGGCCAGTGCCGCCAGGGCTTCAACCGCGGTGGGTCTTCCCGGCGGCGCGCCGGGCGCTGCATCATCCTGGCGGCCGGCCGCTGCAGGTTGCCGCCTCCGGCCGCCGGCGCCGCCGGGCCGGCGTGGCACGCCGGCGGGGGGTTCCGCTGACCACCGGACGCGCTCCGGTGGTCCGATTTGCATGCGGTCTTCACCAGTGCTCGTCTCGGGACTCGTTCTTCACTACAATCCTTCAAAATTAACTTGCGGCCTCATTTTTCGTCACCCGCCAATCCGCGCATAACAACAAGAAGGGCGATGGGTTCAGACTTGGTCGTTGGTCCGCACCCACCGCGTTAGCAGTTTTTAAAGTCTCACAACAATCATATTTAACAACCGGGGATATAAATCACGAATATATTAAAAGAAACAACCCCTACCTTGTCGTAGTCGTCGAACGTGCATTCTTCGCGGGATTGACCGTCGCGGAAGAAGAGGATCATCGCGTCGCGGAAGGGGCATCGCGTCGTCGCGGTACACGACGTCGCGTCGACGATCTCCGAGGGTTAAAGAAAACACACAGATTTAATTTCACGAATTAAATCCATGTTGAGGATAAAATCCACAAAGGAATTTAAAATATTTGAAATCTCCTACCTCAAGCAGTTGATCGAAGATTTGTCGCGGGGAAAGAATCGTCGCAGAAGAAGCGACAAAGAAGGAGAATCGTCGGCGTTCTTCGTTTCCTTTCATCGAAGGTCGGTGTTCTTCGCATTCTTCGCGTTCTTCGCGTTCTTCGCATTCTTCGCGTTCTTCACGTTCTTCGTGTTTTTCGCGTTCTTCGCGAAGAAAGATGAAGATCTTCTAGCTTCAGATATTTCTCCAAATCCTCTAAACAAGAAACCCCTCAAAAGACAAGTGTTGGTCTTATTTTTAATCTCATGCCAACAATTGATTTCAAAGATAAGTAATGAACAAATTAATTCATAGAATTAATTGCAACAAATTAACCGCCCAATTAATAGGGGCGTTAAGAATTTAGAAAATGCGTCAGTTGACTTTCATAAAGAGGAGTTTTCGCGGGTGCATTTCTTAGGGGTAAAGAAACGGTGGGGCTCTTGCGGGCCCCACCTCACAAATATCCTACCAGGTGGGTAGGATATTTTGGGTTCCACCCTATCCGCTTAAACTTAGCTTAAGTAGATTTTAAGTGGATTTAAGAGAAATAAAATAAAGTTGTCGCATCACTTTATTTTATTTTCTTAACTAAACCCCAAAAATTAAAAACCACACCCGAGCAAACGCAACTCCGGAAAAGGCATTTCTAAGCAAACACCGGCGCTGCGATTCTATCGGTGCCCTCAGAATTCGATTCCGAGCACTGGTTCAAAAGTTAGAAAAACCCGCTCGTTCGTTCACTGAACGTACCCAAGACAAACTTCGGAAAATGATTCTGGGCACACCGGGACTTAGAATCACGTGCTGTCAGAAACTGCGTTCTTGTAAAATTCCAACGAAAATTAAGAAAAAAATTTCCTTGATATTTATGGGTCTTTACAGTAAAACTTAAAATCAGATCACCCCCAAATCTCTAGGGTTTGACGTAATATTGTGGGATGACGAAGAGGCCCAAATCCGGCCAGAAATAGGGAGGAGAAAGAACATAGGATCTTACCATGAAAAATATAAGGATATTTGTGAAGAAATACGTATTGGATGTGAAGATCATAGGAGGTCCGTGGAGGGGGGTAGTGCGCCGAAGGGGAGAGCCCATTGTTCGTGGTGCGTCTTGTATGAGGGAAATAGAGCGGGAGAGGAGTATAAGGTTTTAATTTTAATTTAATTTTATTTATCAATAATTTAATTATTTAAAAGGAAACGTCATCATGGTTTGACCTGCATGGTTTTTCATACCATGAAAAAAACACGCGGAGTATACTACCTATAAGACACACCCTATATGGGTTAGAACACAGTTTTGGAAACCATGCACAACCTGTGCATGAAGCCACATCAAATTTTAAATCAGGGTCACACGATTACCTACAGTGGGATGCATGGTTTAGCAGGCTATGCAAAAAATGTGCACCCTATGATGTCTTTTAGCACTTGATGTTTTTTGGGTTCAACACTCCCAAAACATCTTGAGCCACTGAAAGAACATAACAGGGCTTCACTCAAGCCCAAAAACATCACATAGGAGTGATCCAACTCTCAAAATATCATTCTGAGGTCCGTTTTTAAAAGCAACCCATCCATATGATGAAACATTTCATAAACCATCACATTTTATTTGGTGAAAAAACACAGGATTATTCATTTTACCCACCATAAAAACATCTCATCTCCAAGAAGCCTTCGAGAAAAACCTAAACTTCATTCAGCCTATAATGGTCATGAGGTTTCATTTAAACAACATCATTGCATTACCAATTCCCAATGAACCATAATAATTTCCTATGCATTCTAAGCTTTTGCCTTTACAACTTAAGACAACACTCAATGTTCAACATAAATACAGAATTAAAAATTACTTGACCCTGTTTTGATATAGACAAGATCACATCATCATCTCGATAGAAATTAAATTAATGGTTCTCCCCACCATAGGTCTTAACAAAAATAAGGGGTCAAACCCAAGCCATGGTACCTACACCATCAAAATTTCCTTACAAGGAACAACACTAAGTGTTCTTAAAATGCTCCTGGCTTTATTTTATTAAGAATTAATGTTCAAATCCTAATCGACCCAATATAAACTGCTCGCACAAGCTTCCTCAGAAGATACTTCTTACCTTGAAACAACAGTTTCCTTCACCTTGAATCGTGCTTTAAAATTAATTCCTACATACATAATCATTGAAATAAATTATGAGAGAATGAGTCGAGCCATTTGGCCAACATATATCAAAGAAGTACAGCATACACAGCTGACACAAAGTAGAAGAAACCACTAGAGTCCATGAGTATGACCAAGGAATTCTTATGTGGGAACCCATGAATCACTCAAGATGTACCAAGCCTCGATATGAACCATGTTTCAGTGTGTAACACAAAAAAGATCATCCAACAAGCTCAACAACTTTTAAATATTTAGCACAATGTAAGACCAACGATATATTAATACAAATAGGATGACTTCAATATTGGGGACATGATCTACTCTTAAGAAGAGAACACTAAGAGGATTTAAGATGGGTTTTATAGTCAAACATACCTAGAAACTAGAAGTTAAAATATTCCAATATGATCAAAGTCTTGCTGTGAAGCAATCACCAAAATAAAATAAGATTTGAAAGACTCAATGGTATTCATGAAATAACCAAACATTAACCAATGAACCCCTTAGGTTGTGCTCCTTCTACAATGAAGGACACGTTTACCAGGTTCAAAATGACCCTACCCACCTTAGGAGTGTCATAGACACAAAAGGAAGGAAAAATAACATCTTAGAAGCATGCTAGATTATAACAATGAGACCGGCATGTCAAAACACCCAAGTCTTTAAAAAACACTCTTGAGTATTGGGATGGAACTGGTTATTCAACTCTCAAGTCACTCTACTTGGAGATGACTTAAGACCATACTAAATAGTATAAGAAGATTTATTTTAGAGTCGTATTTCCTCATATGTCCATTTTCCTGGACGACACCATACCAAGTCATCCATTACTAAGAAGAAGATAGATTTAAATGACATACGAAGTGGCCGACCATGCTTGAGTCAGTTATAAAAATATGAAATGAGCATTAGTAGATTCTCAAACTCATATCAAGGTCAAGGAAGACATGAAAATACATCTGAAAATGGGTGTTACAATAAAACATGATGTTCTACTTTGGAAAACAACACCCAAACAACACCCAAATTGAGAAATGTCACAGCACTAGCAAGGCATTTAGGTTCCGATGGTGCTACCTACAAAAGGGTTAGCCCATTATGAAGGAAAATTTTCACCCCTAATAACTGGTCATTTCAAACAAAATTTACTTACCTCAAAAGTAAGTCATAAAGAAATTGTTTAGGAAAATAATGCCTATGGAAAGTACTCATGCTTCCATTCCAAGGAAACTCAAAGAGAAGTATGAACTAACCTTACACGAGGGTTTTAAATAATGTACACCAATATAGGTTCCATTTCCAAGCCTCTTATATTAAATCACATTTTATCTTTAAGCATCAAATATTTATTCAAAATATCAAGTACCCATTATTCAAAACAAACTCAAGGTACATGATTTTTTTAACAAACACCCCAGAAGATAAATTGGAATGTTTTATTTTACCCCAATTTTAACCATTAAACAATTATTAACATCCATCATAAGTTACGAATTTCACAGGGCCTCATACAATCACATTTTATATCAGTTGTCATTTCTTAATTCATAAAGATCCCATACAATCCAAGGATTGAAAATTGGATCCCATTTATTTATACAAAGGTCAATTTAGAATTTAACATGATCAAACATACTGGTCCAAATTATTTGGGTGGAAATATACTAACCTTTGAAGCACCCATAAACTTTATAGTTTGGCATATGGATCCCTTTAGTCAAAAAAAATTCATTTGAAAATTTAATTTAGAAACATTTTACAATTGTTCAATAATAAGGGTAACCTTTTCTTGGACATACGGAGCCCATACAACTTATAACTAAAAAATGGATCCCTTTGTTACCACAACCAATAAACCTATAACATGAAACCATTTTCATATATCAATTTATGATTTCATGTCACTACATGGAGCTAACATAGAGTAACAAGAATAAATCCCAGAAGTATGCTATATTGAGCAGTAAGAACAGAACGCATGTCAATGTATTACCTAAATAGGTATAAATATATGCATGAAATATCTATAAGGAAAAGAAATATACATAGAAGGAAAACTACAAATTCAACTACATGGCTTGGTATATATGCATGGCATGTGAATTTATAATTGCATAATGTGGTGCATGTATGTTTCATCCTTTTCATAACAGGACAATGGTAATATTCATAATTCCATAAATCATAAGAATCAAAATGTACACCAATCACTCTATATGAAATAATATAAATTTTAACAGTGAACAACATAAACAACAATCCCACCCCTAGACACATGGTCATTCACCCATATGTGGGATGATCAGTCCCAATAATGACTATTAACCAAGCTCTGACACATTCATAGTATCATGTCTACCAACCCAAAATTGAAATACAAAAAGAAAAAACAACTCTGATATTGCTTTGTATCGTCCCAACCCAGCAAACCACAAAGACGGGTATTGGACAGATCACCACATGACCTCAAGCATGCCACCCTATACACCATAAGCTAATGACTAATAACAAGGGTGTAAGGATAGTATTTGGGGAGATTATACCTTCTAATCAGAGTTTCACAACAGTATAATAGAGAAAATAACCATCAATAATGGAAGCATTAAATAGAAATATTAAATCAGCGGAATAAATCTTTCATATAAATGATATAAAGTGGACCATTCTAGTTTATACAATAAATGAATGCACAAAAAGGTATTGATCCATGAAGGAAAGTGGGAAACATTAAAACACGATTTTAAATAAAATTCAATGTAGGACTCGAGTAAAGAAGAACTAAAATCCCAAAGGGTTTCTCCACAAGCATCCTGAGCTCACGCTCTGTCATTTTCTCCTAACTCCATGGTACAAGGAAACAACAATAAGTAAGGTACATGTCCCTACAAAAAAGAAAGTATACCTGGGTACCCCAGTGTAATGGCAACCCAAGTTCGGTGTGAGATATAATTCTTTGTAGGCCGACATAACCAGTGTGTAACCCAGTCATGAAAGTGTGGAATATATTAATCAATGTGCATGCATGCATGAATAAAGTAAGCAGTACAATGTAACTAAACACCCGAGTACCTGCTTCAGCCCTCAGTTAGTGTCTGAACATGTGACTAGTTCATTAATTAATTAATTAAAATTTTATTTTAATTGGTCTAGTAAGGTATAGCTAGCACTAACATCATGAAGGGATAATACAAATATTGAAGGTCCTAAGATATAACATGGAAACCTATAATGGTATTTTATAATGAAGTTCCATGGTAATAACCAAGGAAACATAGAACTCCAGAGCTGCTAACTCAGTAGTAACTAGGTATAACAAAAGGGTAAGAATGTAAACCATGGAGAATATTATGATGCATTCCACAATGATTTGCCTACCGAATACAAGGTGATAATCTAATGTAAAATGGGGATATGTAGTCACTGTATCCTATAGGATGTAACCATGGAACCTACTTGTCAATTCTAGATCCAAGGAGTTTATCCATGGAATCCCAATACCAAGTCCAAGTGTAAGAACCCAGATCTTCATTTTATGTAAGGATCTTGTATTTATGTTTTTTTGAGGAAAAAGGAAGAAATGAGAAATTTCTATGTACACGATGTGTACTTATGAGTACATGTTGTGTACCTATCTTGACACATACAGTTGTGTGCTGGTCGTGTAATGACCGAGTACATGGTAATGTGGTGATGTGGCCAACTTCTTTAGTCGTGGGCTAGTGAATGCTACTACATGGCATGTACATTTAATTAAAACACCCTTTAGTTTTCCTTTTTAATTCATATATCATAGAGGGGTCCCATCTACTGTCCAAAAACGAATTCTTATTCCCTTGTTTCTTATAGGAGCGCTCAGTAATGACAAATGAATATTTAATCCCTGATTCTATGTCTGATCTCTGATTGAGACACCTTTGGGTGCGTTGGAATCCCACCAGTGAGTTCTCGAATCCTCTAGATCCCTTATTCATGATTCATATTCTCTCATGGGTTATTAAAGGTTGGGTTCTTTTTAAATTTTTGAAGATCTACCCGAATCTAGTCCAATTCAAGGGATGATGTTCAAGAATATCCATCGTGATATATCAAGTTAAGTGGTGTGTGCCATTTGTTGTTTGTATTTGGATTATACATAAAAGTGACTCAAACCCTTGTTTGGGGCATTGGTTGATTTGGAACTTAACCATATTCATTACTTACGATGGTTTTATTGATTTATTAAGGGTTTTTCATTATGAATATGGTTGGATACCTTATTTATGGGACACCCAATGGGTGTGTTTTACTTGATTTATTATTTATGGATGATTGGTCTAGGATTCCTATTAGGTATTCCTCATTTCCCATTCCTTGGTTGATTAAGATAGAGTTTGAATGATTATAAGATATTCATGTGTTATTATTGTGAATGATTATCCATGTAGTAGTTGCATATTACATGATCTATTTTGATATTATATGCACATAATCTTTTATAAAGGACCATGAGAGCCTTGGTGTAGATGTTTGACCTAGGGGAATTGACCGTGAGAGCTACCTAGGAGTTTGTTTATAATAACATTAATCTATGTTGACTAGGGGTATTGACCATGAGGGCTACCCAGGAGGTTATTTATAATTTATTGAGGCCATGTTGACCCAGGGGTATTGATTGTGAGAGAAACCCCGGTGGTCATTTGTAAATGATTAGTTCTATGTTATTCCAAAGGGGATAGACCATGAGAGCTTCCTAGAGAGTCATTATTTTAATTGATTTATGTTGTGTACAACCAAATGGGGTAGTCTATAAGAGCTTCCCAAAGGGTTGTAATCTAGTGATTTGATGTTATGTTATACCATAGGGGATTGAGTGTGATAACTTTCCCAAGGGGTCGTTTATGAATAATTGTATAATTGTGAAAAGTCTTCCAAGACAAAGAACAAACTTGGACTCAATCATACTTTATTATTTTGATGGTCTTATGAGACATCTATTCTAGTTACTTCACACGGGGGATATAGAGCATATGGTCGATCTCATAGTCACATGATTCAATGGATTTAATAGTGGATAAATGTAAATGAAAGTAATTTTAAACTATAGGATTGGTAAATTTTAAGTATTTCCTATTTTATTGATTCATTTTTGGATATTTCTTGCTATATATATTCAATGATAGTTAGGAACAAATATTTTGGTGGCTTATAATAGGATTCATCTCACACCCTACTTGTGTCATGTTTTTGGACCCAAAAGATTATATTATTTTTGGTATTGATAATGGAAATCGCCCTTCTTCACCAGGTAATTGATTGTTATTGGATATGGAGAGCATGGGACCAAGCTGAGGCTTGTGTTGATATTTTATTTTGAAATACTATTATATACATTGGTTTTTGTATTATATTTCTATAATTGTTACTTTATTGGATTCTTTCTTGGACACATGTGACATGAATCATTTATATATATATATATATATATTCTCCTATTGATTTATTAATATTAGTTTTCCATTGTTTACATCTATTTTATGGTATTACCGCTTCCTCTATTTTTTACTATATGGTTTCTTCTATGTACAATCTACTAATGAGGGCATAGATTCTTCACTATCACAACCTAGTACCTCACTACTATTTAGAAGCCTCTGGAATTTGGGGAACTTTTCTTGAGGCCATGTGACCAACCAGGTATGGGGAACTGCATGGACGTACCTGGATCTGAGATATTACAATGTGGTATCAGAGGAATTTTCTCTTTTCAAAATTTCCTTAAAATTTGGAGCCAATAGGCTGGGATATGATGGAATAGGTATTTTTTAATAAGCTATGCTTGGGAGTAGCTAACACATGTACAGAGAAAATCCAAGATACCTTGAATATTGTAATTTTCTAGTTTTTAAATTATTACAGTTGATTTTATTTCACCGTTGGTTGATTCACTTGTTTTTTTCTATTATCATTAAAATTATTGAGGTTATATTCTATTTAAACCCATTGAGAAGAGGGTATTCCATATCATGCATCATATAGGAATTTTATAGATATCACATGCCATGCATTCATGTCATTCCATGTAGGGTGCATTACTAATTTCATGTAATTGTGATAGATATTGTGAAACATATGCATGCTGCTGTGATAGATTTCTTGATATAAATACATGATTTTTTTGATAGGTTATTGGTATTGTAATGTTTCATTTTTATAGACACCATGCTTTGGTCTTTGAGGTGTTATGAGCCCTCTTTGGTCATAATTTTGTGGATCATTTTTGAACATTAATTGAATTCTGTTAATATGTCCTAAATAAGGATGCCAAAATTTTATTTTTGGGGAGTATGGGCTCTCACAGATCCAAAAAATTAATTCCCTGGGATAAATTTTAATATTTTGTGGGGTTTCTAGAGAATTTTTAGAGGCTTACTATGAAGAAACTCAGATAACATGGCGTGTGATGTTATGAACACACCCCATGTGTTCTTCTGATATGGATGAAATGACTTTTCATAAGTAAACACCATGTACCATATGTACACATTGTGTAGTTGTTAACCATGTGACTAACTATGTGAGTAGAGACACATGGTTTATAAAAAGTTATTATAACACACCGTTAACTAGGAGTACATTCCGTTTTGTAAAGGGCCATGTATCTGGACTTGTGACTAATGACACATGTGGGTGATACTTGGGTTGTACACATAATGTCTATCTTATACATGTTGTGTGCTAATGAACTGTGTATCCGACCATGCGACTAACGATAGGGGTGGATTAAACATGCATGGTTCATGACGTGTCAAGAGTGTACATGTCGTGTAGTGTTACACCAAGAGAGAACATTGTAGTTCTAGCCATGTGTAATAATTTAGACAGGAGGGAATATTCAAGTACACGCCAAGTCCCAGGAGTAACATTTCGTGTGTATGGGTGTTACACGATCACATTGAAAGAGATGCATGTCCATGTTAGGAATTAAGGGAACATTCGGTGTAGTGGTTCTATAGGCCGTTTAACCCTATTTTGTAAAACACGAATGTTTTCCTTCTCATGTTACGTTATTGCACTTATAATTTTCGATTTCTTTAATCTTATAGTTAATTTAGTGCTTGAACTTGCAAATTCATGACACCAAGACATCCTATGATTGTATTCCAGGTATAGTATGATGATCAAACTCTGGAAATGGTAGGTCAAGGACTACTAGCAGATCCTCCCACCATTCCTATCTTGGCACTAGCTATTATACAAAATACAGGTGCTGGTGCATAGTTCTGTGAAGCATCATAAAGATGATGATGACTTTTTAGGAGCACCAAATCCCACCCCAACAATGGAAGAGTTGACATGTGTGTTCTGGTAGTAGCAACCTCCCACTTTTTTAGGGGATGGAGGACCATAGACTACAGAGTCATGGTTGGAGGCCATGCTTTCTAACTTTGAGTATCTGTAGATTCCTCTGGAGAGGATGGTGAATCTCATGACGTATATGCTATGTGATTCCTCCTTGAGATTATGGGATGTTATCTCATAGGAGGGAATCCCATGGGATATGTCTTGGGAAGATATTTAGAGGACCTTCTATGATTACATCTACCCCGAGACTTTGAGGAAAGACTGTGCCTAGTAGTTCATGCATTTAGATCAGGGAACTCTTTCATTTATGGATTATTCTTTTCACATTACAGTGCTTATGTGCTTCACACATGTATTTGGATTTGATAGGTTATCACTTGGTATTAGATTTGAGGATTTTCTTAGGTACGACATATGATCATAGTTTAATGTTTTCAGGTTGATTTTGGTGAATGCTATAGTAAACTAGGCACTGATTACTGAGTACAATCCAAGGGATATCAGATCTGTGAGCCAGGGAGGTTCAGCATCCTGAGTTGGTAATATTTTGAATGATAGCAAGAAGCACTGCATGGATCTTACATGTGGTGGTTCTTCCAGTAGTTGGGATGTATCTTTAGGTAACCAGGTGGTGAGATAATTGTGCAAATAGAGTGGGCAGATGAGACCACACTGCCTGAGAGACCCAGTTGAGTTCCAACCCTGCGGAAAGATGGGTCATCTTTAGCATTTTTTGGGATTTCCTCCCCATCAGTTAGTGAGAGGGGATCTGTTATGACTCCATGTTTAGGTGTAGGACCACCTGTTTCTCATCAGTCAGGGAACTGGACTTCATTAGGCCATTGAGGTCGAGGAGGTAGTCATGACCGTGGAAGCCAGACAATAGGTGTAACATCCCAGATAAATACGGAATAATATGCATTTCATATTTATTAATATTTGTGAATAAAATATTAATTTTACATTAAAGGGGACTCTATGTTCGATGGCGTACCCAATACGCAACAACGAGTTTCTTTGAAATCTTATGTTGTACACTAATAATATAATATTATTATTTTAAATGGTAGTTAATGCTTAGCCGTTGTGTTGGAGGGAATGAATAGAACTAACTAAAATATGATTATATATGTTTTTTAAATGTTTTTACAATTATCCAATAAAAATTTAGGGCTTAAAATATGAAATAATCTAATTTTAAGCATTAATACTCTAATATTCAGTAAAAGGTCGATTTACCGCCTTTTGATGGAGAACCCTCTTTAAATCTAGTTTTGGTAATTTTGATATGTTCCATTTGGCAAAATAAAATTATTCTTTATATTCCGAGCATCAAAATTTACATTGGATAAATTTTTGATATTTTTCTGACAAAGATCATTTTTTAATAAATAGTGAAAAATACTGTATTTTAATTCAAAAGTACCTTTTAATATAATTTTTTATGTGGTTAGATTATATTTTTAATTGGTTATAAAGTGTAATTATAATATATTTTTTCCATTTAATCTAATGTTGGTCATTGGAAATAATTTCATTTTGAAATTGGATATAAACATGTGTCAATCTTTTGATAGTTATTATTTCTTAAAAACACGCTATTTGTTTTGACAACGAAAATTAATTTTAAATTAATTAATGAAACATCTATGTTTTTAATTTTGTAAAATAGACATTATTTTTTAATTTTTAATATCAAATATATCTTTGGCTAAATTTTTGGTATTTTTCTGAAAAACATAAATTTTTGATGAATAGTGAAACCACTTAGTAGCAGTTAAAAAACCGACCATTTCATTTAAATGAAATTTTACCACTTCTGTGAATTGAATTTCGAAAATCTGACATACATGGTTTTTATTAATAAGTAAAATGTGGTTCAATAAGATGAAAATAATTTTTTGTGAATAGTACCTTTTGACTTTTATTTACCGTGATTAAAGGTAAATAGGGTAATTCAAGGTAAAAAGAATATCATAATAATACAAAATTACCTTAAAACTTGTCATAACCTTATTAGATGAGTCATCTCCGACCATGGTAATCATTGGGTCGATTTTGGGACCCCATGAAGCCACTTAAGAGTGATAATGAAACTTTAGATTAATTAATTTAATGTAAAGGCAAATATGGCACAAAACAATATCTTTTAGTAAATTAATTTTTACATGGGGTTATATAAGCTATAATTTAGACTATAAAAATTCATTGTAAAGATAAAAAAATTTCCTACATCATGGTATTTTTTTATAATTTTTAGACAACAAATAAATTAAATTATTTATGACACAATAATGATGCAGTATATAACTCATTAATAAGTGATTTAAATAAATAAGATCAAAAATATTAAAATAACATTCAAAACCAGTAAAATTCTTATTGAATGATTTTATTTCTACCATGAGTTATATTATCTTCAACTTTAATTAGTTTTGGACCTTTATAAACTTAATATCATTATATAATAAAATAATATTTTCACACTTTCCAAAAGAGCCCCTCCTCCCCCTTATAAAAAAACACCACTTATAACCAATTAATCACACCTCTCAAGAATTTTGGCTCATCCAAACTCTTCCAAATTAATTTACCTATATCCCTATACTCCTCCTAGAAGCCATAACTTGGGAAGAAGGCACTTCAAGAAGTCCTTTTGGTACAAACCAAAGGAAGTTACCAAAATTAAAGTTAATGATTCCTCTTAACTTCTTTTCTTTTATTTTACTTCTCCAACCCAAAAACTCCTTTTATTCCTTTATTTTATAAGAACACCAGTATCTTCAATATACTAGGATGTTGTTAGGACAAGAATTTTAACTACACACACACACCTTCATCTAATCGGTGAAGAATATACTGTTTCAGTGGATAGCAAACTAACGCCTCACGAAACGATGATTGTTCGATTATCTCCTACCGCATCTCATGGTGGCCATTAGATGTAACTGTATTTATATAGTATATATATTATGTTTATATTTTCTTTATTCTTCTATATTTTTAATTTATATCCTACCTTTATGATTTCCATAATGGGTAAACACGATAATTTCATTTGACGAAGTGCAGACTACTGCCCCCTCAAAGTGATATGACTCGTTAATTTCACATGTGGGATGTATAAAGGATAGTTTTAATGATATTATATATGATATTATACTTGAATTATAATATACATATGTATCATTATGTTTTAATTCCATTAAAATATGAAATAGAAATGAATGTAGCGTTCATGCATACGTACGACTTATCGTCTCCATTAACGGTGCATTTCATTTCTTATCTACAAAATGTTATATACTGTTATAAATACATGAATATACTAGATATATATGATTTATATGATAAATAAATCATGAATATAATTATGGATATAATGTAATTTTGACCACATGGACAACATGTAATTATAAGGTGTTCATTTTTGACTCAAGCACCAAATATCGACCAAACAACCATTATTAACTTAAATGGTAGCATAATGTTTATAACAATGAAATAAGTTATATAAAAAGGATAAAAAACTTGAGAAATGTTCTTAAGAAAGTAGAAATTAACTTTAGTTTATTATTAAGGAATAATAAGGATCAAATGAGTTCAGTCAGGCACGGGGTAAGGGATTTTCTTATCTCACTTTTAATTCCATGAGATTTCCATTGTTCGCCACTTATTCATTGCATGTGGTGTATTGTGTACTGCCATTTGATATATATTGTCATTATTCTCATTATATTCACGGCATTATGCGATTCATTTGGTGGTTATTAACTTTTGGTCATATGACTCAGTTCATTACAGTGTGGTAAAGGGTTTCATCTCACTTTTTATTCCCGTGAGATTCATGCTATATTTGCCACTATTTCCTTTTGTGTGGTGTATTTACTGCCCATGATTGTACTCTTTGTGTAATATAATTTCATTTACGAGTATTTAAATCTTCATTGTATGATCCTTATTTCATGTGGCATATGTTTTTTAAGTTACCAAATCGGTAAGGGAACCTTTCACCCTCCTCTTTTTAAAAGACTTCTTTTTGTTATGTCAATTAATTTTCATCTTATTATGTTGGGATATGTTCTTTTATATCCTTATTGATGTAAAATTTATGTCCAAGTGATGAGATATTATTTTTATCTCATCAACTCATTATCGGAATTTTATAGTGATGCTGATAGGCTGTCAAATTTTTATTGGGTGTATTTATATATTTCACACATAATTATGTGATTGATTTATCCATAATTTAAGGATACCATCTTTATAAGGGATTTCATCTCAATTTAAATTTCCACTGAGGATTCATTGTTGTTATGCACCAATTTACCCTTATATGGTGTATATACTATCCTTTGACATATTATATCATGAATCCCTTTATTCTAATGATATTATAAAGTTATGATTAAATGTTATTCCTCAATTATTTGTATTCAAGAGTCTCTCATTTTTATAAGAACTCTTTAACTAAAATATCATTTTAAATGATTTAAATATTTATTATTCTAAAATCCCAAATCTTTCTTGTCCATGTTTTAAAAATGGCTTGGATTATTTATTTATATGGACATTAATGTTTTAAAATTAATAAAATATTCAAAGTGGTATGGGACACTTTGATTCAAAAATATCTTTATTAAATATTTTAAATGGTTTTCAAAATGGTTTGATAAATCCTTGATTATGTAAATATCTTGAAATGATATATTGTGAATTGGGTAACGTGATAGAGGTAAATGTGTTGTTTCTCCTAAAATATTTGGGGAATATACTGTGATGGGTATTACAAGTTTAACTCCCTACATAGTTGTGATAGATACAATGTAAGTTTGATATGGATTCCATATGTAAGCTTTATGATTTATGATTTGTGTATGTTATTCATAAATCTAATGATTTCGTAAGGTGTGTTATGATTGAAAAGTATGGTTTCATTGATATGTATTTACTAATGGGATAATGTTTTCCTTATTTTATAACCCTTAATGAGATTTTTATGATCATCCCATGTTTTTGAAATTTATTCCACAGGACTTAAAAATGAATAGGGTCAAGGATGGGATTAAGGAAAATTCATGTTGTCTAAAACCTGGAACTAGACATGTTTATTTTTAAGAGTTTTTATTTTATGAAAAAAATAGATACTGAGTAATAGTGTATACATGTAATATTCATGTTGTTATTTAGTAGTTATGGCATAATTATCTAAAACTCTAAACCTAAAAAGATCCTCAATGTGAATTATTCATTTAATTCAATATTATGTAATGTTTTTAGGCCGGGTCCTTATATTTGGTATCAGAGGTCAGTTTAGACAACTTTAGGGATTATGAGTTTTCGTTAAACACATGGTTAGTCCCTAGGTATATTATTTTAGTTAAATAATTGTTTTATAACATTTTCAGATCAAGGAAATTCAGTTACAAATGGATGGAGGAGGATATCAAATGACATTCCTATCTCTTCCTGATGACTTGCTTGCAATAATTTTTGGAAAGTCATGTTCAGATGATTGTGAAACTTTATCTAGTATACAACTCACTTACAAGCAGTAGTTTGAGATATCAAAATCCTCCACTATTCCTCGTTATCATCATGGATCATGGGTGGTAATTAAACAAATCCTATTTTCAAAACATTCTCATACTTTCAAGAAAGGTAAATATTATTAAGGCATTTACAAATATTTTACCTTATCACATGATTTTGAAGCATATTATGATTTTAAAAAATGTGGTGAAGATGGATACCCTTGAGAAACCTATTTATATATTTTTTACAATATAGTATCTCAGCACATACTTATGGTATTTAAAAAAGACCGTTAATTGAACGTTTCAACTCAAATTCGGTCCGACTGTTTTATAGAAATCATGTTTTATCAGATGTTTTGAAATTATATGTCATACATGATTATTTTCCAAAATTGTTTTTCTGTGAACACCCATAAGACCCCAGTTGTACAAGGTTTATTTTGATGGAGGAAGAAAATGATTTTGAATGAGCTTTAAATCATTGTTGAAATTAATGGACCTTCTACTTACGTGAACAAGATGACGATGAAACCAAATAGACACCATGATCAAGGTATGATGTTCTTAATTTTGAGGATCATTTTATTTTATCATATGGTGGTGAAATAAGACTTTAAGAATTAATATGTTGATATCATAATGAATTTGGATGAAAATTAGAGGTATAAAGAAACAAATGAGGTTAAATAAAGTTAGGGTTATTTTCAAGTTTAAAAAAAAAGACAAACCGTAGGATGGGTGACAACCCATCGCATCCAGCAAGGCTGAAGGAATCGAACCCACAACTAATGGGAGACAAGGGTGCATCCTCTATCACTAGC
The DNA here is from genome assembly GCA_963277665.1 of Viscum album. Classification (NCBI taxonomy): domain Eukaryota; kingdom Viridiplantae; phylum Streptophyta; class Magnoliopsida; order Santalales; family Viscaceae; genus Viscum; species Viscum album. The sequence goes on along the minus strand of OY728151.1, from coordinate 1,169,255,784 downwards.
GAACATGAAGTCCCTGGTTATTATGACTTATTATTTTAGTAAAATGATTTTATGGAACACGAATAAGTTTAATTTTTGAACTTATGTTCTATCAAATGGATATACTTAGTATAGAAAAATGATTTAGTGATTATGTGATAAATGTTGTTGTGGAAGATGTTCTCTCTTTTGAGGAAACACTATATGCCTAAGGTAGATAGAATACTATGGGATTTAAACTGTGGAATAATGGTTGAAATTTTATTTGGGAAGAATATATGTTTTTATTATGGACATATGATGATTTTATTTATTTATGAAAATGATTAACCTATCATGGAGAATATGTGATTAGGTTAATTACTTTTCAATATGAGACTTTATGGGTAACTGTTGTTATTTAGAGATAAATGTTAAGATGTATCTTGGAAGTCCATGTAATTAAATCCATATGAGATTTGGGTTACAATCTTAGTTAGGATTACTTTTGATCAATTTTAGGGAAAATTGTTTATTGAATGGTCTTTGTTGATCTTTGGGTTTTGTTTGAAAATTTTTGGAGATTTATAGTAGTTTTTCTTCATGTAAAAGATTTTCCTGCTTGGGTATTATCTTATCTATCACTAAACATTATGTTTTTAGTGGATGTATAAAGACTAGGAAAATATATAGTTATTATTTTTGGATTATGTTGTACTCTAGAAGTTGATTCAAGTGCTTTTAATGTGATCAAGTCAGTTTAAATACTCATTGTTTGGAGAAATGATGCATTTGTGGTAGAAATTTAGTAAAGGATGAAAGTCTACATGACAAGTATGTATGTTTCCTTATGTTTTTAGTTAAGCTCCTAAATATATTCCTCATTGAAAAGTAATTTAAAATAAAAATGTTATCTGTTAAATTTTCCTACTGGGGAATTAAATACTATTTAACCCATCAGAAGTTTGTGATTTTCTGGTGGTTAACATTCTCCTAATCATGTTTTCTATCACTCTCTATCAGAACTTGACCGTTTTTTCTCTCTTCCAAATCCAGGTTTTTCTATATGGAACCATAGTATGGGTATCTCGGGTGACTATTTTTACTTCTCTTTGTTTATTTTAAAGTGACATTTTTTACTGACTCTTTTCTGATGTAGGACTTTTAATGAATTTTCCAAACCCAGTTTTAAAATTTTAAGGACACAATACCCAAAAGGGGGGAAGGATGTAACATCCCGGATAAATAAGGAATAAGACACTTTTCATATTTATTAATATTTTTGAATTAAATATTAATTTTACATTAAAGTGGATGATATGTTCGATGGCGTACCCAATACGCAACAACGAGTTTCTTTGAAATATTATGTTGCACACTAATAATATAATATGATTATTTTAAAGGGTTCTTAATGCCTAGATATTGTATTGGCATGAATGAATAGAACTAACTAAAATATTATTATATATGTTTTTTAAATGTTTTTACAATTATCCAATAAAAAGTTAAAGGCTTAAAATATAAATGAATCTAATTTTATGTATGAATACTCTAATATTTAGTAAAAGGTCGATTTACTACCTTTTGATAGAGAACCCTATTTAAATCTAGTTTTGTTCATTTTCATATGTTCCATTTGAAAAAATAAAATTCTTCTTTATATTCGGGACATCAAAATTTCCTTTGGGTAAATTTTTGGTATATTTCTGATAAAGTTCATTTTTAATAAATAGTGATAAATACTGTATTTTAATTCAAATATACCTTTTAATATAATTTATTTATCCGGTTAGATTATCTTTTTAATTGGTTTTAAAGTGTAATTAGAATATAATTTTTATATTTAATCGAATTTTGGTCATTGGAAATAATTTAAATTTGAAATTGGACATAAAGAAATGTCAATCTTTTGATAGTCATTATTTCTTAAAAACACGCTATTTGTTTTGACAACAAGAATTAATTTTAAATTAATTAATGAAACTTATATGTTTTGAATTTTGTAAAATATACATTATTTTTGAATTTTGAATATCATGTTTATCTTAGGCTGAATTTTTGGTATTTTTCTGAAAAACTTCAATTTTTGATGAATAGTGAAACCACGTAATAGTATTTAAAAAAAACTAACTTTTTCATTTAAATGAAATTTTACCACTTCTGTGAATTGAATTTTAAAAATTCAACATACATGGTTGTTATTAGTTGGTAAAATGTGGTTCAATCAGATGAAAATACTTTTTTTGGTGAATATTATATTTTGAATTTTATTTACCGCTGTTAAAGTTAAATAGGGTAATTCAAGGTTAAAAGAATATCACATTAATAAAAAATTACTTTAGTAATTGTCCTAACATTATTGTATGAGTCATGGCCTACCATGAGCATATTTGGGTCTATTTTGGGACCCCATGAAGCCACTTAAGAGTGATAATGACACTTTAGATTAATTAATTTAATGCAAAGGAAAAAATGACATAAACAAATATCCTTTAGTAAATTAATTTTTACATGGGGTTATATAAGTTATAATTTAGACTATAAATATTAATCGGAGATATAAAAAATATTTCTTAATCATGGTATTTTTCTTATAATTTTTAGACAACAAATAAATTAAATTATTTATGACACAATAATGATCCATTATATACCTCATTAATAAATGATTTAAATAAATAAGATTATAAATATTAAAATAACATCCAAAACCAGTCCAATTATTATTGGATAATTTTATTTCTACCTTTAGTAATCTTACATTCGACTTTAATTAGTTTTGTACCTTTTAAAACTGAATATCATTATATAATAAAATAATATTTTCACACTTTCCTAAAGAGCCCCTCCTCCCCCTTATAAAAGAACACCACTTATAACCAATTCCTCACAACTATCAAGCCTTTTGTCTCATAAAAAATTTACCCAATTAATCTCCCTATATCCCTATCCTCCTCATATAAGCCTTAACTTAGGCAGAAGGCACCTCAAGAAGTCGTTTTGGTTCAAACCAAAGGAAGTTACCCAAATTAATGGTAACCAGTCCTCTTAACTTCTTTTATTTTATTTTACTTCTCCAACCCCTAAACTCCTTTTATTCCTTTATTATATAACAAAACCAATATCCTCATTATACTAGGATATTTTTATGTGAATTATTTTAACTAAAATTACACACACCTCTATATAATGTTGAAAAACATACTGTTTCTGTGGACGACAAACTAACGCCTCACGAAACGATGATTGTTCGATTATCTCCTAACGCCTCTCATGGTGGCCATTAAGATGGAAATGTAGTTATATTTGATATATATTATGTTTATATTTTCTTTATTCTTCTGTATTTTACATTTATATTTTACCTTTATGGTTTCCATAATTTGTAAACGCGATAATTTCATTTGAGGAAATGCGGACTACCGGCCCCTAAAAGTGATATGAATAATTAATACCATACGTGGGATGTATAAAGGATAGAGTTAATGATATTATATATGATACTGTAATTGAATTATAATATACCTATGTATCATTATGTTTTAATTCCATTAAAATATGAAATATAAATGAAAGTAGCGTTAATGCGTACGTACGACTTACCGTCTCCATGAATGGTGCATTTCATTTATTATCTCCAAAATGTTATGTACAATTATAAATACATGAATATACTGGATATATATGATTTATATGATATATAAATCATTAATATCATTCTGGAGATAATGTAATATTGACCTCATGGACAACTTGTAATTATAAGGTGTTCATTTTTTACTTAAGTACCAAATATCGACCAAACGACCATTATTAACTTAAATGATTGCATAATGTTTATTAAAAAAAATAAGTGATATAAAAATTATAATATCATTGAAAAATGATCTTAATAAAATATAAATTAACTTTATTTTATTATTCCGGAATAACAAGGAACAAACGAATCCAGTCGGACACGAGGTAAGGAATTTTCTTATCTCACTTTTAATTTCGTGAGATTTCCATTGTTCACCACTTATTCATTGCATGTGGTGTATTGTGTACTTACATTTGATATATATTATCATTATTATCATTATATTAATGGTATTATTTGATTAATTTAGTGGTTATTAACTTTTGGTCATACGACTCAGTTGATTACAACGTGGTAAAGGGTTTCATCTCACTTTTTATTCCTGTGAGATTAATGCTATATTTTACACTATTTCATTTTGTGTGGTGTATGTACTGAACATTATTGTACTCTTTTTTTAATATACTTTCATTTATGAGTATTTAAATCTTCATTGTATGATCCTTCTTTCATGTGGCGTATGTTTTGTAAGTTAACAAATCGGTAAGAGAACCTTTCACCCTTCTCTTTTTAAAAGACTTCTTTTTGTTATGTCTTTTAATTTATATCTTATTATGTTGGGATATGTTATTTTATATCCTTATTGATTTAAAATTTATGTCCAAGTGATGAGATACCCTTTTTATCTCATCTACTCATTTTCTGAATTTGAAAGTGACGTTGATAGGCTGTCGATTTTTTACAAGGGAACTTCTTAACCCAATTTCAATTCTTTGGGTTCATCTTGTACTTCTTGAATATGTCATCCTATGAATATGTGTTAATAACCTATGATTTTTTTACAATTAATATACACTTATATTGGGTGTATTTATATTTTTCACACATAATTATGTGATTGATTTTCCTAAATTATGGATACCACCTTTATAAGGGATTTCATCTCAATTTACATTTCCACTGAGACTTCATTGTTATTATGAACCAATTCTCTCTTATATGGTGTATATACTATCCTTTGACAAATTATATCATGAATCCCTTTATTCTCATGATATTATAAAGTTATGATAAATGTTATTCCTCACTTATTTGTATTCAAGAGTCTCTCATTTTGTTAAGAACTCTTTAACTAAAATATCGTTTTTAATGTTTTAAAGATTTATTATTCTAAATCTTTATATTTAATGTCCACGTTTTAAAAATGGTTTTGATTATTTATTTATATGGAAATTAATGTTTTAAAATTATTAAAATTTTCAAAGTGTTATGGGACACTTTGATTCAAAAATCTCTTTAGTAAATATTTTAAATGGTTTTGAAAATGGTTTGATAAAGCCTTGATTATGTCAATATCTTGAAATGATATGTTGTGAATTGAAATGTGGAAATGTTATCTTTCATTTATACTATTGTTATGTGTTATTATTATGTTATGGTTAAGGGGAATTTTTTATGTATACGGGTGGTTCCGTGATAAAGGGCTGGTGAACCCGAGATAGCTCTCCAATGCATTGGGTAACATGACGGAGGTAAACGTGATGTTTCTCCTAAAAGATTTGGGGAATATACTATGATTGGTATTCCATGTGTAACTCCCTACGTAGATTTGATAGCTACAATGTATTTTTTATATGAGTTCTATAAGTAACCTTTATGATTTATGATTTGTGTGTGTTATTCATAAATATTATAAATTCGTAAGGTGTGTTACGATTGAAAAGTATGGTTTTGTTGATTTGTATTTATTGATGGGATAATGTTTTCCTTCCTTATTTTATAACCCTTACTGAGCTTTTTATGCTCATCCAATGTTTTTGAAATGTTTTCCACAAGACATATAGATAAATAGGGTCAAGGATGGGATCAAGGAAAAGTCATGCTGTCTAAAACATGGAACTAGACATGTTTCTTTTTAATAGTTTTTATTTTATGAAAAAATAGATACTAAGTAATAGTGTCTACATGTAATATTCAAGTTGTTATTTAATAGTTATGGAGTAATTATCTAAAACTATAATCCTGAAATGATCATCAATGTGAATTATTCATTTAATCCAATATTATGTAATGTTTTATGGCTGGGTCCTTATAATAGGTTTTTAGGGACAGAAGGGTTGATCAACTCTAGGTAGTCAGGTAGGGTTAGAGGCCCACGATACAGGTCATACATTTGTGATGGAATAGACCTAGGAGAAATAGGATCCTATACCCTCTATGATTGGAGGTACAATTCTAGTTACCTCAGTTTTATCTTCTGCACATTTCGATAATGGGGATTACCGTAGTTTTATATATTTTTCAATTGTAGAGAGACTTGGGATCTGTATCTTTACTTATGATGACATTTTGACGCTAGATAATCCGTTGGGGATTAGGAAGGATTCTGTAAGTCAGTGAAAGGAGTTCCCTCTTAAGGTTGGTGGGTGAAACATCCTATGGGACATCTTTGTCTTAGAGATGACATAATTCAATGTCACTCTCAAAATGGATTGGTTTGTCGCATTTCAGGACATTGTTGGATGCTATCACCAAAGGGTAAGTTTCACATCCCAAGAGGGCATGCCTTCTCTACACAATGGAAAATGAGATGTCTACGTAAGAAGAACTAGACCCGAGCATCCTGGGTTGGGAGGAGTCAAAGAACAGATTGATATTTTATAACTAGATGAACAGAGCAAATCACATATGGACTTTCATCTAGTGGTGGATCGTTTTAGAGATGTCTTTCTAGATAACTTTTCATGTTTACCTCCACAGAGAGAGGTTGATATATCTTTTAAGCTTGTTCCTGGAGGGGCACCAGTGTCTATTCCTCCTTAGAATATGGATACTCTAGAATTATAGGAGCTCAAGAAGAAGTAAGAAAAGTTGCAGGAAAATGGTTTCATCCAACCCAGTACTTCTCCTTGGGACTCACCTGTCCTTTTCGTGAAGGAGGGAAATACTCTCAGACATTATGTGGATTATTGGAATCTAAACTAGTTGACGGTCAGGAAACAATATCCATTTTTTAGGACTAATGATATTTATGTTCTGCTTCGAGGATGATGAGTGTTCTTGATTATTGAAATTAGATCCATCTTTCATCAATTGCAGGTCAGACCATCAGATATACCTCTTATAGCCTTTCCGAACAATCATGGTCTATAATATTTTTTTTTGTTTTTTCATTCGGTCTCAAGAACTTACTGGAAGTATTCATGGAACTAATGAGAAGAATATTCCATCCTAACTTGGATTCAATTGTGGTATTCTTCTTAGATGATATCTTAGTGTACTATCACACTCAACATGACTATGCCACCCACATTGAGATTGTATTGAGTAGACTAGGAGAGAATCAGTTATATTATAATCACTCAAAGTTTTACTTTTGGATAGACCATATTCACTTCTTTGGTCATGTAATGTCAAAGAAAAGAGTATCAGTCATCCCATAGATGGTAAGAATGGTAGCTTCCTACGAATAAACAAAGAACATGTTTGAGGTATGGAGTTTTATGGGGATGGTAGGTTACCGTAGATTCTTTATTCAATACATTCCATGCTTAAAAGCACCAATGATGGGCCTAAATATGAAGGGTGTGAATTACTTGTGGATAGATTCCTATGATTCAACCTTTCTAAAGCTAAAATAAATATTGACTACAACACTGATGCTGATTTTTCCAGATCCGCATAGGAGTTACACCATTTACTACGATGTATCAGGTATCAGTCTTGGATATGTTCTTTTGCGTTGTAATGAAGTCATTTCATATGGGTCTTGGTAGTTGAGGCCACATGATAGTAATTACCTGACGCCTGATCTCGAGTAAGATGATTTTGTGCATGCCTTGCGGAGTTGGAGTCATTATCTTTTGGGTGATCAATTTTTGGTATTTTTTGGCCACAAAAGACTCAAGTATATCTTTACTCAACATGATCTGAATTTGAGACGTGAAGGTGGGTTGAGAACCTTTATTATTTTTACATTGAGCCTGACTATGAACATGGTAAAGGCAACAAAATTACTGATGCATTGAGAAAGAGGACTTAGATATAGGCAGTTTAGGGGGCCAACAGTGAGTGGGAGATTCAGGCTCTGTGCCCTAAGATGCAATTGGAGGTGTATGGAAAACAGGGGCATACATTTCTTTCCTCTATAGCAGTTACCTATACTCTTCTGAATCAAGTGATAATGAGGTAGATATAAGATTATTAAGGCCTATTATTATGGGAGAGTGTGTCAGGTGAAGACCCTACTCTTGGGTGGACCATAGGTGAGGATGTGTTTTTTCATTTTCATGGATGAATATGGGTATCCGAAGGAATACGTGAGGATTTGTTGGTGTATTTTCATTCCCTAGTATGGGTAATCATCCTAGTGTCACAAAGATGTATCGAGATATACATCATTATTATTGGTGGTCGGGTATGGAGAGGGATGTAGCGGGTTTTGTGATGAGATGTTCCACCTAATAGTTGGTTAAGGTGGAGCATCAGTGACCACCATCACTTTTACAGTAGTTACTGATTCCCGAGTGGAAGTGGAATGATGTCCTGATGGATTTTGTGACAGGTTTACCAAGGTCACCTCAATGTAATGATGCTATTTGGGTTGTTATCGATAGGTTCATGAAGGTTTCACATTTCCATCCATTCAAGGAAACCAATAGTGTTCATTATTGTGGTATGTTCTACATCAGAGAGATAGTTTGTTTGCATGGGGTTCCACACTCTATCATTTAAGAAAAGGATTCCCAGTTTACTTTTCATGTTTGGAAGGGACCACAGAGGGCTTTAGGTACACAAGTATGTTATAGTAAAACATACCATACGCTGACAGATAGCCAGTCTGTGTGTACGAGTCAGGTTTTAGAGGACATGCTTCGACAATGTGTCCTTGATTTCAGGGGCGGGTGGGGGGGGGGGGGGGTCTTGGGAGAGACACATACCCTAGTGGATTTTTCCTACTATAATAGTTTTCATGAAACTATTAAGATGAAACCTTATGAATCATTATACGGTAGGCCATTCCGATCACCCCTATGTTGGCTCGAGGTAGGATAGGAAGCAATGTTAGGACCTCGTCTTGTCAAGGAGTATGTTGATAAGGTGGAGTTCATTTGGAAAAGGATGACTACTAAAAATACCCGATAAAAATCTTATGATGATCAACAAAGATGACATCCGGAGTTCAATGTCAGAGTTTAGGTTTTTCTGTGTGTCACACCAAGGTTGTGACACAGGAGGATTAAGAGATAGGGGATGCTTTCACCGAGATACATGAAGCCATTTATAGTTTTGGAGAGAGTTGGGATAGTTTCCTATTGGTTGTAGTTAACTCAGAGGTATTGGTCTATGCACGAATTTTTTCATGTTTCTCAGCTACGACATTACATTTCAGACCCATTTAATTATTTTCAACCTAAAGATGTTGAGTTGGAAGTGGATGCATCCTTCAAGGAAAACCCTATTCGGATTGTGGATCACAACACAAAGGTTCTCTGTGGCCGGTATGTTCCTCTGGTATGGGTTCTATGGTATCACAGAAGAGTGCAGGATGAGACATGAGACTTGTAGGCTGATGTAAGATTGCAATGGCATAAGATGTATGTAGATTCTTCTTCATCACCCTGGGAAGGGAAATTTAGGTATGAATTGATTTAAAGGTTATGTTTGTATGAAACCAGATCTTCATTTTAGGTATGGATCATATCATTGGGTTTTTATGAGGAAAAATAAAAAAATGGGAATTTTCTATGTACATTTCGTGTAATTATGAGTACACACCATGTACCAAGCTTTCCACATGTAGCAACTTTCTAGCCTATAACGACAAAGTACCTGGCCATGTGGTGACCTTGAAGACCACTTTAGTCGAGGGCTGGTTAATGATACTACACGATGTGTACATTTAATGAACACACTATGTATTTTTCTTTTTAATTGATGTATCAGAGTGGGGTCGCGTCTCATGTCCAAAAATGACTTCTTATTCCAATGTTTCTTCTAGGAGCACTCAATAATGAAAAAAGAAGATCAAATCCATGATTCTTCATCCAATCTCTGATTGAGACACCTAGTGGTGCGTTGGAATCCCACTAGTGAGTTCTCGAGTCATATAGATACCTTATTCATGATTCTTCCTCTCCCATGGGTTATTCAAGGTCAGAAATATTTCACCTTTTATAGATATACACCTATCAAGGATGATTTAGGGGCCGACGTTCATTTAAATTGAACATAATACATCAATGTAGTGGTTTGTGACTTTCAATGTTCTTATTTGGTTCATATATTCTAAAAGTTCTTTGTACCCATGTTCGAGGTATTTCTAGATTTAGAATTTAACCCTATTTATTACCTAATATGGTTTGATTGTTTGATTGAGGGTTGTTTCTTATGTGTATGGTTGGATAGCTTGTTTATGGGCTACCTCATGGGTGTGTTTCCCTTGATTGATTGTTTATGGACATTGGGTCTAGAATGTGTGTTAGTATTTTTTCATTTTTCATTCCATGGTAGATTATAATGGAGTGTGATTGATTACATGATACACATGGGATATTACTATGAATGATTAGCCATGTTGTAGTTTCAGATTAAATGAGATATTATGATATTATATGCACATTGTTTTTACACAGGATCATGAAAGACTTGGTGTAGATGTTTGGCCCAGGGGTATTGACTATATGAGCAACCCAGAAGGTCGATTATAATTACATTACGCTATGATGACAATGGGTATTGACCATGAGAGCTACCCAGGTGGTATTTTATAATTTATTGATTCCATGCTGAGCTAGGGGTATTGAACATGAGAGCTTCCCAAGTGGTTGTTGGTAAATGATTAGTTCTATATTATACCAAAGGGGATAGAACATGAGAATTTCCAAAAGGGTCGTTATTTTAATTGATTGATTTTTTGGTAGACCATAGGGGATGAACCGTGAGAGCTACCCAGAGGGTTGTTATCTAGTGAATTTTTGTTATAGATTTCCAGATAAGTGAGATCGTGAGAACATTCCCAAGGGGTAGTTTATGAAAAATTGTATAATTGTGATGAGTCTGCCAAGTCAATGTACAAACTTGGACTCAGTCTTATTTGATTTTTTAGATGGTCTTATAAGGCGTTTGTTATAGATATATTAAACGAGTGGATATAGAGCATAGGATTGATCCTAGGGTTACATGATTTAATGGATTTAATAGTTTCAAAATGTAAATGTATGTAATTGAAAACTATAGGAATTGTTAATTTTATTTTCTTCTTATTTTATTGATTCATTTCTCTATATTGACTGCTATATATATTCACTAACATTTAGGCATAGATCTTTTGGTGGTTACCTACCGGGAATCATCTCACACCCTGTTTGGGTCATGCTTTTGGACCCAAATAGATTATATTATTGAAAGTATAAATAAGGGAGAGAACCCTTCTTCATCAGGTAATTGATTTCTATTGGAGCTGGAGAGCATGGGACTAAGATGAGGCTTGCGATGCTATTGGTGTTTTACATAATTTTCTGTACATTGGTTTTTTTATTTTATTTCAAGAATTGTGACTACTTTGGATGGTTTCCTAGATATATGTGACATGAATTATATATATATATATATATATATATATTCCTCAATTTATTTATTACTATCATTTTTTTGTTTACATTTTTTGTATGTTATTACTGCTTCCTCTATTGTTTAATATTTGTTTTCTATTGTGTATAATCTGTCAATGAGGCAATAGTTTCCCCACTATCACACCCTAGTCCCTCACTACTAGACAAAAGCCTCTGGTATTTGGGGAAATTATCTTGACTCCATGTGGTGAATCGGGTTTAGGGAACCTTTCGGTAGCACCCAGATCTGGGATGTTACACTAAGGAACTCATCTAGGGTTAAGTGGTTTAAGAAAATGAGTAGGCCTAATGGGGTGTAACCATGGAACCTAACTACTGTTGCTGGATCCAAGGAGCATATTCCAAGGCATCATGTAGTACTACATGAAAGGGGACCCAATGGTTGTTTATTGGGAATCCAAAGTTGAGACAAATATCGGGATATAGGAAGGTCTTACCAAAAGAAATTTTTCCTTGAATTTGGAAAGGGGTCCTCGAGTCTCAAGGTATTCTCTAATTAGAATTCAATACAATCTCAAGTATAACCATTCCTATTTGATATTTAAGTCATATATATTCAGTTTTTTCTTCAGGTCTTTCCTTCCATTACTGTGGAAACATAATGTATCATTGCAACCATTTAGTAAAATCCATTAAGGCATATTCAAAAGTCTTGGTTCACACTACTACCTTCCCATGACATGGTATGGGTTTCCATAGACATGGAACCATTTATTCTCTCATGAACCAGAGTTCTTCCATGGAATTACTATAAGGGAATCTATGTATGTATCTAGGTATGAGTATGGAAACCAATTTAGTCCATCCATGGAATTCTTATTAGGGAACCCACCTATCACCCAAGGTGTTATTAGCATTCAAGAAATTTGAAAACAGTTTGGAAAATTCATTTGAGTGTCAATCATTAATAATTAACCATTCATTTTACTCAACTCAATCCATTTACTAAAATATATTAATTAAATTTATAAGGAACCATGTATCCATTGAAAAGGCCAATTATCCACTTGGGTAATTCCAATCTAAAATCCGGACCAAACACTTTAAATGGTGCATTAGTCCTCTGATCATTTAAAAAGGGAAACTCAATATTATTAATTCCATTAGGACCATGTCTTAAACATGCCATATCTCAATATAACATCACAAAATATGGATTATAAACACAATAAGTCAAGTATGAAATCTTTATACACAACTTTTTAGCTTGAAGGCAACACACATAAATTGATGGGTTTTATTAAAAAAAGATGACATTTCATAGCACCCAAAACTTTTATTACATGATAATTTAAAACGAAACAAGATAGATTTACATTTAAGAGGAATAAAATATAAATACATCACCACATGGATTTAATTTCAAATAAAAGTTCAGTAAGAAATTTATTTATGAATTTTTAAAATTGAGGACTTGGAAAGGGACCCTACCTCAGGATGGAACCATGCCATCCACTTCGGCTCATGGATCTCTATAACTAAAAGAATCTAATCCCCCGCTTAGTATATTCACTTTCACACACGTTCAAGGAAACCTATCCCTTTTTCACACACTCTCATGGACATGGGAATGCATAAGGGAATCCTTACACATAGGCTTATATGCATATACTGGTCTCCACTAACCTATGCATGCATTTATATACACATTTATACCTGTGTACACCTAGACCCATACATATGTAATCACTACCATGGATATTTACACATGTAACGGGGGAACCCATATACAAATATATACTTACCTATTCATATAAAGGTGAGTCACCCTTGACATGGAAACTCAAAACCAACAAGAGACCACCACAAAACACATTCAGCACTCCAAACCTTTAAATAATTATAGAAGGAAATTTAAATTGTGTGGGACCAAACTACAAAGGAAAACCCTCACCTCTGGTGTCATCAAGGAACCAAATCAAAGAAAAACCACCCAGGACAGCTCAACATCCTATGAATAAATTAATAGGGAGTCAAAGATGGATAAATTTCCCAATAAAAGCGGTAAAAAACAAGTAATAATCACAAAAACGGATCACAGAAAAAAACAGCTGACTAAATCCATATGAACCACCTCGCCTTTAGCAAAAATCTTCATAAAACACATGAAATTGACCCCAGAGGCCTTCCCCACCAATCGAGAACAAGAGAAATCCAAAAATATAATCACGCCCCAATCCATAGGGTTTGACCAAATCTTTTGGGTCGACAAAGAGTCCAACATACCACCAAAAATAGGGTGGAGAAGTGATAGAGGAGCTTACCATGATAGATCAAAAGAGATTTGAAATGAAATAATGTATGGAAGTGATGATCAGAGGTGGACTGTGGTGGTGGTGGGGGGGGGGGGGTGTAGCGCGTCGAACGAGAGAGGCCCTTGGCCTGGGTGCATTTCATATGAGGGAATGGGTGAGGGAGAGCAGTCTTAGGTTTTAATTTTAATTTCATTTTAATTTTAAATTATTTAATTATTTTACAAGACCTGTCATCATGGTTGGACCACACAGTTTTCCAAACCATGTGCAAACCATGTGGAGTCTACTACCTCCAAGACATTCTCCCCATGAGTTAGGTGAATAGTTTTGGAAAATGTGTGCAGCCTGTGCACAAATCCACTACCCATTTTTAATCAGGGTCATACATTTACCTATAGTGGGCCGCACAGTTTAGTAGTTTGTGTGGAAGCTGTGCACCCTCTGCGGTCTTTTAAAACATGATGTTTTTTAGGGCCAGAACTCCCAATATGCCTCAATCCTCCTGAGAAAATTAATGTCGTTTCACACAATCCCAAAATTATCTCTTATGAGTGATCCTAATCGTAGAATCTCATTCTATGGTCTGGTTTTAAAAATGACCCATCCATCAATCATAAAGTTCAAAAAAATTCATATTTTATCTAGTTCAAAAGACATAAGATTCTACAGTTTTTAAAAGAATATTCTTGTCTCTTTAGGAATGATTCAATTTTCTATTACTTTTATGATGAAAAATGAATTTTATTTTTACCACATATGATATGTACACATTTATCCACTTTCAATACATTTGACATTTTTTTATGATGAATGGTTAATTTTTATGAAATTTTTTTAAATGAAATTCTCAATGAAAATGGATTTTAATAAAATTTCAAGATTAAATTATAAGTTTTCAAGAAAAATGGTTTTCAAAACATTTTCCAGCTTCTTTTTTATGTTTTCAATAAAATTGGTTTTCTAAATGTATTCAAGCATCTTTTCTAATTTTTCAAGGGAAATGGATTTCCGAAATTATTCATGATTATTTTAAAAGTTTTCAAGAAAAATTGTTCTTGAAATGTTTTCAATCATATTATATATGTTTTCATGAAAAATAGGATTCAAAATTTTTTCTATAATAATTTATAAGTTTTCAGGAAAAATGGTTTTCAAAATCGTAAGAATCTTCTTTTATAAGATTTCAAGAAAAATGGTTTTCTAACTGTTTTAAATCATTATTTATATGTTTTCAATATATTTTAAAGAAATATGGTTTTTAAAACGTTTTATATCTCTATATATAAGTTTTAAATGTACTGTAAAAAAATGGTTTTCAAAACATTTTTAAGATTTGATTATATGTTTTCTGATTTTTTTCAATGAAAAAAGCATTTAAAATATTTTGATGTTTATTTTATGTGTTCACAGAAAAGGGTTATCGAATGATTTAATGTATTATTTATATGTTTTAAAGGTATTTCCATGTAAATTTTTTCTAAATGGATTTATGTATTAATAATAAATTTTCAATGAAGAAAGAATATTTCCTCAAGAATTCATTTGGAAATATATTTAAAAATTATTTTCTATCTAAGATGAAATTTGTTGATGTTACTCATTTATTTTTCGGAAATATAATAAAGGTTCCATTCTTATTATTTCTGTGAATTGGTTACTCTTAATTTCATGGTCTTTATGAAACATGTTTCTCTTTCATGGGTTATATGTTTATGAAATATGTTTCTTTTTCACAGATTATATGTTTATGAAATTTGATTGTTTTTCTTGGATTATATGTTTATGAAATATGTTTCTTCTTCACGGGTTATGATTTTTATGATATATTTATGAAACTTGTATTTTTTTCTTATGTTATGATATGTTTAAAAATTTATGATACCCATTTCATTTCATGGGTTTAGATATGTTTTCTAAAGTTTTTGTGGAATATGTTTGTATGATTTCATTATTGGATGGGTGGGACATATATATCCCTCCAATGCATTAGGTAAAGATTTATATCTCATGAGATAGACTAAGATGGTCTTGGGAATAATCCTTGATTACTAAGATGACCATGGGAGTGAACTATGACTACCAAGATGGTATGAGGAGTGAAGTTATGCTACAAAGATGGTTATGGGAGTGAACCAAGACTACAAAGCTGGAATGAAAAGTTTAACCATACTATAATGATGGTATTGGAAGAAATTAATTGAATACTATGGAAATCATATTATATGATTATTTTTTCAACTAAAATTCAATGTTTTATTCCCATGATACGATTGTATGGGTTATGTTATTTATTTATTTATGATTGTTGTCTTATGAAGTACCATGGTTTATGCCACGCTTCAAGTATATAATATATGGTATGCATGGTATGATATAATATTATATTTCCAAGATCATGTTTTCATACCCTTATGCTCATTATTATTCTTATATATCTCCCTTATTTACCTTTATTGAGCATTTGAGCTCACCCATTTCTTATGTTTCCTTTCTGTATGTTATAAAGAAAGGTTATATGTATAAGTACTAACAGTGGAAATAATTATATGAGAATATCAAGATCCATCACCATGATATATGATTTATTTCCATGTTTGAAAAGTCCTTAAACTATTACGCTCACCAGGCATTGTATTTCTGTAATGTACAAAATATTCATCTAAAATGATGTAATATCCATGTATGTTAATCCTGAGTCTCTATTGTAGGTAAAAAATGAAAGCCATAGTCAACCATTATAAAAAAATATCATAAAACATTAGTTAGATCCCATGGTATATTTATAAGGAGATGTATAGGGTTTTCACTATGGACAAGTATAAGGATAAGTCAAAATTTATGAAAATGTATTTGAATTTTTGTAAAGGGTTGTGTGAGTGGTACCTATAAATAAATCCATGTTAGGATACTGCAAGTGGATGTGGATCTCGAACAAGTATACCATGGGGGTAAAAATTCTAATAAGATGTTCCATGCCTAACTTAGGGTAATCTAGTATATGGGAACATGCCTTGCTGCACAAATGGTTTGACAGTCACAGAGGACATGGTTTGGAAATTCACAAACTCATCATGATTTATCAAGAAGGATTTAGATATAATTTTACCATGAATAACCTAGGATAAACCTAGGTTGGCTTATATTAAGGAATTGGTCAACATTTATAAATTCCATAAGTAAATATTTTCATGACTATGTGGTTTTATACTATGATAAGTAATGCTCACACTATGCTTCTAGTTTTAGTCAATAGTGGGAATCAAACAGAACTGGATTAATGTTGAATATGACAGATGATTTTATGATGATATGTTATGTGGGATGATCACTAGAGTGAATGTGTTCATGCCTAACTGGTTTTCACGGGACATGATTAACAATGTGTACCTTAACCAACTCCCGAACTCACTAAGGAAGAAAAAGAAGGATATCACTAAAAGTTTTGGTAATGGATAACATAGAAGAATGAAGATTTGTTTTTCTTTGTTTTAGGGGTGTGTAAATCATCACCTAACAGAATTTCATAGAAGAACAATAAGATGGAGTGACTATGGAAAAGAAGGAGACAAATTAAGTGAATACAATATAAAATTGAAGAGTTCGGTTAATGAAATGGATGAAAATATTGGCCTCCATATGTATTTATTTATGGTTAAGTGTTTTAAGTGTAAAATGAATTATCATTATGAAACTCAATTTCCCAAGAGTAAATATCCTAATGAAAAGCAGCAAGGTGGTGTGAATAATGGTAACATTGTTAATGATGAAGAGACTTCAGATGAAAGTTTAAAGGAAAGAGGTATTGTGTAATAGGATGGGGTATCATAGTTAATGGCATAAGGTTTATGTGGATATATAAAACTTTTTATTTATTTGGATTAAAAAATTATGATATATGACTGATGAAGTATAAAAGGTTTGTTATACTTATGTTTTTCTCTCATTATTTACAAGTTTATTTCTATTGTACCCTATGGAATAGTGGAGTGATTTAAAGACATTGTGATATTTTGACTAAGGGAAGGTAACCCTTAATATGTTCTTTATGATAAGATAATTCTGTTATGAGTATGAAAATTGGATGGTACTGGTTACCTTGGAACTAAGTATAGTTAATATGTCTGTTAAACTATTATGGATGAAGATAAAAAATTATTCGATTTATGGAAAACATCCAGTAATCTATAAAATAAGGAATCATGCATGTTTTCCAAAAGTATTCCTGAATATTATGGTTTCTACCATGTTCCAATATAATTTACCATGATGGTATTCACATGTTTGGAATATAAAAACTAGGAACTACTTTGTGGTATATAGTGGTTAAATTTTAAGCTGGATTCATGAATTTCTTTCTAAGGATTTTTATTTTCATCATTCAGAAGGGTTATAAGGTTATTCATTCATGGAAAGTTTATGTTAAATTTTATATGAGGTATTTGTGTATTTATTTTATATTAAAATCATTGGATAAGAGGCTATATAGTGATTAACCTCATCTCAAGGATATCCATCATATATATTATTTAAATTATATTAGTCTAGTTTTATAAAAAGAAATCATATATATCGGGCGACAACCAATTGTGTCTAGAAAGTCCAAGGGTATTGAACCCATGACCGAAGGAAAATAAGGGTTTCGTTCCTACCTCTATCTTACATGATGTCTGGGTCAATGTATAATTATTTTTGTGGTATAAATATATATGAAGAAATTATAGTGTTAATTTTTTTGTTTATATATTAATGTATTAACATATTTATTTTTAAGAATAGTTGTAAATAAATGGTTAAAATTTTCTATCTTTTATGGGCCTTAAAATCTGAAAAAGTGTATTTTGTTTCTTAAGGCATCAAAGTTAATTTATAAACATCCATTTATTTATGTAACGGATGAAATGGAAATAGATAAAATGACAAACAAAGAATGAATTTTATTTTATTCTTGGTGTTTAAAATAATTACACAATGATAGTATAATGATAAAAAAATTGTAGTCTGAATACCCTAATTTTTGTTGATCCGAGGGACTTTTAAATCATCACATATTTGTGAAAATTAGGCCCTCATCTTTTTTTGATCATTCACTTGTTTGTGATTGATGTACTCAATAACTTCCTTTGGATATTTACACTTTTCCTACATGTTCAATATTTACTCCCAACCTATGTTTTCCTATATGGAAACCTAATTATATTTAAATTTTTGTATACATTATGGTTCCAAATTACCATTTTTAAAGGAAGAGTTTGTATTCATTTGTACAATGTGGGTTACTATGAATGAAAAATTAAAATATAAAACCATTGATAACTCAAATGGATTTAGATGGAAAAATTTATTTTAATGGGGGTAGAAATTAACATCCTGAGATTTTCTGAATAATGTTTTTTCGAATTAATTTATGATTTTTCATATTTTACATTTAATGAAATATTGAAGACATTATAATTTATGTTATGACATTATGTTTGTCTTGTGTTATATTAAAATCCATTTTAATCATGCTATAAACTCAACAACAACTTGGAATATGTTACGTGGAGCATTGACTTGGAATATGATGAACACAACACTAAGTTTCTATGGAACATATTTTTTTCTACAATTATTTAAATGATATAATTATAACCACATTTAAATATAGTAATAGTTATATGAATAAATAATTTTCAAATACTGCTTCTAAGTTATTAATATAAATAAAAAATATTAATAATGGATGATATGATATTTTGGAAATTCCTTTTATATTAAAAATTCAATTTCTATAATAAACCGCTATTAATTTCTTTCAATGAAAAATAAAAAAAATTAATTGTAGATAGAATTAGAAATTTAATTTGATAAAATAAAGTTCATTTTTGAATTCATAACATTGAAATTATCTGAGGGTTATTTTTTAGTATTTTTCTAGAAAACATCATTTTTTGATGAATTGTGAAAACTAGTTCACTTTACTTAATAACTGCATTTTTATTTAAATAACCAGTAATGTTAAATTATATTTTAAATTTGATTAAGAGTCACATTAGATAAATATTAAATATATTAATATAATTTAATTAATTAAAATCAATTTCATATTGATATTTAATATAAAATATTAACAAACTTTTGATATTTTTTCTACTTCAAAAAACCATTATTTCATCCTGTTTGTGGGATTAGAATTCATCTAACTTTTCTAACTTATATGATTTGAATTCTGGGAAACTAACATACACCATTTTATTCAGTATAATATTTATAGTCCTGTATGATCTAGTTAATTTTCACTAAAATAATTAGAAAACGTGATTAAAATAAATTACTGCATGTAAATAAAAATTTTGTTTAATTTTGGATGAAACCTTAAAATTAGGGTAGAAATGAACTATACACATTTCAAAAACTCATTATATTTACATATTATTTAATTAATCATTTAATTATTGAGTTTTTTTGGTTTTTTATTACCTTTCAATGTAATAACATGTGTACACAAAACCTGATTATGAAAATTCCAAATGAGTCATTTGCCTTCCCTATAAAAACCCACCACCTATCCCACTTCATCACACCTCTCTAACCTCTTATGTTCTAAAAATAATGGACCAAAAAAACATAAAAACACAACTATATTCCTCTTGGGATCTTTTATTTGGGAATATGGAATCCCAAGGAAGCCTTTTGGTACAAACCAAATGGTGTTACTTGATTAAGAGTTAACATTTTCTCTCAAGCTCTATTATATTGTTTTCCTTCTCCTCCAACTGCACTATATTTATTCCATGATTTTATAACAAAAATATTATACTCAGTATAAAAGGATTATTTCATTCTCATGTTTCAAACTACACTTACACACACCCCCATCTAATGGGTAACTAACATTCCCTTTCTGTGTACGACGAACTACTGCCTCACAAAACGATGATTGTTCATTTTTCTTTTACCACCTATCAGGGTAGCCTTTATTATGGAAACTATATCCCTATATATATATATGTTATATATTATATTAATTATTTATTTAATCTTATTTATTACATTTTACCACACATAACTTTTTACCTTTCGTTTGGTATTAATTCAATAATCTTGTTTGAGGAAGTGTCGACTACCACCACCTCCAAGAAATGTGATTTGTTTACACACCACAGAGAATGTATTAAACAATATTTTAGTGAAATTATATGTTTTATATGATATAATAATGAAAATATATATATATGTGTGTGTGAGTGTGTGTGTGTATGTCATTTACACTCTTTCTTTCAATGCAATAATACAAATGCAAACAATATTCACGCGTACATATAGCTTACCATCTCCTTGAATAGTGTATTAAATTTCATAATTATGTATTATATTTATTAGTAATATATAAACATATTAGATATATATTATATTTATATAATGGTTTAAATTGGTGAATCATTATATAATTATAATGACCAATGATATAAAAAATTAAGAAACATACAAAGAACAAAGAGAATATTACCCGAAGTGAAACCATAACATATGATAATTAACAAGTAGTTCATATAAGGTCATTATAAAACCAAATATTATATTATATATAAGAATATTTTAATTTAAAATATGTATATTAAACTCATATTTGTTATGCAGGAAGTGTGTACGAGTATAAAGAAATTCAATACACAAGGTTAGGGTATTTCAACTCACTTTTTATTTCCAGGAGATATATTTTTTATTCAGATCCCATTAATATGTGTTTTGTGTATAATGAACATTTATGTAATCAATTTTTTTATAATTTATGAGTATTTAAATATCCATTCTTTGACATTTATTTTATGGGTTTTATGTTTCAAAAGTTACCAAATCATTAAAATAGTTTGGTCTCAATTTTCATTCTTTGAGACTCATATATAATTATTTCACCTAAATTCGTTTTGGGTTGTATATAATTACATATTATAAATATAATTCTTTTCATGATATTCAATGATTCATTTAATTTCCATCTCTTACATGGAGTGTATGATCCGAAGTTACAATGTTATAAGTGTTTATTGAAATAGTATCATAATTTTTTCGAGATTGTTAATGGTTATGATTATTTGAAGAAATATTATGATTCATTTCATAAAAAAAATTTGTATTTTTCTTTTCATATGGTTAACAATTCTATATTAATTTACTATTACCGTTTTCTACTCTATAGTACACAAGATAGTTAAGAAAGTGTTTAAGAAAGTCTTACTTTACCGTCTATTCAGTCATAAATTTGTGTCCCTTAAAAACCAAGTTTTCTAAAAAGGGTTTACATGAATATTATAATATTATCCAATGATCATTTAAACAAATATTTACACTTTTTACATTTATAAATTTTCTCAAAGGAATATTCTTGTCACTTTTTAAATGAGGTAATTATCTATCCTTTTTACTATGAAAAAGGAATGTTATTTTTACGTAATACAACATATATGGATTTATCCATTATCAATCCTTGGGATATTTAATTTCATGTTTAACGGTTTATTTTTAATAAAATTACTTTAAAATAGAATTTCAAATAAATGGGGTTTTGAAAATATATTCAATATGATTTTATATGTTTTCCAGAAAAATAGTTTTCAAAACATTTTGAAGCTTATTTTATAAGTTTTTCTAAAAAATGGTTTTCAAAATGTTTTTAAGATTATTTTATTTGTGTTCTTGATAAATTTTTTTTCAAAAAAAATCAATCCTCTTTTAAATTTTTTCAAGAAAAATGGTTTTAAAATATTTTTCATTCCTCTTTTATTAATTTTTACAAAAATGGTTTCCAAAATATTTTCAATATTCTTTTATAAGTTTTCAAGAAAAATAGTTTTCAAGAAAAATAGTTTTCAAATAGTTTTCAATATCCTTCTATATGTTTTAAATATAAATGGTTTTGAATATGTTTTCAAGCATTATTTATAATTTATCAAATAATTTTCAATAAAAATGTTTTTCAAAACTTTGTTAAGATCTATTTATAAGAATTCAAATTATTTTCAATAAAATGGGTTTCAGAAAATTTTCAATATTTATTCTATGTTTTAAAAGTGTTTCCAAATAATTTTTTTTAAAAATATTTTGATGTTGATTTTATGTTTTCAAGGAAAAGGATTTTCAAATGATTTCAAGTTGGCTTTATATTTTTTATGGGTATTTTCTTTGAAAATTATTTTTAAATGGTTTTATGTATTAATAAGATACTTTCAAGGAAAAAATTATGTTTTCCTAAAGAAATTTTTTTGAAAGATTTTACAATGTTATTTTCTATATAATATGACATATGTTGATGTTATTTATGCTCTATTAGAAAATATTATACTGTTTTCATTCATATCCTTTATATGAATGGGTTACACTTAATGTCATTGTCTTTATGAAACCTGTTTCTATTTAACATGTTATATGTTTATTAAATATGTTTTTTAATGGGTTATATGTTTATGAAATATATTTATATTTCAGGGGTTATGTGTTTATGAAGTCTATTTATACTTGAAAGGTTATGCTTTGGATGAAATGTTTATGAAACCTGTAACTTTTTCTACAAGTTGTGGTATGCTTACATGATTATGATACCCATTACATTTCTTGGGATAAGATATTATTGATTATGATTTTGTGCAACATGTATATATGATTTCATTATAATTTAGTTGGGAACTATATCTCCATCAAATTCTTTGGGTAAATATTTATATCTCATGAGATATGCTAATATGGTCTTGGGAATGAACTAGGATTACTAAGATAGACATGGGAGTGAACCATGACTACCAAGATGGTATTAGGAGGAAAATCATGCAACTAATATGGACATGGGAGTGTACCATGACTATGAAGACTGTATGGGGAGTGAACCCATAAAACCAATATTGTCTTGGTAGTGATGTGTTGTCAAATATGGAAACCATAATATATGCTTATTTGTCTTCCATAATTCCATGTGTCATTTATATGTTATGTTTTCATGGATTATGTTATTTATTTACTTATGATTCATTTATTATAAACTAACATGCCTTTTATAGGATTCATGTATTTGAAATTTGATATGTAGGGTATGATATTCTATTTTCATGATCATGTTCTCATGCCCTTATTCTCATAATTATGAATACATATATCCTCTATTTACCATTACTGGGCATTTGAGCTCACCCATTTATTATGTTTCCTTTCCCCTTGATATGAAAAAAGGTTTTATGTAGGAGTACTAAAGGTGGAGATATTTCTGGGATATGCTGAAGATCTCTCAGCATGATAAAATATTCTATTTTCATGTATCCAATGGCACTAAATTATTATGGTCCTTAGGCATGTATTTTTTAATTGTACATAATATTCATTTAAAATTATGTAATATACTTGTATGTTAAGCTTGGGTCACTATAAACCATCATATCATCTTTCCCCCTATTGACTAGAAAATGGAATGTATGGTGCTTCAGATCTACATCCCTAAAACCAAACCTCACATAAATTCATTAATGTGACCCGAATTTTAATTCTTTCTATGTTAGAAACACACATGACCAAATATAATTCTCCATACAAAACATGAAATGTCTATATATGAATCCCAATTTTTTTTATAAATTTCCCACTTGGTCGGTACTCCCATCATAATTAAAATTGAAAATTTTAACTATATATTTTGACATATGGTTTTGGATAAAGTGATCCTTACATCAAAACATTATGATGAGGTGATCCTCATAACCTTAGAGAACCCCATCAATTTGGAAATTCAATATGATAAATTTAATAAAATTTGAATGGAAGAAATGCTAAATAAAAATTTGTCATTTTAATTCACGAGTTGCAAGGTGTGGAATTTGTGTAATCCCAGGTGGTGTAATGTCGATATATGATTGAAGAATATTATTAAGGTAACAAAGTAAGTACTACACCCATCAAAATATAATATATTTTCTAATGTATTATAGGATTTTTTTCCAAGCCTATAAATCATGATCCCAGCACACCTAGTGATATCTATATTGAATGGGAAGAAATACTAGTACTATTGAAAGGGATAGAAAAAATAGGGCTAACTCAAATAAATTAAATTTTCAAACCACACTATAATGATTATAATCTACCATTGACTATTGTATGAGGAATTTTAATGACACAATTATGGTCATAAAACTATAGTTCCACCCTATTCCAAGAAACTCATTGAAACTATAAAATGTTACAACTATTGATGAGCATACTAAATCTAAAATGGGGGACACCAAAACTACCAAACAAATTTTTAATAACCTAAATATAATAATGATGAATAATAATGGATGTTTGAAGATGTTCCCTAAAAAAATTAACCCAAGAGAATTAAGATAATTATTCTAGAAGGATTTATTATAACACTACACTGTTAGAGTAGATTCCTCATGAAATAAATTCATCCCCATTAGTGGTATATTTATTTGTAGATATTGTTAATGATCATAAAAATCCTGATAAAAATTATAAACTTTTTGAATTTTAGGAATCTAATATTTTTTGACAACATTGATAGATTTTTGGAGTTTTCCAATATAAATAAAGAAGGATTAAATAATTATGGGAAATCAATGAAACCATTTATTAACATTGTGAAGAATAAGCGAACCTATAAAAGCGGGAGAGCATTATCAAATCCAAAGTTATTAATATATATTGGAATTATAAATTAATTCTAATTTCTTTCACTATCCTTGATCTTTGACATTTCTATGAAAATAGTAAGGCATTTTTTGTTGTAATTACCAATCCTATGATGATATTTGAGAAATACTTGGAATTCTTATCATCAAATAATAGTTATTCAATTCTCACCCATAATATTTATAACAACATAATAGATAAAATATGAGTTATTAATAATATATATGTAAAATTTCATTCTTTCTCTGGAATATTTTATCTTTTATGTTTATTAGTTATTTTTAATATATATTCCTTAGCTTGATCCATTATATATGCATGAAAAATATTTATATAGAGATGATGGAATTATAGAGAGAATTTAATATAATGTATGGCCAAGAGACATATATTTTTATACATTATGGTGACGTAAATAATTTCATATGCCTTTATAAAAATATGAGATGTGATCTCACATGGATAGACATAGAGGAATTATACTTTTGGAATGGCTCCTATAACCCCATTGAAACAACTATTTCTTGTATTGATTTCAATTGGTGTGGTTACATAATGAATGGAAAGTAGGAATGATAACATGATAAATGAATATATCAAATTA
Source organism: Viscum album (assembly GCA_963277665.1). Lineage (NCBI taxonomy): Eukaryota > Viridiplantae > Streptophyta > Magnoliopsida > Santalales > Viscaceae > Viscum > Viscum album. Next base: position 1,169,229,876 of record OY728151.1, on the reverse strand, counting down.
TTGAAAAAATAATATCTATTTAGTTATCTGAGTTTGGATGTCTAAAATTCAATACAATTCGAAAAAAACATATTATACATGTTTGAGTGAATTATATGTGGTAAACATCTTTACTAGTTTAACATAATTATTGATGGATTATCATTCAATGATGTGTGGAATTTCTTACTGAAGGTAGATGATATATTATACATATTTCCCCCTGTAATTATATTTTTATAATATTAATAAGATCAAATCACTTTTAAGGGAATGAAGAATATTTTTTATTCTCTAAACTAGATGATGACATCTGGAATGCTATAGAATCACTATACTACTTCATAATTATAAAAATATATGGTGACCCAACTTTTTCATACATGACTATTACATCTTTTTAAACATAAAAAACATAATAGTGTTAAAAAATAATCTTGAAATGTATAATTTACTATGTAAATTATTCACATACATAACACTTACATAATAAATCTTAAACATTTATTTTAATACTTCTTCTTTATCCTATTAAAATCTCACTTTCACCATCTTACATGTAATCACTAGTGAATATTCCTCAAATAATGGGGTGAGGTAAAATCCTAGTAAGAGGGTAAATAAAGAATATAAAGAAATATAACATGGGTGAGAATATTAATAATAAAAATCTCATAATCATAGTATCATCATCATATTCATGAGGGGAGACATTAAATAATGGCATTAAATACCGAAATGCATAAAAATGAAACATCGTGTTTTAGTGGTAAAATACCTCACATAGTTCTAAACAAAGATAGAATCATGTTCATGCATAACATATGTGAATAATAATAATATCATAATTATGAATAATTATATTTTCACGTTAATGGATAATACACATTATCTCATGAGATGTCGCACATTACCAAATGCATTAAAGGGCTATAAATTATTTTGTCCCAACAACCACATCAAATGAATTAAATAATCATGCATTCCACATAGAATTTAAATCAAAAAAATTCATGTAGTCACCCATGTAAATGAATTAGTTTAATAATTATTTCATAAATCAAGAATAAACATAGGTGTCCCAAATTAAAAGGGAAAAAATACTTTTTAAAAAGTTCATTATTCTTGAGTGAGGAATAAACGACTTAAGAGGAGACAAAATGTTTTTTGGAATGAATATCTCTTATAGAAAATAATTTTATTAATTATAAAATCCAACATGAAACATGTATTTCACTAGAAAAAAACCAATGAAAAGTTAAATTATATTTTTAGAATATTAATAGAATATAAACACTAAAATTTTCCTTGAAAGTGGAGTAACACAAAGAATGGTGGTTTGGTTTGAGAATCCCATACCATAAGTTTGAATACATTATTCAATTGCAATTAATATAATATATAATAAAATTAGATTCTTTACTTACATAAGTAAAAACCACTTCTAAAAGTATTTGATATATTCTAAATTTAGAAAGAACCTTTGTGTCCATTTTGATGAGTTATAGAGTTTAATATTGTCGTTCAGAGAGCGTTCGTTTTCATGGTTCCATTTTCGGTATAAATATATATAATTTTTGTTGTTTTATAAAATTGGAAAAATTATCTAGTATTGACATTATTATTTTTTAATCAATTTAATAATTTTATTTTGTCTTATATATCGTTTGGTTTAATGGTATGATGATGATTCATTTGATAAAAAATTAATGATAATGGTTTATATTAATTTGGTATGTTTCTAGACCTTAAAAAACTAAGTTTTATTTAATATTATGTCTATATATAGTTATATAACATCATAAAATTTAAAATAAACATATTAAAATCTTTTATAACCATAATAATGTTTTTTAACCAGCCTGGAAAGTAGTAATGGAAAACAAAAACTCATCATCCACAAAGGCGGTGAATGGAAAAATCATAAATGATGTTTTCATTTTTATAATAAAAGGATAATAGACAATATTTGATGATGGATAGTCCACCAGAACAATAAAATTCTATTATGTATAAGATAATGAAGTTATCATGCCTCTTTAGATAGGGGTGGAAAGGAAAAGATAAGAAAAAAAGAAATTAATTAAGGGGGATTGGGTATTTAATTCTTGAATGTTATATACTTTAGAAACTTTTTATGTCATTTCGTTTTGGTCTTATATTGAGACTAGAAAATCTAGGACATGGGATGATTCATGGTAATGAAATTGCGATGGATTTGGTTAAGCTACAATGCCTGTAGTGTATGAGGTGAATAGATGGTGAGGGGTGGTATTTATAGAGGAGGAGAGTCGTGTTTCTTGATTATAAAATAAATTAGTTAATTATTTTGGCTAACAAATATCAATATTGTTGATTATAAAGACTATATATAGTAAATTGTTCCTAAGAGTTCAAGAAATGGTTTCATACATCACAAAAGAATAAAAAATTCACGTATTTAACTTATAATGTTAAATACTGTAAATAACATTATTTCATTATTCGAAATAAAATTCATCTATTTCAGAAAAATACCAAAAATTTAACCTAACCATTTACTGATGTATAGATAAAAAAATGGAATTCATTTTATGAAAATAATATTTTAAATACTAGATATTAAATTTTTAAATAAAATCATTATTTATTAGAAAAATACATATTTTTATATTATACCCCATTTTATGACACATTAAAATATTAGGTAAGGTCTCATAAACTTACATAATAAATATAATACAAAAAAATAAAAATTTATGAATCTATTTTTATTAAATAAAATTTATTTTCAATATTTATATTAATTATAAAATTATAAATATGTATTTACGTTTTACAAAAATATAAAAACCTAATTTATCATTTTAAAAACACCTATTTACAGATACTATGATACAATTATATCATATTTCAATTTATATAAGGCCTAAACTTTATTTAAACCTTCATAAGTGAGGTTACAATTCTATTAGATATATTAACACTTCTAATGGTCATATTAATTTTCCATTGGGAAGGTTACTCTCACATCGGTATAGGTTCCTTAATTTTTAGAAATACCAATTATTTCATTCTCCATTTATCAGGATGATATTTTATTTGGTTTTATATGTAATGTATGTGTTTTTAATTATATAACATAATTATAATAAGGTAAAATATGTTGATCAAATTATTCATCTCTCCATTCATCCCACCTTTTTGAAATTTCACCCTCAAAATTTCATTTTACATAATATGTTGAAAACATGTGAGGGTATTACTCCTTCATCACATCCTTTAGATCCCATGTAACCTAATCCTATATATGGTTCCTCCAACACACTTCGAAAAGGTGAGTTATCAAATTGCATAGGACATTGTATCTATGGTCTAATAATATTTATAGTTCCTTCTCATATAATTGGTTGTTATCCAATTATTCCGCCTTTGTATTTAGTACATGTAAGGGGTAAGGTATGTACATCTTCTAGAGATATACATGGAACTATTCATGAAATTGGGCCATATTTGGTGGAAGTGAAAGCTGATAGACCACTGGTCCTATGCGATCAAGGATCTCAAAGGGGCCAACGTACATAAGGGTAAGCATCCCTTTCTTTCCAACCCACTTGAATCTTTCCAAGGTTGATATTTGAGGGTCATATTTTTCGCAAACATTGAACTCCATGTCCCTTCAAAGATTATTTGCACAACTCTTCTACTATTTATCAGTAGCATTGATATCTTTTTGGATGGATTTAACCTTCTCTTTCATCTCATTTACCTAATCATGTCAAATTAGATTCCGTATCCCCACTTCATCCCAATAGGTTAGAGTTCTATATCACTTCCCATATAGAGCTTCATATAGATCCATGAAAATACTCAAGTGGAAACAATAGTTTGAATGAGAAAAAAAATAATTCTATATACTTATCCCATCCACATTTGAGTTCCCTTGACCTATCTCTTAGCATGTGTTGGAGAATATGAATAATTCTACATATAGGACATCCATTTGGGGATGATAGGCAATACTAAAATTCAATTCAGAACACAAATCATGTTGAATAATTCTATAAATATTACATACGAACCAAGGATGATGATCCTAAATGATCAAAAATTGAACACTATGAAACCTCACCAATTATTTTACATATAACATGGAAACCTTTTAAAGCGATAAATATTCCTGAATAGAAATGAAGTGGGAAGTCTTGGTGAGTCAATGCACCACAAACCATGTCACATTGCTTCTGCTGGTTGTTTTCTGGAGACCAGTGACAAAGTATATAGTAAAATACTCCTATTTTCATGTAGGTATAGATAATGGTTGCATCATCCTTTTCAATATCTATTTCTATTCTTCAAAATTATTACATAACAAATACCATGAGATATAACTAGAAATATCATTCTTCATATTGTACAACCAAAAGTGTTCTAGATGATCAAAGTAGATCTTAGTACTTCCACGATGGTTAGAGAATGATGATATTTGTACATTATCCAGTATCTAATTATTTATCTTGAGGGAATAATGCACACAAATCATAGTTCCAAAATAAATCACATCATCATCATTAAAGTGGTACTCATACATCATCCCTTGCTTTACCACTTTCACCTTCTATTATAGCTTCAAATCATCCATTTTTTCCTCCTTGGTCTTTTCTTGGACATATGGATGGATATTAATTTGGTAAAGGTATGATTTATTCCTTACCATTAGGATTTAAAAATAAATAATTTTCATATCAATGAAGATAGGGGTTTTCTAAATCTACATCATGGATAAAGTAGGAGGATCTTTCCTGCTAATACCATCAACTACATTGTTTAACATCCCATGATGATAGTAAATAGAGTAATCATGGTCCTTTATTAGCTCTAAAAATTTTATTGGATTAATTCATAGCTCCTTTTGATTGAATATATACTTTATCCTCTTTTTATGAGTATAAATTTCACACTTTTCATCATAGAGGTAGTGCCATAATATTTTAAAACAAAAAAATCCCAGCTACTCGCTCCAGATCATGCATTGGGTAGTTTAACTCATGGATCTTCCAATACCATGAGGTGTAGGCTATCACATTTTCATTATTCAAGAGTAAACAACCAAATACACTCATTGAATCATCAAATAATATCATAAAACCTTCTCAACTTATTGTTAGTATGAATACATGTGTAATGATTAGCCTTTTCTTGAGCTCCTTAATGCTTTCTTCACATTATTCTTTCAAGAAATACTTTTACCCTTTCCATGTTAACATAGTTACCAAGTTATTAATTCATAATTAAGTCCTCAAAAAATTTCTATAGTACTCAAATAAGTCAATAAAAATATTTATTTAAATTAAATTAGTTGGTCTGGACCATTCCTTAATTTCCATTGTTTTTGGAGGGTCAATAGAAATTCCATCACGTGTAAAAATGAGTCAAATGAACGTGACCCTCCACTTCTAAAAGTTAGGCTTGTTTAACATAGAATACAATTTCTCTTTCTTTAATTTTTCCAACACTATCCTTATATGTTCTTAATGTTAATCCTTGATCATGGAGTAAATTAGAATATCATTGACAAAAACTACCAATTTCATTCAATTTAGTCTCTAAATATTATATGAATAAAATCCATGAATAATTTAGGAGAATTAGTATGTCTGAAGGGAATAAAAAGAAACTCATAATTCCCATACATTTTATAGAAATCAGTCTTATTAATATTTTCCTTTATCAGCTTCAATAGATAATATCAAGAATGAAATCCAATTTTGATAAGTCATGGGATCCTTGTAGTTGATTGAACAAGTAATCAATACTAAGAAGAGGATACTTGTTCATTATAGTTCTCTTATTGATATACTAATAATCTACACACAATGTAATTTTCCATAATTTTTCTATAAAATGAGAACTGGTACACCCCAAGGAGATGCACTAGTGAGTATGAACCCTTTAACCAAATTCTCATTTTTTTCATTTATTAACTCATCTAGTTTAATAGGGGCCAACCTATAGGGGAATTTTGAGATTGTATTGGCTCAGTGTTTGAGCTCTATTGAGAAATCTACCTTGAAATTAGGGGGATGTTTGGGTAACCAGTGGGAGATACATCACATTATTCCCTCAAAATTAGGCATTTCCTCAAGTTTTATTCAAAACTTGGATGCAACCATTTGGGATAGGTGTTATTTATCACAGGGTATCAACACCCACACCATTGATGGATTTACATTGAATATTCATTATCTTCATTACATTTTTATAGGAAAATGGGATGGTTTGGAATATGAAATGTTCAACCCTTTTCCCAACAATTGAGGTGTTATCTATATAATGAGATCCAATACATGACCAATATAGCATGAAATGCCACCAAGGTAAGTATTATGAAATTCATCAAAAGAATCTTCCAAATCAAACTTATAGGTGTAAAATCAAACACATGGTTTATAATGATCGTACCACTATGTGTTTTTAAATACATCTCTACGTCAAGGTATATTGGATTCATTTAAATAGTAAAATAAAACATTAATTTTATAAAGGAATATTTTTAACAAGAATCAAATATGAAATTTTTCATTATTGACTAAATATGAAGTGTATCTTATATGACTTCATTTTCTTTCTCTACTATAGCAGTAGTGGTGAAAAAATCTTTCCATTACTCCTTTGTCTTTGATGTTTGATGAAACTGGTTACTATCAAGGATTCTTAGATTAGTGAACTGGCTATCATAGTTCCCTGCTCAATATAGATGATGAATTGGAGTATATGTGGTGAATTTGGTGGTTCCCTTCTTTAAATTATCATGTTGGTTGTCTTATTCATGTCTCTCCTACATTCATGATCTTGGTGGCCTTCTATCCCCCACATGAAGCATTTCCCTATATCTTTTATGGAATTACTATAATGATTATTCCTAAAATATAGACACATTGGTGGTTGGATCCTCTTTCATCTATTTTAATTTGATCCACCAACATAAAAATCAATTTTATCTTATTTTCTCTATAATAATGATACCAGTTCTTAAACTACATCTCTACTTTTAGGGATCACTAAACCACATCATCATAACTCTGAAAGTCTTAGATAGATAGATCCTTTTGATGGTGTGGTTTTAAATAATTAAATAATATTACTATTTTTATATCATTGTTTATAAAAAAACGCACCACATACCTTTCCATCCTTGTGTTGTTTGCCTTTTGATCCACGATGGATTCAACTACCTTTTTCATTAGATCTATAAATTCTCTATCCACCCTTGTTCTAAGAGTTTAAGGGAAATTCTTGTTGAGAAATATTTTGTTAAATTAATCACACTACATATATTCTCTTTCATACCTTGATTTGGTATTCATAATCAATGACCACTACTGATCAACCTCTCCATATAAATGATAGATGTCCAGAGTCAATATCTACTTCTCAAAATAGTGGTGTACCAAAAAGATATTCCCCATTATGTTGACCCAGTCATGTTTTTCTAGTGGATTAAAAGATCCTCTTACCACTAATGGTTGTTACCACATAAATTACTCAATGGATAGTTACCCCTTATTTGGGGAATATAGACTTTCCATGTGGTTCAAGTTGTTGTTCATAGCCTATAATTTCTGGATATGCATCACCATAATGTTTAAAACTCTACATCCCATGTAATTGGGGTAGTCATTTGAAAAATAATCTCATTTTCACTCACAAAGGTATTGTCCTAGTTTTTCCTTGTTCTCACCATATTCTAAAATAAAATTTTTGACAAAAATTTATGTCAACAAATCATTAATAGTTTATCATTTTAGAAAATTAACAATAAAAGGAATGTCTTATGGGATCCCAATGCTATGAAATTTTCTATAAAAATATGTTTTTATGCTTAAATATATATAGTATTATCCTAAGTGAATACCATAATGTAACATATTCCAAATTTTCAAACTAACTAAATTGTTCTCTGATGCCATATATAATGACTCTACATTTTTTACATAACTATTAGATAATTTTGAAGATAAAAAACATAATCTCATTACCAAACCTCTATCCAAACGATTAGTGTCTTGGAAAAAATAGGCTTAAACGTTACATGCACATAATAAAACATAAATATTTATTTAAATTCCTATTCTTTATCTTTTTTAAAGCTCACTTTTTCCTAATATATGTAATCAGCTAAGGATATACATCAATGAAACTGGTAAGCTAAAACCCCAGATAGAGGGTGAATAAAGGATATATATTAATATAAAATGGGTGATCATAATCATAATAATCATTCCATAATCATAGTATCATCATCTTGTTAATTTATGAAAATATTAGATATAGGTATGGAATGTGACAACGCATAAAAATGAAACATCATGTCTTAGGGGTCAAATACCATACATAGTGGTGAACAAAGATAATATCATGTTCGCGCATAAAAAATGTGCATAATAATAACATAATAATTGTGAAAAAAGGTATCATCATGTTCACACAAAATATAGATTATCTCATGAGATACATCTTATTACACAATGAATTGAAGTGCTATATAACTCTAGACCCACCCATCAAATCATAACATTTACATTATCATGCATGCCACATAGAATGTATATAAAAAAAATCCTAAAGTCACCCTTGAAAAAGAATAGGTTTTATAAGGAAATAATGAATAAACATGGGGTTCCCAAAATAAAAATGGAAAAAATATTTGGTATGGTGTTCATCATTCTCATCCGAACAAGAAACCACTCAATAGGAGTCCAAATGTTTTTTTTGAAAACAAGAGTTATTTTGGAGAATATTTGTATTTTCATAAAACCAAATTGAAAAAATCTATATATTTAAAATAAAATGTATTAAAAATGAAATAAATTTTTGGAATATTAAAATAATATGTGCACTGAAATTCTCCAATAAGGTGGAGTAATTTGAAGAAATGGTTTTGGTTCGAGAATCCCTAAACATTAAGTCCAAATGCATTGTGGAGACTCACTTAGTATCACAAATAATAAAATTATATTAATTTATTAAATAAAAAAGTACCTCTTAAAAAATAATTTTATTTGTTAAAAATTTATTTGGTATATCTATTTCAATTTTTGATGATTTATAGAGTTTAATGTTATTATTTTTAAGAGCATTACTTTCCATTGTTTCGTGGAATGTTTACTTGTATATAGTTATGAAAGACATTTTAAAACATGAATTATTATATAGAAGTGAAATTATATGATATTAAATCAATTATATATTCTTATTTAAACCCAAGTACTAATTGGTTTTATGGTATGTGAATGATTCATTTGATAAGACATTAATGAGAAATTGTTTGTTTATTTTGGTGGGCTTTTCGACCATCATCAACTATTTTCATTTTATTTAATATTACATCTGTTAATTAGTTATAAAAAATTACAAGGGTTATAAAATAAATATTAAAATACTTTTTTACCATAATAATGGTTTTATGATCATCCTTGGAGGCAGTAATTGAAAATGAAAACTTGCCGTCCATTAAGGTCGTGAATCGACTCATCACTAATGATGTTTTTATTTTTATAAAAAAATGGTTTATTACATTATATATGACTCTAGAATTCATGTGTTTAACTTATAATGTTAAATACCATAAATTACTATATTTCATTATTCACCAAAAATTATACTGTTACAGAAAAATCTAAAAAATTCACTATAATGATTTTAGACACATATATTTAAAAAATGTAATTAATTTAAGTAAAATAATTATATAAGTATGAGAAATTTAATTTTTAAAGAAAATAAAAATTTACTTGGAAAAAACCCAAATATAATATCATGGCTGCTTTTTGACAGCTTGAAAAAATACTCTTGCTGTTATAAAATTACATTATAATTATAATATAAAAATATTAATTTAATATAATATTTCATTGAAATATATTTTATTTTAGGTAATTATATTAATTATAAAAGTATAAAAAATATTTATGCTTTACAAAAATATAGACACTTAATTTGTGATTTTAAAAATAACTAATTAGTTATACTATGATATAATTATATCATATTTTAATCTATAAGATTCCTAAATATTATTTGTACTTTCATCGGTGTGGTTAATTTTCTATTGGGATGATTACTGTCTCTAATTATAATATTACTATTTCAAATGATTGATTACTATTCCATTAGTACATGTTCTTTAATTTCAATAAATACCACTTATTTCTCTCTTAATTTAAGAAATTGATTTTTTATTGGGTTATCTATGTGATGTATGGGTTTTATACTCTATAAAATAATTATATGAAACGAAATTCCATTTAAAAATGCAAGGTCATTACAAAATGATTCACATTCCATATCTTGAGGAGAAAGCACATCACTCCAAGATTGATTCCTTTATAACCCTCATGGTATTTCTGGTTATGAATTGGCACAATGATAATTGGATAAATATGGGAATTTAAAGGTAATTTTTATTCAGTTCCTTCAAAAGTCGAAAATTTTAGTTAAATATATCTGTGTTATAGGAATTAATGACTCTATTCTCGCCTATGGAAGAAAATTTTATTGTTTTATTGGTGATTACATTGAAATACTATATAGATTTGATGATAAGAAATATTTCCCTCACTTGATTGAAAAAAATTTATTCTAATAATTAATAACATCATAATCAATCATTATCTATAGCTCCCATTAAGGATGATATCATAGATAAATTATTTTCCTAAATCTGGACTATGATATTGGTCTTTAGGGTATCGTAAACATCTTCATCATGTTTTCATAGAAAATATTAAATGGTTAATTATAAAATACTATGATAGAAATATTCATTTATGTTTCAATGCAACATGTATTTTTTCCCACTTTGTTGAAAAACATCGTAAGATAGATCATACAGATAACATAATGTAATTTTGGAAAATGTTCATTGGGAACATTATATCGATGATTATTAGTATAATTTTTTCTCTGAGGCTTGGGAAAATCATTTGTGATTTCATAACACCAAATTAGTTTTAGTTTTCTAGTGGTGGTAACATTCAAAATTATCTTCTAACTACCACATAATTTATCGATTCACTAATGAAAATGGAAATGAATGGAAACTTTTCATCAAATATTTTCACTTCCATGGCCATTAATAAAATGAATTTTACATTCATCTGAGTTATGCTTATGTGCTTTGGATTCTCTAAAGGAATAATATAATCTATTAATGTTATCCTAATTATTCTAGGCTCTCCATTCACATTAATGTGTCCTTAAAAGAGTTTTTTTTGGTATTCTATATGTTTTGGACAAAGAGAGACTATTTTAATTATCCAATATGAAATTATATTAAACTAAATGAGTTAATTTTAATGTATCATGCACACACTAGGTTCTATAAGAAAATGAAAATGTAAAAGAACCCTATTTCACCAGTAAATATTATGTAAATTGATGGAATTATTATCTTTGTGAATAAATTTTAAAAAAATATAGATAATATAAAATATATATTTTTTCATTATAAATATTTTTAAAAAATATATACATATTAGAATCAATCATTCAATTTTCATGGTGAGGGGATCATGAAATTTGATGATATCATTGTTTCTATAGACCATAGAGTGAATAGAGGGTCTCTTCTATTTGATTATCATTATGTCCAATTATCTAGGGGTATCAGAAAGAACATTAATTTATAGAGTATTTACTTTATTATCATACAAATAATTTATAATGAGAAAGAAAAAAGAATGAAACAATAAGGGATAGTTTATTCAGTTATTTCTGCAGCCCCATTTATGTATGATTATGATTTTAAAATTTATTGATTACATAGTACAATGAAAAAAGATTCTATAACATGATAATGATGTTTTTAATGAATGATTTCATGAATGGATTTATGTAATTTATTAATGCAAATAATGGACTGAACCAAAAAATATGGGTGGTTTTAGAAAAAAAATAACTTTAGAAATCCAATGCACATTTTATCGCTAAATTGACTTGGAATCTTCTCATATTTGATGTTTAATCACTGGAGTTTTTCTAAAATAGTTCTATTGTAATGATTTACAAGGATTATTCTTTCTATACATCACCAATTGAATGTATTAGTATGAAATTATCTTATCATGACCTGATGAGAAAATAAATAAGGATGGTCTTAAAATTGTTAAACTAAAAAACTAATGAATAGGTTTTCTAGGTTGAGAACTAAATTAGATCTTGGTGGTCTCAAAAAATAGGTAGTATATGAAATTTTTTGAAATAAATAAGAATATTAGTGAGTTCTATATAATTATATATCTTTAAATAATCATAAAAATAAATAATTTTTTTTTGTCGAAAGATATATACTTGATAAGATATTGACCATAACTAGATTCTTAAATACTAAAGATCATTACAGACACAAATGTGATAACAAAACAATCTGTGAAGTTGGACTCCTAACATTAAAAATCAATTCATTATTACATCAATTCACATGTATATATGAATATTATATAGTAATTGACTACCATATAATGAAATTACCCAATATTATAAAATACATACTGTCTTGGACCCTGATATTGGCCTGAATGTTCTTGAAAATATTAATTATCTATTTGTAAATTACTAATCTATGATGATTTTGTTGGAACACAGACATGAATTGTTTATTTTAATTTTATTACTAGTAGTATTTATATCATAGGTTCCAAATATTATTTAGTTGAGATATGAGTAGTGTATTCTTTGGGTTGTAAAAAATACCCACCAAATTCCCAATGGTAGTCTATCAAGAGTCTAATGGGATAGAAGGTGGGGCTGTCCCACATTCCCTAACATTCTAAACCAAATTGAAATATATTTGTATTCTATAGTTATTTCTCCATCCTCACATAATATGGGAGAAAATTACTTTATTTGGATCCCTACATTTAAAAATTGTTTGGGGTTTATTTACTCCATCCACTAAAATAATATGGTAGATAACCCCCTTTACTACCCCCTCTTAGCTAGTCCTACTTTATATAGATATTATAAAGGGTAACATCATTGATTGTGGTTAGTAATTACTTATATGACCATTGTTACTTTATCTTGTTCACTTAAATGATTTTAAAAATGTCAGTCCTATGATTCAAATTCAATTTCAGTGGATTTTATTAAAATTACTCTATAATTATGGGGCATTCAAGTAAGGGTACTCAAGTAAGTAGTGGGAGGACAAGAACTAATGGGTATATGTGATTTATCTAGTTATATTTGACCTAGTGATTCAATATATGGATTTATGTCAAAGTTGAAGAAATTTGTCTGTAATATTGAATATGTAATTTTTTATGCTTCTGACAGGGATACATAAGATTTTTAACATGTTTTTGACAACACATTTCATTTATTTATAGTATGATTTCAAATCCCCACAAGTAAGTTTCCTATTATTTAATATTGGATTAATTTTTTAAAGTGATTTAAAGTTGTTTTTGTTTATTTTAGAAGAAAATTTTAATAATTTGATTATGAATGGATCCTAGTGTGGGATGGATGAACATGTATGTATGGTATGATTTGGATATTAAGGGAAAAATAAATTGTTATGGTTAGTATCTCCACAACATTTTCTTTTTCTATTTGGGTATACAAGGATTGACTTGTTTATATACATATTTGAATGAGTTTCATGATATTACAATTAACTTATGAGGGGGGAATGGCCTCATTGAGATAGTTTTGTCTTATATAAATTGAACTCATGTATATTATATTCTTTTGGAAAACAAGGAATCTAGTGTTACATTACAAATTTTTAGGTTATCCTTAAAATAGTGGTAGTGTATACTATTATGGATAACCATGTTTTGGAATACTATATTGATGTCCTAGTATAATATTCTCCAATAAGATATTTGTATTTTATATTATATATTTTTAGAGTTTTTATCGAATTTTATGGTTTCAAATAAATTTTATTGGGGGTGGTTCGCTAAATAGATTCACTCTTAAGAGATGTGTTAGTGTATTTCAGTCCTTGAGTGGGGGTTTTTAGGTGTAATTAAGAATAGAAACTTCAATATGGGTATAAATGAGTATAAATATGAATTTATAATTGTGATGATTGATTTTTAATGTTGTATAATACAAGTCATATTAAATCATGGTACATTCCTAGATAAATTCTTTTACCGATAAATTAATTAGTTAGATATATGAGATTAACTAAGGATAAACTATTATTTATAATATTTTGGTTATCTAATAGGATAATAACTGAGTAAATATACCCTATATTGATCAATTAGTCATGGAATATCATCTATATATAGTGTTATAGAAAAATTAGGATTAGTTTTTTTTGGGATAGAGATGTGTAGACAATGAATTTTCAATTGTGATTATTGATAGTTGATAATAGTAATTGTTATAATACCCTTTGAATTTGGTTTTTAGTTTTAAATCTATCGTTCATTGGTATTTGGGGTTGGATATTGGTATTTTATAATTGTAGGAAATATTTTTATTACATTAATTTTATTTTTTTAAAGATGGAGTTATTTTAATATGTAAATGAAGTTATGTGGAACATTTTAGGTGATTTTTTATGATAACCCTTATCATTATTACACAATTAAACCAATTTTATTACATAAAACCGCCACATGAAGAAAAATATAAGATATATAGGTATAGTTTATTTGGGGCTTAGGAACATTACATAACAACTTAAAACATGAAATACACATCATTATTGAATTTTCTTTAAAGACCACAACATTCCTTCATACTAATCATTGCATGGGATAACCTGAGGACATGAATAAGAAAAGTGTGAGAAATAAATCCCAACAAGGGATTAAACAATGAATAACATGATGAATACAGTACATGTTAGGAAATAGGAATATCAATGGAGGATAAGATAAACATGAACATAAATTCTTGATATAACATGATAATCATAAAATGGAAATGTGGCAACAACATTTAACATGATATTAGCATAATACAAGGATCATTTCACCTAGATCATCAGTAAAAACTTATTTCACTTTAATTATAATGAGTCAAACCTCATTTTAATTGATGTATCATGATACTAATCTTTACCCAATGCATTGGAGCGCTATCAGGGCGCAACCTTCTTAATCATTTCATTTCATGCAAATGTGTGCCACATAGATCATATAACAAGGAATAATTAAATATCATCATTTATTCCATGATAAATGAATTTGGAATTAATAAATTATAATCTATAATAATTAAGAAAATATTCATAATGGTGAATTCCCATGATAGAGAAATGGGCATGGTATTCACTACACAATGACTCTGGCATGGAAAATCCCATTGCAGTTTTTGCAGCATAACGGTGTGAAATAAGAATTTAGAAAAATGTCTGATGAGAGGTAAAGGGGTGTATTATCATATATACATTAAATGGAATTTAATTGGGTCATATAAATATATGTACAAACATATTTAATGGAATTTAGATTCATAATACAAAATAATTTCTCAAATGTAAATGAGAAGAGAGAAATCCTTATGGAATTTCTACATGGTAATGGGTGTACATGAGAGTCAACAATGAGAGATAAAGAGGTGTCTCATCATTAAAACATCAGTAGGATAGTATGGGGAGGTCAGAAATCATACCCCAAAATTTTTAATTGAGAAAATGGTATAAAAACATAATGAAATTTGGAAAAAAAAAGAGAAAGGATGAAATCCCTTACTTGGAAGTGTGATACCAATGGATTAGGAGAGGCTTAAGAGAGGATTTCTGGGAGCATGGGGTGTATTGGGAGGATTTTAAAGAGAGTAGGGAATGGGTTGGTTGAGCTACAAAGTATTTTAGTGAAGAGGATGTGGGAGCTTGTTTGGGTTTATATAGGAACAGGGATGGAATTATTTATTATTTAGGTTTTGGACACCACACATTAAAATAATCAAAACCACAAACCCAACTATGGTTTTTCCCATGGATTTTTATCAAAGGGGAGTGGAAAACATTATTTTGTAAGGATAATTTCCAAAATTATTAAAATATTAGGCTTTATTATGTGGAGGTGAGTCAAACTCTCAAGGAAAACATTTAAAAATTATAAAATATTTTATAAGCTCAGAGGGTCCACTAATTTTTTTTATAATAAAACAATCAAAAATAATATCACATTATTTTAATGTTAAAACATATATTGTCTGAACAACACATTTATATTATTTTATTAATCACTACTATGACATTATTATTTCATTAAACACATTATTTAATTACACGATATTTAATTTTTACCCAAAAATTTGACTGTATCAGAAAATTATGAAAATTTACCATTGGATAATTTCAATGTCCTGATTCCAAAAATAATATTCATTTTATCTAAATAATTTTCAAAATATGTGAATTTAAACTTTAAAAATAAAAATTTACATTTATCAAAAAGTCATTGGTTTTGACAAAAAACAGCTTTCAAACCTTAATAAAATTTAGTGTTGTATTCCTAAAAATCATACGATCATTTATATTTAAAAATTAATTTATTAATAATATTTTATTAAACTTTTATTATATTAAAAACACCATTAATTCATCAAAATATATTATTTAATTTAATACTAACTAAAAATACTACTTGTGCTTTAAAAACTACTTACTAAGTAACAATAATAAAATCAATGTAAATTGTTTATTCTATACAAAAAATAATGCCCATAATCATAGTTCTAGGGTCTTGTAACATAACCCCTTATAACACCTGCATAAGTCCTAAGGGTAAGGTGTGTGATGGTGAAATACTTTTGGGGTGGCTCAAATATCATCACTCAGGTGGTAATATCTATCAACTTCCACTTCTCTTGTAGGCAGTTTAGTTCTAGAATAAAGTGTTTTAGCTCATCTTGGGTTTGGTCTAGAGCATATCCCAGGGACACTACCTCCATTCTGAGCTCTGACAAATGGGCTTTCTATGGAGAAATTCTACTAGATGCGGCCATCGCTTCCTTTTTGGAGTAAATTGGATTTGTTAAAGCCCTATATTTACACTAATCACGACATCACTGTTCATTGACTATATTAGCAATGGTAATAATTCATAACAGTATTTTGAAATCCAAAATCATAAAACCAAATAATTGAATGTGTTATATAACCATTTTACAAAATAATACATTTAATTAGATCAAGAGGAGTAAAATTCTAGGTCATTACAATCTTCCCCCCTTACGAAAATTTTCCCATGAAATTTCCAATTCCCACACTAAAACAGATGTGGGTAACTCTACTTCATCACTTCTTCTGATTCCCACATTTCCTCTTAAAACATGTTATTTATCCACAACACTTTCAAAAGGGGCATTGAATTATTTCTTAGAAATTTTTCCCTATGATCTAATATCTTCACCTAATTCTCTTTATAGGAGAGGTCATTTTCCAAAGGTACCACCTCTGGTATGAGTAGATGCAATGAATTAGGTATGTACTCCCTCAAGAGTGATAAATGGAATACATCATGCACCTGAGATAGGTTTTGTGGGGGTTCTAGTTGATATGCCATTTCTCCAGTGCGATCAAGTATCTTAAAGAAGCTGATTTACCTTATACTATGCTTTCCATTCTTCCCAAATCTCATAACTATCATCATGGAGATATGCGGGGGAATACCATGTCTCTAAAATCATACTCTAGGTCTCATTGATGATTATTAGTATATCTCTTTTGTTGACAATGAGATTGTTTAATGTCCTGATGGATGGTCTTAACATTCTCTACCATTTCTTTAACCATTAATGGACCTAAGAGTTTTCGCTCCCCAACTTCATCCCAACATGTTGATGTTCTGCACCTCTTCACATAAAGGGCTTCATAAGGATCCATTTGGATTCTTGAGTGAAAATTGTTGTTGTAAGAGATATAAACTAGAGGAATATGTTGATCCCATCCTATTTTTAAAACCATTGATCATTCTATCCACATTTCCTCATGTGTTTGGATAGTCTTCTCAGATTGTACATCAGTTTGAGGATGATATGTCGAACTGAAGTTTAGCTCAGTATCTAGAGCATGTTAAAGACTCTTCCAAAAGATGAGGTGAATCTTGGATCTCGATCACATATAATCAATAGTGCCACTCCATGTAGCCTTACCACTACATTGATATATATATTTTTTCTAGTTGATCCAATGAAAAATCCCCTCGAATTACAATGATGTGTTCAGTCTATGTAAAACGATCCATAACAACCCTGATAGAATTGTTTCATTCGGATGTCTTCGGATGTCTGGTGACAATGTCCAAGGTGATTTTCTCTCTTTTACATGCTTGTGTGGGTAATGGTTGCATCATCCCCATATAATTTTGCCTCTCAGCCTTCACTTGCTGACATACCAGGCAATTTGATGTATACTCAGTGATATTCTTCTTCATGTTATCCCACCAACAATTCTTTTGGAGATGTCGATACATCTTTGTGTTTCCAATGTGAATGGAGAAACTTGAACTATGTGCATCATAAAAAATATCTTTATTTATCTTTGGATTTTATAGAAAACATAGTTTTGTACAAAATCTCACAATTCATTCTTAATTATCATTGAACTCCTAGAATTTCCCTTTTTAATAGGTTCCACTTTATTCGCAATTCCCACATCATATTTTTGAGACTCCTTTGACCTTTCCAAAAGAGACGATTGAGAAATAATCTGTAAAAGGATTGATGATGTTCCCTTATTTATGATTCCATTGAACATAATCATCAAATATAAAAATATTGGATGCTTTTCAATTCCAATAAATGATAGAATTGCAGGGACCATTCTACTTAGATCATCTTCCACCTTGTTTGCTTTCCCATGTTGGTAATGGATTGAGTAGTTTTTATCCTTGATTGTTCCTAGGCATCTTCTTTGGTTCATATTAAACTATTTTGTGTGAATATATACTTGAGAATTTTTTTATCCATGTATAGTTCACACTTCTCTCCAAAGAGGTAATGTTTCCTTATTTTTAAAGCAATGATTACAGAAGAGAACTCCAAATCATGTGTTGGATAGTTTTTCAAATGAACTTTCAATTTTCTTGAATCATAGGTAATGACTTTTTCATTTTTTATCAATACAAAACCCATGACCTTCATCAAATCATCACTAAATACCAAAAAAGTTATCCACTTATTGGTAGTGTGAGCACGGGCGCAGTGATAATCCTCCTTTTAACTCCTTGAATCTATCTCTGTATTCGTCACTCCAAAAAATAATTTACTCCCCTCTGAGTTAGCTAGGAAAGAGGGTTTGAGAATCATGGGATATTTGTCACAAATCGGTGATAAGATCCAACTAACACCAGGATGCTATGGATATCTGTTACTGATGTTGGCCTCGACCATCCCTCAAATGTAGCTGTCTTGGAGGGATCCACAAATATCCCATTGCTTGTGATGATATGACTAGATAATGAGACTTCCTTCAACTAGAACTCACACTTTCTGTACATTACATAGAGTTTCTCTATTCCAAGGTCTCTAATATTGTTCTTAGATACTCCACATGATCCTCTATGGTTTTGGAGTATATAGGAATATCATCTATATAGACTACCACAAATTTGACAAGGTAATATCTAATGTCTCTATTCATAATTTCCTTAAAGATTTATGTATAATTAGTGAGTCTGAAAGGCATTACTATGAATTCATAGTGCCTGTATCTTGTACAACAAGTAATATTGTGGATATCATCCTTTTTCACCCTTGGTAATATTCTGACTGCAAATCCACCTTGGATAAGTATTGTTCTCCACATAGATGATAGAAAAAGTCATCAATTCATGGAAGATGATACTTGTTCTTTATCAGGATTTTATTGAGCTCCTAATAATCAATGCAAAGGTGCATTGAAACATCCTTCTTCTTGAAGAAGAGGACTGGTGCTCCCCATGGTGAAGCACTTGGGTATATAAACCCTTTATCTAGATTCTCCTATAGTTGTCTCTTCATATCATCAAGATCCACAACAACCATTCAATAAAGATTCTTGGGTATATGCAATTCCCCTAGTATATGATCAATTGAGAATTCGATATCTCTTCTCAGAGGAAGTCCAGTAAATTCCTCGAAAAACACTTTAGAGAATTCCCCCACAATAGGCATGTCTTCAAGGATGGTTGCTTCCTTGGACTCAATCTTCTGAGCACGATACACATTCTCATAGGGTAGTAATATCCACGCTTGAGATGATAATTCTAAAGATGATTCATCCTCCTCCTTGAACTTGTATCGAATTGGGGATCGATTCACCATATAGAGAGTGATTTCCCTCTCACAAAAATTTATGTTGGTTCTATATATGGAAAGCCAATCCATGCGAGGAATTTCATCAAATTTCACCAAAGGGAGTATGATAAGGTTCTCCGGGAAGTTAAATCTCAAAATTATGAAAAGGGAGGAGTTATATTAATGGGATTTAGTGATTTACCCATTTTTCATTCCCACTAAAATATTCACTTCCATAACATGTGGTGGTGTTGGGATTGTTCTACTAAAATTTTTGGATATAAAAGAATGCATAGAACCAGATTAGAAATGTAACTTCCCTATTCTTGAATTAATAACTAGCGTACCTATCACCACTCTGTTTTTGGTGATCACTTAGAATGTAGTGATGGAAAAAAATTCACCCTTGCTACCTTGGAGGTTGTTGGTGGCCTTTAAAAATCGATGGCTTAGGGCACAAGTTTGAAATGATCCTTGGTTCCTTGTAGTTTAATCAATGAAAAAAGTTTTGAGGGTCGAACGAAGTGTTCCTCTTCTCTATCACAACCATGGGTTTTTCTTGTTGTATGTTAATGGAAAAGTTCCCTTCTATTCCACACTTAAATCATTTCATCATCCCTATTAGGTAATTTTTGGGGTGCTTCATTCCGCACCTTTGGTATGTGGGGTGCATGATTTTCTTAGAATATTTGGATTTATCCATTGAGACATTAGAATTTAATTACACCTTATGAATCTTATCCCCATGATGCCCTTGAAATTCATCTATCTACATTTCATCTTTGAGGTCACATCAGACAATTTACTAATAGCTCTCGAAGTCACGGATCTCTAGGGATTTCCGTAGGATAGGTTTTAGCCCACCAAAGAAGTGGTAAACCTTGCATTTAGGGGTAATGACAAAGATATAGGTGTATTCTGAAATCCTTGAGAAGTTTTCCTCGTACTCTCTGATAGATTAATCATCTTTTTTCTTGAGGGAAATGATGTACCTTTAGATCTTAAGTCGGAGGGTGAAAGGAAAATATTTATTGAATTTTTTTTGGAAAAGCTTCCATTCCAAAGCCTTGATCTCCTCCTCAATATTCATATTTTGGATCAATTTCCTACATTTATTAGCTTCACCCTCAATACGATAAGCATCCAGAAGAACCTTATCTTGTTTAGAACATTGACGGATGGAGATGATCATCTCAAGGGAGTTGATCCATTATTCGGTGATTGAGGGATCATATGATTTATTAAAAGTAGGATGCCTTTGTCTCATGATGATCTCAATTTCAACTTTTTATTTCTTAGGGGGGATGATTGTTCTTATTGACCTGTGCTTCTATCCAAAACATGTGTTAACTGAGAGAGTATCATGAAAAATTCCACGATTACTGCTCCCATTGGATTGGGAATCTCATTAGAATAGTCTTCAATTTGTCTTTGCATAGATTGTTAGCCCGAGTCCTCCTACTACCATCCATTGGCTGGAATAAAAGGAAAATTATGGGTAACACATAAGAGGTAATCCATAGACCAAAACGAATTATTTATAAATTACTTTTATTTCCATAACATATGAATTTTTAGGATTTAATCTATGTTATCAACGATCTACTTACCAACATATATTATTGGGTGATTTATTTTGTTATTACCTTAACAATGGTTCATTATATTATTATGAATTTACCAATGCATATCCCTTGGGAGTATCATATCCAATATTGTAGCAAGGCCCATTATTGTGCAGTAGTTCCCGTTCGAGTCTAGTTCAATGCGGTGTTTTCAGGTTTTACACCTAGATACATCCATTCCAGAGTCGCCTCTACTTACTCGTATCTAGAAAGTGGTGTATTTTATTGATAAAACACTTTCACAATACTCACCAAAATTTATGGATGTTTTTATTATACATTTCTTTATCCCTATGGCTTTTACTAGGGTTTTTTAATCCAAATCTCAAAAATAACTAAACCTATCTTATGATACCAACTATAACAACTCTTCTATTTAGTAAACACATAAAAATATTTTATTACATAAAAACTTCACTTGATACAACATATAATATTGATAGGCCTCATGTATTTTAGTCTTTGGAACATTATATAACAACTAAAAACATGAAAAACACATCTTTATAGAAAACTTGTTTTACATGACCACAACATTCCTTCGTACTTAGCATTGCATGGGATAACCTGAAGACATGCATAAGAAATGGGTGAACTACAAATCCCAGTAAATCAAAAAACTAGGAATAACATGAAAAATCTAGTACATGTTAGGCAATAGGCATATCAATTGAGCATAAGATACAAATTAACATAAAAGGCATGATATAGCATGATTATCACGACATGGAAATGTGGAAACAACATTTATCATGATATTAGCATGAGCCAAGGATTATTTCCCATGGAGCATGAGTAAAACCCCATTTCAATTGAATTATAATTAGTAATCCCTAATTTCACTTGACGTATCATGATTCTAATCTTTACCCAATTCATTGGAGCACTATCAGGGTACACCCTTCTTAATCATTACATTTCATGCATAATTGTGCCACATGAATCATATAACATGGAATAATTAAACATCATCATTTATTATATTATAAAAGAATGTGTAATTAATACATGAAACTATATAATCAATATGTAAATGTGCATATAGTTGAATACCCTTGATAGGGAAATGAGCATGGTATTCACTACACAATGTCTTTGGCTCGGAAAATCGCGGTGCAATTTCGACAGCATAATGGTGTGACATAAGAATTCATAAAAATGGAATATGAGAGATAAAGCGGTGTCTCATAATATTTACCTGAAATGGATAGTAAGGGATTCATATATATATATATACATTTCCCAACATATGTAATGAAATTTAGATTCATAATATAAAATAATTTCTTTAATGTAAATGAGTAGAGAGAAATTACTTATGGTATTTCAGCATGATAACTGGTTTACATGAGAGGAACTAATGAGAAATAAAGAGGTATATCATCATTAAAACATAATAAAGACAGTACGGGGGAGGTTTAAAATCATACCCCAACATTTTAAATTGAAAAAATGGTATAAAAACATAACGAAATTTAGACTAAAATGAGAATGGAAGAAATCTCTTACTCAGAAGTGTGATCCCAAAGGCTTGAGAGAGGATTTAGAGAGGCTTAATGTGAGATTTGGGCGCCTTGGGAGGATTATAGAGAATGGAGGGAAGGGGTTGGTCGAGCTTCAAAAGGTTTGTGTGAAGAGGAAGAGGGATCAAGGGTGGTTTAGATAGGAAAAAATAGGGAATTCATTATTATTTAGGTTTTGGACACCACACATTAAACTAATCAAAACCACACTTCAACCCTTGTTTTTACAATGGGTTTTTTCAAAGCAGATTGGAAAAAATTATTTTATAAGTCTAATGGAAGAAATTTTTGAAATATTAGTCAGGATTATGTTGAGGTGAGTCACACTCTCAAGGAAAACATTTTAAAGGGATAAAATATTTTATAAGCCATGGAGGGTCCACTAATGATTTGTAAAATAAATAAACCAACCGTAAATTCAAATTATTTTAATTTTAAAATATATATTGAACAAATATATCATTTATATTATTTTCTTACATCAATATTAGGTCATTATGATCTAATTAAACTCATTATATAATTAAATAATGTTTAATTTTGACCCAAAAATTTGACTGTCTCATAAAATTATGAAAAATTCACCGTTGGATAATTTTGATATCCAGATTACAAAAAATATATAAATTTTATATAAATAATTTTCTAAATATGTGAATTTTAAATTCTAAAATAAAAACTGGCATTTATGGAAAATTCATGGGTTTTGACAAAAACAGCTTTCAAACCATAATAAAAATTACAATTGTATTCCTAAAAATTCTACTATCATTTATATTTAAAAATTAATTTATTAATAATATTTTATTAAAATATTATTTAATTCAAAAATAAATTAATTCGTCAAAATATATTTCTAAATTTAATACAAACTAAAAATACAATTTTTTCATTAAAAACTACTTACAATGTATCAATAATAAAATGAATGTATATTATTTATTCTTTATGAAAAATAATGCATATAATCATAGTGCTAGGGTCTTGTTACATAACCCCTTGTAACACCAAATAAAACCTAAGGTTAAGGTGTACGATGGTGACAGACTCTTGAGGTGGCTCGGATAACATCGCTCAGGTGGTAATCTCTATCAACATCCACTTCTCCCTTAGGTAGTTCCATTCAAGGTTTACGTGTTGAAGCTCAGATTGGTCTTGGTAAAGAGAGAAGCCTAGTGACGTTACATATTTTATGAGCTCTGACAAATGCAATTAGTATGGAGATATTCAACTAGATGAGGCCATTGTTTCCTTTTTCTAACTAAAATGGATTTGTTAAAGCCCTATTTTTATACTAATCATGTGATCCATGTTCAATAACTATATTAGTAATGGTAATAATTCTTAATGGTATTTTGAAATCCAAAATCAGAAAAACAATGATTTTCATATGTTATATAACCATTTTATAGAATAATACATTTTATTAGATCAAAATGAATTAAAGTTTGGGTAGTTACATTTGTAATATGGAAAATATATATAAATATTATTTTTTACCAAAAGGATGATATGTGAGGAATATTCCCTTAATGTGGGTTGAATGTATATGAGAGGTTAGTTATGTTAAAAAATTAGTATCATTTTTTTCTTGTATAAGATGTTGGATATTTTTGACCTTCCACATTATTTGGTTCAATGATGAGAGTATAAATATGTTACACCTTACTTGGTATTTTTTTTATCCAAATGGTCACATATGTGGTTCCTTCTGTGGTATTCATTTCTTATTTAATATGTTGTCTATATTGATTATTCATTAATATTAATTTATTATCTAAGATGTGTTCTATGTTATACCATTAACAGTATTATGAACTAATCCAAGAAAATAATTATGTTATACCTTCATAATTATTTTGTTCCATTCCATAAGATTGAAAATTTTACACTATCCTCAGTATTTGGTTATGTGTACGAGGGGGATTAAAACCATTTTTCATGATCCTTCCTCAATATGTTTTCTATAAATATATGTTGTTCATGGTTGATATATAAAACAAAATTTATTTTTGTGGGTATGGTAATGTTACATGAAGTATTGATTATAGTACGTTGACCATAAATGTGTACATATATTGATTTAAGAGGATTTATTAATAGTTCATACAATCACATATAGTATGATGTTTATGTTAATGGATATTTGGTGGGATCCTTAAATTTTTTGTACTCACAACATGTATATTAACTCTAATAGATAAGAAAATGTAATTTTATGAAATTTTTATTAGGATAAAATCATATATTAGATGGTTGAGATGAGATAAGTCGATAGTCTGGTGGGGGAGTTAAAATGATTTATTCAGGGATTCATCACATAGTAATGCCTATATTATCTTGTTTCATATTATATTAATATATTTTTGATCATTAAATTATAGAGATATAATTAAATTAGATTAATATCTTATCATAGAATGTGTAATAATTTATTTTTAAATTCTAATGGTACATCTATAGTGAAAATTAAGAAATTATAATATAATATATTCTTCTTCATTTATGTTTATATTAATTTTAGTATTCTATAGGATTCTTATTTCAGATATATTGTCCACATTACATGAAATGTTCCCTCATAACATATAAAAATACTCTTTTACATATGGAGGAACACATGAGTTCATGCGATTCTATGAATTAGATCCAAGAAACCAAGTATAGGTTCTTATAAACATGATTTAAGATAACCATTAATTATTTGGTTTTTTATATTGGGTCTCCATAAATTAGACACAGGATAATGGAAACATGGGTTTAATGATATCCTTGATTATATCTAACACTTGTAATGTAGAACCCAATTTACCTAGTCTATGGAAATGATTTTATTGGTTTTATGGGTATGTACTCATTCATTTTCTTAAGGTAATGTTTTAGAATTTTATTTGAATTGAGACATAATCATTGTTTTGAATGAGTTTGTGAGAACGTGTATCATATTTGATATTTTTATTCACAATTCATATTTATTCTTAAAAATAGTTATATTTTTTTTAAAAAAATTGTGATATAATAATTTTAATTCCAATAATGATTTATATAGCATTTCAATAAATAATTTCTTGATGGAATTTTAATTGATTATGACCCATATATTTGGCAGTGTTATATGTATAGTGGTTGTTTTACAAATAAATTTAATTAAATCAATGTATGTATAGAATAATAGTTTCTCCATATGGGTAAAGTACAATGGGAAGATCCTAGATCATGGTATATAGTTTTATGGTGACGATTACATTCATATATGTCAATACCTATTAATTGGGGATAAAAAATTTTATGGTGGGGAGAACAATTTATATTTCATAGGAGTACGACCCTATATTTATGCTAAGATTATGAAGAGAATTGGGAGTGATGTTTAATGTGGAAAGAACAACTTGAAGAAAAGGTTTTTTTCATAATTTTATTATATTTGACATATATTTTTTTATATAGTTGAGAAACACTAAATTAGAAGGTTATATAGTACTAAAAATATAATTTTAATTCATTTAGTAACTACTGGCATAAATTTTTTAGAATTGACTAGTTTCATGGAAGGTTCAGAAAATTTATATGATCACATTTGTGTATGATGAATAGTGAGATGAAACAACTCTTTATGTGATGGGATTAGTCTTTTGAGGGATATATTTAATTTATTTAGGGGAGATCAATAGATCTTCAAGTAAAATAGTGAGCAGGCTAAATTCTAGTAAATACCAGCTGTTATAACCACATATGGTATAAATTGATGAATTTTTTAATTTTTTTTACAATTTAGATTGAATTATGTAGTCAATCTATTTATTATATGCCTCAATTTATGTCAAATTATGGATTTAGAGGAATTCAGTTAAATGAGATATCTGATCACCACATTTCTTATGAGCTATATCATTGAGGATTATAATTGATTAAATCACATCATTATAGAAATAAAAACAATGTATATTGATCCATATAAAGAGGTGTTTAGTGTTTGGATATTTTTTTAGGAGTAGTTTCATGTATTTTCATGATATTTACTCTTGTAGTCAACAATTGGAAAACCCATGGTAACCACCTAAATCCTAGAGGGTGTCCACTAGATGATAAGGGATGTTACTCATCACCCACATAATATAGAATAAATTCAGTGTTTTAAGGGAACAAATTTTCGTCTCTATTCAGACTTTCATTTCTACAAACTAAATCTATGATGACAGAATCTCATTTAGTTCATATGTCCCCATTACATTACTCAATTGTTCAATGTCTTTCATAATAGGTTTCTTTATTATTCAAGGTTGGTATTTCCTGTATATATTATTTTTTTCTTGATCATATTCTCTTATTTTATTTTGGAGATATCCATCTAGGAATGTAGGTTTTATTTCATTTATCAAAGGTGGAATAACTCTATAATGATAGTTCATTCATGTGTATATATAGGGAACCATGGAAGGATAACTGTCGATGGATTCATGCCATTTAAAAAATGTTAAGTTATTCAATGATTTTCATTGATAATTTTTTTAAAATAGGATGAAATTCAATGGTTTTTTAATATATAATTACAAATTTTACCCATATGTATATCAAATATTGTTATTGATTTCTCTATTACCTATGAATTGTGGTTCAGACTAGGTTACAATAAATAGTATGAAAATTAACTAATATTACATTATACAAAACTATAATAAATTAAATAAAAATATTATTTAATAAATTTATATGGTGTAAGGAATGGATTGGGGGAATGTGAAAGTCTTCTTAGGATGGATTAATATGGATGGTTGCTATGATTTATTTACGAAAAAGATAAATTTTTAGAAAAATATAGGTGTACGTGGGGATTATACTAGATATCTATATGGAAATTCTTGTGTATGAGTGTATTTTACTATAATATATTTAATTAATTATTTAAGAGCTATGAATAGTATATTTATGTATAGGATTATATCTAGAATAAAGATTCAGACATTATAAGTCCTTGTGTAGGTGCTAAGTCCTAGATTCATTTATTGTGTTATTGGGAAGTACTTTTAAAATTGATTATAATCACTAATATAAATGTCTAAATAATATAATATTTATTTGTGGGGATAGTATATGGAACTGGTAGGTGATGTTTGAATTATCTTATTAGAGTGATGTCGATTTTTGAGAAATAATCAATGGATTTTGATGTAATATTTAGTATTTTTAAAACATAATGGGATGGATTTAAATGTTAATATATTATATGATGATTCATATAGTTGATATGAAATTGTTAATAAAAATATACAATTATAGATTTTATGGAGAATAAATGTCATGAATTTTAACCAATCTACAAACTAATCCTTGGACGTAGGACTTGGAACATTAAATGAGGTTCGATTCCTAATGTAATCCTTTATTATATAGTTGAAAGTGTGTAATAGCCTAACATAATAATATCATATCATAGATGTATATTTTAAAAATATAAATACTATGAGAAACTAGAACTTATTTTTATCATGAAATAAATTATGAATGGGTATTCATATAGTCCATGTAACACCCCGAGCTTCCACGATATGTTTCCCTTTGAATAATGCAGTAGCTTTCATTATACGCAACTTGGAGTTTCAACACACCACGACCAATCAAAACTATCTGTAATGATTAGTAATACCCACTTTTTGAAATTTTATAAATTATTTTTTTCACAATGGACTTTATTTTTGAGATCAGAATATCGAAATTAGCATAGGGTGAATTTTTGGTATTTTTCTGAAAATATTTAATTTTTGATGAATAGTGAAAAACACTACGTTATTATTTAAAACCAATATTTTATTTAAATAATTAGTTATGTTATTTTAATTTATTTTATGTCAAAATAGATTCATAATAACTATATATTTTCAATGTAATTCACTGGAATCATTTTATATTATGTTTAGATATATAAAATTTTATTCAACTTTTTACCGTCTTTTACCCACCTTCTAGGAGAATTTACAAATTTGCATAAAACATAATTTTACCAATTCCGTGGGTTGAATTTGAAAAATCCTAGACACACGGTTGAAATCAATAAGTAAAATTTGATTCAATAAGATGAAAATAATTTTTGGTGAATAGTATCTTTTGACTTTTATTTACCACGGTTAAAAGTATATAGGTTAATTAAGGGTAAAAATGATATTATAATTACCCTAAAACATGTACTAATTATATTGGATAAGTGAAATTAGACTGAAAACAACCTTAGGAATAAAATATTATTCTATTTGGTCCACTTGGATTAGATTAGAACATTAATTATTATTTTATTTAAGGAAGAGTTAAAATAGTTAAATTCAAAGATTGATAACTAAACCATTTTTAATATAGGGATAAACACATTACAATTTCTACTATAAATATTAATTAGAAAAATAAAATTATTTCAAACATAATTATAGTTTATTTATAATTTTTAGACCTTAAATAATTTAATTTATTTATGACTCAACGATGAAGCGGTAATTACCTGAATAATGAAATATTAAAATAATTTATATTATAAATATACAAATAAAAGTAAACGGAAACTTTTGATAAATTACACTAATTTTATAGGTTCATATTATATGTTATAGTTGATTAAATAAATTTTATTCATTGTGATAAAGTTTTTATGGATTTTAAAAAAATAAAATACTAAATAGTGTCAACATTGACATAATTGAGTTTTTAAAACAAATAATCTTTTATTAATTGATATAATAATCTTAAAAATATAAGGTTTGGAAAAAGGACATAGATAAAGTTATATATATTAATAATTAACCACATGGGGTTCTCTTGGATTTTTATAGTATCTTTATTGACCATATAATATAAAAATACAAAGAGACATGGTTAATATCAAACTATTTAAATAAGAGTTAAATCTAAAAGATAATGTTAATGTAGTGACCTAAACCAATACAAAACGTATTGGTTGAGAGGTTATCGACCAATACCCACCTTATCTTCGAAATAAATCATTTTTGAGCCATTATAAACAAAAAATGATTTTATTATAAAATAACATTTCAAGATATTCCTAAAGTTACCCTCACCTCTCTTATAAAAGCGTACTTCCCCTTATCTTAATTTCACACCACCAAAGCCATTTGTCTCAGCCAAAACCTTCCCAAATATCATCCCAGCTTTCATACCTTCATCCTAGTGGCCTTAAATTAGTCATATATTCATCCTATGTAGTCTTTCTGATCAAATTAAAATAAATAACCTGAAGAAGAGGTAAATATTTCATCACCTATTTCATGTTATTTTCTTCCTCAACTCCTATTTCTTGTTGTTTCCATTATAAAATAATAATTAAAATATCTTCTATATAATGTGATGTTATTATAAAAATGGTACAACAATATTCATTACTCTATCAATCATATGAATGAAAATGTCACCATACGTGCGTATGTACGACTTACCGTCTCCACATAGGGGTGTAATTTGTTATTCAAACACTTCATTATTTGGATGGGTATAATAATTAGTCTAACTGATGTAAATAATAAATATAACATGTCAATAATTCTTTATATATTATATTCCATCCAATTACATACGATTTCACCATCAATATAATGATATTATCGCTCATGCGTACGTACTGATTACCGTCTCCAAGAACGCGATGAGATTCATTCCCCATCGTAATCATTCAAGAATAATTTTCATTTTATGATTAAAAATAATTTTTATGAACATAATATAATTCTTTATATGAATCAAATACATCATATCAATAACATACATGGATTAAAAAACCAAGTATATAAAGGAAAATGAATCAGTTAACACTCAAAACGATGATACTACAAAAATATTATTAACAAGAAATATTATAAGATAATATATGATATCATATTTATGTATATGATTCTTGTATAATTTAATAAAAAAATTAGCTATTATAAAGGAGGTTAACATACCATCAACTATGGAAAAGTACAAGGTATGGGTTAATTTCACAATCTCTTTGTTATCCGAGGTTTTTTTTATGTAAGAATATACTGGGACCTATTTATCATCCACATCTATGTTTTTTAAAAATGTATTCCAAAACATTTTTACTCTTTAATAGACTATAGTATAAATTAATTTATACCCTTTTTTGTCTTTTTAAAAAATGGTTTGAAAGGAATCTTTCTGTCGTTTTCAAATAGGGTACTTTATGACCTTTTCGAAAAAAATTAAGGTAATAATGCCTTTTTTTAACTTATACGGTGGGTGTAGGTATTTTATGCCATTATATAATCGTCTAATCTTCCCATAAAAGAATATAAGAATATTTTCAAAATAAATGTTTTGTTTTATAATTATGTGACTTTTAAATAATTTCAAAATAGAAAGAGGTATTTATTTCAAATAGTTTTCATTTCATCTATGTCAACATCCTTTGATGGATTTTGAACTAGTTAGAAGTTGATTTATTACGATACAAATCTTCCATATTGTACTGAAGGTTTTGTGATATATTTGACTATGGATGTGTTTTTTTAACACCATTCAGGGTTTATAGATAAATTATTGACATTTAGTATGCCGGTTTTAATACGAATGTTTATGTTATGATTAAACCTTTTCATATGAGGAATGCATTGGACTTCGTAAGTGACGGGTGGAGCCTGCTATAGCTCCTCGATGCATTGATAGGTCTCACGAGACAAAATAGTGTCTTGGAACAATTCCTTGAAAAAATCTTATTTGTAGTCTTCGCACAAGGCCATGACTATGTGGTTATGAATTCTGGCATTATGCTTTCCATCATTTTGAAAGTGGCTATTGATATTGCATGTGATTATTCGACTAGTAAAATATCTATGTGAATAAGTAAATGGAATTATTTGATTTTATCTTATCCATAATTTGATGAAGTTTAAGTATAAAAGGCTATTTGTTTAGTCTTACACATTGCCTTAAATTTTAATGCTTATTTATGAAAGTTTCCTCTATATTGTTATCCTTACTGAGAATCTGAGATCACCCCTTTCTATGTTTTATTTTTCCCAGGATGTAATGAAATATTTTATGGTTGACCTACAGGGATAGGCTAAGGATATAATTGTGGTAAATGGGGACAAAATTTTGTTGATGTTTTTATTTCATGATGTAGTGTAAAACTTATGAATGTATCGAGTACTTCCAAGGATACTAAACTGATCGGTGTTTTGGGACAAAATTATTTATATCATGTCAATGTTATGTAATAAAGCCCCAACTCTGGGTAACAGGGGTTAGGGCCTTACATTTGGTATCGGAGGAAGTTTAGTAAAAACATGGAAATTAGATTTAGATAAACTCTTATTAGATCACATTTCCCTAAGATAGACTTTGAGGATTGGTATATAAGAACCTCCTAAAATTTTGGTAATGTAGATATTTTGTGTATTTTCCATGAAATACATCCCTTTATGGATACCAGAAGGTAGAGGTGGCTCTGGGATAGATGTACATAGGAGTGAAAACTCCGACAAGGAGTTTCGAGCTTGACCCCATGTATCCTGGTACACGACAACGGTCCTTTATGCATTCTTGGTTATGACACTCCCGGGGGATATGCTTAGGATAATTCAAATTTTTTTACAAAACATTATGAAGGATTTATGAGTATATACCTCCTCAAAGAAAACATTTTTTTATGATTATGTATTATATACATAAATTTTTCAATTTATGTGAAGTTTTTTATAAGTTTAGAATTATGTATTTTAATTCATAAATAAATTTAGTGTATGCCATTTTTTAGAAATGGCGCCTAGTGGAAGGAATAGAAACTATATCAATGCACATAATCTATGTAGGGATTTCCCTCCTACTCAAGATAATTATAGTGTAGATGATGATGCAACTGGTGCTGACCAGCTTATCACCATACTGAGAAAACTCACTCAGGTTGTGAATAATATCCTTACCCGAATGGAGCACCCTGATCCAAAACACGGAGGATCAACGTTAGACCACTTCCTGAGGTAAAAACCACCAAAATTAAATTGGTTTACAGATCCATTATTAGATGAGTAATGGATAAATTCCTTAGAAAAAATATTTCATGCTTTGTGGAGTAGCGGATGGGAAAAAGTTGTCATGGTAGTTTATCGCCTCACAGAAGATGTAGATCAATGGTGGTCATTAATACAAAAAACAAAGAAAGATGAAGAAGTATAAAACATGGAATGGAGTGAGTTTAAATATATTTTCTTAGAAAAATATTTTCCCCATGACCATCAAGCAGATATAGAAAGGCAATTTCTGAGTCTGAGACAAAATGAGGATGAGAATGTCCCAAAGTATGTAGCTAGAATTACAAGGTTAGAAAGGAAAGCTTTAGATTATATATGTAACCAAAGAAGTAATATTGATTATTTATTTGATGGGTTGAAACCATTTATCTGTCGAGCATTAGTCTCACAATCCTTCTAATCATACGAAGATATTGTCTCATGTGCTATCAAGATAGAAAAGGAATTATCTAAGTCTTATGACTTCAATGAAAAGAAAGAGAAGAAGAGATATTATAATCACTCAGGAAATGGAAATAAGAGGATTAAAAGAAAATTTGAATATCCATCCTACAGTAAATGTGGGAAGAAACACCCCGGTACTTACCTAAAATGAATGGGATTCTGTTACAAGTGTGGTGAAAAAGGCCACCAAGCTCATGTTGGAAAGGGAAATAAAGAGGCTGTCAATGTTGAAGTCTACAACTTTAGAGAAAAGGGATATTATGAAAATGAATGTATTATTCTCCAAGGGAACTTATCTTATAAAATGACAAGGGAGAAATGCCAAGATTATGTGATCACTACTACTGAGGTTGAAGCTCCGAAAGACATGGAGACAGATAATTTAATGGTTTCCTCAAGTTTATCCAATGCTTTATTTGATTCTAGATCATAAAAATGTTTCATATCTTCCCAGTTGGCTAAGAAAATTATATACTTTCAATTTGACATAAAATGGGAGTTGTCAGTCAAAAATCCTAAGGGAAGTATCTTCTCAACAATGTTTTGTGAATCAGTACCATTAGGGAAAATAAATTTTCTTTATCTGCTAATCTCATCATCATACCCATAATTTTATTTGATATAATCCTCATCATGGATTGGATTTTTGACCACGATGTGAAAATTTATTATATGAAGATGAAGGTTACAATTTTCGATGATGATAAAGAGTACATTATCTTTACAGTAGAAATGTCACCACCTGATTCTTATCTAGATCCACCCCCAGTAGCTCTACTAAATTAAATTATTGGGGAGGAAGAGAATGAAATAATTATGGGTGAGGAAAATAATGTTCGAATAGAGTATGTGCATATTGTATAAAAATATGTTGATGTGTTTCTCGAGGATTTACCTGGACATCCTCATGAATAGGAAATTGAGTTTTCCATTGATTTAATTCCTAGTTCAAGGACCACATTGAAGACCCCTTATTTAATGGAAACTATGGAATTAGTGGAACTAAATAAACAACTAGAGGAATTGAGTAATAAGGGATTTATTCTCCCTAGTGTTTCTCCATGGCAAGCTCCTGTCCTTTTTGTTAAGAAGAAAGACAGATATATGAGGTTGTGCATTAACTACAGGGAGATCAATGTTATAAAAATAAAGAACAAGTATCCACTACCACTCATTGATGATTTATTTGACCAACTTCATGGAGATCAATATTTTTCAATGATTGACCTTCGATCTAGATATCATCAGCTGTGTGTGAAGAAGGAAGACACTCTAAAAACTACATTTCGAACCAGGTACATGCATTACGACTTTACAGTAATGAATTTTGAATTGACTAATGCATCCTATATCTTCATGGGTCTAATGAATAGAGTTTCAAGGAATATATTGATGAATATTTAATGGTATTTATTAATAATATATTGTTATAATAAAAAAGATACAAATGTCTTGAAAATCACTCACGCACTATTCTGAAAACCCTCAGAAGAAATGAATTATATGGGATGTTTAGCAAGTGTGAATTCTGGCTTCAAGACATTCCTTTTCTTGGAAATATTGTCTCTAAGGATGGAATATTTGTTGATCCTTCATAGACCATGGAGATCCAAGAATGGCCAACACCGATGAGTATAACTGAGGTACGTAGTTTTATTAGTTTAACAGGTTATTTTCAAAATTTCATCCAGAAATTTTCCCGGTTGGCTAACCCATTAACCAAGATCACATGTAAAGGGGTTTAATTTGGTTAAAAAAAGAGTGTGAAGAATGTTTTGAAGAACTGAAGAGAATATTAGTCAATGAACCTATCTTGAATCTATCATTAGGGAATGATGGGTTTTTTATTTATAGTGATGCTTCAATGAAAGGACTTGGTTATGTACTTATGAAGAATGATAGAGTTATTTCATATGCATCAAGATAGTTATAAATTCATGAGAAAAACTATCCCACTCATGATCTTGAGTTAGAAAATGTAATATTTTCTCGAAAGATATGGAGACACTATCTCTATGTTGAAAAATGTGAGATTTATACTGATCAAAAGAGTTTGAAGTATATTTTCTCACAGAAATAACTCAATATGAGGAAAATGAGATGGATTTAACTACTCAAGGATTAGGATTATACTATACACTACCACTCAGGGAAGGAAAATAAGGTGTTAGATTCTTTGAGTAGAAAGGATTATGGAGTTTTGAACAAAATGAGAGTTGAAAGGGATTCAATTTTTATAGATCTAGTAAAGATGGTTATGGTAATAACCATGGAAGGTAAAGCATCAATAATTTTTCAAATGTATTCTAAACCATCCTCACTAGAAAGAATAAACAGTTCTCAGACTGACGATGAGGAGTTTCAAAATAAGATTAAAGCTTTGAATGATGGGAGATTGAGTGACATCATATATGAAGATGGAATTTTGAAATTTGGGAAGAGACTCTGTGTTCCTAACATACCTGGTCTAAAAAGGTAACTGTTGGATGACGCTCACAGATCCAATTTCTATATACACCTTGGGAGCACCAAGATGTATAAATATTTGAAGAAACATTTTTGGTGGAACAACATGAAGCGGGAGAATGCTGATTTTGTGTCAATATGTATGGTTTTTCAACAAGTGAAAGCTGGAAGGCAAAAAACTGGAGGAGTCATGCATCCTATTCCCATACCTGAGCATAAATCGGATAATATTACAATGGACATTGTCATGGGGCTACAAAAGACTCCTAGAAGGAATGATGCAATATGGGTCATTGTTGTTCGTCTTACTATGTCATCAAATTTTCTTCCTATAAGAGAAGATTTACCACTTGAACGTCTAGCTAGACTATATATTAATGAAGTTGTAAGACTCCATGGTGTACCCCAATCGATTGTTTCAGATCACAATCCTTGTTTTACATCAAGATTTTGGAAAAATTCTTCAGAAGACCTTGGATATTGAACTTCATTTGAGGACTACCTACCACCCTCAAACTGATGGACAATTAGAAAGGACTATTCAAAACTTAGAGGACATGTTGAGATCTTTCTCACATGACTTTCAAGGTATGTGGGATCAATATTTACCTTTGGTAGAATTTTCCTATAACAATAGATTCCATTCAAGTATTCTGATGGCACCATATGAAGCGTTATATTGAAAGAGATGCCACACACCAACTTTTTGGGATGATGTTGGTGAATGAAAACTCATAGGACCAGAACTTGTTGAGGAAACAATGGAAATGGTGAAGGTTATCCACACCCACATTAAAGCAGCTCAATGTAGGCAAAAGAGATATGCCGATAATCAGATGAAGGATTTAGAATTTCAAGTAAGGGATCATGTTTTCTAGAAGGTATCTCCATTAAAGGGTGTTATATGATTCGATAAGAAGGGTAAATTGAGTCCCAGGTACATCGAACCTTTTGAAATTCTAGAACAAATTGGGGTTGTTTCTTACCATTTGGCAATGCCGCCAAGTGTCTCCAAAGTTCATGATGTGTTCCACATATCACTATTGAGAAAATACTTGCCTCACCCAACGCATGTACTCACCTATGAAGAAGTTGAACTGGAACCTGATCTAAATTATTGGGATGAGCCTGTCAATATTCTTGATACCAGAGAAGAGGTTTTGTGAAACCAAACGACTCATCTGGTAAAAGTTCTAAGGTTAAACCATAAGATGGAAGAGGCAATGTGGGAACCTGAGGAACTTATGGTGAAGAACCACCCAAATATATTTATGTAGTGATATTATAGAAATTTCAAGGATGATATTATTTTAAGGAGGGTAGAATGTAACACCCCAAGCTTCCACGGTACGTCTCCCTTTGAATAATGCAGTTGCTAGCATTGTACACAACTTAGAGTGTTAACACACCACGACCCATCAAAAAAGCCATTATGAATAGTAATACCCACTTTTTGAAATTTTATAAATTTTATTTTTCAAAATGGACTTCATTATTTAATTCGGAATAATGAAATTAGTTTAGGGTGAATTTTTTTTATTTTTCTGAAAACATTCAATTTTTTATGAATAGTAAAAACACTACGTTATTATTTAAAACTGAATTTTTATTTAAATAATTATTTATATTATTTTAAATTATTTTAGGTAAAAATAGATACATAATAACTATATATTTTCAATATAATTCATTGTTGTCATTTTATAATAAGTTTAGAAATATAAAATTTTATTGAACATTTTACCGTCTTTTACCCACCTTCTAGGAGCAATTACAAATTTGCATAAAACATAATTTTACCACTTCTATGGGTTGAATTTCAAAAATACTAGAGACATGTTTGACATCATTAGGTAAAATGTGGTTCAATATGATAAAAATATTTTTTGGTGAATAGTAACTTTTGACTTTTATTTACCACGGTTAAAAGTAAATAGGGAAATTGAGGGTAAAAATGATATTTTAATTACCCTAACACATGTCCTGATTCTATTGGATAAGTGTAATTAAACTAAAAACAACCTTAGGAATAAAATATGATCCTCTTTGGTCCACTTGGATTATATTAGGACATTTTTTATTGTTTTATTTAAAGAAGAGTTAAAAGAGTTAAATTCAAAGTTTAATAACTAAACCTTTTTTAATATAGGGTTACAGACAATATAAATTCAACTATAAATATTCATTAGAAATTTAAAATGATTTAATACATATTGATATTTTATTTATAATTTTTAGATATTAAATAATTTAATTTATTTATGACCCAACGATTATGCAGTAATTACCTTAATAATAAAATATTAATATAATTGATATTATAAATATCCAAATAAATGTAAATTGAAACTTCTGATAAATTACAACAATTTTCTAGATTAATATGACATGTTAGGGTTGATTAAATAAATTTTATTATAAGTGATAAATTTTTTATATCTTTCAAAGAAATCAAATACTAAATAGTGTCAAAATTGACATAATTGAGTTTCTAAGACAAATACTATATTATTAATTGATATAGTATTCATAAAAATCTAAGGTTCATCCAAAGGACTTAGATAGGGTTATATATATTAATAAAAAACCACATGGGGTTCTCATGTCTTGTTATAATAAGTTTATTAACCATATAATATTAAAATACAAAGATATATGGTGAATATCAAACTATTTAACTAAGTGTTAAATATAAACAATATGTTTAATATGGATAGCTAAAATGTAACACCCTGAGATTTTATGAAAAATATTCTTTTAATCTCATTGATGTATTCTATTATACACCACACCAAGTTTAGCTTATACTATACGCAACACCGTATTATCTTACAGTATACGCAACGTTATTCTTGGATCGTGTTACACACAATTTCAAGTTCGTTTTATAATAGTCATTCTATGAAACATTGAGTGTGTTAATATATATATATATATATTCAATGTATAAATAAAATATGGTTGGATTCTGTTATACGAAACAACGAAGGATTCTTGCACAACACGGAACCCTGACATGGCTTGCATTACACGCAATCGCAACCTTCCTCGATAGCGTGTGTTGTACGCAATACCGGGTTTTACTAAACAACGATATATTATTATAATATTATTATGAACTAGCCGTTATGAATAGTATTAACTAAATTTTGAATTTTATAACATTACTATTCACCTTACACATTTTCTAGAACATGGTATAAGAACAAAATAAATTTTTCGGGTAAAATAAGTATTTTTCATAAAATGCAGTTTTACCACCTTTTGATGGCGCACCCACTTTAAATATAGTTTTTGACATGTTTATAAGTTAAATTTGAAAAAATAAAATTCTTCTTTTGAATCAGGATATAAAAATTTATATTAGATAAAGTTTTGATATTTTTCCGATAACTTTCATATTTTAATGAATACTAAAAACACGCTATATTTTAATTAAAAACAACTTTTTTCATCGTAATATCTTATGTGGTTAAATTATAATATTGAATGGTTTTAAAGTGTAAATATAATATATTTTTACCATTTAATATAATGTATGTCATTAACATTGATTTTACCTTGAATTCGTAGGTTAAATCAATTCAATCTTTTGCAATATTTTAAAGAAAAACCCGTTTTCTTTCGACAACGGGATTAATTTTAATTTAATTTCTGCAACTTTTGTGTATTGAATTTGGAAAAATGGATTCCATATTTGTAATCAGTGGATCCAAATTATGTTAATAAGATACTTTTTATTTGTGGGAATTATGAATAGTAACTACGCTAAATTTTATTTACCATAGTTAAAGGTAAATTGGGTAATTAAGGGTAAATATAATATTTTAAATTACCCTAAAAAATGTCAAAATCTTATTGGATGACTAAAAGTTTACCCATATCACCTAAGGGTCGGATTAGATTCGTTTAATTAAATTTTTTCAATGAAAATAATTTAATTATTATTAAAACCAAAGAATGTGACAACATGTCACTTTCTTAAATCTTATAAGTATAATAATTTTAATCTAGTGATAAACTTCATGAAACTTTGAACATGAATAGTCTCCAGAAATATAATACAATTATATACATCATAGGAATTTATTTATAATTTTTAGGTGTTAAATAATTATCATTTATTATGACACAAAGATGATGCAGTAATTGTCTTATTAATGAAATATTGACATAATTGATGTTATAAATGCCCAAATAAATATAATTTGAGACTTTTTATGACTTAAACTAATTTTATAGGTTAATATGACATGTTATTGTTTATTTAAGTAACTTGGTTCTAACTTATCATTCTGTTATGAATTTAATAAAAATCATGTACCAAATAGTGTCAAAATTGACATAAATTAGTTTTTAAAACGAATATTATATTATTAATTGTTATTTTATTCCTAAAAATCTAAGGTTTGGACAAATGACTTAGATAAGATTATATATATTAATAATAAACAACTTGGGGTTCGTTTGTCTTGATATAGTAAGTTTATTGACCATATAGTGTAAGAAAACAAAAAGACACGGTAAAAGTTAAATTATTTAACTTAGAGTTAAATCTAACTGATAAGGTTAAAATAATAACCTAAACTTGTCTAAATCCTATTTGATGAGATTATTTCGACCCATCCCCACTTTAGATTCTAAATAAGACCCTTTTAAACCATTATAAACCGAATTTGACCTTAATATAAAATAATATTTTGAGATTTTCCTAAGGTGCCCCTCTCCTCCCTTATAGAAGGGCACCTCCTCCCTCTCCTCCTCACACCAATTTGAGCATTCAAGCTCGGCCAAACCCTGCCAAAATCTCTTCTACACTTCCCTAGTATCATCCTAGAGGTCCTGGTATTCTTCAAAGACCATCCTTAGTTCTTTAAGTGGAGGTTAAGAAAAGGCGCGTCAAAAAGAGGTAATATCCATTACCGATCTTTTTCAATTTCATTCTTCTTCAACTTCTTCTTCTTTAGTTGTTTCATGATAAATTAATAACATCAGTATTTATTATATACTTATATGTTATTATAAATATGAAACAACTCTAATTAACCTTCTATCCATCCTACGGAAAAAGGAAATCACCGCGCGTGCGTACGTACGAAATACCGTCTCCACGCCGTGGTGTAATCTATTTTCCACCACCACCTTAATTGGATGGGTATAATGGTGTAATGAGTGACTATATATGATTATTATAAATTGATATTGATACTTAATTAGTATACATACACTTCAACACAAGTTCACGATCATGAGAACGATATCATCACTCGTGCGTACGTACGGACTACCGTCTCCACGACGCGATGAGATTCATTCTCCACATTAACCATTCATGAATGATTATAAAGTATATATAATGAATAATAATAAAATATATGACATGTTAAATCTACTGGATTTATGTATATATATATATGTATGTCATCTACTTACTTCCATTCAAGATAATAAGGAAAGGAAAACAGCGTTCATGTGTACATACGGACTACCGTCTCCATGAACAGTGTGTTTCATTTCATTTATCTATCTATTATATATATATACTGAATGTATATGATATATAAATCATGTTTTATATTCTGGAAGTAATTAAATCATGATATAAGTAATAATAATGTCAAGAACAACAAGTCCAAACACCTACGATAAATGAAACGATTTTACCCAAAACGCTTCTTTAACATGGAATTTACAAAAGAACGGGTAATATAAAGTCATAAGTGAACCATATATGATATCATAACAATGAATATGATTCTGTAATAAGTTAATGACATTATTTAAATCATTATACAGGGGGTTCGGATACATACAAAGCATATCAGACATAAGGTAAAGGAAATATCACAATCTCATTTTTATCCGGGATTGTTTATACTTTGGTATTTACTGGGGTGTATTTTATAATCCACATAAATGTTTCCTCAATATGTAATATTTATATCCTTATACAATAGTTTATATTCAATTTTACCCTTCGGTGAGTTTTTAGTAAAAGATATGAAAGGAATCTTTTATCGTTTTTCGTACGAGGTACTTTTTGACTTTTTCGACAAAAGTACGAAGAATGTTTTTTTAACTTATACGGCATGAATGGATTTTTAAAACATTATTTCCAAGAATCTTCCGTTAAAAGTTTTCAAGTTTATTTTTAATCAACTTCTTTTAGTTTAAAATTGTAAGACATGTTAAGAAAGGAAAATGTTTTTTGAAGTAGAAATGATATTTTCCTCAAGAATGGAGTTCAAGAGTTTTATCAAAATTATTTTCCATCTAAGATAATATAGGGTTATGTTTCTATCCATATTATTACATGGATTTGATTATGTTGTGATGGAAATATTTTTATGAATTCCTTTATCTTATATGAATTTTTTTATGATGTCACGATGTTTAAGATTCCCATTTTTATTACATGGATTATGCAATGATGTATGATTTATGATTTTGTGGCACACATAAGAATGGTATCATTATGAGATGGGTGGGACCTATATCTCCCTAAAATTCATTGGGAAAAGATTTTATATCTCATGAGATAGACATGGATGGAACGGTAGGTTATACCGGTTCAGTGAAACATGACTGAAACGAGGGTGACTCAGTTCAGAAATGGACTTTCTCCACTAAGATAGTCTTGTAAATGAGTCTTGACTAATAAGATATGATTCTATATGATTATGTGTGTATGCCAAAAAGTTTTATGTTTTATGTTATGACTATTGGGATTTCATTTCACTACTATTATTTATCCCATGTTATGAAATTATGCTCTCTTTTGCAGGTTAAGATTTCCAAAATGTTATGTTCTTATGAATATGATGTGATTGATATTTCTTTTATTTACCCTTACTGAGCATTTGAGCTCACCCTTTTATGTTTTCTTTTCCCCAGGATATAAAAAAAGGTTTTAGGTAAAAAAAGGAAGATCTTTATGGGAGATGTTGAAGATCTTTCACCTCGATTAGAAGATTATATTTCGAGTTTCCAAATACACTAAACTATTACGATCCTTGTGTGTGTTTTTGTTATGTACTAAGTATTCCGCAAAAGTAATGTAATGTCCATGTACATCAAGCTTCGGGTCTCTAC
Source organism: Viscum album (assembly GCA_963277665.1). Lineage (NCBI taxonomy): Eukaryota > Viridiplantae > Streptophyta > Magnoliopsida > Santalales > Viscaceae > Viscum > Viscum album. Next base: position 1,169,186,481 of record OY728151.1, on the reverse strand, counting down.
AGTTGGTATCAGAGGAAAGGTTTAGTCAACCTTTGGAAACTAGGATGCGAAAACGTTAGTGAGATCCCTAGAGATATTTCTAAGGTATGTCTAGGGATGTCCCTAAGGATAAGTATACGTATAAGATACAGTCCTAGAACTACTGTAATGATCATAGAACTTAACCTAAGATGTTAGATATTGAGGATACTCCCCCTTTATTATGTTGTTTTCCATAGCATGATTTTTTCCTCTCACACTATTCTTTTTGGGTTTTAGACAATGGCTGGAGCCCGAAGGAACCGTGTTGATCAATGTAATGGAAAATGCAATGATTGTCCTCCTGAACAAACAAATTTTATGGGAGATGGAGTGAAAAATCTTATTGTTATACTTACACAAGCTATGAATCATTCTGGACTTCCAAATGAGCAGAGAAGGGAACAATATTCTATTGAGTCCTTCATGAGGCAACGTCCACCTTCTTTCAGTGGGTCTTCTGAGACACTTGTTGCTGAACAATGGATCAATACTACTGAAAAGATATTTTCAGTTCTTCAATGTTCTGAACATGATAAAGTCATCTTAGCAGTATATCGTTTGGAAGGTGAAGCTGATCAATGGTGGAATCTTATCAAGAATACGAGGCCAAGAGATGAAATTGAGTCCATGGAATGGGACGAGTTCAAGAACTTATTTTTCAATAAGTACTTCCCTTGTATTCTTCGAACAAAGATGGAGAAGGAGTTTCTTGAACTAAAGCAAAAGGATGATGAATCTGTTGGTATATACGAAGCGAATTTTACAAGGCTTGCAAGGTATACATCTGGATTTATCATTCAACCTGAAAGTAAAGTTGATCGATTCTTCAGTGGCTTAAAACCAAATCTTCGAAGGGCATTAGCTATAAGAGACTTCAGTAGCTATGAAGAAATTGTACGTTGTGCTATCAAGGTAGAAACGGAAGTTGGTGTTACTTATCCATCTCATAGTTTTGACAAGAAATGAAAGATAGAGTTCAAGGAGAAATCTTAGAATAATGGTGAAAAAAAGATGAATGTTTCCTTATGCTCAAAGTGTGGAAAGAAGTATGGTGGAAATTGTCTTAAAGGGACAAGTAAATGTTTCAAATGTGGAAAGGAAGGTCATCGGGCATTTGAATGCCGCGATGATGGGAAGAAGATTCCTAATGATGCAAACAAAGGAAGGGATACACAGAATGAACCTACTACACTTCAATGCTTCAAGTGCAAGGAAATGGGGCATTATGCTAATAAATGCCCTAATCCAAGGGTTAGTGATGATCGACATGAGAAACCACATAAGGCAAAGGACAAAGGGAAGTCACATGCGATCACCATTGGCGATGTTGAATATGATAACGATGTGGTGGAATGATTAAGTGTATATGTAATGGGATTACAAAATAATGTTGTATATAGTATCGTAGAATATTGGAGTATTTATGTATTGGTCTACTGTGGTTTTCAATAATTTTATGGTACCCGTAACCATGGAAAGTGATTGAGATATTTTTGGAAAAAATATGATATGCGCATAATGAAGGGAAAATGAGAAAATGAAATATTTGACAGTATTCATGAGATCATGATTGATATAATGACTAAGTGATATCATGGTTTGAGTATATAGAATTTTGAGGATTTTGGTATGTGGAAAGAGTTAAATTTTAACAGAACTCATGTTTTCAATAAGGTTCAATGGGTATTCAAGATAGTACATGATTAAGGCCTTTGAATGTTTGGAATGTGACCAACAAGATATATCTTTTGATATATGGGGATCAACGATGGTATTAAATCTCTAAGAGTGGACTACAGTATTATGGATAAGCCTAAAGATTGGAATGGATTATGTTGTAAATAAGTTAGTATTGTTTGCTTTTCGATATTATTGATCGGATGTTATAGTAATATAGTTTTATAAAAAGGAAAACCTACAGGACGAGTGACAACCCATCGCGTCGAACAAGGCTGTGGGAATCGAACCCACAACCGAAGTGCGACTGTCCTTTATCGCCTACCACTGGCCTACAGGAAGTCCCTGGTTAGTATAAACTAGTTTTATTTTATTAAGTGGTATGATATATGAAGTATAAGTCCATTTTAGGAACCATATATGATTAATCTCACTATAGATCGACTTATGTATATTTAATAACTTTTGCTAACCTTTTGTTTGAGATAGATGGAATGACCCGTCATTCTATCACATGATCTGCTAACACTTCACGAATAACAAATTCAACTTCATTTCTTTTAAGAGATGAAGTGGAAATTGTTCAAGGCACGAACAACAGTGAGATTGTACCAAAATAAAGTAAGTATTTATTCTAATTCAAATTTTTCAACTTTAGGGAAATGATCTTGAAAACCAAAAATGTTCTCCTAGTTCCCTTATATCCGATGAATCAGATGGTACCCTAGATCATCACAAATCTATGGCTTTTTGATTGTTGGCTTTTCCATAGCCATGTTCTCTACCACTCTCTATCAGAACATGATGGTTAGATTTCTCTTCCATATCCATATTTTCACCTATGTTCTCCTATGTGGAAACCCAATGATTAGTTAATTTAGGTAACCGTTACGTTTCATTCATTAGTTTTTAAAGTCAAGTTTTTGTATTCCTTTTTATGATGTGGGTTTCTATTAAAGAAATTTTCACGTAGCAAACCATTTATAACCCCAACGAATTTTGAGGGCGAAATTCATTTTAAGGGGGGTTGAATGTAAAACCCCGAGATTTTATGAAAAATATTCTTTTAATTTCATTGATGTCTTCTATTATACACCACACCAAGTTTAGCTTGTACTATACACAACACCGTATTAGCTTGCAGTATACGCAATGCTATTCTTGGATCGTGTTACACACAATTTCAAGTTCGTTTTATAATAGTCATTCTACGCAACATTGAGTGTGTTTATATATATATATATATTCAATGTATAAAAAAATATGGTTGGATTCTGTTATACGAAACAACGAAGGATTCTTGCACAACACGAAACCCTAACTTGGCTTGCATTACACGCAATCGCGACCTTCCTCGATAGCGTGTGTTGTACGCAATAACGGGTTTTACTAAACAACGATATATTATTATAATATTATTATGAACTATCCGTTATGAATAGTATTAACTAAATTTTTAATTTTATAAAATTACTATTCATCTTACACATTTTCTAGAACATGGTATAAAAACAAAATAAATTATTCGGGTAAAATAAGTGTTTTTCATAAAATGCAGTTTTACCGCCTTTTGATGGCGCACCCACTTTAAATCTAGTTTTTGACATGTTTATAAGTTCAATTTGACAAAATAAAATTATTCTTTTGAATCAGGATATAAAAATTTACATTAGATAAAGTTTTGATATTTTTCCGATAACTTTCATATTTTAATGAATAGTAAAAACACGCTATATTTTAATTAAAAACAACTTTTTTCATCGTAATATCTTATGTGGTTAAATTATAATGTTGAATGGTTTTAAAGTTTAAATAGAATATATTTTTACCATTTAATATAATGTATGTCATTATCATTGATTTTACCTTGAATTCGTAGGTTAAATCAATTCAATCTTTTGCAATGTTTTAAAGAAAAACCCGTTTTCTTTCGACAACGTGATTAATTTTAATTTAATTTCTGCATCTTTTGTGTATTGAATTTGGAAAAATGGATTCCTTATTTGGAATCAGTGGATCCAAATTTTGTTAATAAGCTACTTTTTATTTTTGGGAATTATTAATAGTAACTACGGTAAATTTTATTTACCATAGTTAAAGGTAAATCAGGTAATTAAGGGTAAATATAATATTTTAAAATTACCCTAAAAAATGTTAAAATCCTATTGGATGAATAAAAGTCGAACCATATCACCTAAGGGTCAGATTATATTCATTTAATTAAATTTTGTCAATGAAAATAATTTAATTATTATTAAAACCAAAGAATGTGACAACATGTCACTTTCTTAAATCCTATAAGTATAATAATTTTAATATAGTGATAAACTTCATGAAACTTAGAAAATGAATAGTCTCCAGATATCTAATACAATTATATACATAATAGGAATTTATTTATAATTTTTAGGTGTTAAATAATTATGATTTATAATGACACAAAGATGATGAAGTAATTGTCTTATTAATGAAATATTGACATAATTGATGTTATAAATGACCAAATAAATGTAATTTGAGACTTTTTATGACTTAAAATACTTTTATAGGTTAATATGACATGTAATTGTTGATTTAAGAAACTTTTTTCGAACTTGTCATTCTGTTATGAATTTCATAAAAATCATGTACCAAATAGTGTCAAAATTGACATAAATTAGTTTTTAAAACAAATATTATATTATTAATTGTTATTTTATTCCTAAAAATCTAAGTTTCGGCCAAATTACTTAGATAAGATTATATATATTAATAATAAACAACTTGGGGTTCTTTTGTCTTGATATAGTAAGTTTATTAACCATATAGTGTAATGAAACAAAAATACACGGTAAAAGTTAAATTATTTAACTTAGAGTTAAATCTAATTGATAAGGTTCAAATAATAACCTAAACTTGTCTAAATCCTATTGGATGAGAGTATTCCTACCCATCCCCACTTTAGATTCGAAATAAGACCCTTTGAAACCATTATAAACCGAATTTGACCTTAATATAAAATAATATTTTGAGATTTTCCTAAGGTGCCCCTCTCCTCCATTATAAAAGGGAACCTCCTCCCTCTCCTCCTCACACCAATTTGAGAATTCAAGCTCGGCCAAACCCTGCCAAAATCTCTTTTCCACTTCCCTAGTATCATCCTAGAGGTCCTGGTCTTCTTCAAATACCATCCTTAGTTCTTTAAGTGGAGGTTAAGAAAAGGCGCGTCAAAAAGAGGTAATATCCATTACCGATCTTTTTCAATTTCATTCTTCTTCAACTTCTTCTTCTTTAGTTGTTTCATGATAAATTAATAACATCAGTATTTATTATATACTGATATGTTATTATAAATATTAAACAACTCTAATTAAACTTCTATCCATCCTACGGAAAAAGGAAATCACCGCGCGTGCGTACGTACGGAATACCGTCTCCACGCCGTGGTGTAATCTATTTTCCGCCACCACCTTAATTGGATGGGTATAATGGTGTAATGAGTAACTATATATTATTATTATAAATTTATATTGATACTGAAATAGTATACATACACTTCAACACAAGTTCACGATCATGAGAATGATATCATCGCTCGTGCGTACGTACGGACTACCGTCTCCACAACGCGACGATATTCATTCTCCACATTAACCATTCATGAATGATTATAAAGTATATATAATGAATAATAATGAAATATATGACATGTTAAATCTACTATATTTATGTATATATATATATGTATGTCATCTACTTACTTCCATTCAAGACAATAAGGAAAGGAAAACAACGTTCATGCGTACGTACGGACTACCGTCTCCATGAACGGTGTGTTTCATTTCATTTATATATCTATTATATATATATATATACTGAATATATATGATATATAAATCATGTTTTATATTCTGTAAGTAAGTAAATCATTATATAAGTAATAATAATGTCAAGAACAACAAGTCCAAACACCTACGATAAATGAAACGATTTTACCCAAAACGCTTCTTTAACATGGAATTTACAAAAGAACGGGTAATATAAAGTCATAAGTGAACCATATATGATATCATAACAATTAATATGATTCTGTAATAAGTTAATGAAATTATTTAAATCATTATATAGGATTTTCAGATACGTACAAAGCATACCGGACATAAGGTAAGGGAAATATCACAATCTCATTTTTATCCGGGATTATTTATACTTTGGTATTTACAGGGGTGTATTTTATCATCAACATAAATGTTTCCACAATATGTAATATTTATATCCTTCTAAAATAGTTTATATTCAATTTTACCCTTCGGTGAGTTTTTAGTAAAAGATATGAAAGGAATCTTTTATCGTTTTTCGTACGAGGTACTTTTTGACTTTTCCGACAAAAGTACGAAGAATGTTTTTTTAACTTATACGGAATGAATGGATTTTTAAAAAATTATTTCCAAGAAGCTTCCTTTAAATGTTTTCAAGTTTATTTTTAATTAAATTCTTTTAGTTTAAAATTTTAAGACATGTTAAGAAAGGAAAATGTTTTTTGAAGTAGAAAGGATATTTTCCTCAAGAATGGAGTTCAAGAGTTTTATCAAAATTATTTTCCATCTAAGATAATATAGGGTTCTGTTTCTATCCCTATTATTACATGGATTTGATTATGTTGTGATGTAAATATTTTTATGAATTCCTTTATCTTATATTAATTGTTTTATGATGTCACGATGTTTAAGATTCCCATTTTTATTACATGGGTTATGCAATGATGTATGTTTTATGATTTTGTGGAACACATAAGAATGGTATCATTATGAGATTGGTGGGACCTATATCTCCCTCCAATGCATTGGGTAAAGATTTTATATCTCATGAGATAGACATGGCTGGAACAGTAGGTTATACCGGTTCAGTGAAACAGGACTGAAACGAGGGTGACTCGGTTCAGAAATGGACTTTTTCCACTAAGATAGTCTTGGCAATGAGTCTTGACTAATAAGATATGATTCTCTATGATTATGTGTGTATGACAAAAAGTTTCATGTTTTAAGTTATGATTATTGGGATTTCATTTCACTAATATGATTTATCCCATGTTATTAAATTATGCTCTCTTTTGCAGGTTAAGATTTTCAAAATGTTATGTTCTTATGAATATGATGTGATTGATATTTCTTTTGTTTACCCTTACTGAGCATTTGAGCTCACCCTTTTATGTTTCCTTTTACCCAGGATATAAAGAAAGGTTTTAGGTAAAAAAAGGAAGATCTTTATGGGAGATTTTGAAGATCTTTCACCACGATTAGAAGATTATATTCCTAGTTTCCAAAGACACTAAACTATTACGATCCTTGTGTGTGTTTTTGTTATGTACTAAGTATTCCGCAAAAGTAATGTAATGTCCATGTACGTCAAGCTTCGGGTCTCTACATAAACCATTCTAAAACCTATTGGTTGAGAGGTTTTAGACCCATACCCACCTTAGACTCGAAATAAATCATATTTGAGTCATTAGAAACTGAAAATGATTTTATTATTAAATAAGATTTCATGATTTTCCTAAAGTCACGATTACCTCTCTTATAAAAGGGTACTTCCCCTTTTCATAATTTAACACCTCCCAATCCATTTGGATCGATGAAAACCCGCCCAAATACCCCCCAACTTTCCCCCATTCATCCTATAGTCCTTATATTGGTCAAAAATCCACCCTAAGGATCCATTTTGTTCAAATCAAAAGGAAGAACACGAAAAAGAGGTAAATATTTCTTAACCTCTTTCCTGTTCTTTTCTTCATCCACTTCCTCTTTCTTTGTTATTTCAATTCTAAAATAATAACTCCAATATATTCTATATACTGTGATGTTATTTTAAAAATTGTACAACCATGTTCATTATTAAATCCATCATATGAATGACAATGTCACCATACATGCGTACGTACGACATACCGTTTCCACGAAGTGGTTTAGTTTGTTATTCAAACACATCTTTATTTGAATGGGTATAATAATGAATATAACTGATGTAGATAAAAAATATAACATGTTGATGATTCATTATATATTATATACCATCCAATTACATACTATTTCACCATCAATTTAATGATATTATTGCTCGTGCGTATGTACGGATTACTGTCTCCACGAACACGAGGAGATTCATTCCTCACCGTAAAAATTCAAGAATAATTTTAATTTTAAGATTAAAAATAATTTTTTTGAACATAATATAATTCTATATATGAATCAAATACATCATATCCATAATAAACATGGATTACGTAACCAATCATACAAAGGAAAATGAATCAGTTAACACCCAAAACAATGATACTACTAAAATATTATTAACAAAGAAATATTATAAGATCATATATGATATCATATTTATGTAAATGATTCTTTTATAATTTAATAAAAATGTTTTAACTATTATAAATAATGTTAACATACCATCGACTAAGGAAAAGTAAAGGTAAGGGATAATTTCACAATCTCTTTATTATCTGAAGTTATTTTTATGTAATTATCTACTAGTACCTCTTTATCATCCACATCCATGTTTCTAAAAAATGAATTCCAAATTTTTTTTACTATTTACTAGAATATGGGTTATATTTATTTATACCCTAGTTTTACATTTTATAAAATGGTTTGAAAAGAATCTTTCCATCATTTTCCAAACAAGGAACTTTATTACCTTTTGGAAAAAATTAAGGTAAGAATGTTATTTTTTAACTTATATGGTTGGTGTGGCTATTTTACGCCATTATATCATCATATAATAACCCCATACAAGATTATAAGAATATTTTAAAAATAAATGTTTTCTTTTATAATTATGTGACTTTTAAATATTTTCAAAATATAAAGAGGTATTTATTTCAAATAGTTTTCATTAATTCTATTTCAATATCCTTTGATGGATTTTAAAATTATTTGAAGTTTATTTATTATGATACTAATATTCCATATTGTATTGAAGGTTTTGTGATATGTATGATTGTGGATGTGTTATTTTAACACCATTCATGGTTTATGGATTACGTATTGACATTTTTTTTGCTAGTTTTAATACGAATGTATATGTTATGTTTAATCATTTTCATATGAGTAATTAATTAGACTTAGTAAGTGACAAGTGGAGCCTTCTATAGCTTCTTAATGAATTGGTAGGTCTCATGAGACAAACTAGTGTCTTGGAACATGGCCTTGACAATATCTTATTTGTAGTCTTGGCACAAGGCCTTGACTATGTTGTTATGAAATCTGGCATTATGCATTCCATCATTATAAAAGTGGCTATTTGTATTGAAAGTGATTATTCGACTATTATAATAGTAATGTGAATAATTAAATGGAATTATTTGATTTTATATTTTCCATATTATGATGATGTTTATGTTTAAAAGGCTTTTTTTAGTCTTATACCTTGCCTTAAATGTTTAAGCTTATTTATAAAAGTTTTTGTCTATATTGTTATCCTTACCGAGCATCTGAGCTCACCCATTTCTATGTTTTAATTTTCCTAGGATGTAAAGTAATATTAATGGTTGACCTACTGGGATAGGAAAAGTAAATAAGTGTGGTAAATGGGGACAAAATGTTTTTGATGTTTTTATTTCATGATGTAATGTAAAACATATGAATTTATTTAGTACTTCAAAAGCTACTAAACTGATCGGACTTTCAGAACATGATTCATTGCATCATGCCAATTTTATGTAAAAAATAACCGACTATAGGTAACTGGGGTCAGGGTGTTATAGTCCACGAGAATTCAATAGAATGTTTTTCCAGCTTACTGAGGGGAAAATTATGTAATAATTTCGAGATGAGTTCTATCTAATCATGATGATAGTCATATTACCCTTGGAATGTGGTGGATATTTCCATGGAGTAGGGGTAAAAGAAATACTGGGTTCTTCAATATTATTTTATGTGGTAAGGAGTTGTTTATTATTATTGTATACATATTTTGGGAGGAAGGAGACTGGGTTTTGGGTGTTTTATGAAAGGGGATGAAAAATAATTTCTTTTTAATAGGATAGTGTTAGTTTTTTGTGATGTTCTTGTAGAGTTATATTAGTGGGAGCTGGGTTACCTATCATTATTTACATGGTGTATATATATAAAAAGATACATATTTTAACCATTACAGAGTATTCCATTCCAATTTGAGAGGTTGAAAATATTATAACATCCCATGTATTTCTGTTAATATTATAGTTGCTAGCTATATTACTTCTTACACTATATTTGGATTATATATGAGATTTATTATACTTTATAATTATTATTCTGATAATATCAAAGAATTTAACTACGTTATATGATCCTTGTTATTTGATTCCTATATGAGTGTTTGGATATTTTAGTACTTTCTTAATATTCATTTCCTATCTGAGAGGTTTACTATGTTATGTAATCCACTATAATAAATTAATTACAAAGAGGTATTATATTTTATACCATAAAAAGTATTATGTTACTTTTTATTGGGGAAAACAACATGTATATTATGATCCCTTATAATTATCTATCCCAAAAAAAATTGATTATGAATACTAGATCACCACTAACATTGGTTGAAGTAGTTATGCTAAGGTTCCTAGGTACCAAGTTAATGCTTTATTTACCAATATGTATGTTTTATATAGTCTTGTATATTAATTTCCATAACATGAACTCATATATAGTATTATATTTATGTTATTTGTGTCCTATTGGGTTTTTTAACTCGAACATATATAGCTACCCCAAATTTTCAAACTTAGACATTACATCTTACTAGATGTATATTCATTACATTACATTTTGATCCATGTATTAATAGAATCTGTCTAGTATCTTTAGCTAATTGGAAACAAAAAAACATGTTCATAAAATATCTATATCGTCTCCCACTTATTTATTCATAAATAGAACTGTTTTTAGATATATCATACATAATACCATTCTTCCTAACCGGGGGAATGTAGTCATTAGAAAAGTATGGGATCAGATGCTCAGTAAGGGTAGAAAAGTGAGCTAAAAATGATTACACACACTTAAAATGATATTTATTGTTAAAATAAATTAATTTAATGATTTAAAACCATACCCTACATATCAAATATTACAATCAAAATTCATTACCAAAATATTGGAAGTTCATAAGACAAGAATCATAATGAAAAAAAATAATAGTAACCATGAGATCATAATATAGGCATTTGACATGGAATTTTGGCATATTTATAATTATAAAAAATTATTTAATTATTATTCAAGCCTCATTAACAAGGCTATCATAGTGGAACATGTTTACTCTAGAAAACATTATAGTGGTCGTAGTTTGCATCCAAGAATATCATAGTGGAATGAGTCCCTTACTTAACTTTTATCACTCCCCATTAATGTTCTATTTATCCCATGATATATCTATCACTAACCAATTCATTGGTGGGATATATATGTCCCACTCATCATTGGTTATAATTTAACCACTATCCTTGGTTATAATGTAATAACCATTCTTCATTATAATGTAGAAACCATCCTTGGCTATTACCTAAGCATCATAAAATAATGAAAATCATATTCCTATTCAATATTAATTCATAATTCATTCATCATATCAAAACCAATTAGGAAAAATGGATTTCATAACATTTCTTCATAGCATTACACATTAAAAAAAATGTTTCATAAAAATCTTTCCATCATAAACACAAAAAATATATAAAATTATAATGATGGTATCCTTGGATCATATCCCAATTAAATAATAATTATAATGGGAGGATTTCAACATATATGGAATAATATTTATAAATATTAGTTGGAATTATTATTGAGGATGATAACAATTCTTTTTCAAAATCTCTTTTTTATAAAAAATTTCAAACTTATAAAGTAAAGTAATTTTATTTTAAAATAACCATATTAAAATATAATGGAATATTTAAATAAAATAATATTCAATATTTAGGGAATGGTTTTTCTTAAAGTATAAGAGAAAAAACATTACCTCTATATTTTTTTCATAAAATTTATGAAGACATCATTGGAAATAAAATGAAAAGATAATTCCTTTGAAAATATTATTTTTAAAGCAAAAAATGGGTAAAAATAAATTTAAAAAATAATTAGAGATTGATTGATAATTTTTAATTTTTTTAAAAAAATAGTGATAGGGAGGGAAAATATTCCCCTGGAAATAATTTAAGATAATAAATCCCAAATATTGATGTCATTTGGATATAAACACTTACCCCTATTTTATCAATCATTTAATGAACTCTATCCCCTAGTATCATAAAACTAAATTTATTATAATTCATTAACATATTCATATTAATTCTTATAATGTAATATCTGATCTATTTGTAGCATTTCAACCCCCAATATTTTCAATAATTCTTTACTAAAACCATTATTTCTGCGTGTTAACTATTTAGTTTTTCATGAGTACATCAGTACATTAGTTATATTCATTGTAAATTTATTTTTGTTCAATCACCTCCATAATATATAAAATGATATAAATATCATATGTATTTACTATATATATATTTTGAGCTGTAAATAAATGTTATATATTGAAAAATGATTTACACAGTTCATGGAAATGGTAGGCCTTATGTATGTGTGAACACTATTTTAATTTTTGGATGGATGAAAAAAATGTAAGTATTAATTCATGTTTTTGGATAATAATTATATCATATTTATATATATATATATCATATTTATACATCAAACCTTTCCTCATTACCATCCTTATAAAAAATAATGAATAAAATAACATCGCTTTGTGGATATGGTAGTTCACACGTATTCCAGAATGACATTATCATTTCCCCAAGGATTGTATGATAAGTAGGTAGATGAGATATTATAATTATAGAGGAATAATTATTTAATTAATGTAATATATGAATGTTAACCACCATTATTTTAGAGACCCGACCTTTTCATACATTACTATTACATCATTTCAAAGATAAACAACATAATAGTGTTACACATAGAGGATCCAGAGGTTTAGTGTCTTGGGAAAACTAGGACCACACATAACAAATACAACATCTAGCACAAAAATTTATTTAATTTCTTCCTCTGAATATTATTATTGGCATTGTACTCTCCTTAGTATATGTAACCACCTAAGGATACACATCAAAAGGGGTGAGCTATAATCCCAGTAAGAGGATAGATAAGAACAATATATCATGGGGTGAGCATAATCATAACATAGGCAGAATATCATGAACATGAGAGGAGTATAAATAAAAGACTTGAAATGTGTCAATGCATAAAAATGAAACATCATGTCTTAATGGTTAACTACCAAAAATACTTGTGAACCAAGAAAACATCTTTTTCACACATCATTTCACATTTAGTCATGAGATTCATCACTTTACCCAATTCATTTGAGTGCTATATAATTCTGGGCACACCCGTCACATTGAAACATTCATATTGTGCTATATAATTCCGGGCGCACCCGTCACATCATAATATTATCATTAACATGAATGCCACATAGAAAATATATCAATAATGAACATAACTAACCCATGTAAAGGAACGAGTTTCATCTCATAATAACACATTCATAAACTTTGGGTTCCCAAAAGAAAGAGGGAACAACATACTTGATACAAGAACCATCAACCTTGAATGAGAGGTAAAAGGTGAGTTCTGAAAAGAAGAGTTATTTTGGAAAATAGTTTGATTGAAATAAACTTTATTAGAAAACATTTATATCACATAAAAGGTAAGATAATTATGAAAAAATTACCTTTAAGGAGTAACCATATCAAAAATGGAGTGAAAGAGGGAGAACCCGAAGGATGAAAGTTGGGTTCGAGAATTTCCCCTTACCTTGTATCTGAATGCTTCCTTCTTTTTAATGTCCTGCATAATGACATTATATTCATTAATTAGAAATCCAGAACCATGTGTACATTAATAGGGTTAATTCTTATTTCATTGTGTCATATTATGTTCCTTTGGATGACTTATAGAGTTTAAAAAACATTGTTCAGGGTTGTTCGTTTTTATGGTTTTTCTTGGGTGGTTCACTTGTATTCTTAAATTGAAGTTTGGGTAGAACATGAGTAAACATCCAGAAATGATATTACATGTCATTAATGATATTAAACTAGTTTTAATGTTCTTATAATGAATTATATTAGATCCATGTGGATGAATCATTAGATAAGAATTAAATGATGGCTATTTGGGTCAATTTGGGTGGTTTTTGGATCACAACGAACCTGTTTTAACTTATCACTTAGTAATATGGCCATAGGTTATTTAAAGAACTTTAAATTAAACATAATACATATGACATATTCTGGTTCAACCATATAAATGGTTTCATGACCATATCTAAAGGTATAAATGGAAGAAGAAAGCATGTCGTTCTTGAAGGTGATAAATTAACACCTCACAAACAACGTTCTCTTTAATAAAATAAAAGGAAGAGGGAGAGGGGTTGGATGATATAATATCCCATTATAATCATAAAATTACAGTATATGTATAATAATAAAGTTACAATACAATTTGGATGAAGATACGTGGGGAGAGATCAAGAAATGAACTTGAACTTGAAAGGAAATTAAAGGAGAAGAGTGAGGGAAATTACCTCTAGAATCCTCCTCTTGAGAACCTCATTAAGGGCCTAAGAATTGAATTTCTATGAGACCAAAATCTCTCTGACGTGGGGGAGGGTCTAGGGAAGGGTTTTGGGCTGAGTATAGGGAAGTCTTTGAGCTTGAGAGGTGTGAGGAAATGAGGGTGTGAAGGGTGGCTTTTATAGTGGTGGGGAGAGGGATTTCCTTAATATAAAATTCATTAGTTTATTAATTTCTCCTAAGACAAGGAATAGTGAGTCTTGAATGAACAAAAATAGTTATTTTATCATGTGATACCGAAACAAGTGGGATTACATCATCAGAGCATCATTGATGACTCAATTAATCCATTATTTAGCATTTATTGTAAATTATCGGATTCTACTATTCATCAAAAATTCATGTATCTCGGAAAAATCCCAAAAATTTACCCCCACCATATTTCGACATGTAGAATCCAAAAATGAAGTCCATTTATCAAAAATAATTTCTTAAATATTATTAATTTAATATTTAATTAAAATCATAATTTATTTAAAAAAATAGTTTTTAAGATTAAAACTGATTTTATAGTGCTTTTAAAAATTACGTAGCGTCTTATAAAATTATCTAAAAAACTATAAGAAGTTTATTAAATAATTTCTTATTACATTTTATGGAAATAAATATTCTTTTAAATTAACTAATTAATTATAATTAATTATTTATGACTTACAAAATACCAAAACGTTTACTAAGGTCAAATTGTCACTTTCTAAGATGTCTAAATTTTATTTAATTATTATTAGGTAATGTTATTATTATGTGGAATTATTTACTATTCATAAGGGTCATATTAATATTCATAAGGTTATGTTACTATTCATAAGGGTAGGTTACTATTCATCAAAAACTATTTTTGTTTCATTCGACTCCAAAAATCATCTTGAACACTACTGTGTATGTAGGTTTTTTAAAATTCCAAACCCAGAAGTGAAAAACTTATGTTTAAAGGTCACTTATCACTTAGTAGTTCATTATGTTGTGATTTCATGTTATTTTATGACATAAATATAAGAATGGAATTTTTATTGAAAAACTTTGGGTCGTTACAATTATAATTTTAATCCATAAAATATGTTGATGAAAAACTAATTGTATCACTACATGTAGATAGTAATGCATAAGTACGCATGAGCGATACTCTCACTTGAAATTTTTTGGGAATGAGGGTGTATAATGGTTACTAAATTATTAAAATAAAACATAAAAATAGTTAGGATAATGACGTTATTATTTTATGATACATACCCTATATTTAGAGTAGGTAAAGATGTGTTGAAAAGAAAGGGACCAGTAAGTGAGAATACCTATTCATTGATAAGAATCCATAAGATATCCCCTAAAGAGATCTTGGTTTGGTATTTTGGGAGGACCATCACCAAAATAATTATAAGGCCCCGACCTTAAACATTAATTAATATTGAATTAAATGAATAATTCACATTGAAGATCTTTTCAGGTTTAGAGTTTTAGAGAATTAGGACATAACTATTACATCTTAAAAGCTTACAAAGTAGACACTTCTACATAGTTTCCTTTTTTTTACAAAACACGAACTCTTGAAAAAAAAAGAGTCATGTCTAGTTATATGTTTAAGAAGGCATGACTTTTCCTTGATCCCATCCTTGACCCTATTCCACATTATGTCTTGTGAAAAACATTTCAAAAAAAAAACTCGGGATGAGCATAAAAAGCTCAGTAAGGGATACACAAAGAAGGAAAACTGTTAGTTTTTCAAAACAACAAGTAAACCATGAATACTTTATCAAAGTAATAATTTTCACCTTTATGAAGTAGTAAAAACTCTTCACTTAATAAAAGATCATTAATTACCCTTTTATAACCAAAAGATTACCATAAAAACCATATAAAGAACACATAACATATAAAGGTAACTTGGGACATAAACATACTTAAATGGAAAAAAATACAGTCGACTTCCACACATATCACTAAATGTAATAGCCATACGGCCGACTTCCATACCCAATGAATTGGAGGTTATAACATAAACACCCATCCTGGTATTCACGGAACCACTCGTCATATGGTTTATCACGTAACCACCCTTCAAATGTCCAAGTACCATTATAAAATCATAATACATAAAAAAAGTATAATGGAAAGAAAACATTTCCACATTTCGATCACAATATATCACTTAAATATATTTTTATAAAAAATCCATTATAAAAACCATTTTCAATACCAAAATACATAAAAGAGTATATGGTATTTATTTCATTTTAAAAACATTACGGCTTGTTGAGGAATCCAAAGAACAAATAATACTCGCGGTGGCGGAAAAGGTCGTTGTCACCGAGTATGTTAAAACAAAAATTACTTTTTGTCATTTAGTAAAACGATTCGTATAAAAAGATTTATTTTGTATGAAATTAAACGTAAAAGGGTTTTATACACCGTATAAAATAAAGTCTTGTATTAGAACAAAATATGCCTCAATGAAAGGATATTGAGATGAAGTCCCTTACCTCGTGTCTGACGTGACTCGATTGCTCTTTAATCTCCTGAATAATAAACTAACATTAATTTCTACTTGATTAAGAACCTTTTTCAAGTTTATTATTTCTTTTATATAACTTATTTCCATGTTATAAACATTATGTAATCATTTAAGTTAATAAATTTCGTTTTGTCAATATTTGATACTTAAGTCAAAAATAGACTTCTTAAAATTACATGTTGTTCATGTGGTCAAAGGTTCATTATATACAAAATGATATTCATGATTTTTATATCATATATATCATATATATCCAGCATATATATGTATTTATAATACTACATAACATTTTGAGGTAAGAAATGAATTGCACCGTTCATGTAGACGGTAAGTCGTACGTACGCATGAACGCTACTTTCATTTCTATTTAATATTTAATGGAGTGAAATCATAATGATATAAAGGTATATTATAATTCCAGAATAATATCATATATAATATCATTAACTCCATCCTTTATACGTCCCACATATGGCATTAACGAATCAAATCACTTTGAGGGGGCGGTAGTCCTCACTTCCTAAAATGAAATTATCGTGTTTACCCATAATGGAAACCATAAAGGTGTGCCATAAATGAAAAATACAGAAGCATAAGGAAAACATAAACATAATATATATCATATATAAATCTAGTGACATATTAATGGCCTCCATGAAAGGTGTTAAAAGAAGATTGAACAATCATCATTTCGTGAGGCAGAAATTCACCAACCACAGAAACAGTATGTTCTTTAACCATTAAACGGAGGTGTGTGTAAGTGTAGCTCTAATAATTCTCATAAAAAAATCCTAGTATATTTTATATAATGGTTTTTTTACAAAATAAATGAATATAAATAGTTTAGGGGGTTGGAGAAGAAAAATAAAACAAAAGGACATAAGAGAAGACATTACCTTTAAATTGGGTAACTCCCTTTGGTTTGAACTAAAAGGGTTTGTTGAAGAGCTTTCTTCCTAAGGTAAGGCTTCTAGGATGAGGAGAGGGATTTGGAGAGATAAAATAAGTAGATATTGGCTGATAAAATGGCTTGAGAGGTGTGGGTAAGGTGTTAGAGGTGGGGCCTTTTATAAGAGGGTGGAGGGGAACTCTTGGAAAGTTATAAAATGTTACTTTATTATAAAATTCTTTTCAGATTTTAAAGGTCCAAAAAGGATATATTTTGAGGATAAGGTGATAAGGGTTCTAAATACACCCATACAGTAGTTGTTTGACAAGTGTAGGTCTTAGATTCTACATTATCTTCTTATTTTATTTAAATCGTTAATTAATGAGGTAATCGCTGCATCATCATGGTATAATAAATAATTTAATTTATTTAATGTCTAAAAATTATAAAAAAATATCATGATGTAGGAAATATTTTTTATCTTTATAATGAATATTTATAGTAAAAAATATTACTTGTATAAACTCATGTAAAAATTGTTTTATTAAAACAATACATGTTTGTGACATTTTTATTTTAACTTTAAATAAAAAGTTATTAATGTCATTTTCTTACCCAAGTGGCTCCATGGGGTCCCCAAGTTGACCTATGGATAGTTTTGGTTGGCCATGAAACATCCAATAAGGTTAGGACATGTTTCAAGGTAACTTCATATCATTATACCATTATTTTTACCTTAAATTACACTAATTACCTTTAATCACGATCAATAAAACTTAAAAGTTACTATTCACCAAAAAATTATTTGAATCCCATTGAAACACATTTTACTTCCTAATGAAAACCATGTATGTCATATTTTTGAAATTAAATTCACATAAGTGGTAAAGTTTCATTTAAATGAAAAATTGGTTTTTTAACTACAACTTAGTGGTTTCACTATTAATCAAAATTGAAGTTTTTCAGAAAAATACCAAAAATTCACCCTAAGCTATATTTGATATTCTGAATTCAAAAATGATTTCTATTTTAAAAAATTAAAAACATATAATTTGCATTAATTAATTTAATAATTAATTCCCGCTGTCAAAACAAAGAGCGTGTTTTTAAGAAGCAATATCTATCAAAAGATTGACACTTGTTTAAGTCCAATTTCAAAGTGAAATTAATTCAAATGACCACCATTGGATTAAATGGTAAAAATATATTCTAATTTAACTTTAAAACCAATTAAAAAGATAATCTAATCTTATAAATAAATTAGATTAAAAAGAGGTTTTGAATTAAAATACAACATTTTTCAGTAATCATTAAAAAAATGAACTTTATCGGAAAAATACCAAAAATTTACACAAAGTAAATTTTGATATCTCGATTCTAAAGAATAATTTTATTTGGTACAATAGAATATATAAGAGTGACCAAAACTATATTTAAAGATGGTTTTCCATCAAAAGGAGATAAGTCGACCTTTTAGTGAATATTAGAGTATCTATACCTAAAATTGAATTCTTTTCTTATTTTAAGACTTTATATTTTATTGGATAAATGTAAAAACATTTAACAAACATATATAATCATATTTTAGTTATTTCTATTCATTCCCACCAATACAATGGCTACGTGTTAACCAAAATTTAAAATAATATTATTATATTGCTAGTATGCAACGTAAGATTTCAAAGAAACTCGTTGTTGCGTATCGGGTACGCTATCAAACATAGCAACCCCTTTAAAGTAAAATTAATATTTAATTCTAAAATATTAATGAATATGAAAATGTATTATTCTTTATTTACCTAGGATGTTACATCCTTCCCCCATTTTGGGAATTGCGTCCTCACAATTTTATTCACTTATCAAAATAAGTGGGGGTATTTATCCCTCATAGCATTTTCAGATTTCCACATTGCCTCTTCAACCATATGGTTTTTCCATAAAACCTTCACCTAATAAATTACCTTATTTCGCAATACTTGATCTCTTCGGTCAATAATCTGGACTGGTTGTTCTTTATAAGAGAAATTCTCCTCCAACTGATCTACCTATAGGCTCAAAACATGAGATGGATCTGGCATATACTTTCTCAACATCGAAACATGAAAAACATTGTGTACCTGAGATAAAATCAGAGGTAAAGCCACTCGATAAGAAACTGATCCAACTCTCTCCAGAATTTCATATGGTCCAATGAACCTTGGACTCACCTTTACTTTCTTACCAAATCACATCACACTTTTCCATGATGAAACTTTGAGGAAGACATGATCACCTACCTCAAAAGAGAGATCCTTCCTCCTATTATCTGCATAACTTTTCTGCCTGCTCTGAGCTATTCTCATGTGCTTCTGAATTGGCTGACCTTTTTCTGCCAACTCTTCTACCAATTCTGGTCCCATCAACTTCCTTTCACCTACTTCATCCCAAAAAGCTGGAGTTCGACACCGCTTCCAATATAATGCCTCTAACGGAGCCATCTATATACTGGAATGAAAACTGTTATTATAAGAAAACTCAACCAAAAAAAGATATTGGTCCCAACTTCCCTGATAATCCATCGAGCAAGCACATAGCATGTCCTCCAAAATTTGAATTGTTCGTTCTAACTGCCCATCTGATTGAGGATGAAAAGTTGTACTAAAATTTAATTCAGTACCCAATGACTTTTGAAAGCCTTTCCAAAAGTTAGAAGTAAACCTAGGATCATGATCAGATACAATGGAGAGGGGAACTCCATGCAACCTGACTATCTCTTTAACATACAACCGACCAAGTTGATCTAGAGACAAATTATCTCAAATAGGATGGAAATGAGCATATTTTGTCAATCGATCAACAATAACCCAGATTGCATTATTACCTCGAGATGTCTTCGGTAATCTCACAACAAAGTCCATGGATATATTTTCCCATTTCCACTCTGGCACCGATAAAGGCTGAAGCATCCCTTTAGGTAACTGCCGCTCTACTTTAACGTGTTTACAAGTCAAACACTTCATAGTAAAATAAGAAATATCACTTTTCATTCCATCCCACCAGTAATACTCCTGTAGATCTCTGTATATCTTAGTACTACCAGGATGAACTGAAAACGGGGAACTATGAGCCTCACATAACAACTCATTCTTCAACTGTGAATCACAAGGCACACATAATATCTTCCGAAACCTCAAAACACAATCATTATCAATGTTAAATTCAGGAAAATTACCCTTCTGAACCAGCTCTACCTTTTTCTGCAACCCACTGTCTTTCTTCTGCGCTTTCTTAATTCTGTCTGATAGAGATGATCTCACTAACACCTTAAACAAAACAGAAGAACTTCTTGCACCAACAACTTATATGCCAAAGTTCATCAAATCAAAAACCAAAGGATCTCATTCCAAATGTATCATGGATTATGAAGCATTACCTTTTCAACTCAAAGAATCAACCACTTTATTTTATTTTCCCGGATGGTAATGAATTGTACAATAATAATCCTTGATTAATTCCAGCCATCTACTCTATCTCATGTTCAATTATTTCTGAGTGAATATATACTTTAAACTTTTTTGATCAGTATATATTTCACACTTTACTCCATACAAATGATGCCTCCAAATTTTTAGAGCAAAAGAAACAACAGCTAATTCCAAATCATGTGTAGGGTAATTTACCTCAGGAGTTTTCAACTAACGTGATGCATAAGCAATTACCTGATCATTCTGCACAAGGACACAACCAAGTCCCTTCAACGAAGCATCACTGTAGATAACAAACTCACCATTCCTGGAAGGAAGTGCCAAAACTAGATCATTCACCAATCTTCTTTTCAACTCCTGAAAACAATCATCACATTCTTTTGTCCAGATAAACTTAACACCCTTCCGAGTTAGCTTAGTCATTGGACTATATAACCGTGAAAATTTTTCAACAAACCTTCGGTAGTAACCTGCCAAACAAAGAAAACTACAAATCTTGGTTACATTTGTAGGTCTTGGCCATTCTTCAACAACTTTTGTTTTAGCAGGATCAATAGTTATGCCATTTTTTGAAACAATGTGACCAAGGAAAGAAATTTGATGTAACCAAAACTCACACTTTCTAAATTTTCCATAGAGTTTCTTTTCATTTAAGGTTTTGAAGATAACCCTTAAATGACTTTCATGATCCTCTTTACTTTTAGAAAACACCAAAATATCATCAATGAAAACAACCACAAACTTATCCAAGAACTCATGGAAAATTCTATTCATAAGGTCCATGAATATAGTAGGTGCATTGGTTAACCCAAAAGGCATAACTAGAAATTCATAATGACTATATCTAGTACGAAACGCAATCTTCGGAACGTCTGATTCTTTTACTTTCAACTGATGGTACCCAGACCTCAAGTCAATCTTCGAAAAATACTGAGCTCCCGAGAGCTGATACTACTTCATTCGATGGCCCAACATCTTCTGAAGTAGTTGCAAAGGATTTCACCACCCCTTTCTACTTGTAGTCTGGCTTCTTTCCCCCAGTTGAGTTCTTAGTTAGACACTCATTTGCATAATGACCCATTTCATTACACTTAAAACATCTTACCGCTGGATTTTCATTGCCTTCTTGATCATCTTCCTTACAGTTACGAGCAATATGACCAGACTTACCACACCGAAAGCACTTTCTAGACTTGGATAAAAATTCTCCAGGATGCATTTTACCACACTTCTCACATGATGGATATTTGGTTTTCTTACCTCCTTGGTTCTTTGATGAATTCTTCCCCTTTTCCTGCCAACTGGACCTCTCATTATGTTGTTTGTAAAAGAACACATGATCATCGACAAACTCTATTTACATCTTCTCCACACATCGAACAAGTTTTTCATAACTTTTGAACTCACGAGAAGCTAAAGCCCTTCAATACTTTGTCTTTAACCCTGAGTAAAAATGGTTGATTTTACTATCAAGATCTCATATGAAATTCGGAGCATACCTTGCTAGTCGAGTGAACTTTGCTTCATAAGCAGCCACTAAGTCATCCTCCTACCTCAATTCTAGGAATTTTTTTCCATCCTAAGACGAACCAACTTATGAAAATATTTCTCAAGAAACTTACCAAGGAATTCATCCTTGTGAAGATCATCAATCTCATCACTATCCCTGATATTTTTCATCATCGACCACCACTGATCAGCTTCACCTTCAAAACGGTAAACAACAAGACTAACCTTTTGATGTTCTGAACACCCCATGACATCAAAAATCATCTCCAGTGCGTTAATCCTCCTTTCAGCTAGCACAGGGTCATATGATCCTCTGAATGATGGGGGATGTTGCCTCATGAAATGTTCCACCACTGAAATGTTCCTCTTTGGTTGATCTGACTGATCTCATACATGGATACCACCACCATTTATAGCCCGAGTCAACTATTCCATCACTACAAAAAATTGTTCAGTTCCAATTCCGACCATCTCAGGTCGCTGATTTGGAAGGTTGTCTTCCTCATGATGTCATCCCAACATAGATGCCTCGTTTCCTCTGTGGAAAACCATTTTGAACATAGAAATATCTTAGGCTAAGTAACATGGTAATATTTAAATTCTATATCATTTCAATCATACCATAAATTAATTTATAAATTTAAAAATTTTCTAACTCCTAAAGTTATCTAAAAAGACCTCTGATACCAACTATATAGCCCCATCCTTAAACATTACTTAATATTGAATTAATTGAATAATTCACATTGAAGATATTTTCAGGTTTAGAGTTTTAGATAATTAGGACAAAACTATTATATCTCAAAAGTTTACAAAGTAGACACTTCTACATAGTTTCCTTTTTTACAAAAATGAACTCTTGAAAAAAAGAGTCATGTATAGTTCCATGTTTAAGATAACATGAATTCTCCTTGATCCCATCCTTGACCCTATTCCACATTATGTCCTGTGAAAAAAATTTCAAAAAAAAACTTGGGATGAGCATAAAAAGATCAGTAAGGGATACACAAAGAAGGAAAACTTTTAGTTTTTCAAAAAAACAAGTAAACCATGAATACTTTATCAAAGTAATACTTTTCACCTTTATAAAGTAGTAAAAAATCTTCACTGAATAAAAGATAATTACTTACCCTTTTGTAAACAAAATATTACCATAAAACCCATATAAAGAACACATAACATATAAATGTAACTTGGGACATAAACATACTTAAATGGAATAACCATACGGTCGACTTCCACACATATCACTAAATGGAATATCCATACGGCCGACTTACATACCCAATGCATTGGAGGTTATAACGTAACCACCCATCCTTGTATTCTCGGCACCACCCATCATATGGTTTATCACGTAACCACCCGTCAAATTTCCAAGTACCATTATAAAATCATAAGACATAAAAAAATATAATGGAAAGAAAACATTTCCACATTTTGATCACAATATATCACTTAAATATATTGACATAAAAAATTCATTATAAAAACAATTTTCAATACCAAAATACATAAAAGAGTATATGGTATTTATTTCATTTTAAAAACATTACGGCTTGTTGAGGAAGCCAAAGACCAAATAATACTCGCGGTGGTGGAAAAGGTCGTTGTCACCGTGTACATTAAAAGAAAAATTCCTTTTTTTCGTTTAGTAAAACGCTTCGTAGAAAAAGATTCCTTTTGTATAAAATTAAAAGTCAAAGGGGATTATACACCGTATAAAAGAAAGTCTTGTATTAGAACGAAATATGCCTCAATGAAAGGAGATTCAGACGAAGTCCCTTACATCGTGTCTGATGTGACTCGATTGCTGTTTAATCTCCTGAATAATAAACTAAAGATAGTTTCTACTTGCTTAAGAACCTTTTTCAAGTTTATTATTCCTTTTATATAACTTATTTCCATGTTATAAACATTATGTAATCATTTAAGTTAATAAAGTTCATTTTGTCGATATTTGGTACTTAAGTTAAAAATGGACTTCTTAAAAATTACATGTTGTTCATGTGGTCAAAGGTTCATTATATCCAGAATTATATTCATGATTTGGATATCATATATATTATATATATCCAGAATATACATGTATTTATAGTAGTACATTACATTTAGAGGTAAGAAATGAAATGCACCGTTCATGGAGACGGTAAGCCGTACGTACGCATGAACGCTACTTTTATTTCTATTTCGTATTTAATGGAGTGAAATCACAATTATATAAAGGTATATTATAATTCCAATATAATATCATATATAATATCATTAACTCCATCCTTTATACATCCCACATATGACATTAACTAATCAAATCACTTTGAGGGGGAGGTAGTCCGCACTTCCTAAAATGAAATTATCGTGTTTACCCATAATGGAAAACATAATGGTATGACATAAATGAAAAATATAGAAGCATAAAGAAAATATAAAACTAATATATATCATATATAAATAGAGTGACATCTTAAGGGCCACCATGAAAGGTGTTAAAAAAATATTGAACAATCATCGTTTCATGATGCAGAAATTCGCCAACCACAGAAACAATATGTTATTTAACCATTAGATGAAGGTGTGTGTAAGTTTAGCTCAAATACCTCTCATAAAAACATCCTAGTATATTGGAGATACTGGTGTTGTTACAAAATAAAGGAATATAAACTGTTTATGGGGTTGGAGAAGCAAAATAAAACAAAAGGACATAAGAGAAGACATTACCTTTAAATCGGGTAACTCCCTTTGGTTTGAACCAAAAGGGTTTCATGAAGAGCTTTATGCCTAAGGAAAGGCTTCTACGATGAGGAGAGGGATGTGGAGAGATAAAATAAGTAGAGCTTGGCCGAGAAAATGTCTTGAGAGGTGTGGGTAATGTTGTAGAGGTGTGGGCCTTTTCTAAGAGGGAGGAGGGGCACTATTGGAATGTTATAAAATGTTACTTTATTATAAAATGATTTTCGGATTTTAAAGGTCCCAAAAGGATATATTTATAGGCTAAGGTGATAAGGGTTCTAAATAAACCCATCCAATATGTTTTTTACAAGTGTAGGTTTTATATTTTACATTATTTGTTCATTTTATTTAAATCGTTAATTAATGAGGTAATCGCTTCATCATCATGGTGTCATAAATAATTTAATTTATTTAATGCCTAAAAATTATAAAAAAATATAATGATGTATTAAATCTTTTTATCTTTCTAATGAATATTTATTTTAAAAAATATGACTTGTATAACCCCATGTAAAAATTGTTATAGTAAAACAATACATGTTTGTGAAATTTTTATTTTAACTTTAAATAAAAAGTTACTAATGTCATTTTCTTACCCAAGTGGCTCCATGGGGTCCCCAAGTTGACCCATAGATTTTTTTGGTCGGCCATGACACATCCAATAAGGATAGGACATGTTTCATGGTAACTTCATATTATTATAACATTATTTTTACCTTAAATTACACTAATTACCTTTAATCGCGATTAATAAAACTTAAAAGTTACTATTCACCAAAAAATTATTTTAATACCATTGAACTGAATTTTGCTTCCTAATGAAAACCATGTTTGTCAGATTTTTGAAATTCAATTCACAGATGTGGTAAAGTTTCATTTAAATGAAAAATCATTTTTTTAACTACAACTTAGTGGTTTCACTATTCATCAAAAATTGATGTTTTTCAGAAAAATAAAAAAAATTCACCCTAAGCTATATTTGATATTACGAATTCAAAAATGATGCCTATTTTAAAAAATTAAAAAACATAAAAGTTCCATTAATTAATTTAATAATTAATTCCTACTGTCAAAACAAATAGCGTGTTTTTAAGAGGCAATATCTATCAAAAGATTGACACTTGTTTAAGTCCAATTTCAAAGTGAAATTAATTCCAATGACCACCATTGGATTAAATGGTAAAAATATATTCTAATTTAAATTTAAAACCAATTCAAAAGATAATCTAATCATATAAATAAATTAGATTAAAAATAGGTTTTGAATTAAAATACAACATTTTTCACTATTTATTAAAAAAATGAACTTTATCGGAAAAATACCAAAAATTTACACAATGTAAATTTTGATGTCCTGATTCTAAAAAAGAATTTTATTTGGTCCAATAGAATTTATAAGAGTGACCAAAACTATATTTAAAGAGGGTTCACCATCAAAAGGCGATAAGTCGACCTTTTAGTGAATATTAGAGTATCTATGCCTAAAATTGAATTATTTTCTTATTTTAATCCTTTATATTTTATTGGATAAATGTAAAAACATTTAAAAAACATATATAATCATATTTTAGTAATTTATATTCATTCACACCAATACAACGACTACGTGTTAACCACCATTTAAAATAATATTATTATATTTCTAGTGTGCAACGTAAGATTTATTAGAAACTCGTTGTTGTGTATCGGGTTTGCTATCGAACATAGAAACCCCTTTGAAGTAAAATTAATATTTAATTTGAAAATATTAATTAATATGAAAATGTATTATTCTTTATTTACCTGGGATGTTACATTAATTTTCCTACATATGTTTATAAGAGATGTTTGTAAGTATGGTTGATCAATAAGAATCAATGTGGTGTGAAGAAGTGAGGGCGGAGTTTCCCAATTATAATTTAGTTGAGAAGAACTTTTGGA
Source organism: Viscum album (assembly GCA_963277665.1). Lineage (NCBI taxonomy): Eukaryota > Viridiplantae > Streptophyta > Magnoliopsida > Santalales > Viscaceae > Viscum > Viscum album. The sequence continues at coordinate 1,169,159,095 of OY728151.1, read as the reverse complement.
ATTTCTGAAAAGAATAAATTATAATACATTTTTAATCAATATTTTTTTTATCTAAATGCACATGGATTAGAATATAAAAATTATAGAGTATTAATAAAATAAAGAAATTGATTTTAAACTTTTTCATGTTGTAATTTTAAAAAGTATCATTTTGATTAATCCTTTATTAAAAAATTTTAGTTTTATCAACGGTAAAAAAATTTAAAAAGTTAATGGGTTGTAATTTTTATATATAAGGTGAAGCATGTATAATAAATTTATAACTAACTAAATTTTCCAACATATCACAACTACCTTGTTTTATTTGATCATATTTTTGTTTTTTAATAGTTTAATAAAATAATATTTATATAAAATATCATTATAGTCCATTTTGAAACAATTAAATTAATTTGAACTCAAATACATCATTAAAACATACATTAAAACCTCCCTAATAATTCATATTGATCTAGAAAATTCATGTATCATATTAACTCACTCAAATTATATCAATATTATTAATTCAATATTAATAGTTATATATTTTTTATAAAATGGGAAAATATTGTATCAGTGTTTCATATGAAATTAAAGTAATTATATAATTACTAAAAAATAAAAATAAATATCACGCATGAATATAATTTTTTCGTCTGAATATAAACACTTATATTTGTTCATAAATAACTTTTCCCCTTATATGGGAATGTAAGACATTTTTAAAACAATAAGAGTGAAATTTTGTAACATTATTTGATTTAAATAATATGGATTCTATTTTAATGGAAATGTGTCTATTAAAAAACATAAATTCAAATATAATATATTTTTTTGGAAATTTTTGTTAGTCCCATAATAATTATGGTGAAAAATTATGTTCTTATCACTTATTTTTATACAAGATTAACACGATTTACCCCTTACCGATGTGATAATTTTTATCATTGGTACAATTCAAATTTACCAGAAAATAAAATCCACTTAATTAACAAATATAAAGAACATGATTTTAAATATTTAATTCATTTTTTCTATTTCAATATGTATTAATGGGAGTAATAAATTTTAAATTAAATTCAAGAAATGTGACAAAAATACTTTTTAGAAAATATAACATTTTATGAATAAAACTGATGTTATTCTTATCATATGCATAAAAAAATATTATATAAATGTATAAAAAACTTTACTCATTAAATAACATATACTATTCCTTAAAATAATTCACCAACAGTGGTAAATTTATATTATTAAGATAAAAATTCATTTCACACTTAAAAATTGTTTTCGAGAAAATTACTTCTTTTTTACATGATTCTAATTTTCATACATAATAAATTGATAACTAATGAAATAATTGTGTACATATAAAACCATATATTTTTATTATTTAGTTAGTCCTATTCATACCCATCAATCAAATGGTTTGGTGAGGAGATTCATTTTAAAATATTAATATATTAATAGTATATCATGATTTTTTTACGTTCAGTGTTTTGTGTACCACAAGATATCAAAGAAAAATAACTACTTAAAGAGAAATATTTCATAAAATATATAGGTGTAAAATTTTCCCCATTTAAATTAATTTGAACTTAAAAATCCATCAATCATAAATACGAGGTTACTTCTGCCACATTACTCCCCCATGTTCTCACATATCTTCCTCAAATTGGTGGTTTAACCACAAACATTGACTAGACATGTGGTCTTGTTTCATATAAATTTCCCTATATGATCCAGGATCTCTACTATTTTCTCTTCATAAGAATGATCATTGTCCAGTAGATAAAAATATACATTTTTTACATGTGAAAGATTAAGTTTATAATTTCATAGGAGAGATACATGGAACACATCATGAACTCGAGAGATATTTAGTGGAAGCTACAATAGATAAGATATCATCCTGACATGATCAATAATTTCAAAAGAAACGATATAACTAGAGGTTATCTTTACTTTATTTTCATATCTATTCACCCACCTACTGGAATAAATTAATAGGAAAACATTTTCATGAACTCCAAACTATATATAATTTAGATGGTTGTTAGCCTATATTTTTTGTAGACTCTAAGATTCTCTCAAGTGTTGTTGATTGGATCGAACCCTCTCTTCTATTTGATCAGCTAGATCAGGTTCCAATAGTTTTTTTCTCCAAATTCAACCCCAGATGATTGATTTATGTATAATCTACCATATAGGGCTCTATAAAGATTCATCTAAATGATGTAGTGATTGTTATTATTATAGGAAAATTCCAAAAACTGATGGATTTGATACTAACCAAATAAAAAATATAAATAGAATTCTCTCAACATGTTTTATAGTGATTTAATGGTCCTCTAAAAATGACCATCTATTAATGATTATAAATATTTCTAAAACAAAACTCTATATGAAAATCCCCATGAATACTTCCCCAAAACATCAAGGAATACCTCAGATCCCAATAAGATAAAATTGATATTTGTGAAACAAATAATATTATTTATTACATAATGTATAACCGAGTATATAAATTGAAAGATATATCATCCCAATTGTAAATGAAGTGTTTTATCTTTTTTTAGGAGATTAAATATAACAAATATTGATCATTACCTTTATATATTTTGGGGAGTTCTATGAAATTATAGCTGGTGATGTTTTTTCCTTTCCATTACGGTATGTGTAATGGTTTTAAATCCCAATAGACATCTGAATCTGAGCCATAACATGTTGAAAAATCATTCATTGAGAATAAAACTCTGAAAAATCTCTCTTTATTTCATCCCACTAGAAGTAATCATTAATATATATATATATCAATATATATTCTTCTAGTATGAATAGTAAATGAAGAACTATGAGCTTCATCAAATAGGTCCTCCAAAACTAGTACTAAAGGTACAAATACATGATTCATAAATCTTAGTATTTCATTACAATCAGGGTTAATCATAGGAATATTCATCACATTCTTTTGAACATCTACATTTTCCATTTGTGGCTCCTTAATATTCAATTGGATATATGGTTAAACAATCATCTGAGAAAGATAATATTTTACCCCTTCATTCAATATTTCTAGATTAATAAACTGAATATATAAAAATATTAGTTCTTTTGTGGTCTCCATAATTTAAAAGATAGCATGTTCATTTAAACTAAGATCATAGACCATATTATTTGACTTCCATGGGTGGTAATGTATCAAATCATCATAATCATTAATCTACTTTAACCAAATAACATGGTTCTTTTTCACATCTTTTTGAGAGAAAATATTAAAATAATATTATTAGTATATGTGGAACAATATTATCAATAGAGATAATGAATCCAAATATTTAAAAAAATTATTGTAGCTAACCTCATTTAATGAGATGTTAAATTTTTCTAACGAACCTTCAATTATTTAGTTGAATAAGATATAACAATATAGTTTTAATTGAGGATACAATGAATTGACTTATTTTTTGTGTTACTAATGATTACAAACTCTTCTAAGATTTAGGGTAGTGTAAAAAGTGGACAGTTGAATAGTTTCTCTACTGTTCCTTAAAAAATCCCCACATTTATATGTCTAAAGTAACATTTCACCCTTCAAAGTTAATTTAGTGAGTAGATTTAAAAGAAGTGAAATTTTTTACAGAGGGATATGATAATATGTATTCAAATTATGGAAAATATCGATCCTTTTTAAAATGGTTGGTCTGGTCCAATGTTTAATAACTTATATCATCAAAGGATCTGATGATATACCCCCACCTAATATAATATGACCCATGAATGACCCATTAATATGCCAAAATTGATACTTAGTAATTTTTTATAAAGATTATCCTAACATAGGGTCATCAAAAAATACTAAAATTATCTTCTTGTTCTTCTTTTATCATTGAATAAGTTATAATTTCCTCTATAAAGACTTCCAAAAACTGATTGTGGTAATATCAAAATAATATTTTCATCAAATAAATATATAATGTGGGGGAATTAAAAATACCAAATGGAATCACTATAAATTTACAGTGTCCATAAATAATGTGGAATGATGTTTTGGGTATAACATATTTCATTCCTTTAATTATTTATATCCATATTGAATATCAATCATGGAAACGTACTGAGTTCTTTGCAGTTGAACAAAATGGTTATTAATATGGGGTAGAAGAAACTAGTTCATGATATTGATCTTGTTATGTTCTTGATAATCAATTCATAATTTCATTGATCCATCTTTCTTCATAAAAAATATAATATGTGAACCCTATGGAGACACCATTTTTCAAATGAATCCTTTGAGATGAATCTCCTATATTTTATTCATTAATTATTTCAAATTAATTTGGGCAATTCTATATAGATTCATAGAAATTATTGTAGCACATTTTATGAGTTATATTGAAAAATAAAATTCATGATTAAATAGAATGCTTAGAAAATATTCTTTGCAGATATCAATGAACTCCTACACAATACGAATACTATTTATGTTGAGCCTATCCCCAGACATCTGAGATAAAATCACATTTTTAATAAAACAATTGACTCATATGATGGATGTAGATTCTATCAAATTTTCATTTGTGTCACCAAACTAATAGGAGATCATATGTTGGATTAAAATTTGAAATTTTTCATCCCTTCATTGGAAATTGATGTGGGGTTTATGTAAATAACCCAATATATTCCAAAAATAATATTGACTACACTAAAAGGAATAATAATAGTATTTTCTGGAAGAATATTCCCAAAAAAATCAATCAGTGAGGAATCAAAAACATGGATTGTGATCATTTTACCATTAGAGGTTTTTATAGATAAATCATCATCTAATAATTTATGTGGAACTGTGATAAAATTAACAAATCCATCAGATATAATAGAGTGGAGAGATCTTGAATCATATAATACATTTGAAGTTATAGAGTGGACAATAAGTGCATATTTCACCAAACAATTCTACAAACCCACTTCCACAGTTTTGATGGAATGATATTTAAATTTTTATATGGTATTATGAGGATTTTGATTCAGATCATCAATAAAATTTCAATTCATTCACTAGTTGGAATAAATCCCATACAACTTGAATTTGAAGCATTAGAGTCTGGGTGGGGTAGTACATGGGATCTTACTTTCATCTATTGTGTAAACTAGACTTTTTGACACCATTCATAATTCAATATATATATTACAATCCATAACACATATATAACAATTATTAGTTTCACTAAAAAAATTACCATGTTTTTTATTTTCACATTCCATGCATGTATATGATTGGAGTTTCATTCCACCATGTGATTTATTCGATTTTATATGATACATGACCTTGATTTCAATATAAAAAATAACAAGAATGGTGGGAATATAAAATTTTAATTTCTAACATAGGTTCACATTGAATAATTTTATCTTAGATACTAATGTATCTTATAGATAATTCCCTTTGTAGACCTAGTTGAAAGACACAAATGAGTTGAGAACGTTTTTCTTCCATAGATGATGATTAAACTATAATCATACCTTATGAGTCATCAAAAATTAATGTCATAGTTACCAATAGAATCATCAACCTTATGCTTGATTTAATTAAATCCCTTCTTTATCCCTATTCATGGAATATAAGGTTAATAGTTAATGAAATGTATTTCTTTAAATTCATCCCACATTATAAACTCAATTTATTCCTCTTTCCTTGTATTCTTGATAAGAGACCACTAATGATCTTATTCAACGTAAATTTTTTTAAAACTAGAATAACATTATGATGTTCTAAAAAATAGAGAATAGAAAATAAATTTTAAAAGGATTTTATCCATCTCACATGGACTGTTATATTAATGGCCCCACTAAATGCATATGGATGTTTCCACATGAAGAACTCACCAGATCTTTGTTTCATCCATTTCTTATTTGGATACTAAGTGTGATTAATTACGTGATAAAATTTTATTGTCATTAAAACAAGTGTTTTGATTCCATATCACATAACATTCATTAGTTATTGAGGAGAATAATTGAATTTTCAATTATATTCAGTGTTAAAATTATTCCTAGGGGTTCCAAGAATTTACTAAAACCAAAAAATCATAATGTGAGAACCAATAATCATGTTTGAAAACCAAAAAATCTTAAAAAATAATAAATATGATTTATAACTCATGAAACTATCCTCGATGACACCATAGGTTTAGCCTGTGTCATTTAAGACGTTTAATACACCATTGGGATTTTATCATATACTTAGAATTAGACTTATCCCTAGGTTTCTGATTATTTTTTTCCTAGTTTCTCAATGTTTAATAATACATTTCACAACACAATATAATTCTACCCATTATTTCCATACTTATATATGACATTGTAATAGATGAAAAATCATCACATAACATTTTTACACATTCCCAAATCTTTTAGGTATAGTATCATTGGAAACTTATAAACATAACAATATAGTTCATAAAATATCTACATCTAATCCCATTAATTTTATCATAAATAGAATCATTCTTAGACATATGATGCATAATAAATTTCATCATAACCTTGTGAAAGGAAATATAATAAATGAGTGGGATCAGATTCTAACTAGTGGTAAATAATAGAGATATCAATGATCAGATAAACATAACACGAGAATAAAGGTATAAGAACATAATCATTATTTTTGATAACCATACACTACATATTGAATATCATAACATTATGAAATGACCTAAATCATGAAATTCTATAAGATAATAATCATAAAATAATCTATGAACACAAACCAAGATATCATAATATTGGCATAAGAAATTGAATTATTGTATACAAATATCCATAAAAAATCATTTCCTTATTAAATAATGCTTATTTACAAGGCTATCTTAGTGGAATGGGTTCTCTACTAAAATTGTGATAGTAGTCAAGGTTCACTACCAAGATTATCATAGTGGACAGAGTCCCTTAATGTACTTGGTTCAATCCACATTCTATTACACTTTACATAATGATATATCAATATTTAACTGATAAATTTTTGGTATATATAAGTCCCACCCATCCTTTGTTAAAGTGAAACCATCGTCCTTCATTATAACATAAAAACCTTCCACAGAAATAACATAACCACCAACCTTTGTTATGTTGTTATATACATAAAATAATTAAAATCAAGCACATGCATGAAAAAATTTAATAAATAATTCATTATATTTTAACCCATGAAATGATATCGGTTCCATAAATATTTGATCATAAAAAACCCATGGAAAAGAAATGGATTTTCTAAACATGACACAGTAACAATAATAATCCATACAAAGGAATAATATATATGCTATCCTTGTATCATATCAATAATAAAGAATAAGTAACTCATAATGATGTCATATTATATGGAAAATTATTTTGAAATATTAATTGGAATAATTATTGATGAAAACAATTATATTTTGAAATCATCTTTTTTATAAATAAGTTGCAAACTTATAAATGAAAAAAAAATATTTTAAAAGAAAATTTTAAAGATATAAATTACGTTTCTTAAAAAATATCATTCATGATAGATGGTAAATCCATTCATTCTTTATAATTAAAAAAATACTTTCCTTTGGTATTTTGGTTAGAAAATTCATAAAGTACCACATTTGATACAAAATGACAAGAAGATCCGTTTCAAACCATTTTTTGAAAATGTAACATGGGTAAAAATGAATAAAAATAAAAATAATAGAATGGTAGAAACAAAATTTTGTAATATTTTTCTAAAACATTGATATGGAATATTTAAATTCCCTAGTGGAGACTTAATCATAAAAAATATAGAATATGGATGAGACTATGAAATAAACCCTTACATCATGTCATTTTTCTTTAAAATCACTATAAACACCAATAAAATAAGTCTAAATTTATTATAATTCATTAATAGATTCATTATAATACTTATAATATAATATATGTTCCCTTAATAAAATTTCAACGACCCTTTTTTCAATAATTCCATAATAAAATTTTAATTCATGGGTGTTAATTGTATTGTTTTTCATATCTAGTTCAATTCATGGGATTCAGCCATTGAACATTTATCTGAGTTAAATAACCTATATAATATGAATATTTATATAAACATAATCTATTTTAATTATATATATATTTAGATTCACAAATAAATTTCACTGGTAGAAAAATGTATTACCCAGTTCATAGAGACTGTGGTCCATATGTACACTTGAACATTGTTCTCATTTTTGATGGATGGAATGATAGAATGGTAAATATTTATTAAAATTTATAAGATAAATATTATTTCATATATATCATATAAATTCAAAAAATAATTCTTCATTACCTTCCATGTAAAAAATAAAGGAAAAACTAATCACGTCACTTTACGGAGGTGATACAACACATGTACGCATGAGCGATGTTATTTTTTCCTCGAGGATTTGATAATAAGTAGATAGATGTGATATTATAATCATAAAGTGTAATTTTTTCTCTAATATCATATATAGTCATTAAAAATCATCATAATACACATCCACAAAATATAGTGATAAAAATGAATTGTATTCCAATTTGGAGATTATGAGCCCTACATAAGCATGTACGATACTTCCACTTCCCATTTGATGGGGAAGAGGGTGTATAATGGTGTTTTTATAATGATAATAATTGTTAACCATATTTTTTAAAATAAATTTATTATTTTAATTTAAATAATATTTATTTGGAGGAGGTAAAAAAGAGTAGAAAAGAATGTGACCGGTAATAATGATTACCAGTTATTTAAAATGCCACTTTAGATATCCTCTAAAAGGCTTTGTGGTTTGTAATATGGGAGAATATAATGTAATATAATGTCAATAGAGAATTTGAGAAGGTGAATTAGATGATTTTTTATCTAAAAATTCCAATGTGGGGTGTATAAGTGAGGGAGGAGGTGACCTTTTATAATTGAGGTAAGGGGATCTTTTTAAATTTCATAAAATTTTAAATTATAATAAATTCATTTTCAAGAAAAATACATCCAAATGTACATGTATTAAATGATATAATATATTTTTGTTGTAATACCAATACAATATTTAATTTAGGAAAGTATTGGTGTAATTTTAATCCTTATAATATTGATTAACCCTTAGTTAACCGATTTCAATTTTTACAGTGGTATCGACATTTTCAATATAAAAGGGTTGTAATTTTTTAGTTATAAGTTGATAATCTGAAAATAAATGGAAAAATCATGACATTTTATACCATATAATAACTAACTTGAATTATTTCATTATTTTTAGAAAATTTAGTTAATTAATGTTATAATAAAATAACATTATTGTTAATTTTGACACCATTAATTAAATTTTACTTTTAATACATCATGAAAAAGTGTTAATTCAATTATAATGATTTAAAACCTAATTAATCAGTCATATTTATCTATATAATCCTTGGGTAATAATATTCCATTTAAATTATACGACTTTTAATATTTTTAAAACATTTAATATATAATTTTTATCAATTGGAGAAATAATGCATTGGTTATTCAAAATAAATTCCTGTCATTATATAATTAATAAAAATTAAAAATATAATTAAATCATGAAATTAATTTATAATGTTCAAAATAATGAATTGGATTCATCGAAAATGTATTTTTTTCCAATTTGGACACATAAGACAGATTAATAACAAAGAGAGTGATTTTTTTTTTAAATTTTTTAATAAATTAATTTATATTTTTTTACATGGATTGGGGGCAATTTAATTTTTTTTATAAAAATGGTGTTAAGGGTGGAATTAATTTAATATAATAAGAAATATGATTAAAACTTATTTATTTACTGATTTTTTTATCTCAAATTAACTTGATTAACCCTTTATCGAGGTGATAAATTTTATCAGAATTGCTATTCCAATTGGAAGAAAATAAAAAATTTCAAATTATTGAACATGAAATTATTGAATATAAATATATATTTTATTTGAATAATTGAATATCTATAAATTTAATAACTTTATAAAATTAAGTTTGCAAAATGAGACAAAATCTTATTTTTAGAAAAAATACTTTTTTAAGAAAAAAAAATGAATTTATTCTTATCCTATGCCTAGATAAAATAAATTTTTTATGTATATAAAATTTGATCCCGTAAATAACATATAAAATTTTCTTTAAATTATTAACCAACAATGACTACTTTTATTTACTAATAAAAAAATACATTGCACACATAAAAACTATTTTCAATAAAAATATTAATTTTTTCTTTCAAATGATTTTTATATTCATTTATAAAAAATTGAGTACCAATAAATTAATTTTATACATATATAACTATAAATTTTTTATTATTCAGTTATTATTATTCGTAAATTATAATGTAATGTCTAGATGATAACTGTAAGTTTAAAATTATAATATATTAATAGTATATCATGATTAATTTAAACATTATGTTATGTGTTAGAAAAGCTATTTAAGAAATAAAATTATTTATAAAGATATATTTCATAAAATCATTTGATAATAAATTATACTTGAAAACCTTTTTTATATGAAGTCCTTATTTTTTGAGACATGGTAATGGCCCTGATGATAGATGGTTAGCTTGAGAGTGAGAGGGAGGAGGTGTTGGGATCTATTTGGGAAAGATTCAAGTAGTAGTGCCTCATACATTTCTTTCATTATCTATTAATTCATTTATGATTGGATGATTATGGGGGTCATTTCCTTTCCCACCAATCTATTATTATTGAATTAGTTATCATATATGAAAATCACTAGATGATAGTTGATGAGTATGGTTCTATTTGTTTTATATATATTATATGGAATTAGTGTTACTGTATGATGAAGTACAGTTTGATTAGTGATTAGTAATGGAATGAGAAATATGGAAAGAATATTATACTTAATTAAGAATGATATTGTTGTTTTTTGGATAATTAATATGGAAAAATTTAATGACATTAGATGTCATGTGTGGGAAATTATTCTAGAAGGTTTGATGGTTGGGGAACCATTATTAATCCTTATAGACCTATGAAAATAATTTTTTTTGTAAGAACATTGTATACTAAAATAAAGAATTAATATTATACATACAATGTTTTTTGGATTAGATGATGGTTAAAGGCGTTATATGAAGAATAAATATTTTATTATTTCATGTGGAGTTTTTTGAAGGCCATGAAAATTTAAATTTTAATAAATAACTTTCAAGGCCATGAACAAAATATAAATGCGTAAATATTATTATGGATGAATTTTTCTGAGAGGAAATTAGTTTTGAAAGAATTTCTCAAACTAGGTAATTACCAAGTATATTTTGAGACTTGACTAGAAAAATTGGATAGAATTCTATCTAACAAGTGTAGATCAGTCACTCACATGTGGGGGAAAGCTCATACCGCGTGGGGGAGCCTTCCAATCAAGCATGCATGGTAATAAGATCAAGAGTGGGATTTAATATCACCCACATGGAGTGTTCATGGAGGTTCACAAGGCACACACATTACACCCACAAGGTGCATCTGTGTATCATGTAGGTGTTGCATGACTTGGTGATGGCGTGCATATGAAGGTGTCATAAGTGCCTACTCTGGTGACATCTTGATATGGAAGTAGAATTTCCTTACCTATTATACACTCCTCAACCTAGATAAGAATCAACGTGGGATATAAGCAATGGAGGAACTATTCACCCATACTAAACAAAATATAATCATAATGATAGAAATATGAATCGGCTGATCATAGTCATCTTATTTAATGAGTTCTATTGTCTCATACCTCCAAATGATATGTTTTTTCGTCTTTCATATCAAGCATTCAAAAACAACACAACAATATTGAATGTTCATACCTCTGACCATCTCCCATTATCTAAGTGAGAGTGTGATAAATGCTTTAGCATCCTGATACCTTGAATAAAATATACTTCATGTATGTGTTTAATAAATTAAAGATTGATCCACATAAGAGTGAGTATAGTAAAGTGAATTCGTTTTGAAAGCATGTGATTCAATAAACTATGAAAATGAGACTTCTTCATAAAGGAATAAGCCAATACCACAATGATGAGATGCCAACTTTTATGGAATCACAAGATTCTAAATAAATATGAGGATAGACACATTCATAAATATATGAAATACTGAGATTTTTTTAATATTACTATTGTACAGGCATTATATTCAATCATTTAAATGTGTTGAATCACAACAAAGGCCATGTGAACGAACCAATATATATCCATGAATCTAGTAATGGAGATAATGATTCCACTTGAGAGATTCTACCAGTTTTAGAGAAACAATGCAATTAAAATTCATTTTCATGTAGATAAGTTACAAAAAATATTTCATCTTTTGTGATGAATAAGAACAACACACACATTACTAACTTGTGACTCTCTCAATTAAGAGTATTTCAAGGATATTTTCCATGAAACCATCCTTGTTTAAATAAAGAAATAATATCTCATACAACCAGGGATTGTGTGAAAACTCATTACCAAGAGAAAAATATGAGAATAATGAATTATTTATATAAAAATTGTTTTATGAACCAAAATGTTTCACATAATTAAAAACATATGTGACACACATGCATGTATTGTAACTATAATATCCATACCCAATTTTTCTTCCACAAAAAATATAATGGTTTCTCTAATGATTAATGTGAAATCATAAATTAGTTTTGATAAAATATATTGAGAACCATGAATAAATATATTTTATGAAATATATATAAAACAACAAAAAGAAAATTCTACATTAACTAGGGTTTGGTTTATTTGAGTTGGGAATTCAAGAAGAGGTCAATTTCAATTGTGAATGATTCTTTCTTGTATAAAATTATATTATAGAATATTGTGTTGATTTCATTAAAATAGATTATTTAGGAAAGTAACTTCATTAATAGAAGGGTTGTATACCTAATAATTTGGTAATAAAGGCTGAATAAAACATGAATTATTCGGAATTCAATAAGAATAAGTCATTTTGACGATGAAATGTTATAATTGTATTGATAAACAAGTAATATATATGATTTTTTTTGGATATCAATGATCTTTTGTTTGCGTAAGAATATCTTATTCAACTTGATGAAATTAAATCAATGGGGATAGTATGTGATATTGTTCAGTAGGATTTTGTATGGTATCTTTTAGTAACATGAGGTTCTAATATAAAAAATCTATTGAAAAAATGGTGTTTTTAGTATAAAAAAATATCCTATATAGTAATTGGATAATAAAAATAAAAAATTGTGTGATAATTGATTTGAACTTGTATTCAAAACAAATTATAATGAAATAGAAACTTATGAAACAACCCAAGTTGAACATTAGAATAAGTTTTCATTCTCATCGAGGTTATACCTTCTATAAATATATATGTTCTACTATCTCACATACTATTTTTATTAAATGTGTACACAATTATCAAGAGATAATATCATATCCATTCCTCTTAACTAGGGAAGTGGTTCATGAATAGGAGGATATAAGTGAAAAGAAAGTATAAATATGATAAAATTTAGGTACAATAATCCACATATATGTATGCTTACATGATCCATCTATTTTTTACTTGTGGTACCATATCATAGGTCTACCATTTATTACATCAATATTTTTTATCCCTAGTTTTTATACAGTATATATGAAGTGTATATTTGGAGTCAATTATAATATACCTTATGTGAAGAAATTTTTCTCCATGCATCTTGAAAGAGTCATGAAGGTCTCTTCTAAGACTTTAAAAAAGGTAGAAGTGGGAGGAAAATACATTACAAAAAATATCAATGAAAGAAGATAAGTGTTAGTTAACATTTGTCAAGTTAGTTGACAATGATCATTTTTAAGAAACAAGATCAAATTGTGGACAATATTAGTAATATGAAAGTATCAAAACTATTTAGGATTTATTATCTCTATTTAAATGATATTAATAGAATGTTCAAAAAGAAATAGTTTCATGTATACCTTGTTTTTCAAGGATATTCTTGATCACAATGCACATCAGGAAGAGAAAATTGATAATATGGAGGATGCCATATGTAGAATGTTCAAAAGAACAAATGCTCACACAAACCTCATTGAAGCAAAGGAAGGTTCTGTGAATATATTCAATGAAAATATTACATTAATTGAATAACTATTTTTTATTCATTCATATGGTTGCATGATAATAAAAAATCTTTTAGTTAATAAATACATACACTTTAAAAACTATATAATGTTGATTTAAAGAACAAAACTTCTCAACCATAAATATTACAAAGTAATTTATGAATATTATTATATAAAAATCATAACCATGTTATAATTTTTTGGGTCTAGTGTCTTCAGAATAATGGAAACAAAAACAACTTATCCATATGTGGGCTAAATCATCTCCCATTATGTTATTTATAACTAAATCCCTTCTTAGTCATATCATAAATATAACCTTTTTTCAAAAACATGGGAAATGAAACATAAGAATAGGTGAAATGAGATGCTCAAAAAGGGTAATTGTGGGAAATTTCAAAATAACCTGAAAAAAGTGTATGCGAACATGAGAATACCATTTAAAATATCAAAAATGGCATGTCAGAGATTATAAACTTATGTTAGGGAATATATATTTTATATTTATTAAACACCAATCAAAATAGAATCAAAGAAGATGATCCATGATGTAATTTACTATTACTGTATTAAGTTATTATTAAAACCCTCGTTTTTTCATCATTTTTTTGGATTTAATTCAGGGGTTATCTAATTGTAAATATGGAAAAACTTTGGAAGGGATTTTGGGATGTTCACAGTTAGCGCACAGTTTTCCCAAACTCCATGCCCTGCTAGTGAAAACCATGAAAACTAAGGCAGTGAGGTTCTTCAGTTTTTTTCATGGTTGGAAAAACCATGTACCCACCAAGGAGAATTTTTGAAACCCCATTAACATGGGTAAAAGGATTAGCACATAAAGTTTTTCGAATTGTTTGACCCATCCCCAGAAACCATGCATGAGATTTATTAATCTAAAATTAGTTTTTAAAAAATATCGAATCATCCATTTTTGGAGCCCAAAAAACCATGCTCAACCATGTTCCATTTATTCTTCCTTGGGAGAACCAAATAATTGATTTTGTGCCATCCACAACCTTTTATAATGGGATCAACAACTGAATAATGGCTTTTTATCTCTACGTGATAGGGTTCCGATTCATGTTCTCTTTCCCCTGCAATGTCTCCTTTCCTCGCAATGGTTTTTTATATTCCCATATGGATAGAGGATCTAACCCATACATCTTCTTATCCTAAATATATGTTTGATTATATGATATTTATTTCTAAAACTCATCGTTGGAGTTTTGAAATTAAGGCTTTGTGTTTTGTGATCCAAAGATCCAGAGGTAGGTTATTCCATTTTGATTTCCCTTCTTTGATTAACCCTAAATTACTTGGATTAAATAAAATTTTATATTTAAATTAAATGAAATGAAATAAATGAATTTTCATTCAATATGTATATTAAAAGATCAACTCCAATAATTTGGGGGTTAGAATTTTAATTTGTCCAAAATTGGTAGAAACCGAGATATTCCATTTAATTGGGGTGTATTTGGGAAATTGATAGAATATTGTGAAATTTAAATTGTTGAATTTAATTCTGAAACTTATTTAATGATTTTTTTTTTCAAATTTTAATTTGAAAAAAATGAATTCAAACGATTTTGATAGAAACCCATTGGTTTTATCTTAAAAAGGAATGATTTGAATAAAAAACTATTTTTTTTAAATAGAGAATTAAAATATTTAAAATGGAAGAATGGGATGAATTTTTTTCTAGGATGTATTAAAATAAATTTCCCATCATTTAATGTTATTATAGAACATTAAATCCTAGGTAGTTAGTGAGTTATTCATGAAAAAACTCTTTGATTCCAAAAACTATCAGTACATATGCAGTAGGTCACATCCCTAATTGGAATGTGATGTGTCATCTTTAGTTAGTATTGGGAAGGACATGTATAAAAACATTTCTATGACAAATATTTAAGTGTGAGGGATTCCCATATCCAGGAACTATCATACAATTGTGAAGATGACCATGTTTCTTTCTTATTTTTATTTTAATTGAATATATGCCACTATTGAAAGCTATTTACGATGCCTTGTAAAATTATATAAACTGTTTTAAATAAAAAATTTATTAAGAAATTTGTTTAATGTATTTTATATCATTTCAAATGTAAAGAATTATTTATTTAAATATTCATTAAAATTCCATTAATTTTTATTTTAAATTGAAAACTTTGTTTGGTTTATTTAATTCTATCATCTTATTATGGAATCCCTATTGATACCCTATAATGATTTTAGCTCATACCATACCCATACTTCAAGTGTTTGTATATTATCTTCTTCCAGGTTCAATTAAGGGTATAACGGTAAATGGAGGTGGTATTATTTGTTGATCCTCAAGCATAAAAAGTTGTTCCTATTGGGTTTAGGGGTTTTATCATGATTTCAATTACTTTTCTATAGTACATTGCGATTCATAATTTTTTAATTTATGGTATAGTTCTCCCTGTGTATATTTTCTTGTATGCATACTTTCTTGTTCATCTTAATTCCTCAATTTTTGTGGAAAATTAATTCCCAAATTCATTTTGTATTATTCTAGGTGGTAGTCTCCAACTTGTGGGGATCATGAACACAATTTGCATTATTTTAGTACATTCTTAGTTAACAGGATTCCAGGGTACCCAAGATGTTTCATAAGAATGTGGTATTGGAGCTCTAGGTTGATCTTCTTGTCTTGATGTCTGTATGAATTTGATTAATATTTTTGGGACTTATGTGGTAGTTACGACTTATTTTCAGGACGGTATAACCATAAAAAACCTTTCTTAACCAGGTGAATTTTTGGAAAGTCATCATGAGGATTAGTTCCATTATTTTCCATACATTATATTTTGATTGATTGGAATACAAATATTTTTTATCTAACTGTCTATACTGATTCCCAATGTTTTCCTCATTGAGTTTTTGTTTTATGTAATCAATTTCCCCTACTTTTGTTTTGTATCAAAATTACTCTGAGAATATATATGAATCAAATCTAGGTGGAATATGTTTTTGAACCATAATGATAAAAACCTCCTGTGGACCTGAGTCTGATTCGATGTGATTATACATAATGTACAAGCTCTAAGAAAGTTACCTTCACCAATCCCCACTTAGGTTCTAGTGGTTGAACATCCAAGGGATGTTCATAGAATCATTCTCAATATCTCCTTTATCAGAACCCACAATATTTAAAATTATATACTGATCCTAAATAGGAAGAGGAATTGTTGAGAAGGATGGAATTTTTTCATTAGTTGATGGATACACTTAATGAAATCATGGTGAAATGCTCCACCTTCATGCAAGAAGGACCATTCCAGATATTATGGGACACAATGGTAACTAAGAAGAAGCATGATTAATTAGAGTTGAATGAATTCAATTCCATTTTCACTAACCAGTTCTATCCAGAATTAATGATGTCATCAAATGTTATTGTGTTTTTCAATATCTAGTATACTGACAGGACAATGACTCAGTATGAAAACCATTTTTCTATGATTTTGTAAATTTCACCTGATATTTTATCGAATGAGAAGTTGAATAGTTGGTGGTTCCTGTTACGACTTTAAGCTGATATTTTTTCTTAGGGTTTATTGATGAGTATTACATATTATGTTGATGTTCTAGATAGAGTGATAATGTTTTAGATGGACCAAAATTTAAATTCATGGTTTTTAGAATATCCCTTTTCTCATGGTGGAGTGTGTATTCTTCTAATAGAAAGAGGAATTATTATCCCAATTAAGTTAAATCCCCTAGGATAGGGGTGAATCATGGTATGACTGATTAAAAAAATTCTCCTTCTATTTTTGTTTTGTCATTAATTAAATCTCCATTATATCTTCTTCCCATACCAATATATGAACAGAAATGAAATCATGAATGAGACATAATTATTTTTACTTGATTAACCCTCACTTAGCTATGTCCAAGTAGCATATAATGGAATTGTGCCAATGTACAAAATTCACTAAGACTCACTATGAAATTACATGGTTTGGGAAAGATCACTTCTATTCCTAGGATTACTTACTTGACAAGATTTAGGCTATTCAAACTACATTCGAAGGGTCACTGACTATGTATCATTTTCTTGCACACTACTGGTGGAAAGGTTCACTGTCTTCCTCTTCCTTTGTTCACTGCTCTTAGATGGGATCCATTCACAATTTATAGACATGTAGGCCCCTTAATTTTTATGAAACCATGATAGTCAAAAGTTAGTATATGCTCTATTAATGTCCTTTTTTGACCAGTTGATGAAATCCACTCATTCAGGTACAACAAGTCAGTGGAATTTTTTTGTGCACTATTTAAGTCCATTCACAAACCACATGCTTCCTCCAAAACTATGAAACACTATGTAGTGAATATGCTTCACAAACCACCTATTCTATAGACTTCCACTATGAACTGACTCTAAAAACTGCATACATGAACCGCTTCCACAAACTACCTCTATGAAC